>CM060378.1:84528844-85728844 GCA_030545235.1 Helianthus tuberosus
ATGTTCAATCATACTCTCAGGAATGCCTAATATTGTCCCTTTAGGGGCTTTGATGCCATTAAACGATAATATGCACAAGTTTGTGCGTTAAAAGGACTAAAAGTGTCAACGTGTAAATTTACACCTTTGAGGGACCTTTTAAACAAACCGGGAACTCCGTAATGCTCAATTATACTCCTGGATGTGCCTAAGATAGGCCATTAGAGGTTTTCATACCTTATATTAACATTATATATGAAACAAGAAAATAAGGTGCTTAAAATGGCATTTATGAAAGTTTAATTAAGTATAAAGAAGACATGGATCAAAAGTGTCACACCCCCAAAATACCACATGCGGAAACCCCCGCGAGGCGTGTGACGTACCAAGATCTAGCCACCAATCACATTGAACTCATAACATTATTTCAAATAAAACTTTCATTTATTAATATAAGCGTTACAAAACATTGTTTACATTTCAGCGGAAGCATACTAAAATAAATTAAGTGTTTCATAACCCAGGTGTATAAAAGCCATTAGACGTGTCTCATGATTCCATGCAAATCGACCCATGACCACTCCAGCTTCCCAGACAGCAAGTTCCAATGATATGTACCTAAAAACCTGCAAGCATGCAGAAAAGTGTATCAGAAAATGATGGTGAGTTCACAGTTTTGTTTACCGAGAATCTTGTTACATGTTTTACTGTCAAAAGTTTAGTTCAGTTCAAAAGCAATTCCAAAAACAATGTTGATAATAACTCGATACTGTACAAGATGGCTCCAGATTGTTTGCCCTTCCCCAATAACCCTATCAAAGCATTGGTCATGATTTAAGGTAACTAGTTCACGCCCGTCCTCCCCGGTACGGTGTGAGGGTGCCAAACCTAATAGCACTATCAACTAAAAACCCCGTTGCCTCCCCGGCAACCTTTTCGGTAGAAGATGGGACTTAAGGTGATAGGAGTGAGTGTATTATCCAACATTCCGGTTTAACATTCCAGTCAAACCCATTACCCAATATTCCTCTCTGGAATATTTACCAGATGTCCCTCCGCGGGACGCATGCTTGAAAAAGAGCAGTGAACTCACCTTAGATTTGCTCGGTATGTTACGTTACATTACCTGTTCCAAGTTGGTCAACCAAACCCTACCGTGGTTACTAAAGATGATCAGTTTCATAAACACATATCTAAATACGTATTCAACGAGTTACATGTAATACTATTGTCACGTAACACATAGCAAACGTTTAGATTTCACACACGTTTATAACACAAGTTCATGTTCCCAATCAGTAGTTACCAATAACATCAGTTTCATCATAATCAAATCACGTATTGTCACAGATTGCATTCACTGCAAAGATTACCATAAATCGCATAGCAAGTTTTCAGTTCCCATACAAGTCCACATCCCATGTGGATGTCACATTACAACCCATAACAGGTGAGTGTTCTACTTACACAGGTCAAATCAGATTTCTCATTCTTAATCAGCATGGTTATCAGACAACACATAGTATTTTATAAACACAAGTTTCCATCATCACATACATTATAAACTGTTAGTGTTTACTGTACATTTGCACGTCGAAGTTCCCTTATGGTAAAGACCTAAGCTTCGTCGAGGGTGACCATGACGAAGAACCTATATGGTTCGTCGAGAACGTGTCGATGAAGAATCAACCTTCATCGTCTAGGGGTCCGACGAAGAATCCTCTGGCGAAGGACTATCCTTTGTCAAACCGTGTTCTTCATCGAGACATGGTTCGTCGCTGCTCTCCACAGTCAGTTACAATCTTTCCTTAATCTCAGCCATAACCGATGTTAACAAGTTTGACAGTTTCCGAATCGGATCAAACAACACTTTTCTAATCATGAACATGTATCCTAATTATGAACCATCATCAAGCATGAATTCGTTATATTATCATTACGGAATTTGGCACACAAAATCAATATTCAATTAAATCAATTTACACGAGCATCCTATACTCATGGAACTCTAATTCGTAGTCATACGATCAAACGCACAATCAGATTTATCAAGTTGTTGTTCCACCATGTTCATTACCCTAACATATATGCAAATCCTAATCATCAAACAATACTGATTCTAACATCATTCATGCTAGCATCAAACACCTATCAATGTTCGACCAACATCTCAGGACTTCCTGATCTACTCTAATATTTGGCTACCATAAGTTATTCACCAGTGGTTTCGCTAACATACAATACCAAACATAAATCCTCATATAAAACACTCACATAAACATCATACAATCAATATCAATTAACGAAATCAAAATAGGTAAACATACTCACCTAGAGATCGTAAAAGATGTACAGGAACAAGAGAAAGGAAGGCTTTGAAAGGAGAGCTTTGTCGAATCCTCTACACTGCCGTCGCTTGAAAGCCTAGAATGGAGCTTTAGGGTTTGATGTTATTTCATGTTTTGCAAAAATATGAGAGACCACACACAACCATATGGGCCAGGCTCGCTAATCTAGGTCGAGAGCCCTTTTTCGGCGACGAACACCCTTGACGAAGTATTATACTTCGTCGAGTAGTGTCTGTGACGAAGACCATTCTTTGTCGAGTTGGGTTTGTGACGAAGATCCTTCTTCGTCGAGTTGATCAAACACAGTATTTTAATTATACACAAATCGTCCACAAAATACAACGTAAGATGAACTGTGAAAGCAAGGTTGCGAAACAAGTGATGCGTAGAGGAAAGACCTTGAAATCTCAGGTTGTCACATTATCCCCAACTTGAAAGAAATTTCATCCTGAAATTTGATAAGTAGTCTCAAGAAAGTGAAGTGACAGACTAGGATGACTGTGGATTTCCTCGGGTGCCACATCATCCCCAACTTGAAAGGGAATTTGTCCCGAAATTCACCAGTCGCAACAGAATTTGATTCTGCCATTTTGAACAATTATGGATACTTGAGCCTCATCTGATTCTCGCATTCCCACGTGAACTCCGGTCCACGTTTTGAGTTCCAATGAACTCTCACGATCGGGATTCGACTATGCTTACGAACCTTGACTTCCTGGTCCATGTTTTCAATGGATTCCTCGATAAACTGCAACTTGTTGTTAATCTTAGGCTCTAGCAAGGGTATCACAAGTGCTCCATCGGACAACCACTTCTTTAGGTTCGAGACATAAATGACATCGTGAACGTTACCTAATTCGTCGGGTAAGTCAAGTTTGTAGGCCATGTCGTAAATTCATCTTGCCACGCTTCTCAAAGCGCACCGCATTCTCTCAGGGTGAGACGTTCAACATAACACATTCACCTGCAGCGAACTCCCAACGTTTCCTAAGCTTATCAGCATTCCTGGCGGTCACGTGTCAGGATGGTTCGTTTACTCTGATCGTTTGTCCTACGGTGATAAGCAATGCTCATGTCTAGACGTGAGCCAAGGGTGTTGTGTACTGCCTGTTGTAAATCAGGTATAGATCAAAATCAGAGGTAACAAGAGTTAGCACCCCGTGCCTAAAACCGCCCTTCACAGGTAATTACTCACAGGATACGAAGTCTTGTTAATTTTCTGTGATTGCAAGAAAGTGTACTGGTTACATGAGATAATCAACGATCACCCAGGTGATATTGTCTCCGTTTCAAGTTTCAAGTTGACCAGTGAAAAAATCCATGGCAGTCTGTTCTCATTTCCACACGGGTGTTTCTGATTGCTGACACAAACCAGAAGGTTTCTGATATTCCACCTTGACTTTCGCACAAGTCAAACATCGTTCACATACATTGCTATGTGGGCTTTCACTCCCGATCGCTAGTACAAGATCCTTAGATCCTAAGACATTCTATCAAAACCTGGACGAGCAGAATATCGAGGCTCGTGTGATTTGCCCAACAAAAATTCCCTAGGATTGTTGTATAGTGAGACCCATATTCGCTCCATGAGGTAGTGGGTATCGCCTGATTTGCCAAAAGTTGCTCCTCCATGCCCTGCATGGACTCAACTTGAAAATTCTCTTCCTTCAGTGCTTCGGTTCAAACAGGGTGAATGCTGCGAGGCTTGTACTCGTCTAGGTTTCACAGTCGAAATCATTCAAAGGTTCCATCCAGCGATGCCATCACATGTTTAGCTCTTTCGAAACAAGGGTACACGGGAGGCCCTTGTGATCAGTCTAAGTAGTGCATTTGGTACCGTCCAAGTAATGCCTCCAACTTAAATTCAAAGACCATGGTTTCCACCACAGGTTGTGACTCATGCAATTCTTCTTGTAAATCCACTACGTAAGCCATCACCTTCTCATGTTACATCGGCGTGTAACTGGGATTCTGATTCAAACCATCATGGTATACCGCTATATGACACGTACCCTCGGGTAAAAATGATGCTCAGTGCATTGTAGAGTTGGGTTTCAAAAGCTGGAAAGACGTCCTCCTGTTTTGTCTCCCACGAATACAAAGCGCCCTACTGTGCTGAAGAGATTAAATCTGCTCGATCTTCGAAAATCCCTCGATGAATCTGCGATAGTATCCAGCGAGACCAAGAAATTGTTATATCCCCGAAGGACTCCTTGGTGCCGACCCATTCTAATAAAATGGATCTTAGCGAGATTCATGTGTATCCCCACTTCGTTGACTACGTGACCAAGAAAGTGTACTTCTCGAATCTTGAAGTCACTCTTAGGTAGACTTCGCATGGAGTTGCTCCTCCCCTAGGAGCTCTAAGATGAAATACACGTGCCGTTCATGGTGTTCCTTTCTCCTGGAAGCGATTCAAAACTTCATAGATAAACACGGTTGACGAATCTGGCGAGATGAGGTTGACACATACTACTCATGTGATCCCTAAGGCTGCTGGTGTGTTCGATAACTTAAACAATCTGAACAGAAAATCATAATAGCCGTACTCTATCTGTAATGCCGTGTTAGGAGTCATCCTCCCCTGAGTCTTCCATCAAGTGACAGTCCGATCTTAAGTCGGTTTCCAAATAGAAGCTTGATCATTACAGCTGGTCAAGTAGGTTGTCAATGCGAGATAGAGGGTGACGGTCTATGATTGCCACCTTGTGGTAGTCTGTACACGTACGAAAGGACTCGTCCTCCATTTCCACAATAGAGTTCGGGTTCCCCAAGACGAGGAGCTAGATCGATAAAACTCCCATCCAGTAGCTCCTGAAGTTGATTGGACAGTTCTTGCAACCCTCCTGGCGTAAGACGATAAGAGGTGCTAGAAATCAGGACAATTTCTAGCATGATACCCATATGATATTCCTCCTGGAAGTTCTTCGGGCTGCGCATCGGTAATCAATGATAGGGTAGCAGGGTAGGTGAAACACTTCTGGGCTCCCACCGCAGAAGTGATGCTGATAATCAGTGAATCCCCACCATGAAGAGATATACATGCGATCTCCTCCTTATAGAAGATTTCTGCTTGAGGCTTGGACATCCGGTCCATACTATCGACTACACCAAAGCTTCTAACAGCAGCAGGGGAAGGTCAATGTCGAACTCGTGACCTACAAGATTGAGTTGCACCTTAGGTGAGCGTGTGAGACTTCAATTGGCTTGCCATCAGCCACTTCTACAACGTATCTGTCTTCAGGGTTAAACAGAACAGAGGCAAAGCGATTAGTTACCCACAAACATGCAAGCTACCATGTTACTATTACACCTGGCGTCGCCTACACCAATCCTAAATGCCCTTCCACGAGCACCACTTCCAGTGTTCTTGTTACAGTTACGAGGATTCCCAATACTGTCATTGTTCCCTGGGTTGTTGACGTCTTGACTTAACAACAACCAATCCTTGTTAAAGTCACCTCCATTTCCATACTGAAAGTTATGATTTGCGAGTACCTTGTTGTCACCGTGGCTGTTGCCTCTAATGTTGTTGCTTTGAAAACAGATCCTTGCGATCTTTTTCCTTTAGGGTCCACCTTCCGGTTGTTCTTGTCACTTCCTAGGGTACTGCCCATGGCGTTAGTGATTACACATCCCAAATTCCAGTCGGTTTCTAGCGTTTATGCCCCGATTAATTCGTAAGAGTTGGCTCCTAGACGTTGCTTACTAGGGTTAGGGACTTGATTGAAGTCAACCTACTGATGTTCATTGTCAGAGAGTAGGGTCCTCCTATCACTAGGGTTGGTAATGCATCACGTTCGTCTTCTTGTCCATCGGTTTTGCGAGTCGATTGTTTAGCGCACGGTAACTCGTTAGAGAATCACAGAGGTGTCCATACTTCTGAGTTTGAGGCGTCAATTTGTTACGTCAAAGTAAACGAGAAAAGTGAGAAAGTATAGACCAAACATTTAACGTTTCGACATCTGTCCCAAAGACGTTCGCACTAACACCTAACATTTCTACACGGCTCGCTAGACGTTCAGTTACGTGTTCAGGTATCACTCAATATCATCGAGACTCGTAAGGGTTCAGAGGGAAGTGAGAGGACCACGTTCAAACAGGGGACAGTCATTGCTATGACCCCTATGGATCGTTGTGTTTCACATTTGGTTGAATAATGGAATGGAACCCCTTTCACACTTGCTAGGCCTCGTTGGGACTCACATGAACCCCACATTATTATTATGTGTGCACCCACAATAATAACATGATTTGCATGCTCATCTCAGCTCCTCCTAACTCGTGTTAAATAGTTCCCCAAACTCGAGTAGCAAACAAAGAACATCACAAAACATGGGTCACGAATGTCTAGGGAAACACCACACTATCAATCACTTAACACATGCAAGTAATACATGAATTCATATTGTTGTGCTAAACGTGCAATCACATGCAATATCATATATAAGTGTTCACTAGTTATACTGTGCAATGAGTAAACGAGAGACGAACCTTGCAGTCTGGAGATGAGTGTCATGGTCGTATTCAGAACTTGTTCGGTTATAGTCTGGTTTTATAAAAACGTTTTAAAACCAAGTTCACTATAACCAGTGGCTCTGATACAAAACTGTCACACCCCTAAAATACCACATGCGGAAACCCCCGCGAGGCGTGTGACGTACTAGGATCTAGCCACCAATCACATTGAACTCATACCATTATTTCAAATAAAACTTTCATTTATTAAAATAAGCATTACAAAACATTGTTTACATTTCAGCGTAAGCATACTACAATAATTTAAGTGTTTCATAACCCAGGTGTATAAAAGCCATTAGACGTGTCTCATGATTCCATGCAAATCGACCCATGACCACTCCAGCTTCCCAGACAGCAAGTTCCAATGATATGTACCTAAAGACCTGCAAGGATGCAGAAAAGTGTATCAGACAACGCTGGTGAGTTCACAGTTTTGTTTACCGAGAATCGTGTTACATGTTTTACTGTCAAAATTTTAGTTCAGTTCAAAAGCAATTCCAAAAACAATGTTGATAATAACTCGATACCGTACAAGATGGCTCCAGATTGCTTGCCCTTCCCCAATGCCCCTATCAAAGCATTGGTCATGATTTAAGGTAATTAGTTCACGCCCGTCCTCCCCGCTACGGTGTGAGGGTGCCAAACCTAATAACGCTATCAACTAATAACCCCGTTGCCTCCCCGGCAATCTTTTCGGTAGAAGATGGGACTTAAGGTGATAGGAGTGAGTGTATTATCCAACATTCCGGTTTAACATTCCAGTCAAACCCATTACCCAATATTCCTCCCTGGAATATTAACCAGGTGTCCCTCCCCGGGACGCATGCTTGAAAAAGAGCAGTGAACTAACCTTAGATTTGTTCGGTATGTTACGTTACATTACCCATTCCAAGTTGGTCAACCAAACCCTACCGTGGTTACCAAAGATGATCAGTTTCGTAAACACATATCTAAACACGTATTCAATGAGTTACATGTAATACTATTGTCACGTAACACATAGCAAACATTTAGATTTCACACACGTTTATAACACAAGTTCATGTTCCCAATCAGTAGTTACCTATAACATCAGTTTCATCATAATCAAATCACGTATTGTCACAGATTGCATTCACTGCAAAGATTACCATAAATCGTATAGCAAGTATTCAGTTCCCATACAAGTCCACATCCCATGTGGATGTCACATTACAACCCATAACAGGTGAGTATTCTACTTACACAGGTCAAATCAGATTTCTCATTCTTAATCAGCATGGTTATCAGACAACACATAGTATTTTATAAACACAAGTTTCCATCATCACATACATTATAAACTGTTAGTGTTTACTGTACATATGCACGGCGAAGATCCCTTACGGCGAAGAACTAAGCTTCGCCGAGGGTGACCATGATGAAGAACCTATATGGTTTGTCGAGAACGTGTCGACGAAGAATCAACCTTCGTCATCTAGGGGGCCGACGAAGAATCCTCTGGTGAAGGACTATCCTTCGTCGAACCGTGTTCTTCGTCAAGACATGGTTCATCGCTGCTCTCCACAGTCAGTTACAATCTTTCCTTAATCTCAGCCGTAACCGATGTTAACAAGTTTGACAGTTTTTGAATCAGATCAAACAACACTTTTCTAATCATGAACATGTATCCTAATTATGAACCATCATCAAGCATGAATTCGTTATATGATCATTACAGAATTTGGCACACAAAATGAATATTCAATTAAATCAATTTACACGAGCATCCTATACTCCTGGAACTCTAATTCGTAGTCATACGGTCAAACGCACAATCAGATTTATCAAGTTGTTGTTCCACCATGTTCATTACCCTAACATATATGCGAATCCTAATCATCAAACAATACTAATTCAAACATCATTCATGCTAGCATCAAACACCTATCAATGTTCGAGCAACATCTCAGGACTTCCTGATCGACTCTAATATTTGGCTACCATAAGTTATTCACCAGTGGTTTCGCTAACATACAATACCAAACATAAATCCTCATACAAAACACTCACATAAACATCATACAGTCAAGATCAATTAACGAAATCAAAATAGGTAAACATACTCACCTAGAGATCGTAAAAGATGTACAGGAACAAGAGAAAGGACGTCTTTGAAAGGAGAGCTTTGTCGAATCCTCTACACTGCCGTCGTTTGAAAGCCTTGGATGGAGCTTTAGGGTTTGATGTTATTTCGTGTTTTGCAAAAATATGAGAGACCACACCCAACCATATGGGCCATGCTCTCTAATCTGGGCCGAGAGCCCTTTTTCGGCGACGAACACCCTTGACGAAGGATCATACTTCGTCGAGTAGTGTCTGTGACGAAGACCATTCTTCGTCGAGTTGGGTTTGTGGCAAAGATCCTTCTTCATCGAGTTGACCAAACACAATATTTTAATTATACACAAATCATCCACAAAATACAACGTAAGATGAACTGTGAAAGCAAGGTTGCGAAACAAGTGATGCATAGAGGAAAGACCTTGAAATCTCGGGTTATCACAAAAAGTGACAAACTGCCAAACATATATAGCTGGGCCAGACTCGCTCGCGGGCCGCGAGCCTTGGACCAAGTTTGGTCGCGGGCCGTCAGCCTGCAGTAGTAACATAATTTTTTTTTTATTAATTGTTTGTTGCTTGTTCACCACACATATAACCTATACACATATAAATTCGAATCTAGGAGCTCTTTGATGGTTTTAACTGTCACACCCCCAAAATCCACACGCGGAGTATCACCGCTTGGAGGCGTGACTGACCAGGATCAAGCCATCAATCATATCAAACATAGTACTTAAGTATAAAAGTAGGAAAATGTAATTCATCTTGACATGACTGATGTTCATAACCAAACATTGTTTAAGTAGCGGAAGCATAATAATGAAAACCCAAAGTAAGTTATAAGTTCCAATATCGTCTACGATCCGTATCCCACAACGACCTGCTCCTCCCTGTGCAAGCTCCATATGTACCTAAGGTCCTGCAAGGCATGTAAGAGAGAGTCAACAACTAGTTGAGCGAGTTCACAGTTAATAGTTCAGTAACAGTATAGCGTGAGTAGTAGCATGTTCGTTCGTTACAAAGTATCATATTAGTTTCCATCGCGGCCAATGTCCTTGGCAGGTGTGCGAAGATGTTGGGGAAGGTCTTTCCCCAAGTTTTCTAGACTAGGTTTGTTCGTATCGCGGCCAATGTCCTTGGCAGGTGTGCGATGATGTTGTAAGTTCAGTTCGCGGCCAATGTCCTTGGCAGGTGTGCGAAGGCAGTCATAATATCGTGGCCAATGTCCTTGGCAGGTGTGCGATGATCGTTCAATAAGTGTTACTAGTCTAGCAGTAGGTTCTGTTATCTATGTACATACAGAAATCATCAAATCCCCATTCCCCCCTGGGAACCCCATGCCTTGGCTTGTGTGAACTCACCTTGGTTTGCTCGGTATGCTAAGTGTATGCTCGCAAATAATCAATCACGTCCTAAAGTATGCACGTATACATAATCAGTTTGTGTTCAAGTTGTGCACGCATAAACAGGTAGCATGTAAACACAATCATACTAGTCATGTTTGGCATTCATCAGCAGTTAGATATTTCAGTTAACACTTAACAGAATTAACTCAGTTACTGTGCAGATTAACTGTTCGGCGAAACACACTTAATGGCGAAACACACAAGTTGGCGAAACAAGTTATTGACGAAACACCTTCAGTTTCGTCGTGGCCTTGTTCGGCGAAACAGGATTCTGATTCGTCGACGACTCTTGGCGAAACACACTCTGTTTCGCCGAGATTCCTGTTTCGTCGAATGTCTGATTCGTAGACACAGTTACAGCAGTTACGAAAATACACAGAAACCCTAATCATGCTAGCAGCCGTCATCAGCAAATCATCAATTACACAGTAATCATTTGTTCACAGAATTCATCATAACATCATTATAACATAAGCATCACAGTTCTTAACGTCTAGCATGAACCCTAGGTCATGTGTTCAACATATCGATTAACATACAACATCATATTATCGATCCCTATCAAGATACTAATGTGTATTCAGAATCAGACCATAATAAAATATCCAGAACCTAGCATTCGGTTGTAATAAGTTTCGCATAGTTTTATCATATCCGACTATATCATGCATAACGAAATCGATATCATCATCATCATACAGGAACCCTAATATTTAACATGCATCAGTTTCGGATATACATCATCAAGCAGAATCACATGACACATAAACACGTACACGGATGAACGATCAATCAAGACACATAAATCTACTAACCGAGATGATGGTTTGATCGCACAAGGGTTTCCGGTGGGTTCTAGTTCGCCGTTACAGTGAGAGAGCTCTAGGGTTTCGGTTATGTTGATAGAAAGTGTAAAATGATGATGTTTCACGTAATAATACGCAGAATAACGTTCTGGGCCCAAGCTGGGCTTCGTGAGTTACTGGGCCGGCGAAACAGACTTCTGTTTCGTCGGAGTGTTCATGGCGAAACAGCCTGTTTCGTCGGAATGGGTTATGGCGAAACAGCCTTGTGTTTCGTCGGGTTCTAAGCAGTTTAAGTTTTACAAACAGTACGCAAGTTATACAATCACACATAACCATGCAAACACACTAGGTTTTATCATAACACAACTATATAGTCAAAGTCAACGTGCATTTAATGCGAATAAAGAACGTCGGAAATTCGAGTTGTCACATTATCCCCAACTTGAAAGAAATTTCGTCCCGAAATTTAGCATGCAGTTACTGAGGAAGCTAATAGTGTGACGTTGTTTACCTGTGTCGTATCGCGGCTCCCCTGAGCATGTTTGCGAAGATTACTGGTTTTCTTGGGGTGTCACATTATCCCCCCGTTGATTTGGAATTTCGTCCCGAAATTCTGCATTGGTAGCTTCAGCCTCAGTAGTAGTTGCTTGGTTTCCGAATAACTGGGGATATTTGAGTTCCATTTGATCTTCACGCTCCCAGGTGAACTCTGGGCCGCGGCGGGAGTTCCAACGAACTCGTACAAGAGGGATTCTCGTGTTCTTGAGGACCTTAACATCCCGGTCCGTGATTTCAACAGGTTCTTCGACGAAGTGTAACCGCTCGTCGATAGTGAGTTCCTTCAAGGGAACTACGTGGGTCTCATCTGACGTACATTTCTTCAGATTCGACACGTGAAAGACGTTGTGAACCGCACTGAGTTCAGGTGGTAAGTTCAATCTGTAAGCCACTTTGCCTATTTTCTCAATAACCTCGAAAGGTCCTACATATCGTGGATTTAGTTTGCCGCGTTTGCCAAAACGAACCACACCCTTCCAGGGTGAAACTTTAAGTAACGCTCGATCCCCAACCTGGAATTCGAGTAGTTTCCTGTCTAAATCAGCTTATGCTTTCTGACGGTCGCGTGCTGCCGCCATGCGTTGTCGTATTTGTGCAATCTTTTCTGTAGTATCGACTACCATTTCTGGACCCGTGATTTGACTATCTCCTACCTCTGCCCAACAGAGAGGTGACCGGCATTTACGCCCGTACAATGCCTCGAATGGTGCAGCTTTAATGCTGGTGTGGTAGCTGTTGTTATACGAAAATTCCACAAGTGGCAGATGTTTTTCCCAACCATTGCCAAAGTCAATTACGCACGCCCGAAGCATGTCTTCTAGAGTTTGAATAGTGCGCTCAGACTGTCCATCTGTCTGAGGGTGATAAGCTGTGCTCATGTCTAAACGAGAGCCAAAAGATTTATGCATTGCTTGCCACAGTTCTGAAGTAAAACGTGCGTCACGATCAGAGATGATGGAGGTGGGCACTCCGTGCCTCGAGACCACTTCTTTCAAGTAAATGTCTGCTAAGGTAGAGAACTTGTCTGTTTCTTTAATGGCCAGGAAGTGAGCAGACTTTGTGAGTCGATCCACGATCACCCAAATAGTATCATTTCCGCGCTGAGATCTAGGTAAGCCAGTAACAAAATCCATGGAAATTTGCTCCCATTTCCATTGTGGTATCTCAGGTTGTTGGAGTGGTCCTGACGGTTTCTGATATTCTGCCTTGACTCTCGCACAAGTCAAGCATTTGCTAACGTATATGGCTATGTGGGCCTTCATGCTAGGCCACCAGTATGTAGTCTTAATATCGTGGTACATTTTATCCGAACCAGGATGTACCGAGTAGCGAGACTTGTGAGCTTCGTCCATTACCAGCTCGCGTAAGTTGCCGTACAGTGGGACCCAAATGCGTCCTGTAACGTAGTAAGCACCATCTTCCTTCTGTTCTAAACGTTGTCTTGAGCCACGTAGGGCTTCAGCCCTGACATTTTCTGGTTTCAATGCTTCTACCTGAGCATCTCGTATCTGGGAAGGAAGGCTAGACTGTATGGTGAGTTGTAAAGCTCGTACGCGCTTAGGCGCGGTGTCCTTTCGACTGAGGGCGTCAGCCACAACATTGGCTTTGCCTGGGTGGTACCTGATTGAGCATTCGTAGTCGTTTAGCAGTTCGACCCATCGTCGCTGTCGCATATTCAGTTCCTTCTGTTTGAATATATGTTCGAGGCTCCTGTGGTCAGTGTAGATAGCACATTTGGTACCGTACAAGTAGTGTCGCCATATCTTAAGTGCAAAGACGACCGCTCCCAGCTCTAGGTCGTGGGTCGTATAATTCCGTTCGTGAATCTTAAGTTGGCGCGAAGCATAAGCAATAACTTTATCCCTCTGCATCAATACACATCCAAGACCTTGGATAGATGCGTCGCAGTAGACTACGAAATCGTCCGTGCCTTCAGGCAGTGAGAGGATAGGTGCGCTACAGAGTCTATCCTTTAAGTGCTGAAACGCTGTTTCCTGTGCGTTACCCCAACGATAAACAACACCCTTCTGCGTCAACAGTGTAAGCGGCTGAGCAATCTTTGAGAAGTCTTTGATGAACCTTCTGTAGTAACCCGCCAAACCTAAGAATTGGCGTATTTCTGTTGGTGTACGAGGCGCAGGCCAATTCTTGATCGAATCTACCTTGGATGGATCGACATGAATCCCATCCTTGTTCACCACGTGGCCTAAAAAGTGGACTTCACGAAGCCAAAAGTCACATTTGGAAAACTTGGCGTATAGCTGTTCCGTTCATAGAAGTTCCAGTATAAGACGTAAGTGCTGCTCGTGTTCCTCCTGACTCTTCGAATAAATCAGGATGTCGTCGATGAAAACAATGACGAACTTGTCGAGATAGGGTTTGCACACCCTGTTCATAAGATCCATAAATACGGCAGGCGCGTTCGTCAGCCCAAATGGCATGACCATAAACTCATAGTGGCCGTAGCGTGTTCTGAACGCTGTTTTGGAGACGTCCTCATCCCGGACTCTCAGCTGATGGTATCCTGACCTTAAGTCTATCTTGGAGTAGTAGCTCGACCCTTGCAGCTGGTCGAATAAATCATCTATGCGCGGAAGAGGATAACGATTCTTGATCGTCACCTTGTTGAGTTCACGGTAGTCTATACACATCCTGAACGTACCGTCTTTCTTCTTTACGAATAACACTGGAGCTCCCCAGGGCGAAGAGCTAGGACGTATAAAACCCTTTTCCAAGAGTTCTTGTAGTTGCTTCGACAGTTCTTCCAGTTCAGTTGGAGCTAAACGATAAGGTGCTCGAGCTATAGGTGCTGCTCCTGGAGCGAGCTCGATCTGGAATTCGACTTGACGATGAGGCGGTAACCCAGGTAATTCCTCAGGGAACACTTGAGGAAAGTCACGTACTACAGGAATATCTTCAATCTTTTTCTCTTTCTTCGAGGTATCTGTAACGAGTGCCAATATAGCAGTGTGCCCCTTGCGTAAACACTTCTGAGCCTTCAAAAAGGAGATGATGCCACTCACGACACCACTCTTGTCGCCTTGAACTTCGAGAGGTTCCTTGCCCGAACGAGGAATACGAATAACCTTTTCTTTGCATAAAATCTCCGCTTGTTGTTGGGATAACCAATCCATACCAATGACGACGTCAAAGCTACCCAAGGGTATAGGAATGAGATCGATGGAGAAAGTCTGACCAGCGAGGATAAGATTACACCCTTTAACTATGTGCGTGGCCTCTAGGCTTTTACCGTTAGCTAACTCTACGACATGTTTGGGGTTTAAGGGAGTTGGTGCACGTTTTAACATTTCACTAGCTTTTAGAGACATGTAACTTGTGTCCGCACCAGAATCAAATAGTACAGTAACATAAAAGTCGTCAAGAAGAAACTTACCCATAACCACATTGGGATCATTCCTGGCATCACCCTGACCGATCACAAACATACGGCCTCTAGCACCATTGTTGTTATTGTTCCCACCGTTGTTGTTGTTCCCGTTGCCCTGATTGTTGTTGTTGTTATTGTTCTGGTTCTGGTTTTGATTCAATTGAGGGCAATCACGCTTGTAATGACCTTCAGCCCCACACTGGTAGCATCCCCTGTTTCCCTGCTGCTGCTGCTGAGGCTGGTTTCGTGGAGCAGGTGGTTGTTGTTGCTGGTTCTGATTTGCTGGCCGTACGCTTCTACAATCCTTAGCCTCATGACCCATCTTGAGGCATCTTTGACACTGTTCCCTGCGGCATCTTCCACTGTGGTGTTTGTTGCACCTTCTACACCACGGGTGAATTCCCCGATATCCACTCTGCCCTTGACCACCTGATGATTGCTGATTCGGACTCTGGTGGTCATTCGTTTTGCGTTGCTGAGCTTGAGACTGAACAGTAGCTGAACCCTTGCTAGAATCCCCCTCCCATTTCCTCTTATTGTCGCTGGGAGTAGCAGGGGTAACTGAAGTGGTAGCAGTAGCAGTAGCGCTGATGCGTTTAGGCAACCTGTTTTGCTCCACCGCCTGATCAGTGAGACGGTGAGCCAACTGAACAACCTGCTGGTAAGTGGCATGATTTGCTGAAGTCACATGACTTTGGATCTCCGGCACTAGACCCTTAAGATAAAGTTCGATACGCTTGTCCGCCAGAGTGGGACACAGTAATGCAAGCTCGTTCGATCTCTTGGTGTACGCCTCAATCTCAGACCCCGTCATCTTGAGGTTGAAAAACTCGACTTCCAGCTTATGAATATCATCTCGACTGCAGTATTCCTGCTTGATCATTTCCTTGAAATTGTTCCATGGGGTGGCGTTAGCAGCAACCAACCCCAGTATTTGGACCTGAGCTTTCCACCATGTGAGGGCTAAACCCTCGAGGGTACCGGTAGCATATTTCACCCTGCGTGCCTCAGGGCACTCACACATCTCAAACACAGACTCTATCTTTTCAAACCAGTGCAGGAGACCTACGGCTCCTTCAGTGCCGCTGAAAGTGGATGGGCGACAGTCCATGAAAGTCTTGAAAGTGCAAACAGGTGCTTGACCTGTTGTGTAAAAGAATTAGGACAAGTTTAAACACGAGAGTTGATTTAGGAATGTAGGATCTAAGGATCCTAGAGTGAGTTGTAACTGCAGGGTATACCTCCTGCTTGTGCGGCTGCAACTGCCGCAGTAACTCGTTCGTTAATGAGGGCCGTCAACTGGTCCTGAGTCATGTTGATACGTCCAGACATGATCTTCATAGTAAAGATAACGTAAGTGAGATAGGTTCGCATATCGTGCGATGACAGAAGAGAGTGAGCACACGAGTATTCTCAAGCAATAACACATAGCAAGTTCTGTGATCTAAGCATACCACGAGCAAAGGTCTATGTAGTTCTAGCATGTAGGTAAAGTAACATGAATAGTAATACCTATGATGTTGAGCCTTGCACGTGGAGCGAAGCGTCGTTGTGGATCGTTGAGAGCACTGTTCTGGTTATAGTCTGGTTTTAACAAAATCGTTTTCCCTTTATTAAAACCAAGTTCTCTATAACCAATGGCTCTGATACCAATCTGTCACACCCCCAAAATCCACACGCGGAGTATCACCGCTTGGAGGCGTGACTGACCAGGATCAAGCCATCAATCATATCAAACATAGTACTTAAGTATAAAAGTAGGAAAATGTAATTCATCTTGACATGACTGATGTTCATAACCAAACATTGTTTAAGTAGCGGAAGCATAATAATGAAAACCCAAAGTAAGTTATAAGTTCCAATATCGTCTACGATCCGTATCCCACAACGACCTGCTCCTCCCTGTGCAAGCTCCATATGTACCTAAGGTCCTGCAAGGCATGTAAGAGAGAGTCAACAACTAGTTGAGCGAGTTCACAGTTAATAGTTCAGTAATAGTATAGCGTGAGTAGTAGCATGTTCGTTTGTTACAAAGTATCATATTAGTTTCCATCGCGGCCAATGTCCTTGGCAGGTGTGCGAAGATGTTGGGGAAGGTCTTTCCCCAAGTTTTCTAGACTAGGTTTGTTCGTATCGCGGCCAATGTCCTTGGCAGGTGTGCGATGATGTTGTAAGTTCAGTTTGCGGCCAATGTCCTTGGCAGGTGTGCGAAGGCAGTCATAATATCGCGGCCAATGTCCTTGGCAGGTGTGCGATGATCGTTCAATAAGTGTTACTAGTCTAGCAGTAGGTTCTGTTATCTATGTACATACATAAATCATCAAATCCCCATTCCCCCCTGGGAACCCCATGCCTTGGCTTGTGTGAACTCACCTTGGTTTGCTCGGTATGCTAAGTGTATGCTCGCAAATAATCAATCACGTCCTAAAGTATGCACGTATACATAATCAGTTTGTGTTCAAGTTGTGCACACATAAACAGGTAGCATGTAAACACAATCATACTAGTCATGTTTGGCATTCATCAGCAGTTAGATATTTCAGTTAACACTTAACAGAATTAACTCAGTTACTGTGCAGATTAACTGTTCGGCGAAACACACTTAATGGCGAAACACACAAGTTGGCGAAACAAGTTATTGACGAAACACCTTCAGTTTCGTCGTGGCCTTGTTCGGCGAAACAGGATTCTGATTCGTCGACGACTCTTGGCGAAACACACTCTGTTTCGCCGAGATTCCTGTTTCGTCGAATGTCTGATTCGTAGACACAGTTACAGCAGTTACGAAAATACACAGAAACCCTAATCATGCTAGCAGCCGTCATCAGCAAATCATCAATTACACAGTAATCATTTGTTCACAGAATTCATCATAACATCATTATAACATAAGCATCACAGTTCTTAACGTCTAGCATGAACCCTAGGTCATGTGTTCAACATATCGATTAACATACAACATCATATTATCGATCCCTATCAAGATACTAATGTGTATTCAGAATCAGACCATAATAAAATATCCAGAACCTAGCATTCGGTTGTAATAAGTTTCGCATAGTTTTATCATATCCGACTATATCATGCATAACGAAATCGATATCATCATCATCATACAGGAACCCTAATATTTAACATGCATCAGTTTCGGATATACATCATCAAGCAGAATCACATGACACATAAACACGTACACGGATGAACGATCAATCAAGACACATAAATCTACTAACCGAGATGATGGTTTGATCGCACAAGGGTTTCCGGTGGGTTCTAGTTCGCCGTTACAGTGAGAGAGCTCTAGGGTTTCGGTTATGTTGATAGAAAGTGTAAAATGATGATGTTTCACGTAATAATACGCAGAATAACGTTCTGGGCCCAAGCTGGGCTTCGTGAGTTACTGGGCTGGCGAAACAGACTTCTGTTTCGTCGGAGTGTTCATGGCGAAACAGCCTGTTTCGTCGGAATGGGTTATGGCGAAACAGCCTTGTGTTTCGTCGGGTTCTAAGCAGTTTAAGTTTTACAAACAGTACGCAAGTTATACAATCACACATAACCATGCAAACACACTAGGTTTTATCATAACACAACTATATAGTCAAAGTCAACGTGCATTTAATGCGAATAAAGAACGTCGGAAATTCGAGTTGTCACATTAACAGCTGGCATAACACTTGTTATCATCTTAGAACTTCTCTAAACATATGGCAATCATCCAAACAATTCCTAAACACTATAAATAGGTGTTGAGTTTTCATTACAACTGGCACCAAAATCATTCTTTCTTCCTATCTCTCAACTTGAAAGTTCTTGAACTATTTGGGAGCATCCTCTGAGTTCTTTTCAGGCCCTAGGATCACTTGTAAGTGTTCCTTTCGTGACTAGTTCATTTATTAGGCTTTTAAAGCCGAAAAGTCAAGCGTTTGCGATAAACGCTTTGACTTTCAGTTAGACCTTAAATGGTCAAGCCATTGTTCGCAACGAACATGGTTACGTGATCGTAATTAGGTAGGTGTTAACCCCTCAAAAGGGCACCTCCTAAGAATCACATTTGCTTGGTCAATTGACGAGTCAACATATTATTGTTTTAAAAAGTCAACGGGCCAGTTTTTGAAATAATTGCGACATGATATTAGAAGTGTTCTAAAATATGTTTTATCTTTTAAACAACTTAGTAATAATTATTAGAATGCGTGTAAACATGTTCGGCTCGTCAATTCCAGTTTTAGGGTCGGTCGCAACCGAAAGTCGCGAAGTTTGACTTCTGCATTGACTTTTGATTATGAACCGAATTAGGACTAGTATGCTACTGATTTTGGGTTCCGTTATGATTGTAATATGATATAGTATAACCCTATAAGGTTATATTACATGATCATAATAGTAATCTGAGTTTTTACAAGTTTCCGTTATTATGCTATACTTTGACCGATATGCCCTTTTTAGCAAAAATAAGGTTTTAGACACCAAGAAGCTTACAAATGATTTAGGTACTGGTATGTTAACATGTTTAACATATTTTGATGCTACAAATCTGATCATAAACTGAGTTTGCATATAATGTCGTAAATTGTGCTTTAAAGTGACCGAAATCGCCCTTTAAGCGCATAGATCGGTTTTAAGCATAATTTCTCATTCCAAACTCATTACCTACTGATGTAATATCATAATTAGGATATTTTGGGATATTGAATCAGATTATAAACTGAGTTTAAGCACAAGTTCTTGAATTATGTTCGTAAGTGACGATAATGCCCTAATAACACCTAAAATGGTTTTAAAGCATAATTTTCATACAAAACCTTTTGACTACTGGTATGTTATATTAATTAACATATATTGGTCATATAAACCTGATCATAACATCAGTTTTCCTAAAAGATCGCAAATATCATCATTTAACGACTTTAACGCCTTTTCGGTAAGTACTATAGTTTTAAACCATAATTACCAACCAAGACTTGTTACCTACTGATTTTATAACTCATTTAATTTTTTTTACAGTAGGTACATGTTACAAACTCAGATTCCCAAATTAGCCTTCAAAACTATGTGTGAAATACCAAAATGCCCCTACGGAGCATAGTTTGGTCTTAAACTATAAAACACACATATGCTTGATATCCTACTGATATTATATCATAAATAAAGTGTTTTCATAGAATGTCTATGGTCGTTACATAAGATTATACGCAAGTTCCTTTTATACATCTTAAAATGACCAAAACGCTCTTATGAGGCATAGTTTGATTTTAAAACCTTAATGGGCATACAAGTTGATATCCTACTGATATTATAACTTGTTTAATGTATATTGGCATATGAAACTTGTTCATGACTCCGGTTACTTGTTATCGCTTATACCCGTACGGTTAGACTTACGTAACTAGTTTACGTAAGTTTACCGAAACAGGCTTAACCTTATCATTTTAATTTCATAATCCAGAATATATTTAGTTTACTCATATTATACAAGTCTTCATACTTGTTGGGTCTAAATTACATTCTATTCTGGTTATCGCTTAATCTAGCGTAGCATACCGTTTTTAATACTTTAAGCTAGCCGGTCTAAGTCTATGACTTAAATAAGACCGTTAACATTCTAATTGGTTATTTATACCATCATTCCAGACTAGAGCCTTCCGGTAAATTGTACCTACGCTTACTTAATTGAATACGACTGAGTTATTATAAATCTTGCAATTTAAGACGAGAGCTAGCTCAGGTAAATACTCTTAACCAATTTTCCCTTATACGGGCTTGGGATATGGTAAAATATTTACCGCATGGTCGGGTTTGGGATTTGAAGACCAACGTGTCGGGAAATTCAAATAACCCGTTTTAATTCGTATTGCTTGACTAAAACATTGGGGGTTAATGCGACCGTGTCCTGGATATCCTTGACTCATTTAATTGTAAGTGGCCACGACCTAAGCATAGGGTGTAGGCATACACCTGACAGATGCGATATGGTTTATTATTCCCCCAAAAGGGAATAAGATATAAATTTTGATACCTAAATATGGGTTTCCCGAATAGGGATAAGTGGTGTGTCGGTTAATCATGAACCGACATAGTTTCCGGGCCCCATATGTAGAGCAAGTTATGTAAAACTGATAACATGAGATATAGTTTGTCCCAAGTATAGAAGATTTTTCGTGCTTTGTGCACCTAAATAAAATTTTGAAAATATTTTCAAATGTGTTGGTTGATTGTATTTACCAGTGAAAACTGACGTATTTTCAAAAGACTAAGTGACAGGTGCAAAAACATAAATAGGCTGGAAGCTGCTCAGGGTTGTTAGACGGGGAATTTGCAACTCTTTCACATAAGCCATTAGTCTGATAAACTTCTTTTGTATTTAATGATCCGCCTATGCATTATGTTAGTGCATACGCCTGCTGACTTCGTCTTGTATCGAGTCTTGCATTGCTCATGGCACGAAGTTCAAGAAAACAAGTTAAATGGCTGATTCCGCTTGAGCATGTGATTCCGCTTGAGTGAGTGATTTCGCTTGAGACATGTTATTTCGCTTGATTGTATTTGTTTGTGATTTCCCTTGTAATGAGATTTCGCTTGTAATGAGATTTCGCTTGGAGCTGTTTCAAGCGAAATCAGAAGTTTATAAATAGAGGATAGGCTGTGTCATTTGAAGGGGAATTAGAGAAGAAGTTTTCCGATGGCGAAGCTCTGTCGAAGTGTCATCTTGCTGTAAAACTGTTCCAGATCAATATAAACGACAGTTTAAAGTGATATCTAGCTGAATTCAACTCATTATGTCTGTTTCTGCCTTTCATTTTGATTAGAACACCTCTGATCGACTCGTTTCGGGTCTAAACACGGTGGCATCAGAGCTCAGGAGGAGGAGTTCTGCAGTTTTCAGCTTGATTTCATCTCATTCTCTTTCATCTACACCTTCTTTTATCAATTGAACAAGTTTTAGCGGTTAAAATGGCCTGAATTTTTCACAACACAAGCGTAATCTATTTTAACAAACCCTTGAGAAATTTAGACCAAAATTCAGCTTAAAAGTGACATAAATGGACCAAAGTTCTTATTCCGCTTGAATGAAACATCTTATTCCGCTTGAAAAGTTAAGGTCATTTCAAGCGAAATAACTAGTTCCTCTTGAAAAGTGTTATTTCGCTTAAAACATCTCAAGCGAAATCAGTGTTTCCGCTCCAAGTGGTTATTCCGCTTGAAATTTCAAGCAAAATTAGCATATTACGCTTCTAGTAGTTAATTCTGCTTGAAAATAGATATTTCGCTTGAAAACACTATTTTGTTTGAACTTCTTATTCCGCTTGAAACTCTTAATTTCGTTCGAAGCTGGTGTGCAGGTGATCTCGCTTGAAAGGGTGATTTCGCTTGGAAGTAATCTCGCTTGAAAACCTAATCTCGCTTGAAAGTGTCTGTTTGAGAAACGTGTTACCGAATCATGAGTGAAGAATTTTACAACGCATTTGCAACATCCCCAACTACTCCGGCTACCATTGCTCAAAACATGAACACAGAAAATGAGACTGGAACTACGCAAAAACCCCTGAAGCTAATGAGCATTGAGGAGTATTACGGTTGGAAAGATCGGTTTGAAAACTGGGTTCAAGCTAATCACTTGAGATCTTGGGAGTGTATTTTGAAAAAGTATGTACTACCACGTACTAAACTGCGAGTTGAGAAAGAAATCTCTGAATTCAATGATAAAGAACGAGACATGTACAGAGCTGAAAAGATGATGATTAGTCTACTTCAGCAGGCTATTAAAGAAGACATCTTTGTATTGCTTCAACATGACAAAACTTCAAAATCAATTTGGGATGCTTTTAAAATCAAGTTTGAGGGAAGTGAGAAGATGATTAAGAGTAAAAAGGCACTGCTTAAGAAAGAATTTGATCTTTTCACAAGTTTGCCAGGAGAAGATACAAAGAAATTGATTGAAAGATATTGCCACTTAGTGCGTTCTATGTCGTTGTTAAGCATAACCAAAACTCAAGATGAATGGGTCGACAAATTAGCTGATGCTTTACTTCAGAAAGAGTGGGGTACATTTTTGAGGATATTAAAGAACACTGGAGAATATGACAACTTGACAATTTCTCAGTTCATCGAAAAGATCGAGGGTCAAGATCTTGAACAACAAAAGATTGCGAGGACGAGTAATCCGAGTGGTCAACAAGATGTGAAAATGTATTACAAAGGCAATGTTCAAGAGGTTGAAAAGAGTCCGAAAATTCAAACTGCTTTTAGAGCTGGAAACTCATCTGGAACTGTTGAACAAAGTCCAAATAGCAGCAGTGGATTTTCTTCATATCCTAGTGTTGATCCAAAGAATTTAACTTCAAGCTTTCATTCTCAAAGTTCAAAAAGTGGAAATGGTTGTGTAATACAGTGCAACATTGCATTGAATCTTTCAGATGGTCAAAGTTTTTCTGAAGAAATTGCAAAAGATCACATGGCGTTACTTGCAACGGTGCTACAATCTTATGAAGGTTTGGTTGCAGGGAGGATCGGAAATCCTATGCTGACGAAAGAGGATTACGATCAGATAGATGCTGAAGAGATGGAGCTCATAGACATCAAATGGTGTCTAGCTAGTGTCTTGAGGAGAGCAGAAAAGTTTAAAATGATAACAGGGAGAAATGATTTTCTGGATGCACATGTGTCTACTTTGGGTTTTGATAAATCTAAAGTTACTTGTTTTCGATGCAGGGAGAAATGTCACTTCAAAAGAGAATGCAAAAATCAGGAAGCAAGTGGAGCAAAGAATCCATTTGGAAAAGATGACTACTATCGGAAAGCCATATATCAACAAGTTGCTCATCAACCATATCAACAAAAAGAAACACAAACTGCTCATGGGAAGATGATTGAAGATGCAAATAAGAAAGCTTATTATGGTATCATTAATCAAGACGATGAGAAAATGGCTCCAGGTTTCAGTTGGGACAAATATATATCAGCTGATAGTAAAGCATGTTTAATAAACCAAGATGATGAAAAGTTACCTGAAGGGTTCAGCTGGGATAGATTTGCGGAGGAGAATGGGAATTTTAAAGCTTTCATTGCAAAGATAGTTCAAGAACCCAATTTGTTTACATAATGGATGAAAGCGATTGGTGTTCATGAGAAGAATCAAGAAGAAGAATCTGTTTCATCCGATGAAAGCTCAGAAGAAGCAGCAACTGTTGTTGATCAAACATCATCTGATTCTGGTTCTTCAGATAATAGTTCTGAAAAGACATTAAATTTTGATCAAACATCATCTAATTCTAGTTCTTCAGATGAGAGTTCTGAGAAGAAAATAGATTTTGATCAATCACCAACTGATGACAGTGGTGATGATGAGGAAGAAAGACATATTAATGTTGCAAAAACTCATCTATCTCCTGAAAGCTTTCAATTTTATTTTGCAGATCGCTTGGAGAAGCTGAAGGAGAGACGAGCAGCAAAAGAACAAAAGAAAATGAAGAGTGAAAATGTTGCTCAAGAAGAAGAGACCGTTCAAAAAGAAGAAGTTAAAGCTGAAAAGGTGATTGAAGCTGAATCGGTGATTGAGGTTGAGAAAATCATCAAAGTTGAAAAGATAGTGGAAGTCATCAAGCCTTGTTCAAAGTGTTTAGAATCTTGCAAGCAATGTGCAGAAAAAGATGAGAAATTGGTTGAGTTTGAAAAGATGAAAGAACAATTGTTGTTCAATCTCAATTACGTGAAAGAGTCATACGATGTGCTAAACAGAATAGTAACTGGTCTACAAAAGACTAATTCAGAAAGAGAAGATGTGTTGACTATGATGAATGCTGTGATGATGACAAAGCAGAAGGCGATTAATCATTGCATTGAAGAATGTGCAAAGTTACAGCTGGAGTTGGAAGATGAAAAGATAGAGAATGAGAGAATTAGACGTTTATTACAGAGTTATTCTAGTTTTGATTATCTCATTGATCGAATTTATCCAACTGTTGCAGGTTTTGAAGCATTTAAAGATGAGAAGCCAAAGAAGAAGGATACTGGTAAGAAATAGAGTGTTAGTTATAACAAGTGTCCGCCTCCGATTTGGGAAGGGTATTCGCCTAGAAAACCGAATGAGGAGCAAGTCGAAAAGGCAGTCAATATAAAGTTAAAGTCTGATATAACCAATGAATTACCAGAAAACATTGACGTTGTTTTTACATCGTCTGACACTGATCATGAGTCCGAGTTAATAAAAAAGGTGGTCGATCAGGTGTTGGATACAGATGAGGAGTCAGAGTTAAACTCTGAGTCAAAGTCCGAGTCTGGGTGTTCAAGTTCGTCAGTCAAAAGTTCGAGTTCGTCGGTCAACAGTTCAAAGTCATCGGTTAAACGGGTTTACAATAAAGAATTCCTGTTATCAAAATCTAATTTGAATGACGAAGCAATCAAAGTGGCATATACATTGATTGATTCAGACAAATTATATTCTGATGAGGAATTTCCAATAAGAAGTGTTCAAATTGAAAAGATTAAAAAAGTTTTCAAAATGACAGAAATTGATATTTCTAAAATAAAAGATTTAAATCTTACTAAAAAAACCTAAAAAGTACACTTCAAGAGTTCAACAACATTTAAACAAGAAAAAGGGTTACGGTTCTGGTTCTGGTTCTCAAAAGAAACCAAACCATAACGGTAATTTCAAAAAGAAAGATCTTGGATTTATTCCACCAGAAAATTATAAAAATGAAAATTATGTTCGAGATTTTAAATCAAAAATGATATTTGTTTCAGGGACAAGCTGCGAAGAGGAATCAAAAAGCTCATTCTGGAAACAATCAAACAGAGAATTCATTATCCAGAAGCAAGAGAGAATGGGGACTGGAGTTTTTCATAGAAAAGAGACTAGAACCTGTTTCAGATGCAATGAAGCAGGTCACATTGCATGGAACTGTCCTCAGACTATAAAGACAAAACAGGGAGTCTCAGAAAAACTCAAAGAAATTGTTGTTGATAAAACTGAACCACCAACTGAAAAATTCAAAGTTTTTGAAAATTCAACATATGAAGTTGGTGAATGTTCAAAGAGATTTTACAGGAGAAGTGTGAATCCCGACAAACAAAAATGGGTTGTTAAGAACTCTGAGGTAAAATTTGGCGATGAATCTAACTCCACAAAGTTAGACGAGCCACAGGTTGAGGTTAAAGAAGAAAACTCAGTGCCTCCAATGGATGATGTTCATTTTCCACCATTGAGGGCTGAAAATTTTAAATCAAAAGATGGAAAAGTTGAGATCTTAAATCAATTTTATTCTGAAAAGAATGAATTTGATATTGAAAAAGCTTTTAATGGGAATGTTAAAAAGATGTTTGGGAAAATGGTCGAGGGAAAGGCCAAAGGGGTAAAAGATTTTTATGAAACAAAGAAAGCATCTTACTACCCAGGTGAAGTTAAGGAGGAAACATCCAAGTTTGGTGAAGCTTGGATGTCTGTTTTTCATAAGTAAACATCCGGACTTGCCGGAGATCCCAGGTTGGTAAGAGTGGATCATGAATCGGCATCATTCTTTATATCAGGTTTGATTATGAATACCTACAAGTGGTAATTGGTTTGTTACTTACAAGTGGTAAATCAGGGACATTAAATTGTACTTGATTTTCTACAAATGGTATGTTTGGTTGTTGTATTTACAAGTGGTTGAAAACAAAGTGATGAAACCCCTAACCTACGAATGGTTTTATAAAATCAACAAAACTTATTTTCCGGAAAAACCATTTGATTAAAACAAACTTAAGTGTTTTGAAATCACAATGGGAAAATAGTTTGTTGTAAGGGGGAGTTCTGATTGTTTATGCCAAGTGGATGGCGAATTGATGTGATTCGATATCAGTTGTCATGTTACTTGTACAGTTTGTTTTCAAATTTCCTAAAATGTGTTTGCATTTTAGGGGGAGTAAAAATTTCATTCAGAAAATCCAAAAACATTTGAAAATTTGAAAAAGTAAAAAACATGATAAAATGAAAAATGAGTTTTGTTGTTATAAAGAGGAAATGATAGTACATCAGTGGACTATCACAACATGCTAAAGAATTGGAAAGTCAAAATGTGATAAACGGTCTCACTGATGATGTGCCAGTAGGTTTTTGCACATTTAGTAGATTGTGACGAGATATAAACCTAAATTTCAAACTTGCTTATATCGTGGGGAACATTTCTCGGATATATGGGTAACCCCCGAAATCTTGTTTGAAAGGTCCATCTTTCTGAGATACTAGGTCTTTATACTCAGTGATATCTGGGGTATTATCCCGGGACTTCTGATTTTGCGGGAGCAGTAGCCTAGTCCCCGGAGAATACTTTACGCTTGCTTGAAAAATAGCACCACCCTCAGCATAAAAAATGATGAAACATTGAAAAATGCTAATCATGTGCTGTTGTTAAAAAGATCCTCTAAAGGGGACACACCAAAAGTCGAGCCGTCATCTCTCTGCTGAATGGAAGTTCTGACCTGAGCTCTCACGGTTTCGCATTTAACCCCTTACAGATATCATCTAGGTATATTCACCTGTAAGACTGAATATTGGGATCTGGATACGGGAGTATATTCTGAGGTGGGACACGCGATTAAGTTTAAGTGCTTAAGACATTAATTTCGTATCTCGAAACAGTTGAACTTTGTGTGAAAATTTAAGTGGATCAGTATACTGACAATCTAAGTGAATCGTTTAGAACTTAAAATGATTAAAGCTTAACGGTGTTGGTGATTTGTCTCATAAGCTGATATGATCCTCTTACACAAACTCACAAAAATATTGTTTGTAAATATTTCTTTACTGCATTTCATTTCATTCAAAAATCCAAAAAGATTTTCAGTATGTTTTAGCATAAACTTTTGAAAAAGTCAAAAAGATTTTAGACAACTGATATTGGAGAGCTGATTTTCAAAATTCCAAGTGCTAAACATGATGAGCATGTGGTGAAGGGAATTTTGTGTTTAAATGAGAAAATATTTTGTATAATTGTCTACAAGTGGTCATCAGAAATTATCATTGATAAATCATTCTGATTTAATTTGAGGGGGAGTCTGAATAGATAAAGTTGTAAATTGTTAATTTTGTGAAATTTATTTCTGGGTTAAGAATGTGCAGGTTAGCCAGGTTTTAATCCTGAGCAAGATGTGAGCCAGGTAATGATCCTGGAACTGATGATGCTGATGAACTTAAGGAATCAAGAGACCTGATCAAGAAGAAGTATAGAGCAAGGTTGTGATTCTGGAAGAGAGATAAAGTTTGATTCAGAGAGAGCAATCAGACTGATAAAGACTGAAGACGTTGAAGACTCGACACTTAAGACTCGTCAACATCCGAGGGGGAGTCTGTTAGTGCATACGTCTGCTGACTTCGTCTTGTATCGAGTCTTGCATTGCTCATGGCACGAAGTTCAAGAAAACAAGTTAAATGGCTGATTCCGCTTGAGCATGTGATTCCGCTTGAGTGAGTGATTTTGCTTGAGACATGTTATTTCGCTTGATTGTATTTGTTTGTGATTTCGCTTGTAATGAGATTTCGCTTGGAGCTGTTTCAAGCGAAATCAGAAGTTTATAAATAGAGGATAGACTGTGTCATTTGAAGGGGAATTAGAGTAGAAGTTTTCCGACGGCGAAGCTCTGTCGAAGTGTCGTCTTGCTGTAAAACTGTTCCAGATCAATATAAACGACAGTTTAAAGTGATATCTAGCTGAATTCAACTCATTATGTCTGTTTCCGCCTTTCATTTTGATTAGAACACCTCTGATCGACTCGTTTCGGGTCTAAACACGATCCTACAGATTATTATTACAAGCTCGTCTGTATTTATTTCTTTGGTATTTTCAGACAAATGAGTTTGTAATAATATTTTATATTTCATAGACTTTCGCTGTGCTATCCTGTGTATGTTTGACTATGACGATAGCAATCTTATGTCACGATATTCTCCACCGGGCCTACCGGGCTGAGCTGTAAATATCGGGGTGTGACACCTTGGTTGGTCATCAATCTCGTATTTGATCCATGTGATATGGACCTACAAAATTTCGTTTGATAAGTTAAACAAACGAACGTGAATGGAGGTTGCATTCGTTCGTTTATGTTCGTGAACATTTAGTGATGTGTTCATTTATGTTTGCTCGTTTATGTTCATTTGTGTGCATTCATTTAAATGTTTTTGTATGTTATATTTCTATTTTTTGGTTTTAGTTTTTAAATTTTGAAACCATAGTTATACTATACACCTCCGCCAACATCTCTCATTTGACTATTTAATTTTAGTTTTTGTTATAGTAACTTCTTAAGTTTTGTGTTAATTTATGTTTATAATAATTATGTCAACTATGCTCAAATATAACTTTTTTTTTCTTTTTTTGTGCTACCTGATCATGTTATATTTTATTGGGTGGATACTATTATCAATATTTAGTGTGGTGGAGTTGGGTGTAGGTCTTTTCTCTTAAGTTTTCCCCATAGGTTCGATCTGACCTCCTCTTCACTATTATATAACCACCACATATCCTTCATATTTTAATTTACCTCTTATGTAAAACAATATTCGACTAAAGTGCCCCTCATGTAAGGGACATGCAACTGGATCTTAACGAATAACGTGATGGAGTTAATTTTAGGGGCTAAAAAGGTTAGGAAAATGGCATTGGGGTTTGAACTGTCAAAAAATTCCTTTTTGAGTTGATATGGTTAATGTAACCTAACCACATGCGTTAGAAACATAATTTATTCTTTTCAATTAAAGGGTAAAATAATCCAATTTACCTTATGAATTTTCAAGACACGTGACCAGACTTTACATGCAAAATTATGGGTCGTTAAACAAAAAGACATAAACTATCACAACACATGAACATAAATGATCAACTTTTTTAGTTCTTTATATTTAGGATGAAAAGTGAAATTCACAATATACCTAAAGGCCGAAACCTCTAAGTTACTAGCAAAAGAATAACTTTATTTGCATTATGATAGATCAAAATGATACTTTCTATAATAGTTGGGTTCCATTTTGAAAGCTCTTAAAATGCTTAGGGTGGTTATAGTAAAATTCGCATTAGGGTAACCCCACACTTCCTATTTAAACGAATACAATACCATTTTCATTATAATCACTTAATCACCGCCGCACCCTTTCTTCTCTCATTCATCCACATCCTGGCCCTAAAGATGGCCTCTCTTTTTTCGTGTAATTGTAAGAGTTTTATGAATTTTAGTTTTATCTAATATGAATTGCCTCATAATTTTTCTTTACACTTTTAAAATCATTGCTTGTTTTTAAAAGTACCAATTTGAGAATTTTGGTTAAATTAATTTTATATACATGTATGCTTTGATTTTGTTGGTGTTGATGTAACACATACACATACTAACTCAGATCAGTTTGAAAAATTAAGAAATTCATTACCAAATACATTTTAGAATTTTTAATTTTTCTACAAGCATGTTCTAGTATAGATCTATAAACAAATGAAGAAGAATTTGAAACAGATATTTTTTTGTTCCTTATTTGACGTGTTGTTATGAGGATTTTTTTTGTTCCTTATTTGACATGTAGTTATGAGGATTTTCTGTTTTGTGCTTGTTTTGTTGGTTATAAATGTTAGGTTTGGTGTTATTCACTGATCTCACATCACAAATGGATGTGGCTAATCATTTCGTAGCAGACTATAGCATGTTGATTGTTCATGGCGTTTCAAGGGCTCAATTGAGAAAGGTAAAATCCAAAGCCATTTAAACTAATTGAGAAAGTCAGAGGCGAAATTGCAAAAAAAAAAAAGGATAGCCATTTAAACCCAAGATTGAAACCATATCCTCTGAACTAAAAACCATATCCTCTGAACTAAATTAATATTCAATAACAAAGTGTGTTTATTTGGCTCAGATCTGCAAATATGAACCACAAGAATATTCAAGAACAAAGTGTGTTTATTTGGCTCATATCTGCAAACATGAACCGCAAGAAGTGGATCAGACACCGGTATGGGTGCACCACAATTAGTGTTGCCCCACCAAGATATGTTCCGGTTTGATCGAAACGGGCCGGCTGCGATTTCAAAGTACCAAGCGGATCACTCGATTCTGGGGAAAGATGAGGATAATCTCACCCCGGTTTCCACCCTGCTTGGGTTTGAACAAAGATGAAACAGGAATTGTTACCCGAGGAGAAATCACGAGTAGATTGGAGTAGCTGCTCAGCAACATCATGATCATAGAAAATGCTTTGAGTTGGTAAGAAAAAGCGATGGACTGTGTGGGAGCATGACATTCCTCAAACCAAAACCTTAACAAATTCATTGATTGGGTGGTGGTGGGTGGTGGTGCTGTTGGTGATGGGTTTGTGGTGGTGGCTAGTGAAGAAGAACAATAGATAGGGTTTTATACTTTTATTGTGTTTTTATTTTTGTTATTTTTTTAAGTTATTTTTTAATTTATAAATATTAATATACTTTTAAATAAAATGATAGGGTAAAATGACCGAAATACCCTCATGTGCCTTGCACATGAACACACTTAACTGATAATTTTAGCTGGGTTATTACTGAAGGACGAAAGCTGCAATGAGTTTTCCAAATAAAGGACTGTGACTGTAATTATTAAAGTTAAAGGGTATCCATTGCAATCTGGTACAAACATAAAGGACGGAAAATGTAACTTACCCATTGGAAAACAACGGATGAGCTGCTACAACTTCTAATGATCAAATATTTCTTTCCTCACAAAAACACTGTCCACTATCTCTCAGTCATTCTCTCTTTATCTCACTTTGTTTCTATTTGCCAGAAAAAATGAACCACCAGATGACCCCTTCCTCTTTGTAGGTACAAAGAAAAAGTGTACAAGTATTTGTTCAGAGGAGTCTTCAACGGTCACCACTGCATCCACCGCCGGGCACCACTACCACTACCGATCAGAGGCGGTTGACCACCGCACTACAGCCGACAAACAACCGATCAATTGTGATTCTTTTAGATCTGTTCAGCCACCACTCACAGAAATTTTGAAGAAGATGAAGATGTGGGTTGTATCTAAAACGGGAGTAGGTGAAGAAACATGGCAAGGGCCGACCATGAGATAACAGTGGTTGAAGGTGTGGGGTCACGATGATGTGGGTGTTTGGGATTTCTTATTTTTATCAACTTATAACTTATTAACTTTTTGAAAAGTTAAAAAGGACTTATAATGTATTTTGAAAAGTTAAAAAGCATTAATCGAATAAGTAGCTAAGACTACAAATATATTATATACACTCTTAATATTTGTTCAAATATAAAAATAATTATGTTGATAAAATAAATAGTTCAGTATTGTTAAAATTAGATATTTTTTTTATGGTTATGTTGTTTTGGTTAATTGTTGTTGCTAAGGTTTAAATATATATTTTATTTTTAACAACCTATTATATTTTATTTATTTATATTGTTTTCGTGAATAATATTTGTTATGAATATTCCTATATTAATATTATTAAAATATGATTATCTTAATATAATAATCATCATATCTAGATATACAAATATAAATACAAGTATTTATATAATATGGTTATTAATAATATCACTTTTATATTTCCGGGTTGATACTGTATTTTTATAGTTTTTTACATGGGTTTTGTTATCGTTTCGACTTAGTTATTCTTTTATACGATAATGTTTTGCGTAATAATCCGTGTAACATGCGTGTGTAATTCAACGTTTTTATGTCTATTTTTTATTTGGTTTAGTAGTCCTGTCACAACGCATGGGTTCTAAAAAAGATGTAAACGTAGAAACCATTGGGCTAAAAAATCAATTAATTTCATACTCACTTATGGTTTGCTTAAACTAAACCGGACTCTTTGAACTTATAAAAAACCTTCCTTTTCTTAGTTACTTGTACAAACTGGAGATAAATTGTTAATACTCTAAAAAATGTTTATATATATATATATCTATATATATATATATAGGATTAGGTTCAAGAGTGAACACTAGTGTAGCTTGCGAACTGAGTGAACTAATCCTGGCCATACACGTGTGTAGATCAATGGCCAGGATTTGACGTTGAAATACACTAGTGTATTTTACGATCTGATGATGAGATCATGGCCATACACGTGTGTAGATCAATGGCAAGGATTTGTTCACTCAGTTCACAAATACACTAGTGTTCACTCTAGAACCCCACCCTATATATATATATATATATATATATATATATATATATATATATAGGACTAGGTTCAAGAGTGAACACTAGTGTAGCTTGCGAACTGAGTGAACTAATCCTGGCCATACACGTGTGTAGATTAATGGCCAGGATTTGATGTTGAAATACACTAGTGTATTTTACGATTTGACGACGAGATCCTGGCCATACACTTGTGTAGATCAATGGCCAGGATTTGTTCACTTATTTCGCAAATACACTAGTGTTCACTCTAGATGTCACACCCTGACTTTTTGCGGAAGCGTGGTTATGTGTGACTTGCTTAATATCACTGCATTCAACCAAAATAAACAACTATATGATAAAACTGAAGATGTTCATCCATTTATTAGGTTTAAAACATCACAACAACGTTGTCTTAGAAACCAAACACAGACTTCAAATCCATAATACAAACCATTCAAATTGTTTTAGAGTTCCATAAGGACTCGACAAAAGATACTACTAAAAACTAGGTTTTGGACAATGTATCTTATCTAGGATAAGATACACAACCCCAAACCCTTAGACACCGAATGACATCTTTTATTCCAAACAACCCTTGAAAACTTCCAACGCCCGCCAAATCCATACTTAGTTTCCTGAAATACATGTAGTTTGAAAACATCAACAAAAGTTGAGCGAGTTCATATGTTTGTATGTGTGCACAAATAAACCTTTGTAATCATTGTAAGTATGTATGTTTTGTAAACCCAGTATGAAAGCAAACAAGGAAAACAGATCGATTAATGGTTTGAAAGGCCATTAATATGTGTGACGTGATGCAGGAAGGCTCAATCCTTGCAGATTTTGCACCGGGCTTCCGGCTGTAAGACATAGTCACCTCATGGGCCAAACCCTGGTCCACATGGGTGGGGCTCGCTACACCCAAATAGATCTATAACTCATGTCCCTCGGTCCTACTACGAGGATTAATGGTCTTAAGCATTGTACCCACCACTCACATGATCTAGCAGTACCTTTCCTTAGCTAACCATACCACATATAAACGTTTGTAAACAATTTGTAACATGTACTTAACCTCCGAAGTTATAAAACTGAAAACAGTTAAAAGAAAAGGGGGACATGAACTCACAATCTTGGGTTCTTCGTATCCAACTGTAACCCAAAAATGCTACTTGTGTGCACGACTACCTACAACGTACTACGGTCTATTAGACGAGCGGATCGTGGCTTGACTTAGTATTATTTAGTGTCTTTGAGTTATGTTTCATTGTGTCATCAAAATTATTCCAAGTTATATAATTATTTGTTAAAATAATAAATATTTTAACTTAAATTATGTTTATGAATTTTGGAATATTAGTTAAAATAATATATTTTAACTTGTCACACTTATGTATTTGTACATGTATAACTTCCCAAGGATGGGTGTATTTATACTTGTACTCTAATACTTGTATATTTTTGCCAAGTATCGGTGGCGTATTCCGGGGTGTAGTTATACGTACAAAAATACGTATTTTATTGTAGTTATTAAGTATCTCATACCTAATTTTTGTATTAACTTTTCCGGAATAATATTTCTAATAAAAATACATCAATATATGTTCCCAAATGTATATATTTTAAGAAATATTACATAGAAAAATTACTTATAATTTTCCTTTGGCAAAAATATTTATAAATTTCATACAAGTCTAAAAATAATATATTTTCAAGTTTAACTTGGAAAATATATATAAACTTATTTTCACCAAAAAATAATGTATTTCATGTTTGTTCAAGAAAATATATATTTTATCCCAAAAATAATATATCTTCTAATAACTCCAAGAAAAATATATATTTTTACTTACCAAAAATAATATATTTTCTCCTTGTCAAAAATATGATATATTTTGTAATAATTGTAAAAATCATATTTTTGTTCTCTTGGTGTTCAAAATACTAATTACCAAAATATACTTATGAACTAAATTCCGGAATATTTTTGTGAGTTATATTCCTTGTTCGGTTTCTCCAATATTTTGGGTATAAATTATATATTTATTTCTTGGAATTTTGGTAATATTTTGGATTGTAAATTTTCTTGGTATTTTGATGAGTTATATTATTTCAAGTCCTAAAATAATATAACTAACACATATAATATACAAATAATCACACACATGTGACATCTAAATATATATTTTCCTAAATACATATTTAGTCACTTTTATTTACAAAAACCAACCTCCAATACTTATAATTTTTGTAACAAAAATTATGGCAAATTTTATATGAAAATCCTTGGTTTAAAATATACTTATAAATATTTGTTTAAAAATATTTTTCTAAGTGTTGAATTTCTAGAAAAATTTTTCCATAGTTTCCCCTAAAAATGGAGGTTTCCATGCTTTCAAAGCATATCATTTTCTTTTATAAATCACCACAATCAACAATAAACCAATCAACACTTACCGATTTGCCAAAATCAAGCATAAATTACCACTTCATGAACTTTAAAGTTTACAAAAATTTGTAGTAACTTACTAGTGTGTTTAGTAGGCTTAGTTACCCTTTAAAGTGTGATTGTTTATTTAAAAACATCATTTTTAAAGAAGTTAGATGTTTACAACTTGTAAATCATTTTTCTAGAAATGTTTCTTCTTGAGTTTTTCTTGTTACATATATATTTCTACACTTGTTTAACCACTAAAAATGTGGTTAATTCCTTTAAGAACCAAGCTTAAGTAAACTTTGTATTTTTAACTTGGTTTCTTGAAAAATCATTCTTGAAATCATAGATTTACAAGACTTTATATCCACTTTGATCATCATTTTACAAGAAAAACAATTTACACTTCAAGTTCATGATTTACATATGGATGATTACTTTGATCTTAACATAATCATCCTCTCATCTTGCTAGATCATGTCTTTAATCACTATCTAGCAAGCTCACATGATGATCTACATCAATAACATGAGCAATCAACAAATCAACAAGCATAACAACACTTAAACAACATGATTTCTTATGATTTTAGTCTTATGTTTAAGTTTCATGTTCAAGATTCATAGTGTTCTTCATGATTAACAACTTGTATCATTCTTTAACCACCAAAACAAGATGTAAAATAAGGTGTAGATGATCTTACTACTAGCTCAAGGCTAGGGATGATCACAAGATGAAAATGAGGTGGATAAAAGCTTGTGTGAGTGGTCCTTCAACTTCCAAGAACTCCAATCTTCCTTGTATGGCTTCTAACACCTTTGAGTATGTATGGATTGGATGAGAAGTGAAAGATGATGATGGTTGTGTGGGAGTGGGTTACGGCCGAAAGTAGAAGGGGGGAGAGGGAGAGAGCTCAAGTGTTGTGTTTTTGGTGAAATGAATGGTTATGATCTTGGAGTTTCTCTTATAATCCATCAACCTTAGTTTATCTCATGGTTATTATGTTTTAGGAAGTGAGACACAATCTATTAAAATAACAAAAGAAAATCTTGTGTGGGGGGCCACAAGAAACCGTAAATAGATTGGGGGGGGGGAGGGGTCTAGGCTAGGGTGTAACTATTAGTTAGTTATGTTAGTTGAAAATCAAGTGTTTAGTTAGGTTAATTAGTTACTAGATGTTATATAGTATGTTATGATGTTCGGGGATCATAACTAGCTTGGTAATGTTAAAACAATCCTTCTAGTGAAAATTTGGTGTTTCGGGTGGTGTCCGGTTGTTCGGTTGGTTACCGGTTCGTTAAGGTGCTAAACTATGCAGTTTAGTGTGCTTTATGTTATCTTTCGTGACAGTTTTGATTTCCAACAATTAGGAAAGCATTCTAGACCAATTAACCATATTTCTGCATGATATTAGAGTGTTTAAATGCTGAATTTTGTTGATTTCTGTAGAATTCTGCAGTTTATGTGAGTTTTAGGCACTTAAACTATCACTAGGAATGCAGTTTTATGATCCTTACTTTCCTATACACTATACTAGTGTAACTCTTGGTTTCTGACACATTCTGTGTCTCAATACCATGTCTGTCTATGTACTGAACTCCATCAGTATTTTTCTGATTTGTCTGATAACTGTGCTAACTTTGTTTCGTGCATCATTTGAATCAATAAAGTTCTCATGCAATAATGATATGACATTTGTAATGTATATGATGCACATGTATGTATATGGCAATAATCAGAAAGCAATTCAAGTCATAAATGTTAAATCAACACAGTCATTAAGCACTAATTACTGTTTAATAATTGTACGGATACCTGGAATTTTGACAGTTGTCACATTCTCCCCCTGTTAAGAAAATTTCATCCCGAAATTTTAAGCTTTACTATTAGCTGCAGGGGAGTTGGGGAACAAATGCGGGTACATTGCTTTCATACGGTCTTCACGCTCCCAAGTAAACTCTGGGCCGTGACGTGCGTTCCATCGAACCTTGACAAGCTTAACACTACTCCTCTGAGTCTTGTTAACCTTCCAATCGGTAACCTCAACGGGCTCTTCGGTGAAGTGGAGTGTGTCGTCAATGTGAACTTCATCCGCAGGGATGACCACTGTCTCTTGAGTTGGACTTTTCTTCAGATTAAATATATGGAATGTATCATGAACACCATTAAGTTCTGCTGGTAGCTCCAACTTGTATGCTACAGAACCAACCCTTTCCATAATTCTGAACGGTCCGATAAATCGTGGGTTTAACTTACCACGCTTCCCAAAGCTTGCCACACCTTTCCAAGGTGAAACTTTTAACAACACCAAATCACCCACTTCAAATTCCAAGGGTTTTCGTCTTTGGTCCACATAACTCTTCTGTCGATCACGAGCCACCTTGATGCGCTCTCGGATATGCATAATCTTATCAGTTGTCTCTTGGACCAGTTCGGGACCAACCATCTGTCTATCGCCTGCATCTGCCCAGCATAACGGCGATCGACACTTGCGTCCGTAGAGAGCCTCGAACGGTGCAGCTTGGATGCTTGTATGGTAGCTGTTGTTATAGGAGAACTCAACCAAAGGCAGATGAGTATCCCAACTGCCACCTAAATCCATTACACAAGCACGTAGCATATCTTCTAACATCTGAATCGTTCTCTCGCTTTGACCCTCCATCTGTGGATGAAAAGCTGTAGTCAGATTCAACTGAGAACCAAAAGCTTTCTGGAAGGATTGCCAAATCCTTGACACAAACCGTCCATCTCTGTCCGATATAATCGAGATAGGCACTCCATGACGTGCTACTATCTCCCTTAGGTACAGCTCAGCTAGCTTACCAGTGTTATCTTTTTCTCTAATCGGTAAGAAGTGCGCAGACTTTGTCAATCGGTCCACGATTACCCAAATCGTATCATGACCTCTGGGAGTCTTGGGCAACTTGGTTATGAAGTCCATAGAAATCTGCTCCCATTTCCACATGGGTATTTCTGGCTGTTGCAGAAGACCTGAAGGCTTCTGATACTCGGCCTTCACCTTGGCGCAAGTCAAACACTTCCCAACATAGGTAGCAACATCACCCTAAAGTCTTGGCCACCAATAGTAATCCTTCAGATCTTGGTATATCTTGTCCGATCCTGGATGGATCGAGTACCTCGATTTATGAGCTTCATAAAAAATAACCTCTCAAAGACCACCAAAAAGCGAAACCTAAATACGTCCCACAAAATACAAGGTTCCTTCCTCGTTGGGTACTAGCTTTTTCTCCATTCCTCGGAGATATTCAGCCTTACTGTTCTCTTTCTTAGGAGCTTCTCTTTGTGCAGCACGAATACGCAACGAGAGATCTGTCTGAATAATCATTTCCAATGCCCTAACCCTTATGGGCTTAATCCTTTCTTTTCGACTTAAGGCGTCTGCCACCACATTCGCCTTTCCTGGATGGTATTTAATATCGCAGTCATAATCGTTTAACAACTCAACCCAACGTCGTTGTCTCATGTTAAGCTCTTTCTGATCGAATATGTGCTGATGGCCCTTGTGATCCGTAAAAATAGTACATCGAGTACCATACATATAATGTCGCCAAATCTTCAAAGCAAACACCACTGTGCCTAACTCCAAATCATGTGTGGTGTAGTTCTTCTCATGGACCTTCAATTGGCGCGAAGCATAAGCGATAACCTTCTGTCGCTGCATTAGCACACAGCCCAATCCCTGATGCGAGGCGTCACAGTATACCACGAAGTTGTCGGTGCCTTCGGGTAGGGATAAAATAGGTGCATCGCAAAGCTTATTCTTGAGCAGCTGAAAAGCTTCTTCTTGTTTATCTCCCCATTCATACTGCTTATCCTTTTGAGTGAGGGAGGTCAGCGGTTGAGCGATCTTGGAGAAATCCTCAATGAATCTGCAATAATATCCTGCTAAACCCAGAAACTGTCGGATCTCGGTTGGCGTCTTAGGAGTTTCCCAATTCTTAATTGCCTCGATCTTGGTGGGATCCACATGAATACCATTTTCATTCACCATGTGTCTGAGGAATTGTACTTCGCGTAACCAAAAATCGCACTTCGAGAACTTAGCATAGAGCTTCTCCTTCTTAAGCAGCTCTAAGATGGCTCTAAGGTGTTGCTCATGGTCTTCCTTTGTCCGCGAATAGATCAAGATATCATCGATAAACACAATCACGAATTTATCGAGATATGGCTTACAACCAGATTCATCAAATCCATAAACACTACCGGTGCATTAGTCAACCCAAACGGCATCATTAGAAACTCATAATGTCCATAACGCGTTCTGAAGGCAGTCTTCGGTATACTCTCTTCTTGAATCCGCAGCTGGTGATAACCTGATCGAAGATCGATCTTGGAGTTGTAACTTGAACCCTGAAGTTGATCAAACAGATCATCAATCCTCGACAAAGAATACCGATTCTTGATGGTTAGCTTGTTCAGCTCTCGGTAGTGAGTGCACATACGAAAACTACCGTCTTTATTCTTGACGAATAGAACTGGAGCTCCCCAAGGCGAGAAGCTTGGACTTATAAATCCCTTATCCAGCAACTCCTGAAGCTGCATTGACAACTCTTGCATCTCTGAAGGCGCAAGTCGATAAGGTGCCTTGGCTATAGGCGTGGCGCCTGGAACCAAGTCAATGTGGAACTCGACTTATCGTTGAGGAGGTAATCCTGGCAAGTCTTTGGGGAAGAATTCAGGATATTCCCTTACCATAGGGATATCTTCGAGCTTTGGTTCTTTGGATTCTTTATCCACGACATGAGCTAAGAAGGCAACATATCCTTTACGCAAAAACTTCCGTGCCTTCAAACAACTGATAATCCATAGAGGCGTATCCTGCTTCTCCCCATGAATCACGATCGTCTCTTCATTCTCCATCGGGACGCGGATAATCTTCTCATGGCAAACAATCTCCGCTCGATTATTCGACAACCAGTCTATCCCAACTACTACGTCGAAGCTTCCCAACTCAACTGGCAGTAGATCTATCAAAAATTGACGCTCTCCAAGCTCTATATTACAGCCTCGAATCACTTCCTTGGCTTCTACTAGCTTCCCATTAGCTAGTTCTATCAAGTACGGGATATCTAACTTACTTGCAACTAAACCAAGTATATTCTTAAACTCTAGGGATACGAAGCTATAGTCGGCACTGGTATCAAATAGCACAGATGCAAAATGTTGATTAATAGGGAACGTACCAGTGACAATGTTCGGATCTTGGCGAGCTTCCCTAGCTCCAATGTTGAATACTCTTCCCTGAGCTTGGTTATTATTTGGGCAATCTCGCTTGAAGTGCCTTACATCACCACAACTAAAGCAACCTTGGCCGTTTCCAGTACCACCTTGATTGTTGTTATTATTTCCTCCGCGGTTTCCATTTCCCGCTTGGTTTCCATTTCCGTTCCTGTTTCCATTACCTCCCTGATTATTGTTTCCTCCCTGATTTCTATTCCCATAACCGTTTCCACCACGGTTTCCATTTCCATTTCCTCTTTGACCACCATTTCCATGACCAGTACCAACCCAGCATGTTTCCTTAGAATGGCCATTCTTTCCACAAATACCAAACTTCCTAAACCTGCACTGGCCGGCATGATGGAACTGACATATTTCACACTTGGGCAGGGTGCCTATGTATCCTTTCCCTTTGTTCTCAGTACTTGCAGCACCAGTCCTGACCTCGGCTGGTGGGTTAGCACCTCTCCGCTTGTTAGCACTATTGTTGTTTCCTTGGGTACCCTTCTTGAAATTCGAAAACTTCCTTTTGTTCTCTCCAGACGACTCGACATGTGTCTCCTTCTTCTTGGTCTCAGGAATCGAAAACTTACCCAATCTGATTGCTTCTTCAGTCAATGCCACGCTTAAGTCGATGGCTTCAGTAATTGTTGGTGGCTTGGAAGCAGTTACCATGCTGAGAATCTGGGGTGCCAATCCCCAAATGAAACATTCGACCTCTTGAACTCTGGCTCCACCAAGTAAGGGACAACACGAGACAAATCATGGAATCTTTGCACATACTCAACTACCTTGGGACCTTCCATTTTCAGATTCCAAAATTCAGTTTCCAATTTCTGAATTTTGGCTCGGGAACAATACTTCTTACGCATCAGCTCTTTCAATTCATCCCATGACATCGCATACGCAGCAGCCTCACCCAAAGTTTGAAGCTGAAGGTTCCACCATGACAGAGCTCCATCGAGAAACAATCTAGAAATGTAAGTGACTTGATGCTCTGGCGCACACTTACTCATCCACATCACAGAATCCGTCTTCTCAACCCATCTCACGAAAGCTACGGCACCTCCAGTGCCGTCAAAGTTCAGAGGCTAGCAGTCCAGAAACTGCTTGTAAGTACAGCCTGTACTCAAGCAATATCATCCACAGAAAGCATTAGCAAAACACACATGGAAATGTCCAAACGTATTGTAATGTGTCTTAAGTGACTTAAACATTACCGTTAGGTGGGTTATTCCCTGAGGTGCCTCCGCTATGTTCGGAGTAAAGGGCCTCATGTTGTGCGATTGCCTGTGAGATGCGTTCCTGTAGTTCTGCCTCGGTTGTGGGCAACTGAGTGTTCCTTCGAGGAGGAATCTTCCAAGAAGAAAATTGTATAGGTCAGGTCTTATTTGTTAAATAGTAAATAGTATATATATATTAGCATTTATCATAGCAAGCAAGCATGTAACAATATAGTTATAACATAAACAGGTAAATCAACAACGTGTTTAATGAGAACATGGCGATTGAGCTTTCATTAATCATCGACCACAGTTACATGGTTTACAAAGTGCATCATATCCAAAAGGGACACAGGGTCACACTACCCTTGTCCAATAGGTCTATCAATATACAGAATCATACGATCAAAAGGTGGTCTCCAAAAGGCTTCATAATCTCGGCTCAATAGTGGTGCTCTCACCAAAAGTAATGCAACCTACATAAAACCTAAAACCAACTATGCTGATGGTGAAGGAGGAGGTGGAGGAAAGAAAAGCAAGCTACGCACATGCGCAAGCTCCTCCTCAAGCTCATAGACACGTCGGAGCAAGTAACTGATCTGCTGCTCGACTGTAAGAAATCGAGCATCAAACTCTGGAAAAAGAGTAAGAGGTGCAGGTGGATGAGCAAAAGGAGACGGTGACGAACGAGGAGGAACAAAAGCAGGCTGATAAGGACACGGTAAAGGACGCGGAGTCAGCTCAAGCTCCAAAATCCTGCGACTCATAATCTCAAACTGGAGCTGAAGTGATAAAAGCAGCTCATCCTATGTATAACCAACAAAATGAGAGGGATGCTAGGGATTAGAAATCGGCGTAGAATACGGTGGGAACCATCGGAATGGCTCATCAAGTGGTGAAGAAGTGAAAGGAGTAAAAGGTGCAGCCTGTGAGGTCGGCGGAAATGCTGCTGAAGCAAAAGGATCATCACGCGGGTGCTGACCAGAAGTACCATCCCCTGGACGGGGTGCGGGTATGTCCTGAAGGAAAACGATAGGCAAATAAGTGCGATGGACGTCGGACTCCACAGGAGGAAAAGGAGCAACATCAGAGGGTGCAGGTGGAGGAACAAATGGCTCAACAACAGGAGGGTCAACAGGTGTAGGAACTGGGTCAGGTATAAGGGGTGCAATGTCTGGTAAACCAAAAGGAATAGGGCCAGGGTCAGGTATCGGCTCAGGATCAACAGGTGCAATATCAGGCTGATCAACGGGAACAAAATCTGGCTCAAGACCAGGCTCGGGGTCGTGTGGAGGAGATGGTGTGATCGGTGCATTTTAAGTACACCTTATTTAATATTAATTCTAATATAAATGTATTGATCTTGTTTAAAAATATATTGTTTTAATATGTTTTTCTATTTTATATGTTAAGATTTACTAATTATAATATTTAGTAAATAAATGAAATAAAATGGTTGTTGTGGTGGAATTGAAAAAAAATAAAATACAAAAGTTATGTTTTCACAATGGTGTGCAGGTCTCGAGGAATGAAGTAGTGGGCTCACAACACAATTACAATTTCTAGTAGGCCGAAGACATGGATTCTCACAAAGTAATTATGGCCCACTAAACTAATCATGGCCAGGGAGTTGAAGTTTTGGTCGTGTCTGGTATAAAAAAAAAACAAAACGCATAAGGGGAGAGGGAGAGACGAAATACTTACGGCTACGGTGGGAAGGCAGCACTTGGCTGTTCTAGGCTTTTGCACATACATCGAGAAGCACAAAAAGAAAATATGGGAATTTTTTTGAAGGTGATGCGCAACTAGTCTCTTCGGGTTTCACCCCGGTGTAGATTTTTGTAAGAATTCTAGGGTTTCAACATTTTATATTTGATTTGATTTTGTGACAAGTTGTTTAGTATTTGAAACCTTTGATAATTGACTTGCATTTGTTTCGTACTCGTAAATTGTCGAGTGATGATAAAATTTGACTTTGTGAAATGGTTATGTGCAATTATGCCTTATCTTAGGTTAGGATTTACATGTCCGAGGTAACGAAGTGCATTACGGTCCGTTGTCTATGACGTCGATAGCAATTGGCACCTAAGCTTCGTGATAGTAATCCGTTAATCACTATATGCAATTGAATCAAGTTAAAACATGTAGGAACCCTAGGTCTTGCAATAATCGAACCGGGTGTGGAACTTGTCTCTAATTTCTTATTTTAATCATTTAGTAATTTAGTTGCAATTTTAGTTAATCACAAGTGTTTTAGATAATACCAATTGTCGGGTCACTCCGATTTATTTTCCAACCAAATAAACTTATAAAAAAATTAGCAAACTTCATAATCACATTGTACATATTTGTAAATAGTTTAGAAAATCGAACAACTAGTGTGATACTAACCACATGCTCTTCGTGGATACGATACCTGACTTACCCTAGCTACCTAGGTTTAATTGGGTTTTTGACTGATCGGGACGACACGGTCACGTCAAAATGGCACCGTTGCCGGGGAGCTAGTGCGCTTAGTATTTAATTGCTTGTTCGATTTTAGTTTAGTTTTTCTTTCGTGTATATTCGTGATTTTACTTTGGGTGGTCGAGCTTGTTTGTGCAGGTACATGTTTTGCAGGTATCATCTTTCGATATGAATTGGGTAGATGATGATCCGTGTGAGTGTTGTGGAAGCGGAGAGCATTATTTAGAGGATTGCTCTGTTTTTACGAAAAAGTTCAAGCCAACAAGGATCGGGAAGACTACCTCAGCGGATTGTATGATTATAGGAGGGCGGATTATGAAGATTTCAATGGTCCATCCTCATATTATCCATACGATAATCCACCACCACCACATTATCAAGAATACTACTATGAACCCGAATTGCCACATTTCTCAAGTTACCGGGAGGTGTATGATGATTATTATAATGAATACCCTCAACCGGCATACGAGGAACCTCAAGACTCAATAAGTTCCAAATTTGATGCCATCATGAATGCTATGAGTGCCCTTGCTAATTCACATCAAGAGTTCAAAACCAAAATGAAGAAAGAGTTTGAAGTAAGAGATAAAGCTCATGAAGACTTGGCAAAGAAAGTGGGTCATCTCGCCGAAGAATTGGTTCAACTTAGACGAGACCAAGAGGTGTTGGCTAGTGGTACAATGGTGAATGGTGATGTGGTGGAAGAGGTTATTGAACTTCCGGAGCAAGTAATTGAATGTTTGAACCGACCGGAAGACGTGACACCGCAAGACGAATCGGATTCGAAAGAAGCTTACATTCATATTCATCCTTCTTCCAAACTTATCACTCCAACCAACAAAGTTGGGGATGAGGGTTTGTGCACAAGGATTCGAAGGGTGGCATTCCAAGACATTGGCCATGTTGTTAAGAAACGACCCCGAAGTTGTACAGTGCGTATGCCGAATATAATAAAAAGAGTATGGATTCGGCATGCTAATTACCGAGCATATGTTGGAAACTTGGTAGGCAAATGTTCACTTAGACCACCATGAGAGACAAATCAGGTATGATTGTTGTAGAGTTTGTATTATTTTTGTTTTATTTTATTTTCTTAGTTAAATGAACGTTGTGGGTGTGTTCCCTATATAACCCTCACGAGACCTACTCGTCCTCCCGAGCTATCGGTTGGTTTAAAAGGGCTTGTTGCATAAGCTAAATGCAACCGTGATTCCTACGAAAGTGAGTTAGGTTTATTGTTATTGTAAATTATTTTTCCACATAAATCAAAGTGAATTAATGTATGACTTGGTAATATTTTCATAAAAGTGGTAGAACTAGGTAGCTAATAAATTTTAATGGTTGTGAGAAGCATGCTTCTACACAAGGGTTAAGATTTGTAGGTATTATGTTCGTGGGACGACCACTTTCTTGAAGAGAAGAAGAGCACACGAGGAATGAACTCAAAAATCAGGTGTATACGTTTCTTTTTACTTTTGATTTTTACTTAGCAAATAAGTGGATTGTAAATTGTATTTTATTTTCCGGGGTGAAATTTTGGGGAGGTTAGCCGTGTCACATCCCTTGTGCGTTTTAAAAAACTCTAGTTCTTACACATTGAGGACAATGTTTACCTCAAGTGTGGGGATGGGGGAGTAAAAGTTTTCGATTTTTAACCCGTTCATTTAAACACTACACATTGAGGACAATGTTTACCTCAAGTGTGGGGATGTGGGGAAAAATTTCAAAAATTTTTCAAAAATGTCTTTGTTTGAAGCAATCTAAAAAGCACAAGTAACTAAGTTAACGAGGGATGACACAACCCATTTGGTCTTTTGTCATGGTCAAGTTCAAGTTAATAGCATAACGAGTATTTAGCGGGTGGTTATTTGGGAATAATCCGCCTAAGAAACTAACATATCATGTATGTCACATATCATACCCTTTATATGTGAGGTTTTGAGCCACTTTTACATCCTAGAACTATATGTTTATGTTTCTTTGTTTGAGTGGACCATTAGTCACGTATTGTAGAACTTGCGACTTTTGATACGTTTGAGACCGTAGACCGAATACAAGAACGAGAATGATTAAGGCATTAGGTGAACCTTTTCCTTTAAAACCATTTATCTATCCTTACCCAAATAAATCCCCTAGTCGCCCACTTTGAGCCTAAACCTTTCTTTTGACAACTCATTTAGCCCATAACCATTAAACCTTTTCTTTTAAACCCGTGTGATGAAATTCGATTGTAGGTCTATTTGTTTGTATAGTTGTGCTTTACATTTTGAAAAAAAAAAATTTCGAAAATTCAGAAAAGTTGTGAAAAAAAAAAGAATAGAAAATCGTTGAGAAAATACAAAAATATGAGTTATTAGTTGTTGAATAAAAGGGCGTAAAAAAATCGTTGCCTCGTAGTTGATGTCTATAGTTAGTTTTGTTTAGAATAGTTGCTTTGTAATAAAAAATCGAGTTTTCATCACCTTAGCCACTTTAAAACATCTTATTTCCTACCCTTCGCCTAGCCCCATTACAACCCTTCAAAGACCTTTTGACTTGTGCTTAGTATTCGTGTTCGGTGGTGGAGAATGATTGAGTTGCAAGCATATGCGGGTACATGTTCTAATTGGTTTTGAGTGATTACTTAAAAAGTGCTAATTCATTATCTAATTAGCCAAATTTTAAACCGAGTGGAGAGAACATTGTGAGGGATGTGCATGATTCATTGGTTTCAAGGGCGGGTTAATCTTGGATAACCATTTTATATGTGATTATTCACTTTACCGTTAGATGTTTAGTAATTGTAAAAAGTTTGAACCGGGTATGACTTTATACCTTAACCATAGTCTCGGGAATGGGATGTGTGTTTTTCGTTCGACCCACGTGAAAGTGAAAAACAGATTTCCTTGAGGGCAAGCAAAAGACAAGTGTGGGGATGTGATCGGTGCATTTTAAGTACACCTTATTTAATATTAATTCTAATATAAATGTATTGATCTTGTTTAAAAATATACTGTTTTAATATGTTTTTCTATTTTATATATTAAGATTTACTAATTATAATATTTAGTAAATAAATGAAATAAAATGGTTGTTGTGGTGGAATTGAAAATAAAAATAAAAATACAAAAGTTATGTTTTCACAATGGTGTGTAGGTCTCGAGGAATGAAGTAGTGGGCTCACAACACAATTACAATTTCTAGTAGGCCGAAGACATGGATTTTCACAAAGTAATTATGGCCCACTAAACTAATCATGGTCAGGGAGTAGAAGTTTTGGTCGTGTCTGGTATAAAAAAAAACAAAACGCATAAGGGGAGAGGGAGAGACGAAATACTTACGGCTACGGTGGGAAGGCAGCCCTTGGCTGTTCTACGCTTTTGCACACACATCGAGAAGCACAAAAAGAAAATATGGGAATTGTTTTGAAGGTGATGCGCAACTAGTCTCTTCGGGTTTCACCCCGGTGTAGATTTTTGTAAGAATTCTAGGGTTTCAACATTTTATATTTGATTTGATTTTGTGACAAGTTGTTTAGTATTTGAAACCTTTGATAATTGTCTTGCATTTGTTTCGTATTCGTAAATTGTTGAGTGATGATAAAATTTGACTTTGCGAAATGGTTATGTGCAATTATGCCTTATCTTAGGTTAGGATTTACATGTCCGAGGTAACGAAGTGCATTACGGTCCGTTGTCTATGACGTCGATAGCAGTTGGCACCTAAGCTTCGTGATAGTAATCCGTTAATCACTATATGCAATTGAATCAAGTTAAAACATGTAGGAACCCTAGGTCTTGCAATAATCGAACCGGGTGTGGAACTTGTCTCTAATTTCTTGTTTTAATCATTTAGTAATTTAGTTGCAATTTTAGTTAATCTTAAGTGTTTTAGATAATACCAATTGTCGGGTCACTCCGATTTATTTTCCAACCAAATAAACTTATAAAAAAATCAGCAAACTTCATAATCACATTGTACATATTTTAAATAGTTTAGACAATCGAACAACTAGTGTGATACTAACCACATGCTCTTCGTGGATACGATACCTGACTTACCCTAGCTACCTAGGTTTAATTGGGTTTTTGACTGGCCGGGACGACACGGTCACGTCAAAAGGATGGTGCAGCTGACATGGCCGTGTCATCATCAGAATCAGTAGCATAACGTCGTAATCCGACCGCCTGTAAGGCTCAGGACGTCACAGACTCAAAGGAATCTGAGACAGATTGCAAACTAGAATCAGAGGATAACTCAATAACAGGGATCTCAGGAGGTGGGACAGCAACAACATCCTCGTCTATCTCTCCATCACCCTAGGCATCAACAGGAGGACCATCAACAAACAAATCAACGTCATCATCAAACAGATCGTTAAAAGGCCAATCCTCGGGAGGAATGACCACAAGAGGAACATGATCGAGGATCGGAGCCACGATGTGCTCACCATCAGGATGTCCAATGATGAGATGATCATGGACTGGAATAGGAATGAGAAAAGGATCCTCGTCTGGAATACCATCAGCAAGTGGTAAATCATCCCCAAAGTCAGGCAACGTGAACGGCTGGAAGTCGTCCTCGTCATCTGATAGCATATCTGGGTCGCTCTCAGTGTCGGATGTAAGGATCTCCGGCTCCTGTGCAATCTCGTCATCTGAGACTACAACCATCGGGTCGTCAACATCTGATAGTCCGCTCTCGGAAGAAGACATAGTGTCTGTAATAGAACAATCATTACATATGCACATATATTAACCACTATCATTTAGTATGCAATCAAAGACAATGTATCCTGAAATCATGTATCCTCATTATTCCTCACGAATCCTTTCTATCATTCCTAGTCTATCCCAGACTAAACCACAATGTAAACCTTGCAATCGTGTTTCTTGTTTATCCTTTTGTAAAAAAAAAAATGTTTGTTCCATGGATCTGGGCGTTTTATGTATGCAATGAAAACATGTTGTAGAAATATTTTCGTGAGAGCCCTAATGATTGTAGTCTAGACTCGAGAAAGAATCCTAGTTCGCTACAATCGAAGCTCTGATACCAAACTGTCACACCATGACTTTTTATGGAAGCGTAATTATGTGTGACTTGCTTAATATCATTGCATTCAACCATAACAAACAACTATATGATAAAACCGAAGATGTTCATCCATTGATTAGGTTTAAAACATCACAACAACATTGTCTTAGAAACCAAACACAGACTTCAAATTCATAATACAAACCATTCAAATTGTTTTAGAGTTTCATAAGGACTCGACAAAAGATACTACTAAAAACTAGGTTTTGGACTATGTATCTTATCTAGGATAAGATACACAACCCCAAACCCTTAGACACCAGATGACATCTTTTATTCCAAACAACCCTTGAAAACTTCCAACGCCCGCCAAATCCATACTTAGTTTCCTAAAATACATGTAGTTTGAAAACATCAACAAAAGTTGAGCGAGTTCATGTGTTTGTATGTGTGCACGAATAAACCTTTGTAATCATTGTAAGTATGTATGTTTTGTAAACTCGATATGAAAGCAAACAAGGAAAACAGATCGATTAATGGTTTGCAAGTGTCACACCCCAACCGATGGCGGAATCATCGGGGCGCGGCACTAGGCGAATCAGATTGCTCAAGAGAATCCATAACAACTAACTTGCGACAATATTTAATGCGTTCATTATCCCATACTAATAAACAAATACAATCACATAAGCTATCATGAATTTCATGTTCTCTCAACCAATACAAATCTGACAACCTAGATTTTAGGTGTGTTTCCAGACTTCCTAGCTTGATTTGATGTAGACTGCGACTAATCCTACAACATACGTTAAAACAACGTCAATACAAAAGTATTGGCAAGTATACAAGTTTTGATAGAATAGCATAAATAGATAAAAGTGCTGCGAATTACCAAATACATAAACAAGATACAACACACATATATTGGACAGATACTGCCAGCTAAGTCTCTCGAGCTGCGATTGCGATTGCTATTCATCCTAACTAGACCCCGTCGGGTGCTATAGTACTATACTAGTTAAGGCGGGACCTCGCGAGTAAAAGTCCTAACACATATGTAACTAGCATCACGTGTAAATATGCATAACAGTTATTTGCAATTGATAAATAGTTTGATTGAATAATTCATTTTGATAAATCCGATTTGATAGGAACGTATGTTACACCCAAGAATGCGATAAAAAGGGTTCGAGTATACTCACTGTCGGTGCTCAGCAGGTAAACACAGCTTGGTTAGATTGAAGGGAGCGCGTCTGAGATTAGCCTGATTACAGGTTGATAGCGTAAGCGTTGAACAGTGCGTTAAACGGCAAAAGTGACCAAGTGTCGAATGGTAATCCGATCGGATGGCAATCCGATCGGATGGTCACTCGATCGGATGTCAATCCGTTCGGATAGTCATCCGATCGGATGGCCATTCGATTGGATTGACATGCGTTGGTAAGGATGCGTTTGTGTGTGATGGCTTTGAAGTTTTTGTTGTAGCATTTTGAAAATGGAAAAGTATCTCTACTCTTCAGGTCGATCGATCGAACGGCAGTCTTATCGGATAGCGATCCGATTGGCAGGACATTTAGTGAGAACAAGTTCACAGCAGGATTGGCACTCGATCGGATGGTAATCCGATCGGATAGCAAACTGTTGGAACTACTGTTCTTTGAAATTGGCCAAGCACCAAAGTCCCAAACGTCACACAATCGGATAATCTCTCGATCGGATGGCAATCTGATCGGACGATAATCCGTTCGACGTCTAGCCCTTTGAAACTTGGAAAATGTTTGTGGAACCAAGTGTAAGCCGATCGGATGGCTGTCCGATCGGATGGCAATCCGATCGGACGGCAATCCGTCCCAACTGTTTGATCGTCTTGGCACTTGATTGTTTTGAAAGTTTGCAATTCTGACCGAGACGTTAGGATAACGTGCTTAAATAACCGAAACCCCATCTTGACCCTAGTGATCCGATCGAACAGGAACCCCCCTAGTCCGATCCGTTCACCGTTCGAGACGGTTGTTTATGTTTAAACCCGAAATCAGTTGTCTCTCGGATAGTATTCAGATCTTGAACTAACCCATCACTAAGAAAGAGTAGAAGGTCAGAACGAGCTCCGATTCTATCGGTTTTGAGTGCATTGAGTGTAAAAGATTTGAAAGAAAGTTGGAAAACTATCCTTCAATCCTTTTAACCATGAATATGTGTAGGTCTATGCGAAAACATTGATTATTTATGTGGAAATCCTTCAGATCTAAGTGTTCTTGGTGGAATGAAGCCAAACCTTGAAGTTCATTAGAACTCCATGATGACATCACCCGAGAACACCTCAAATCCGGTGATTTCACGGTTAAAAATTAAGATTCAAAGGTGAAAAAGATGAAGGAGTGCATGTAGATCATAGAAGTACAAGTTTTGAGGTAGAAACTTACAAGAATCGCGAGAAATAGAAGGAAAATAGCCCCAAAGCGTGCTCGTCGAGTGGGAGCTGTCACATCACTGTTCAAGTGATGTGACAAGTGCTATTTATAGGTGGAGAGGAGAGGAGGTGATGGAGTGCCATGGATCGGGTGGCAATCCAATCGGATGGCAACTCGATCGGATGACAACCCGATCGGGTGGTAATCCGATCGGATGGCAATTCGATTGTTGGTCTCCGGCGATTTGTGTTTCGATGTTTCGTTTCATTCGTTAAGCGTTGCGATAGTTTGGTCACATATTTTCATACCCACATTCATATATTCATTATAATTAGTCACATAGGGTCATATAAATATCCACATTTCAAAGTCTGTGTTGCGATAATCGAGTTGCATGTTTCGAATATACGTTGCATTGTGACACATCACGGCTATCGAGGAGGGTAGAATAGGTCCTCACTCAACGTCATCGTGAGTGCTAGTACATGCGATGTGATGTGTTATAGCGATAAAGTATGCGTAATATGTGAAAATACTGTGAAGTATCGATGTATTTGATATAGCTACATTATGATCCGAATCTCTGGTGATAGGCGTAACGAGTATTAGTAACAACGCACGAATGTACGGGTTGTTACAGCAAAGCCATTAATATGTGTGACGTGATGCAGGAAGGCTCAAACCTAGCAGATTTTGCACCGGGCTTTTGGCTGTAAGACATAGTCACCTCATGGGCCAAACCCTGGTCCACATGGGTAGGGCTCGCTACACCCAAATAGATCTATCACTCATGTCCCTCGGTCCTACTATGAGGATTAATGGTCTTAAGCGTTGTACCCACCACTCACATGATCTAGCAGTACCTTTCCTTAGCTAACATACCACATATAAATGTTTGTAAACAATTTGTAACATGTACTTCACCCCCGAAGTTATAAAACTGAAAACAGTTAAAAGAAAAGGGATACATGAACTCACAATCTTGCGTTCTTCGTATCCAACTGTAACCCAAAGTTGCTTCTTGTATGCACGACTACCTACAACGTACTACGGTCTATTAGACGAGCGGGTCGTGCCTTGACTTAGTATTATTTAGTGTCTTTGAGTTACGTTTCATTGTGTCATCAAAATTATTCTAAGTTATATAATTATTTGTTAAAATAATAAATATTTTAACTTAAATTATATTTATGAATTTTGGAATATTAGTTAAAATAATATATTTTAACTTGTCACACTTATGTATTTGTACATGTATAACTTCCCAAGGATGGGTGTATTTATACTTGTATATTTTTGCCAAGTATCGGTGGCGTATTCCGATGTGTAGTTATACGTATGAAAATACGTATTTTTATTGTAGTTATTAAGTATCTCATACTTAATTTTTGTATTAACTTTTCCGGAATAATATTTCTAATAAAAATACATCAATATATGTTCCCAAAAGTATATATTTTAAGAAATATTACATAGAAAAATTACTTATAATTTTCCTTTGGCAAAAATATTTATAAATTTCATACAAGTCTAAAAATAATATATTTTCAAGTTTAACTTGGAAAATATATATAAACTTATTTTTCACCAAAAAATAATGTATTTCATGTTTGTTCAAGAAAATATATATTTTCTCGCAAATATAATATATCTTCTAATAACTCCTAGAAAAATATATATTTTTACTTACCAAGAATAATATATTTTCTCCTTGTAAAAAATATGATATATTTTGTAATAATTGTAAAAATCATATTTTTGTTCTCTTGATGTCCAAAATACTAATTACCAAAATATACTTATGAACTAAATTCCGAAATATTTTTGTGAGTTATATTCCTTGTTCAGTTTCTCCAATATTTTGGGTATAAATTATATATTTATTTCTTGGAATTTTGATAATATTTTGGATTGTAATTTTTCTTGGTATTTTGATGAGTTATATTATTTCAAGTCCTAAAATAATATAACTAATACACATAAGATACAAATAATCACACACATGTGACATCTAAATATATATTTTCCTAAATACATATTTAGTCATTTTATTTACAAAAACCAACCTCCAACATTTATAATTTTTTGTAACAAAAATTATGGAAAATTTTATATGAAAATCCTTGGTTTAAAATATACTTGTAAATATTTGTTTAAAAATTTTTTTCTAAGTGTTGAATTTCTAGAAACATTTTGCCATAGTTTCCCCTAAAAATGGAGGTTTCCATGCTTTCAAAACATATCATTTTCTTTTATAAATCACCACAATCAACAATAAACCAATCAACACTTACCGATTTGCCAAAATCAAACATAAATTACCACTTCATGAACTTGAAAGTTTACAAAAATTTGTAGTAACTTACTAATGTGTCTAGTAGGCTTAGTTACCCTTTAAAGTGTGATTGTTTATTTAAAAACATCATTTTTAAAGAAGTTAGATGTTTACAACTTGTAAATCATTTTTCTAAAAATGTTTCTTCTTGAGTTTTTCTTGTTATATATATATTTCTACACTTGTTTAACCACTAAAAATGTGGTTAATTCCTTTAAGAACCAAGCTTAAGTAAACTTTGTATTTTTAACTTGGTTTCTTGAAAAATCATTCTTGAAATCATAGATTTACATGACTTTATATCCACTTTGATCATCATTTTACAAGAAAAACAATTTACACTTCAAGTTCATGATTTACATATGGATGATTACTTTGATCTTAACATGATCATCCTCTCATCTTGCTAGATCATGTCTTTAATCACTATCTAGCAAGATCACATGATGATCTACATCAATAACATGAGCAATCAACAAATCAACAAGCATAACAACACTTAAACAACATGATTTCTTATGATTTTAGTCTTATGTTTAAGTTTCATGTTCAAGATTCATAGTGTTCTTCATGATTAACAACTTGTATCATTCTTTAACCACCAAAACAAGATGTAAAATAAGGTGTAGATGATCTTACTACTAGCTCAAGGCTAGGGATGATCACAAGATGAAAATGTGGTGGATAAAAGCTTGTGTGAGTGGTCCTTCAACTTCCAAGAACTCCAAGCTTCCTTGTATGGCTTGTAACACCTTGAGTATGTATAGATTGGATGAGAAGTGAAAGATGATGATGATTGTGTGGGAGTGGGTTATGGTCGAGAGTAGAAGGGGGGAGAGGGAGAGAGCTCAAGTGTTGTGTTTTTGGTGAAATGAATGGTTATGATCTTGGAGTTTCTCTTATAATCCATCAACCTTAGTTTATCTCATGGTTATTATATTTTAGAAAGTGAGACACAATCTATTAAAATAACAAAAGAAAATCTTGTGTGGGGGGCCACAAGAAACCGTAAATAGGTGGGGGGGGGGGGTCTAGGCTAGGGTGTAACTATTAGTTAGTTATGTTAGTTGAAAATCAAGTGTTTAGTTAGGTTAATTAGTTACTATATGTTATATAGTGTGTTATGATGTTCGGGGATCATAACTAGCTTGGTAATGTTAAAACAATGCTTCTAGTGAAAATTTGGTGTTTCGGGTAGTGTCCGGTTGTTCGGTTGGTTATCGGTTCATTAAGGTGCTAAACTATTAAGGTTAGTGTGCTTTATGTTACCTTTCGTGACAGTTTTGATTTTCAACACTTAGGAAAGCATTCTAGACCAATTAACCATATTTCTGCATGATATTAGAGTGTTTAAATGCTGAATTTTGCTGATTTATGCAGAATTCTGCAGTTTATGTGAGTTTTAGGCACTTTCCGGCACTTAAACTATCACTAGGAAGGCAGTTTTATGATCCTTACTTTCCTACACACTATACTAGTGTAATTCTTGGTTTCTGACACATTCTGTATCTCAATACCATGTCTGTCTATGTACTGAACTCCGTCAGCATTTTTCTGATTTATCTGATAACTGTGCTAACTTTGTTTCGTGCATCATTTGAATCAATAAAGTTCTCATGCAATAATGATATGACATTTGCAATATGTATGATGCACATGTATGTATATGGCAATAATCAGAAAGCAATTCAAGTCATAAATGTTAAATCAGCACAGTCATTAAGCACTAATTACTGTTTAATAATTGTACAGATACCTGGAATTTTGACAGTTGTCACACTAGAACCCTACCCTATATATGTATATATATATATATAGGATCAAGATCAAGGGAAAACCCTTCTGAGTTGTGAGACTTAGAGAACTCGGTTTTCTTATGTGAGTTTTGCCCCCATTTTTTCGCACCCTAGATTAAAATGTTGTAAAGACTGACGTAAAAATAAAATAAAATTTCAAAGTGTTGTTTTTCGGCCCGTTACAGCAGCTGTAAAAAGCTGATGACATAAGCATGACATCAATTTTTACAGCATTTACAAGTGTAGTAAATGAAAAACTAGTTTTTTTTTTTGGGAAAAGTTGATTTTTTTAGAATTTTTGGTAATTTTTTTTTGAAAAAAACCTTTCGTAAGGCCGGTTCCCTAAGTTTTTACAAGTCGTATAAGTTTTCATTTTACGCTAACCTTATATATATATATATATATATATATATATATATATATATATATATATATATATAGGGGACCGCTAAAATGAGAACCACCTCCAGTTGTAAGAACCGTGAGAACTTTTTGATCCGGGGCGAGTTGGACCAAATTTTTTTCATAAACGTAGATGCTTGTATTATAAACACATTTGTAAAAAAAAGTTAAAAAAAATGTCGGGTGTGTAGTTTTGAGCACCCCAAGTTTGTGTTTACGGGTCGTAAACACAAACTTGGGGTGCTCAAAACTACACACTCGACATTTTTTTTTTGAATTTTTTTTACAAATGTGTTGATAATACATGCATCTACGTTTATGAAAATTTTTTTTGGTCCATCTCACCCCGTACGGTGTAGTTCTCACGGTTCTTACAACTGGAGGTGTTTCTCATTTTAGCGGTCCCCTCTATATATATATAGGGCAAGGATAAATTGAAAACCCACTTGAGTTGAAGAAACCCTGAAAACTCTAACATCTACCATTGATTTAATTCATCAACGATTGTGATCATTTTGGGTGTGAGGCTGATGTTACTTTTGCTTTAATAATTAGGGAAAGTACTTGCAATGGTATTTTTGGCATGCATGTAAAATTTTGGTGTCTTGAAATAAATGTAAGTGTATGTACGGTGACATCCATCTAAGATAAAAAAAAAAGACTATGCTCCCTACTGTACCACCCCACTTATTATCCCTACATGACCCCCCTATAACCCTACCCTACACTGGTCAATATATCAAAACCTAAAAGCAAAATCTTTTCTCATCTTTTCCATTGTTTATAAAAAAACACACACAAAAGGTTCCATTTTCCCCGCCTTCAACTGATCTTGGATAGGAAGTTCAATAAGTATTACATTATATGTAACATTTTACAAAAAAAAGTACAAAAAATAACGTTACATTTTCTGTATAATTTCAAAAAATGTAAACACCCAGTAAACAAGAAAAAATGCTTGTTTTTTTACCATTTAAAGGATATCCACATACATAAGAGTGTAATGCGTTTTCATTTCTTTCTCCTCCGACACAAAGTGTTATATTACATCACATTGTTACAAAAGTCGTCTTCCTACAAAAAGATGTTACATGTTGGTACGTACACTACAAAAAAAGATGTTACATATATTATACATATATATGAAGTTACACCACGTGTAAACGTACATTTTCTGTATAATTTTAAAAAATGTAAACACCCAGTAAACAAAAAAATGAGCAATAAGTATTACATTATGTGTAACATTTTACAAAAAAAAAAGTACAGAAAATAACGTTACGTTTTCTGTACAATTTCAAAAAATGTAAACACCCAGTAAACAAGAAAAAATGCTTGTTTTTTTTTTACCATTTAAAGGATATCCACATACATAAAAGTGTAACGCGTTTTCTTTTCTTTCTCCTCTGACACAAAGTGTTATATTACATCACATTGTTACAAAAGTCGTCTTTCTACAAAAAGATGTTACATGTTGGTACGTACACTACAAAAAAGATGTTACATATATTATACATATATTCATGGTTGACTGATCCAGGGTATCAGTTTTACGCTTAATCTGTGGTTTTGAATATTTAGTACACCTTATGTACTGGTGAGTAACAAACCTCTCCCATCTCTTGGTTTGCCCCTTACGAATAGAAAACCCACAATACACGGCATACTCCTTATACATACTAAACACATCCTTACACGTTTCGTATACACAACCAACAATAGGCCTTAAACCAGTAGGAACATTAGACACCACATTCTAGTGCCATTGGGTGTGTGGTGAACATAAAATTCCTCGTCCGCCTGAATACCTACATAAAAAATAGTTATAATGAGGCTGGGCTTGCATATGTATATCCAAAAAACGTTTTTTGACCTACATGTACGTTTGTTTCTGCGATCATAAAAGTCAAACTTTAAAAAAGGTCACAAGTCTTTTACAAAACATTGCATTCTTACTAAATTTTGACACGAAACCTAACATGCTGGTGCATTTTTTAAATGACACAAAAAAATGTAACCTCAAAAATTTTTACCTTCCAAAAAATATAAAAACTTATTTCATAAAAAAACTTTTTGAGACAAAGTAAAAAAATGGTATTGTTAATACAAGTTTAATACCTTTTGCTACAATGAACCCTAATATGCTGGTGCATTTTTTAAATATGGACAAAAAGTGTAACCTAGAATATATTTACCTTCAAAAAATACAAAAACTTATTTCATAAAAAAACTTTTTGTGTCAGAATACAAAAAATGGTATTGTAAATGCAAGTGTAACCTCACATATTTTTACCATCTAAAAAGTATAAAAACTTATTTCATAAAAAAAATTGGGCTAGAATAAAAAAATGATAGTGTTAATACAAGTTTAACACTTTTGCTACCAAACAAACCACAACATTATCTGTGGGTTTTTCCCCCCTCTACCACCAAAAAAAAAAATAAAAAAAAATAGAAAAAGTTGTCATAGTACAAAGTACAAAGTTGTCATAGTACAAAGTACACTTCACATTAAATGTGGGAGAGGAGAGGAGAAACAAGCAAAACATGCACTGTCTCTCTCTCTAATACATATTCAGTCAACATTAAGGAAAAAGACGAAATTGCCCTTCTATCATCTTATACTAACATGTGACGTGGCTCATTCCTGGCCACTTATATGGGTTTCCTGGGTTTTCTTAACTGGGGTGGGTTTTCTCATTATAATTAGCCTATATATATACATACATATATATATATATATATATATATATATATATATATGTAAAGGTTCCTGTAAAAAAGACCAAAAGTGTGAGAAGGATAAGAAAGAATCTACACCATTAGATCTTTGATCTAATGGTTTAGATTAATAGGGACCAAATTGTAAAATTTGTTTTATTTTTTTGGACTGAATTGAAAATTATAGGGGTAATAAAGTCTTTATATCCATTCAAAATAGGAAACTGTAAATCAAAATCCCTACAATTTCGATCTCTCTCTCCAATCGCTCGAACAGATGCTCTCTCTCTCTACAATTTCGATCTATCTCTCTACATCGCACTGGAGCGGCGGCGGCATGCGGCGACGGCAAGCGGCGGCGGCAGTGGTGGTGCGGATCGGCAGTGGTGGTGCAGCAGTGGTGGTGCCGGAAGTGGCAGTGGTGGTGGTCGTGCGATCTCTCTCTTTACATCGAACGACCAGATGATCTCTCTCTCTACACGACAGCGGCAGCGGAGCGGCAGTGGTGGTGCCGGAAGTGGAAAAGATGATACAGAGGTGTTATATTCTTTACTGAATGGTGTTATATTCTTTACTGAATGGTGTTATATTCTTTACTGAATGGTGTTATATTCTTTACTGAATGGTGTTATATTTCTTTACTGAATGGTGTTATATTCTTTTACTGAATGGTGTTATATTCTTTTACCGAATGGTGTTATATTTCTTTACTGAATGGTGTTATATTCTTTACTGAATGGTGTTATATACTTACAGAATGGTGTTATATACTTGCTGAATGGTGTTATATACTTGCTGAATGATGTTATATATGTGCTGAATGGTGGTTGCAGTGTTATTCGTAGTGTTTTTTAGAGATCTTTTAAAAAAATCATGTTCCTATAATTATGGTGGCGGTTATGGTAAGTTTTGAATTAATTGAATTAATTATAAAATTATTTGTTTACCCTTTTGAATTAATTTAGATGGAGGACACATGTCATCTCCACAATATTTCTCACCTTTCTCACACTTTTAACCTTTTTTTTACAATAACCTTACCATATATATATATATATAACCTTACCAAAGCTATATTTTTATTTTACAAATGATATACGACTTTGTTTTATTAATCTATCTACTATAATAAAAGTAACCAACTTTTGGACACGTGTCATTCATTGAAGGTATCCCCAAATATATACTTATCTTATATTAACTAAATAACTAATAAATTAATAATAAATCTTATCATACTTTAATAAAATATTATCCTCAAATCTAAATTGTTAATTTAATATATTTTTAAAACAAATACTTCTCTTTTCTACTTATCTTATATTAAATAGATAAATAATAAATTAATATTAAATGTTATCCTCATTTATTAAAAATATAACTTTTTTTATTATTTGGTATACAAAATTATATTTATTCAACTCGTGTAAAACATGAGGTTTTTAAAAATTTAACTTTTATTATTTACTATACAAAGTTACATTTATATAACCCGTGTAATACACGAAGTTTTTAAATGTGACAACTCGAATTTCCGACATTCTCTATTCGCATTTAATGCACGTTGACTTTGACTGTTTAGTTGTTTGACCTGTCTGACTTCGTAACTGTACACTTTGTGATATGATGAAACGTATTATGTTTGCATGGTTATGTGTTTGTTTGTGGCATGCGAACCTAACTGATTAAATCATTTCGGATCTAAAAGACCATTAAGGACCCGACGAATCAAATGTGATTCGCCATACAACCTCTCGACGAAACAGGTCCTTGATTCGTCAAACTCATCTCGACGAAACAGGCTGTTTCGCCGGCCCATGTTTCGCCAAAGCCCATTACGGGCCCAGAACGTTATTCTGATATATTTACGTAAAACAACATCACTTTTACACTTTCTATCAAAACAACCGAAACCCTAGAGCTCTCTCACTGTGACGGCAAACTAGAACCCACTAGAAACTCCCGTGCGATCTAACCATCATCTCGGTTAGTAAATTTATGTGTCTTGATTGATTTTTCATCTGTGTAGGTGTTTATGTGTCATGTGATTCTGCCTTGATGATGTATAATTGTAGTCGATACATGTTAAATATTAGGGTTCTTGTTATGATGATGATGATATGGATTTCGATATGAATATTGTAGTCGGATATAAATGGTTTTATGTGAAACTTAATATGATCGAATACTCGGCTCTGGACGTTGTTAATATGATCTGGTTCTGAATGCAAGTTAGCATCTTGATAGGGTTTGATGATGTGATGTTGTAATCGATATGTTGTATACGTAAGCTAGGGTTCATGCTAGACGTTAAAGTGGTCCGATGATTATGCTATGATGATGTTACGATGATTCTGTGCTGAATGATTTCTGTATTGTATCAATGATTGGATAATGATGATACGTTAGATGATTTCTGCATGATTGCTGTTTAGATGATGACGGCAACTAGGGTTTTCTGTATGATTTCGTAACTGATATGACGTAACTGAACTGTTTGACGAAACAGAACTCTCGGCGAAACAGAAAGTGTTTCGCCAAGGGCAATCGACGAAATTGAAATCTTGTTTCGCCAAACAAGACTCGACGAAACAGAATGTGTTTCATCGATGTATGTGTTTCGCCGGCATGTATGTTTCGCCAATTTTGTGTTTCGCCGAATATGTAATCTGCACAGTAACTTGAGTTAATTCTGTTAAGTGTTAACTGGAATATCTAACTGCCGTTAAATGCCAAACATGACTAGTATGATTGTGTTTACATGCTACCTGTTTATACGTGCACAACTTGAACACAAACTGATTTCACATACATGCATACTTTAGGACGTGATTGATTACCTGCGAGCATACACTTAGCATACCGAGCAAGCCAAGGTGAGTTCACACAGCCAAGGCATGGGGTTCCCGGGTGGGAATGGGATTTGATGAATTATTGTGTATACTCATAAAGTAGAACCTAACGATAAGATACGACTAGACTAGTAACACTTATTGAACTGATCTTCGCACACCTGCCAAGGATTGGCCGCGATATTATGACTGACTTCGCACACCTGCCATAGGAAGGCCGCGAACTAAATTTACAAATCTTCGCACACCTGCCTGGGGAGGCCGCGATACAAATAAACCTAGTCTAGAATACTTGGGAAAAACATTCCCCAATATCTTCGCACACCTGCCTGGAAGGCCGCGATGGGAACTAATACGATACATTGTAACGAACGAACATACTACTACTCACGCTATACTATTACTGAACTATTAACTGTGAACTCGCTCAACTAGTTGTTGACTCTCTCTCTTGCATGCCTTGCAGGACCTTAGGTACATATGGAGCTTGCACAGGGAGGAGCAGGTCGTTGTGGGACATGGATCGATGATGCCATGTTAACTATCTAAACGTTTGAATTTACGATTCACATTGGGTTTACATACTATTGCTTCCGCTACACACTTGTTGATGTTTGGTTTTGAAAACACCTTTCGTATTGATGAATGATTTTTGGTATTTACTTATATGTTCAATATGATTGGTGGCTTGATCCTGGTCAGTCACGCCTCCAAGCGGTGATACTCCGCGTGTGGATTTTGGGGGTGTGACAGATTGGTATCAGAGCCATTGGTTATAGAGAACTCGGTTTTAATAAAGGGAAAACGATTTAGTTAAAACCAGACTATAACCAGAACAGTGCTCTCAACGATCCACAACGACGCTTCACTCCACGTGCAAGGCCAACATCATAGGTATTACTATTCATGTTACTTTACCTACATGCTAGAACTACATAGAACTTTGCTCGTGGTATGCCTAGATTACAGAACCCATTATATGCTATTACTTGAGAACACTTGTGTGCTTACTCTCTTCTGTCATCGCACTACTCGCGAATCTCTCTCACTTATGTCATATTTGCTATGAAGATCATGTCTGGACGTATCAACATGACTCAGGACCAATTGACGGCCCTCATTAACGAACGAGTTACTGCGGCAGTTGCAGCCGCACAAGCAGGAGGTATACCCTGCAGTTACAACTCACACTAGGATCCTTAGATCCTACATTCCTAAATCAACTCTCGTGTTTAAACTTGTCCTAATTCTTTTACACAACAGGTCAAGCACCTGTTTGCACTTTCAAGACTTTCATGGACTGTCGTCCAACCACTTTCAGCGGCACTGAAGGAGCCGTAGGCCTCCTGCACTGGTTTGAAAAGATAGAGTCTGTGTTTGAGATGTGTGAATGCCCTGAGGCACGCAGGGTGAAATATGCTACTGGTACTCTCGAGGGTTTAGCCCTCACATGGTGGAAAGCTCAGGTCCAAATACTGGGGTTGGTTGCTGCTAACGCCACCCCATGGAACAATTTCAAGGAAATGATCAAGCAGGAATACTGCAGTCGAGATGATATTCATAAGTTGGAAGTCGAGTTTTTCAACCTCAAGATGACGGGGTCCGAGATTGAGGCGTACACCAAGAGATCGAACGAGCTTGCATTACTGTGTCCCACTCTAGCGGACAAGCGTATCGAACTTTATCTTAAGGGTCTAGTGCCGGAGATCCAAAGTCATGTGACTTCAGCAAACCATGCTACCTACCAGCAGGTTGTTCAGTTGGCACACCGTCTCACTGATCAGGCGGTGGAGCAAAACAGGTTGCCTAAACGCATCAACGCTACTGCTACCGTTACCACTTCAGTTACTCCTGCTACTCCCAGCGACAATAAGAGGAAATGGGAGGGGGATTCTAGCAAAGGTTCAGCTACTGTTCAGTCTCAAGCTCAGCAACGCAAGACAAATGACTACCAGAGTCCGAATCAGCAATCACCAGGTAGTCAAGGGCAGAGTGGCTATCGGGGAATTCACCCATGGTGTAGAAGGTGCAACAAACACCATAGCGGAAGATGTCGCAGGGAACAGTGTCAAAGATGTCTTAAGATGGGTCACGAGGCTAAAGATTGCAGGAGTTCTCGACCTGCGAATCAGAACCAGCAACAACAACCACCTGCTCCACGAAACCAGCCTCAGCAGCAGCAGCATGGAAACAGGGGATGCTACCAGTGTGGGGCTGAAGGTCATTACAAGCGGGATTGCCCTCAGTTAAACCAGAACCAGAACAATAACAACAACAACAACAATCAGGGCAACGGGAACAACAACAACAACAATCAGGGCAACGGGAACAACAACAACAATGGTGCTAGAGGCCGTATGTTTGTGATCGGTCAGGGTGATGCAAGGAATGATCCCAACGTAGTTATGGGTAAGTTTCTTCTAGACGACTTTTACGTTACTGTCTTATTTGATTCGGGTGCGGATACAAGCTACATGTCTTTAAAAGTTAGTGAAATGTTAAAACGTGCACCAACTCTCTTAAACACCAAACATGTCGTAGATTTAGCTAACGGTAAAAGTCTAGAGGCCACACACATAGTTAAAGGGTGTAATCTTATCCTCGCCGATCAGACCTTCTCCGTCGACCTTATTCCTATAACCCTGGGTAGCTTTGACGTCGTCGTTGGCATGGATTGGTTATCTCAACAACAAGCGGAGATCCTATGTAAAGAAAAGGTTATTCGCATTCCTCGTTCTGGCAAAGAACCTCTCGAAGTTCAAGGCGACAAGAGTGGTGTCGTGAGTGGCATTATCTCCTTTTTGAAGGCTCAGAAGTGTTTGCGCAAGGGGCACACTGCTATATTAGCACTCGTTACAGATACCTCGAAGAAAGAGAAAAAGATTGAAGATATTCCTGTAGTACGTGACTTTCCTCAAGTGTTCCCTGAGGAATTACCTGGGTTACCGCCTCATCGTCAAGTCGAATTTCAGATCGAGCTCGCTCCAGGAGCAGCACCCATAGCTCGAGCACCTTATCGTTTAGCTCCAACTGAATTAGAAGAAACTGTCAAAGCAGCTACAAGAACTCTTGGAAAAGGGTTTTATACGTCCTAGCTCTTCGCCCTGGGGAGCTCCAGTGTTATTCGTAAAGAAGAAAGACGGTACGTTCAGGATGTGTATAGACTACCATGAACTCAACAAGGTGACGATCAAGAATCGTTATCCTCTTCCGCGCATAGATGATTTATTCGACCAGCTGCAAGGGTCGAGCTACTACTCCAAAATAGACTTAAGGTCAGGATATCACCAGCTGAGAGTCCGGGATGAGGACGTCTCCAAAACAGCATTTAGAACTCGCTACGGTCACTACGAGTTTTTGGTCATGCCATTCGGGCTAACGAACGCGCCTGCGGTCTTCATGGATCTTATGAACAGAGTGTGCAAACCCTATCTTGACAAGTTCGTCATTGTTTTCATCGACGACATCCTGATTTATTCGAAAAGTCAGGAGGAACACGAGCAGCACTTACGACTTATACTGGAACTTCTACGAACGGAACAGCTATACGCTAAGTTTTCTAAATGTGACTTCTGGCTTCGTGAAGTCCACTTCTTAGGCCACGTGGTAAACAAGGATGGGATTCATGTAGATCCATCCAAGGTGGATTCGATCAAGAACTGGCCTGTACCCCGCACACCAACAGAAATACGTCAATTCTTGGGTTTGGCAGGTTACTACAGAAGGTTCATCAAAGACTTCTCAAAAATTGCTCAGCCACTTACACTACTGACGCAGAAGGGTGTTGTTTATCGTTGGGGTAATGCACAGGAAACAGCGTTTCAGCACTTAAAGGATAGACTTTGTAGTGCACCTATCCTCTCACTGCCTGAAGGCACAGACGATTTTGTAGTCTACTGCGACGCATCTATCCAAGGTCTTGGATGTGTATTGATGCAAAGGGATAAAGTTATTGCTTATGCTTCGCGCCAACTTAAGATTCACGAACGGAATTACACGACACACGACCTAGAGCTGGGAGCGGTTGTCTTTGCACTTAAGATATGGCGACACTACTTGTATGGTACCAAATGTGCTATCTACACTGACCACAGAAGCCTCGAACATATATTCAAACAGAAGGAACTGAATATGCGACAACGACGATGGGTCGAACTACTAAACGACTACGAATGCTCAATCAGGTACCACCCAGGCAAAGCCAATGTTGTGGCTGACGCCCTCAGTCGAAAGGACACCGCACCTAAGCGCGTGCGAGCTTTACAACTCACTATACAGTCTAGTCTTCCTTCTCAGATACGAGATGCTCAGGTAGAAGCATTGAAAACAGAAAACGTCAGGGCAGAAGCCCTACGCGGCTCAAGGCAACGCTTAGAACAGAAGGAGGATGGTGCCTATTACGTAACAGGACGCATCTGGGTTCCATTCTATGGTAATCTACGCGAGCTCGTAATGGATGAAGCTCATAAGTCTCGCTACTCGGTACATCCAGGTGCGGACAAAATGTACCACGTCATCAAAACTACATATTGGTGGCCTAGCATGAAGGCCCACATAGCCACATATGTTAGCAAATGCTTGACTTGTGCGAGAGTCAAGGCAGAATACCAGAAACCTTCAGGTCCACTTCAACAACCTGAGATACCACAATGGAAATGGGAGCAAATTTCCATGGACTTTGTTACAGGCTTACCTAGATCTCAGCGCGGAAATGATACCATTTGGGTGATCGTGGATCGACTCACAAAGTGATCAGTGCATTTTAGGTACACTCTTATTATATCCCAACTATATTATAAAGGCATTGATAGTTGTATATATTTTATTATTTTAATATGTTTCTATATTTTGTAGGCTTTAGAATTTAATGGTTAAATGATAGTTAGTATGTATTAATTAAGGAGAAAAACGTTTGAACAATACATTTGAATAAGATTATTTGAATTCAAATTATTAAATGATTGTTTGACTTAATATTGTATTCAAATTTGGTAAACAGGTAAGTTGTGAATGTGGTGGATGAACACAACTAAAAAAAATAATCAATGTTAGGCCATTACTTCCCTTTTGGGCTACACATGGATCGAGTGGCATCTGCAGCCCACAAAGAAAAAATGGTAGAAGGCAAGGGCTTATTGGCTATCTATTTTGGGGAGAGTTCGACAGTTTCTTTTTGGGGGTGACGGTTCGCAATTTTTGAGGGAAAAAGACAGCAGCCTCTTGCACAGAATTCAAGAAAAAAAATGGGAAGTTTTTGTGGGACGTCATGAGTATACGCGGCTAGCCTCTTCGGTTTCACCCCGGTGTAGATTATTGTAAGAATTCTAGGGTTTATGCATTCGTATTTGATTGGATTTTGTGAAAAATTGCTTAGTATTTGAAACCTTCGATAATTGTCTTGCATTTGTTTCGAATTCGTAAATTGTCGAACGATGTTAAAAGTTATGACTTTGCGAAATGGTTATGTGCACTTATGCCTTATCGTAGGTTAGGATTTACATGTCCGAGGTAACGAAGTGCATTACGGTCCGTTGTCTATGACGTCGATAGCAATTGGCACCTAAGCGTCGTGATAGTAATCCGTTAATCACTATATGCAATTGAATCAAGTTAAAACAGGTAGGAACCCTAGGTCTTGCAATAATCGAACCGGGTGTGGAACTTGTCTCTAATTTCTTTTTTTTAATCATTTAGTAATTTAGTTTGCAATCTTAGTTAATTGATTGTAGTTTTAAATAATAGTCATTTATCGGTTCACCTGATTTCTTTTCAAATCAAATAAACAGATAAAAATTAGCAAGCTTCATAATCACATTGTACATTGTTTGTAAATAGCCTAACTAATCGAACGGGTCGTGCGATACTGACCACATGCTCTTCGTGGATACGATACCCGACTTACCCTAGCTACCTAGGTTTAATTGGGTTTTTGACTGATCGGGACGACACGGTCACGTCAAAATGGCGCCGTTGCCGGGGAGCTAGTGCGCTTAGTATTTCATTGCTTGTTCGATTTTAGTTTAGTTTTTCTTTCTTGTATTTTTGTTATTTTACTTTGTGTGGTCGAGCTTGTTTGTGCAGGTACATGTTTTGCAGGTACCATCTTTCAATATGAATTGGGTAGATGATGATCCGTGTGAGTGTTGCGGAAGCGGAGAGCACTATTTAGAGGATTGCTCTGTTTTCTACGAAAAAGTTCAAGCCAACAAGGAACGGGAAGACTACCTCAGCGGATTGTTTGATTATAGGAGGGCGGATTATGAAGATTTCAATGGTCCATCCTCACCTTATCCATACACTAGACCACCTCCACCACCAGAGCAAGATCAGTCATGCTTTTGTTGTGGAAAAGTTCACATACATGAAGATTGTCCAGTGTTTTGGAAAGATCCAGTGTTTTGGAAAGGAAAAATAAAGTCCGGTTACAAGCCACCACCACATTATCAAGACTATTACTATGAACCCAAATCACCATATTTCCCAAGTTACCGGGAGGAGGAGTATGATGATTATTATAATGAATACCCTCAACCGGTATACGAGAAACCACAAGATTCGATGCATTCCAAGCTTGATGCTCTCATGGACATGGTGAAAGAATATCACCAGGATATCAAAGATATGAAGAAAGAGAATGAAGTGAGAGATAAAGCCCATGAAGCATTGGTGGTGCAAGTGGGTCAATTAGCGGAGGAATTAGCCCAACTTAAACGAGACCAAGAGGTTTGGGCCAATGGTACAATAGTAGATGGTGATGTGGTGGAAGAGGTTATCGATCTTCCCGAGCAAGAAAATGAATGTTTGAACCGAGCGGAAGACATAACACCGCAAGACGGGTCAGAACCAAAAGAAGCCCAGGTTCATATCGATCCTTCTCCCATACTTATCACTCCAACCAACAAAGTTGGGGATGCGGGTTCGGGTATAAGGATTCGAAGGGTGGCGTTGCAAGACATTGGCCAATTCATCAAGAAACGACCCCAAAGTAGCTTAATACGCATGTCGCGAAAAATAAAAAGAGAATGGATCCGGCATGCCAAATACCGAGCGTATGTTGGAAACTCGGTAGGCAAATGTGCACTTCGACCACCATGAGAGGTAAATCAGGTATAATTGTTGTAGAGTTTGTATTATTTTCGTTTTTTTTTTCCTAGTTAAATGAACGTTGTGGGTGTGTTCCCTATATAACCCTCACGAGACCTACTCGTCCTCCCGAGCTATCGGGTGGTTTAAAAGGGCTTGTTGCATACGCTAAATGCAACCGTGATTCCTACGAAAGTGAGTTAGGCTTGTTATTGTTGTAAATTATTTTTCCACATAAATCAAAGTAAATTAATATATGACTTGGTAATATTTTCATAAAAGTGGTAGAACTAAGTAGCTAATAAATTTTAATGGTTGTGAGAAGCATGCTTCTACACAAGGGTTAAGATTTGTAGGTACATTATGTTCATGAGACGATCGCTTTCTTGAAGAGATGAAGAGCACATGAGCCACTTGCGAGAAAATCAGGTGCATACGTTTCTTTTTACCTTTGATTTTTAGTTAGTAAATAAGTGGAGTGTAAATTGTATACTAATTTTCCGGGGTGAAATTTTGGGGGAATTAGCCGTGTCACATCCCTTGTGCATTTAATACTCTAGTTCTTACACATTGAGGACAATATGTGATTCAAGTGTGGGGATGGGGGAGTAGTAAAAATTTTCGTTTTTGACCCGTTCATTTAAACACTACACATTGAGGACAATGTTTACCTCAAGTGTGGGGATGTGGGAAAATTTCAAAAATTTTTCAAAATTTCTTGTTTCAAAAGCGATCTTAAAAGCACAAGTAACTAAGTCAACGAGGGATGTCACAACCCATTTGGTCTTTTGTCATGGTCAAGTTCAAGTTAATAGCATGACGGGTATTTAGCGGGTGGTTATTTGAGAATAATCCGCCTAAGAAATTAGCAGTTTATGCATGTCACATACCATACCCTTTATATATGTGAGGTTTTGAGCCACTATCACATCATAGAATTATATATTTATGTTTCTTTGTTTGAGTGGACCAGTAGTCATGTATTGTAGAACTTGCATCTTTTGATACGTTTGAGACCATAGACCGAATACAAGCACGAGAATGATTAAGGCATTAGGTGAACCTTTTCCTTTAAAACCAATTATTTTTCCTTACCCAAACAAATCCCCTAGTCGCCCACTTTGAGCCTAAACCTTTCGTTTGACAACCCGTTTAGCCCATAACCGTTAAACCTTTTCTTTTAAACCCGTGTGATGAAAATTCGATTGTAGGATTATTCGTTTGTATAGTTGTGTTTGCAAAAAAAAAAAAAAAAAAAAAAAAAAAAAAAAAAATCAATCAGAAAATGTTGCGAAAAAAGAGAATAGAAAATTGTTGAGAAAATACAAAAATATGAGTTATTAGTTGTTGGATAAAAGGGCGGAAAAAAAAAATTCGTTGCCTCGTAGTTGATGTCTATAGTTAGTTGTGTTTAGAATAGTTATTTTGTAATAAAATCGAATTTTTCATCACCTTAGCCACTTTAAATATCATATTTCCTACCCTTAGCCTAGCCTCGTTACAACCCTTACAAAGACCTTATGACTTGTGCTTAGTATTCGTGTTCGGTGGTGGAGAATGATTGAGTTGCAAGCCTATGCGGGTACGTGTTCTAATCGGTTTTGAGCGATTACTTTTTGAAAGTGCTAATACATTATGAAAATTAGCCAATTTATAAACCGAGTGGAGAGAACATTGTGAGAGATGTGCATGAATTGATGGTTTCATGGGCGGGTTAATCTTGGATAACCATTTTCTGTGTGATTATTCGCTTTACCGCTAGATAGTTTGTAAATTGTAAAAGTTTGAACTTGGGCATGACATTAGACCTTAGCTTATGTCTCAAGAACGGGAAGTGTATTTTTCGTTCGACCCACGTGAAAGTGAAAAATAGATTTGCTTGAGGGCAAGCAAAAGATAAGTGTGGGGATGTGATCAGTGCATTTTAGGTACACTCTTATTATATCCCAACTATATTATAAAGGCATTGACAGTTGTATATATTTTATTATTTTAATATGTTTCTATATTTTGTAGGCTTTAGAATTTAATGGTTAAATGATAGTTAGTATGTATTAATTAAGGAGAAAAACGTTTGAACAATACATTTGAATAAGATTATTTGAATTCAAATTATTAAATGATTGTTTGACTTAATATTGTATTCAAATTTGGTAAACAGGTAAGTTGTGAATGTGGTGGATGAACACAACTAAAAAAAATAATCAATGTTAGGCCATTACTTCCCTTTTGGGCTACACATGGATCGAGTGGCATCTGCAGCCCACAAAGAAAAAACGGTAGAAGGCAAGGGCTTATTGGCTATCTATTTTGGGGAGAGTTCGACAGTTTCTTTTTGGGGGTGACGGTTCGCAATTTTTGAGGGAAAAAGACAGCAGCCTCTTGCACAGAATTCAAGAAAAAAAATGGGAAGTTTTTGTGGGACGTCATGAGTATACGCGGCTAGCCTCTTCGGTTTCACCCCGGTGTAGATTATTGTAAGAATTCTAGGGTTTATGCATTCGTATTTGATTGGATTTTGTGAAAAATTGCTTAGTATTTGAAACCTTCGATAATTGTCTTGCATTTGTTTCGAATTCGTAAATTGTCGAACGATGTTAAAAGTTATGACTTTGCGAAATGGTTATGTGCACTTATGCCTTATCGTAGGTTAGGATTTACATGTCCGAGGTAACGAAGTGCATTACGGTCCGTTGTCTATGACGTCGATAGCAATTGGCACCTAAGCGTCGTGATAGTAATCCGTTAATCACTATATGCAATTGAATCAAGTTAAAACAGGTAGGAACCCTAGGTCTTGCAATAATCGAACCGGGTGTGGAACTTGTCTCTAATTTCTTTTTTTTAATCATTTAGTAATTTAGTTTGCAATCTTAGTTAATTGATTGTAGTTTTAAATAATAGTCATTTATCGGTTCACCTGATTTCTTTTCAAATCAAATAAACAGATAAAAATTAGCAAGCTTCATAATCACATTGTACATTGTTTGTAAATAGCCTAACTAATCGAACGGGTCGTGCGATACTGACCACATGCTCTTCGTGGATACGATACCCGACTTACCCTAGCTACCTAGGTTTAATTGGGTTTTTGACTGATCGGGACGACACGGTCACGTCACAAAGTCTGCTCACTTCTTGGCTATCAAAGAAACAGACAAGTTCTCTACCTTAGCAAACATTTACTTAAAAGAAGTGGTCTCGAGGCACGGGGTGCCCACCTCCATCATCTCTGATCGTGACGCACGTTTTACTTCGGAACTGTGGCAAGCAATGCATAAATCTTTTGGCTCTCGTTTAGACATGAGCACGGCGTATCATCCTCAGACCGATGGGCAGTCTGAGCGCACTATTCAAACTTTAGAAGACATGCTTCGGGCGTGCGTAATTGACTTTGGCAATGGTTGGGAGAAACATCTGCCACTTGTGGAATTTTCATACAATAACAGCTACCACACCAGCATTAAAGCTGCTCCATTCGAGGCATTGTACGGGCGTAAATGCCGGTCACCTCTCTGTTGGGCAGAGGTGGGAGATAGTCAAATCACAGGTCCAGAAATGGTAGTCGATACTACAGAAAAGATTGCACAAATACGGCAACGCATGGCGGCAGCACGCGACCGTCAGAAAGCATACGCTGATTTAGACAGGAAACCACTCGAGTTCCAAGTTGGGGATCGAGTGCTACTCAAAGTTTCACCCTGGAAGGGTGTGGTTCGTTTTGGCAAACGCGGCAAACTAAATCCACGATATGTTGGACCATTCGAAGTTACAGAGAAAATAGGTAAAGTGGCCTACAGACTGAACCTACCAGCTGAACTCAGTGCAGTTCACAACGTCTTTCACGTGTCGAATCTGAAGAAGTGTACGTCAGATGAGACCCACATAGTTCCCTTGAAGGAACTCACTATCGACGAGCGGTTGCACTTCGTCGAGGAACCTGTTGAAATCACGGACCGGGATGTTAAGGTCCTCAAGAACACGAGAATCCCTCTTGTACGAGTTCGTTGGAACTCCCGCCGCGGCCCAGAGTTCACCTGGGAGCGTGAAGATCAAATGGAACTCAAATATCCCCAGTTATTCGGAAACCAAGCAACTACTACTGAGGCTGAAGCTACCAATGCAGAATTTCGGGACGAAATTCCAAATCAACGGGGGGATAATGTGACACCCCAAGAGAACCAGTAATCTTCGCAAACCTGCTCGGGGAGCCGCGATACGATACAGGCAAACAACGTCACACTACTAGCTTCCTCAGTAACTGCATGCTAAATTTCGGGACGAAATTTCTTTCAAGTTGGGGATAATGTGACAACTCGAATTTCCGACATTCTCTATTCGCATTTAATGCACGTTGACTTTGACTGTTTAGTTGTTTGACCTGTCTGACTTCGTAACTGTACACTTTGTGATATGATGAAACGTATTATGTTTGCATGGTTATGTGTTTGTTTGTGGCATGCGAACCTAACTGATTAAATCATTTCGGATCTAAAAGACCATTAAGGACCCGACGAATCAAATGTGATTCGCCATACAACCTCTCGACGAAACAGGTCCTTGATTCGTCAAACTCATCTCGACGAAACAGGCTGTTTCGCCGGCCCATGTTTCGCCAAAGCCCATTACGGGCCCAGAACGTTATTCTGATATATTTACGTAAAACAACATCACTTTTACACTTTCTATCAAAACAACCGAAACCCTAGAGCTCTCTCACTGTGACGGCAAACTAGAACCCACTAGAAACTCCCGTGCGATCTAACCATCATCTCGGTTAGTAAATTTATGTGTCTTGATTGATTTTTCATCTGTGTAGGTGTTTATGTGTCATGTGATTCTGCCTTGATGATGTATAATTGTAGTCGATACATGTTAAATATTAGGGTTCTTGTTATGATGATGATGATATGGATTTCGATATGAATATTGTAGTCGGATATAAATGGTTTTATGTGAAACTTAATATGATCGAATACTCGGCTCTGGACGTTGTTAATATGATCTGGTTCTGAATGCAAGTTAGCATCTTGATAGGGTTTGATGATGTGATGTTGTAATCGATATGTTGTATACGTAAGCTAGGGTTCATGCTAGACGTTAAAGTGGTCCGATGATTATGCTATGATGATGTTACGATGATTCTGTGCTGAATGATTTCTGTATTGTATCAATGATTGGATAATAATGATACGTTAGATGATTTCTGCATGATTGCTGTTTAGATGATGACGGCAACTAGGGTTTTCTGTATGATTTCGTAACTGATATGACGTAACTGAACTGTTTGACGAAACAGAACTCTCGGCGAAACAGAAAGTGTTTCGCCAAGGGCAATCGACGAAATTGAAATCTTGTTTCGCCAAACAAGACTCGACGAAACAGAATGTGTTTCGTCGATGTATGTGTTTCGCCGGCATGTATGTTTCGCCAATTTTGTGTTTCGCCGAATATGTAATCTGCACAGTAACTTGAGTTAATTCTCTTAAGTGTTAACTGGAATATCTAACTGCTGTTAAATGCCAAACATGACTAGTATGATTGTGTTTACATGCTACCTGTTTATACGTGCACAACTTGAACACAAACTGATTTCACATACATGCATACTTTAGGACGTGATTGATTACCTGCGAGCATACACTTAGCATACCGAGCAAGCCAAGGTGAGTTCACACAGCCAAGGCATGGGGTTCCCGGGTGGGAATGGGATTTGATGAATTATTGTGTATACTCATAAAGTAGAACCTAACGATAAGATACGACTAGACTAGTAACACTTATTGAACTGATCTTCGCACACCTGCCAAGGATTGGCCGCGATATTATGACTGACTTCGCACACCTGCCATAGGAAGGCCGCGAACTAAATTTACAAATCTTCGCACACCTGCCTGGGGAGGCCGCGATACAAATAAACCTAGTCTAGAATACTTGGGAAAAACATTCCCCAATATCTTCGCACACCTGCCTGGAAGGCCGCGATGGGAACTAATACGATACATTGTAACGAACGAACATACTACTACTCACGCTATACTATTACTGAACTATTAACTGTGAACTCGCTCAACTAGTTGTTGACTCTCTCTCTTGCATGCCTTGCAGGACCTTAGGTACATATGGAGCTTGCACAGGGAGGAGCAGGTCGTTGTGGGACATGGATCGATGATGCCATGTTAACTATCTAAACGTTTGAATTTACGATTCACATTGGGTTTACATACTATTGCTTCCGCTACACACTTGTTGATGTTTGGTTTTGAAAACACCTTTCGTATTGATGAATGATTTTTGGTATTTACTTATATGTTCAATATGATTGGTGGCTTGATCCTGGTCAGTCACGCCTCCAAGCGGTGATACTCCGCGTGTGGATTTTGGGGGTGTGACATTAAAGATATAACTTTTTTATCATTTGCTATGTAAAATTAGATTTATTCAACATGTGTAATACATGAGGTTTTTAATTATGTAATTTTATTTTATCATTTGGTAGATTTTTCAACCCGACTATAAACGGGTTTTTTAAAGATACGACGTTTTTAGTATTTAATATACAAAATTACATTTATTTAATCTGTGTAAATCACATCGTTTTTAAAGATATAACTTTTTTTATTATTTGATATATAAAATTATATTTATTTAACCCGTGCAATATGCGAGTTTCATGAAGATATAACTTTTTATTATTTAATATATAAAATTACATTTATTCAACCCATGTAATACACGGGATTCTAACCTAGTATTATATTATTTTACAAATGCTATATGGTTTTATTTTATTATCTATAACTTCATTTTATAATTATATTAGTTTCCTCATAAAATTGTTGTTTGTACCTACTTTTCTAGTTATCTCTAAAACTTTTTACAAAATTTACTTCTTTCGTAGTGTTTCCTTACAAAACTTATAAATTGGGAAAAACTAGATCTTTTAGAAGGGAAGTAGTAATTGGAGGGAAAATTAAGAGGGATATAATAGTTTTAGGGGAAATGGGTATAAAGAAAATATTTTAATATAGTTGACAAAATGAAAATAGCCAATGTGCTATAGCTTAATTGAGATAGGGAAGTGAAGATTTGGGTTTGAGGAGATGTTGGGCTTAGGCTACCCAACGTTTTCTGCGATTGCGGGCGTCTAGGGTCGTCTTTTGACATTAGGTTACTTCGGGTAGCCGTGTTTTTATTTCATTGGCCTTTAAAAAATGAAAATAACCAGTCACGTATTTAACTTAGTTATTGAATTTATATAAGGGGAATGATAAATTGAAAACCCTCTTGAGTTAAAGAAACCCTGAAAACCCAATAATAGTCATTGATTAGAGTGGATGGATGGCTAGGATGAGTGTTTGCATGTTTGATGCTTTTTATCCCTTTCTCTCATTATTAAAAATAGATATGGTGTACCTAAAGGGTAAAATGGGAATAATTTTACAATTATTTGATACAAATAAACAAAAACTCTGCATGTTGTAAGATAACTTATGTCAGAGAAGAAAGTACAAAATGTCAACTTGTGTTTTGAGGGTGACCTCTTTTGAGAAATAAAATAATGTAGTTCACAAAAAGGTTATTAGTGAGTGTGTCAGACTTGTTAAAGCCATGTGCTTTTATTTCTTTTCTTTTTTTTCAAAAAAAATGTGACACACTAAAAAAATATTAACTTTCACATATAGTTGCAACATCGGCTTTTTTTTGTTAGAAAAAGTTGACCAATCATCTTGTTTTACCTTATATGTACCATTTTACAATAGGCAAAAAAATGTTACATTATATGTACCCATCTTATTAAACATTATATTTTATGATGAGCACCCAAAGAAAATGTTACATTATATGTACCATTTTAAAAGAAAAAAAAGTAAAACAAAAAACGTTACATTTTCTGTATAATTTTGAGAAATATAAACACCAGTAAGATTCACATAAATGGTATTTTATATATCCATCAAGCCTCAGACATCTACATCAGATGTAATTTTCCTTTTTCCATGCTTTTACTTTTGATGTAAACACACTTTATTTCTGTAACATAAAAAGCTACATATAAAAGTAATATATAATTTTTACTTGATAAATTTTACGTCACATATGTAACAACCATTTTTTTTGTAACACAAAAAAATGTAACAACACATCTTTGTTTTTGTAAACAGGCACTTTATTTTTACAATAATCTAAAAAAAGTGTAACAATGCACTTTATTTTCAGTAACGGGCATTATTTCTGTAAGACAAAAAATGTAACAGGCTTTTTTTGCCTTGATTGTTACATTTCTAACACATAAAATGTAACAACACACTTTGTTTCTGTAACAATCACTTTATTTTTACAATAATCTGAAAAAAATGTAACAACACACTTTATTTTTGTAATAATCTAAAAAAGTGTAACAGTATACTTTATTTTTAGTAACGAACATTATTTATGTAACACGAAAAAATGTAACATGCATTTTTTCTTCGATTGTTACAATTCTATCACCCGGTTACATAGTGTTATATAAAAAATGCCTAGATCTTAGAGGTTCGTAACTAAGATGCAAAGAATTGTTATATCACAAATAAACTTCATTAACAATGATCCAACATAAGTAATGTAACTAGCAAAGTTACAAAATGTATATAAAAATATAACTTCATTAACAAGAATCCAACAACAATAGATTTTTTAGATTCAATCATAAAATCAGTAATAAAACAACATATCCAGAAAACAAGAACTTAAAAACATTCATCTTCTTGAACAAAAAAATAAAAAATGTTGTAAATCTACAAAACACAAAAAAATGAAGATCTACCAAATACAAAAAATTGCAAATCTGAAAAAAAAAAAAAAACTGGAAACAAAGATACTTATGGATCTGGAGGATTTTTTAGATCTGGAACGTCATGCTCAACATCGAACATCTTTTGGATCATCTTCAACATCGAACCGTCATCTGAAACATCATCTTCAACATTGAACATATTCAACCGGATCTGGAGCATCTTTTGGATCTGGTAGCTGTTACACCCGTCTCATTATTTTAAGATTTTAAACTAAAATCACGCATTTGTTTTTTTTATTATTATTTCAAAATGCATCATTACAAAACTTAGTTATAAAAACTAAGTTTACATGGTTATGGTATTCTAGTTTATAAACTAACTAGTTTAAACATTCAACATCAAGTTTAGTGTTTACAAAATAAACATTGTCTAAAACAAGATTAGATTAACGCGGAAGCTTTCAAACTTTGTGTTCGGTTCTTGAATTCTTGCTTGATCGGCATCCGGAATGAGACGAACATCACCTAAGGTCAAAACCACATCAATTGTTCGTTTTAACCACTTTATAACATGTATAAACAAATTCTGGTATCATACAAATAACAAAAGAATAAAATTTTAAATTTTTGATCTGTCGCGCCACGCGACAGATTCCTTTCAATCCTTCGCGAGCCGCGAGCGCGCCCGCGTGTCGCGCCGGAACAAGTGACTCCCTTCGTGTGCTGCGGGGGAGACCGTTTTCCAGCGGGTGCAGGTTAAAATCCTGCACTTTTGCCCAACACCATTTTCTTTCAATTTTTCAAATTCTAAGGTGCATAACTTTTTATCTACTTATCTGATTTGCGTGATTCTTTTTCCTATGCATTCGTAATTTGATTCACCATCACATGGAGTTAAAATCCAACATCCGGATTTACAATTTTCTAGGTTTTAGGCCTTCGGCTTAATTTTAATTATTAAACTTTTAACAAAGCTTTTGACCCGTTTACACTATCATCAAACCAACTTGTTTACTACACTCTAATTCTCATGGATTTCTTATTTTAGGGTTTTCTATCACACGAGGTTCAAATCACGGGTTAGTATACATCATTATCCCGTTTATACTTATGCGCTTGTTTTGACCCGTTAAGGGTATTTAAGCGCTTTTACGCACAAGCCATACTCATTCATTTCTAACTTCATATTCCCATATTTTAATATCTACTCATATTCCGCCACCTCTATTTTTGTGGTGGATTTAACATATTGAACCCATTATCCTAAGTTTTACCATTCGGTTAGTCATTTTACGCTAATGACCCATTTTTTTAACTATAAACTTATTTATGCGTACCTGGCTCGGATCAACATATTGACCTGTTTTAATACCTTGTCTCAATAATCGCTAATTCATAGCATCTCTAATTCATAAGCTCATTTATCCTGTGTGCGTAAAACTCCAAAAACACTTATTAGTCGTTAATTGTCAAATGGTATCAACATTACCATTTGACCCGTTTGGTCTAAACGACCAAACATTTTGCGCTCATATTTGACTAGATCACCATTTTACCCTTTTCTTTTTTTTTTATTCATTTAGGCTTACTTAGAAACTAGCCATTCAAAAATCATTTTTATTTTTGCCATCCCATGACCAAATTACCATTTCACCCATTTTATCATTAAACATGATTTTTCGTCTTTTAATATGTTCCAACCCGTATCTTCTCGTGTCAAAATAATATTTTGAATATAACCTTGTCGTATTTATAATCTATAATTAAATACATATCTTACGATAAAGGTGTAAGCTTTACTTACCTCGCGTCCGCGCAAACATCCTTCGCATCCATCATCCGTTGACCCGTTCCTTTCCAAGCTCCCACCTAGCTTATTTAGAGTCAAACTATATCATAACATCCATAAGATGGTTAGATTGGTCATTCTTTACAATGGCCATCACCCTTTGGTCTTCTTTTTTTTTTTACACACTTATCAATCAAAACATGCCATATATTCAACAACTAGTTTTATACCATAATTCTTTTCATTTATTAACCGTTTAACCCGTTAGCGAAGTTACTTATATAAACTAGTTAGTAAGTGATTTTAAACACTTTAAGCACGTCACATAAAGTGTTATTTGTTCCCAACAATCAATACTTCATGCCTAAAGCAAGTATTTACAATCCTATGCATTTTTCTTGGTTAATAAGAGCATTATTAATGTGCAGCGATTTTATATTCAGCTGCTGTAATTGACCATTTTTGACCCATTTAAAAGCTGAGTTAGATCAACATGTTCAAATATGGATCGTAGAACTCTCAAATAGCTTTCTAGGCATATATGGTACGTCTTCTAACGATTTTTCTATGATTTTATATGATTTTTACAAAATCAGGACAGCAGCTTATTTTTAGCCCAAACAGCATGCTGTCTTTTCGAAATAGCCACTGAATTCGACGTTTTTGACCCATTTAACATCTGAACCAAATCATCATGTTAACTAACGAAATGCAAATTACTCCGAGACCTTTCTAGGCATATAAAGTACACACCCATACGATTTTTCTGTGATTTATTGTGAATTTTTAAAATTCAGGTCTGCACTATATTATTTAAGCATTTCATCGAACACTTGCGGGTTTCGTATTCAAGATTAGTCTCTAACCTATCTCTTGAACACCTTGCCCCAAATTTTATCAATATATCATTACAAATACACATATGTCACTAAGTTTTAGCATCAAAATCAAGCCCCTATGTCTAGTTTACATGAGCTACATCTAGAACTAGCATCACAACATCAATGTTCATCCATTTAACACTTTAATTCAAGTGTTCATCTTTTTATCATAAAACCCACTTAGCACCTACATAATTAGTTAACCGAAACACAAATTTATGGTGCTAAATCAACAAGTTTACATTTAGGGTTCGTTCCTAGACTCATAGACATCTCAATTTCACTATAACATTCATCATTAATACAAGAATTTCGTTTAAGAATTTTAATCAAATTTTCAAAGTATCACCAAATAACAAAATTCAACATACCTTGTGATCCCCATGCTTAGTTGATCTTGAATTTGTGTTCATGCATTGAATTGAGGCTAGAATAAACCTTCAATTTGATGAATTTACTTGAATTAGGTTTTGGCTCCTTGGAGCTCCCTGGAATCGTACGACTTATACACACACTAAGTGTGTGTTTTGCCCAAATTTCTAATATTTAGACTTAAGTTTCCATTTTAACATCTTAGGTCCCTCAAGTTTAGATTTTGTTTAAACCCCTTATAACACTTGCTAGAAATTAAACAAATTCTTATAACTAGGTTTAAATATTCCTAGTTAACTTAGTGGGTTCGGGAAGGTTATAACCAAGTTTATTTTAAGTTCCGTTACCTCGGGCTTTTAAAAAATGAAAATAACCAGTAACGTATTTAACTTAGTTATTGAATTTATATAAGGGGAATGATAAATTGAAAACCCTCTTGAGTTAAAGAAACCCTGAAAACCCAATAATAGTCATTGATTAGAGTGGATGGATGGCGAGGATGAGTGTTTGCATGTTTGATGCTTTTTATCCCTTTCTCTCATTATTAAAAATAGATATGGTGTACCTAAAGGGTAAAATGGGAAGAATTTTACAATTATTTGATACAAATAAACAAAAACTCTGCATGTTGTAAGATAACTTATGTCAGAGAAGAAAGTACAAAATGTCAACTTGTGTTTTGAGGGTGACCTCTTTTGAGAAATAAAATAATGTAGTTCACAAAAAGGTTATTAGTGAGTGGGTCAGACTTGTTAAAGCCATGTGCTTTTATTTCTTTTTTTTTTCAAAAAAATGTGACACACTAAAAAAATATTAACTTTCACATATAGTTGCAACATCGGCTTTTTTTTGTTAGAAAAAGTTGACCAATCATCTTGTTTTACCTTCTATGTACCATTTTACAGTAGGCAAAAAAATGTTACATTATCTGTACCCATCTTATTAAACGTTATATTTTATGATGAGCACCCAAAGAAAATGTTACATTATATGTACCATTTTAAAAGAAAAAAAAGTAAAACAAAAAACGTTACATTTTCTGTATAATTTTGAGAAATATATACACCAGTAAGATTCACATAAATGGTATTTTATATATCCATCAAGTCTCAGACATCTACATCAGATGTAATTTTCCTTTTTCTATGCTTTTACTTTTGATGTAAACACACTTTATTTCTGTAACATAAAAAGTTACATATAAAAGTAATATATAATTTTTACTTGATAAATTTTACGTCACATATGTAACCACCACTTTTTTTGTAACACAAAAAAATGCAACAACACATCTTTGTTTTTGTAAACAGGCACTTTATTTTTACAATAATCTAAAAAAAGTGTAACAATGCACTTTATTTTCAGTAACGGGCATTATTTCTGTAAGACAAAAAATGTAACAGGCTTTTTTGCCTTGATTGTTACCTTTCTAACACATAAAATGTAACAACACACTTTGTTTCTGTAACAATCACTTTATTTTTACAATAATCTGAAAAAAATGTAACAACACACTTTATTTTTGTAATAATCTAAAAAAGTGTAACATTATACTTTATTTTTAGTAACGAACATTATTTATGTAACACGAAAAAATGTAACATGCATTTTTTCTTCGATTGTTACAATTCTATCACCCGGTTATATAGTGTTATATAAAAAATGCCTAGATCTTAGAGGTTCGTAACTAAGATGCAAAGAATTGTTATATCACAAATAAAATTCATTAACAATGATCCAACATAAGTAATGTAACTAGCAATGTTACAAAATGTATATAAAAATATAACTTCATTAACAAGAATCTAACAACAACAGATTTTTTAGATTCAATCATAAAATCAGTAATAAAACAACATATCCAGAAAACAAGAACTTAAAAACATTCATCTTCTTGAACAAAAAAATAAAAAATGTTGTAAATCTACAAAACACAAAAAAATGAAGATCTACCAAATACAAAAAATTGCAAATCTGAAAAAAAAAAAAAAAACTGAAAACAAACATACTTATGGATCTGGAGGATTTTTTAGATCTGGAACGTCATGCTCAACATCGAACATCTTTTGGATCATCTTCAACATCGAACCGTCATCTGAAACATCATCTTCAACATTGAACATATTCAACCGGATCTGGAGCATCTTTTGGATCTGGTAGCTGTTACACCCGTCTCATTATTTTAAGATTTTAAACTAAAATCACGCATTTGTTTTTTTTTATTATTTCAAAATGCATCATTTCAAAACTTAGTTATAAAAACTAAGTTTACATGGTTATGGTATTCTAGTTTATAAACTAACTAGTTTAAACATTCAACATCAAGTTTAGTGTTTACAAAATAAACATTGTCTAAAACAAGATTAGATTAACACGGAAGCTTTCAAACTTTGTGTTCGGTTCTTGAATTCTTGCTTGATCGGCATCCGGAATGAGACGAACATCACCTAAGGTCAAAACCACATCAATTGTTAGTTTTGACAACTTTATAACATGTATAAACAAATTCTGGTATCATACAAATAACAAAAGAATAAAATTTTAAATTTTTGATCTGTCGCGCCACGCGACAGATTCCTTTCAATCCTTCGCGAGCCGTGAGCGCGCCCGCGTGTCGCGCCGGAACAAGTGACTCCCTTCGCATGCTGCGGGGAGACTGTTTTCCAGCGGGTGCAGGTTAAAATCCTGCACTTTTGCCCAACACCATTTTCTTTCAATTTTTCAACTTCTAAGGTGCATAACTTTTTATCTACTTATCTGATTTGCGTGATTCTTTTTCCTATGCGTTCGTAATTTGATTCACCATCACATAGAGTTAAAATACAACATCCGGATTTAAAATTTTCTAGGTTTTAGGCCTTCGGCTTAATTTTAATTATTAAACTTTTAACAAAGCTTTTGACCCGTTTACACTATCATCAAACCAACTTGTTTACTACACTCTAATTCTCATGGATTTCTTATTTTAGGGTTTTCTATCACACGAGGTTCAAATCACGGGTTAATATACATCATTATCCCGTTTATACTTATGCGCTTGTTTTGACCCGTTAAGGGTATTTAAGCGCTTTTACGCACAAGCCATACTCATTCATTTCTAACTTCATATTCACATATTTTAATATCTACTCATATTCCGCCACCACTATTTTTGTGGTGGATTTAACATATTGAACCCATTATCCTAAGTTTTACCATTCGGTTTGTCATTTTACGCTAATAACCCATTTTTTTTTAACTTTTAACTTATTTATGCGTACCTGGCTCGGATCAACATATTGACCAGTTTTAATACCTTGTCTCAATAATCGCTAATTCATAGCATCTCTAATTCATAAGCTCATTTATCCTGTGTGCGTAAAACTCCACAAACACTTATTAGTCGTTAATTGTCAAATGGTATCAACATTACCATTTGACCCGTTTGGTCTAAACGACCAAACATTTTGCGCTCATATTTGACTAGATCACCATTTTACCCTTTTCTTTTTTTTATTCATTTAGGCTTACTTAGAAACTAGCCATTCAAAAATCATTTTTATTTTTGCCATCCCATGACCAAATTACCATTTCACCCATTTTACCATTAAACATGATTTTTCGTCTTTTAATACGTTCCAACCCGTATCTCTCATGTCAAAATAATATTTTGAATATAACCTTGTCGTATTTATAATCTATAATTAAATACATATCTTACGATAAAGGTGTAAGCTTTACTTACCTCGCGTCCGCGCAAACATCTTTCGCATCCATCATCCGTTGACCCGTTCCTTTCCAAGCTCCCACCTAGCTTATTTAGAGTCAAACTATATCATAACATCTATAAGATGGTTAGATTGGTCATTCTTTACAATGGCCATCACCCTATGGTCTTCTTTTTTTTACACACTTATCAATCAAAACATGCCATATATTCAACAACTAGTTTTATACCATAATTCTTTTCATTTACTAACCGTTTAACCCGTTAGCGAAGTTACTTATATAAACTAGTTAGTAAGTGATTTTAAACACTTTAAGCACGTCACATAAAGTGTTATTTGTTCCCAACAATCAATACTTCATGCCTAAAGCAAGTATTTACAATCCTATACCTTTTTCTTGGTTAATAAGAACATTATTAATGTGCAGCGATTTTGTATTCAGCTGCTGTAATTGACAATTTTGACCCATTTAAAAGCTGAATTAGATCAACATGTTCAAATATGGATCGTAGAACTCTCAAATAGCTTTCTAGGCATATATGGTACGTCTTCTAACGATTTTTCTATGATTTTATATGATTTTTACAAAATCAGGACAACAGCTTATTTTTAGCTCAAACAGCATGCTGTCTTTTCGAAATAGCCACTGAATTCGACGTTTTTGACCCATTTAACATGTGAACCAAATCATCATGTTAACTAACGAAATGCAAATTACTCCGGGACCTTTCTAGGCATATAAAGTACACACCCATACGATTTTTCTGTGATTTATTGTGAATTTTTAAAATTCAGGTCTGCACTATATTATTTAAGCATTTCATCGAACAGTTGTCGGGTTTCGTATTCAAGATTAGTCTCTAACCTATCTCTTGAACACCTTGCCCCAAATTTTATCAACATATCATTACAAATACACATATGTCACTAAGTTTTAGCATCAAAATCAAGCCCCTATGTCTAGTTTACATGAGCTACATCTAGAACTAGCATCACAACATCAATGTTCATCCATTTAACACTTTAATTCAAGTGTTCATCTTTTTATCATAAAACCCACTTAGCACCTACATAATTAGTTAACCGAAACACAAATTTATGATGCTAAATCAATAAGTTTACATCTAGGGTTCGTTCCTAGACTCATAGACATCTCAATTTCACTATAACTTTCATCATTAATACAAGAATTTCGTTTAAGAATTTTAATCAAATTTTCAAAGTATCACCAAATAACAAAATTCAACATACCTTGTGATCCCCATGCTTAGTTGATCTTGAATTTGTGTTCATGCATTGAATTGAGGCTAGAATAAACCTCCAATTTGATGAATTTCCTTGAATTAGGTTTTGGCTCCTTGGAGCTCCCTGGAATCGTAGGACTTATACACCCACTAAGTGTGTGTTTTGCCCAAATTTCTAATATTTAGACTTAAGTTTCCATTTTAACATCTTAGGTCCCTCAAGTTTAGATTTTGTTTAAACCCCTTATAACACTTGCTAGAAATTAAACAAATTCTTATAACTAGGTTTAAATATTCCTAGTTAACTTAGTGGGTTCGGGACGGTTATAACCAAGTTTATTTTAAGTCCCGTTACCTCGGGCCTTTAAAAAATGAAAATAACCAGTCACGTATTTAACTTAGTTATTGAATTTATATAAGGGGAATGATAAATTGAAAACCCTCTTGAGTTAAAGAAACCCTGAAAACCCAATAATAGTCATTGATTAGAGTGGATGGATGGCGAGGATGAGTGTTTGCATGTTTGATGCTTTTTATCCCTTTCTCTCATTATTAAAAATAGATATGGTGTACCTAAAGGGTAAAATGGGAAGAATTTTACAGTTATTTGATACAAATAAACAAAAACTCTGCATGTTGTAAGATAACTTATGTCAGAGAAGAAAGTACAAAATGTCAACTTTGTTTTGAGGGTGACCTCTTTTGAGAAATAAAATAATGTAGTTCACAAAAAGGTTATTAGTGAGTGGGTCAGACTTGTTAAAGCCATGTGCTTTTATTTCTTTTTTTTTTCAAAAAAATGTGACACACTAAAAAAATATTAACTTTCACATATAGTTGCAACATCGGCTTTTTTTTGTTAGAAAAAGTTGACCAATCATCTTGTTTTACCTTCTATGTACCATTTTACAATAGGCAAAAAAATGTTACATTATCTGTACCCATCTTATTAAACGTTATATTTTATGATGAGCACCCAAAGAAAATGTTACATTATATGTACCATTTTAAAAGAAAAAAAAGTAAAACAAAAAACGTTACATTTTCTGTATAATTTTGAGAAATATATACACCAGTAAGATTCACATAAATGGTATTTTATATATCCATCAAGCCTCAGACATCTACATCAGATGTAATTTTCCTTTTTCTATGCTTTTACTTTTGATGTAAACACACTTTATTTCTGTAACATAAAAAGTTACATATAAAAGTAATATATAATTTTTACTTGATAAATTTTACGTCACATATGTAACAACCACTTTTTTGTAACACAAAAAAATGTAACAACACATCTTTGTTTTTGTAAACAGTCACTTTATTTTTACAATAATCTAAAAAAAGTGTAATAATGCACTTTATTTTCAGTAACGGGCATTATTTCTGTAAGACAAAAAATGTAACAGGCTTTTTTGCCTTGATTGTTACATTTCTAACACATAAAATGTAACAACACACTTTGTTTCTGTAACAATCACTTTATTTTTACAATAATCTGAAAAAAATGTAACAACACACTTTATTTTTGTAATAATCTAAAAAAGTGTAACAGTATACTTTATTTTTAGTAACGAACATTATTTATGTAACACGAAAAAATGTAACATGCATTTTTTCTTCGATTGTTACAATTCTATCACCCGCTTACATAGTGTTATATAAAAAATGCCTAGATCTTAGAGGTTCGTAACTAAGATGCAAAGAATTGTTATATCACAAATAAAATTCATTAACAATGATCCAACATAAGTAATGTAACTAGCAATGTTACAAAATGTATATAAAAATATAACTTCATTAACAAGAATCCAACAACAACAGATTTTTTAGATTCAATCATAAAATAAGTAATAAAACAACATATCCAGAAAACAAGAACTTAAAAACATTCATCTTCTTGAACAAAAAAATAAAAAATGTTGTAAATCTACAAAACACAAAAAAATGAAGATCTACCAAATACAAAAAATTGCAAATCTGAAAAAAAAACTGAAAACAAACATACTTATGGATCTGGAGGATTTTTTAGATCTGGAACGTCATGCTCAACATCGAACATCTTTTGGATCATCTTCAACATCGAACCGTCATCTGAAACATCATCTTCAACATTGAACATATTCAACCGGATCTGGAGCATCTTTTGGATCTGGTAGCTGTTACACCCGTCTCATTATTTTAAGATTTTAAACTAAAATCATGCATTTGTTTTTTTTTTATTATTTCAAAATGCATCATTTCAAAACTTAGTTATAAAATCTAAGTTTACATGGTTATGGTATTCTAGTTTATAAACTAACTAGTTTAAACATTCAACATCAAGTTTAGTGTTTACAAAATAAACATTGTCTAAAACAAGATTAGATTAACGCGGAAGCTTTCAAACTTTGTGTTCGGTTCTTGAATTCTTGCTTGATCGGCATCCGGAATGAGACGAACATCACCTAATGTCAAAACCACATCAATTGTTAGTTTTGACAACTTTATAACATGTATAAACAAATTCTGGTATCATACAAATAACAAAAGAATAAAATTTTAAATTTTTGATCTGTCGCGCCACGCGACAGACTCCTTTCAATCCTTCGCGAGCCGCGAGCACGCCCGCGTGTCGCGCCGGAACAAGTGACTCCCTTCGCATGCTGCGGGGGAGACCGTTTTTGCAGCGGGTGCAGGTTAAAATCCTGCACTTTTGCCCAGCACCATTTTCTTTCAATTTTTCAACTTCTAAGGTGCATAACTTTTTATCTACTTATCTGATTTGCGTGATTCTTTTTCCTATGCGTTCGTAATTTGATTCACCATCACATGGAGTTAAAATCCAACATCTGGATTTACAATTTTCTAGGTTTTAGGCCTTCGGCTTAATTTTAATTATTAAACTTTTAACAAAGCTTTTGACCCGTTTACACTATCATCAAACCAACTTGTTTACTACACTCTAATTCTCATGGATTTCTTATTTTAGGGTTTTCTATCACACGAGGTTCAAATCACGGGTTAGTATACATCATTATCCCGTTTATACTTATGCGCTTGTTTTGACCCGTTAAGGGTATTTAAGCGCTTTTACGCACAAGCCATACTCATTCATTTCTAACTTCATATTCCCATATTTTAATATCTACTCATCATGGTTGTAAAAGTCGCTAGGCGCTCCCTAGTCGGTCGACCGGGGAGTTGAGAGTACTCGGCCTAGGCGGAGAGTACACAGGGAGTACTCGGAGATGGCAAATTATAAGGAAATTAGTTTTCGGAAATTAAATATATGTTAAATAACATAAATTTACTAATATTTATAAAAAAATACGTGAAATTGATATTCATTATTTAATATGATAGGCATAAAAATTATGTTTTATTTTATTTTAAGTCAAACTCGGCTCGAGTTGACCTACTAGATCCGATTTTGGCCAATGTTGACCGCATTTGATTGATTCCAAGTAATTAGTCGAAGTTGAAGAAAGTCGACTCGGCAACCTACCTTGTAGCGACTACTCGGGGAGTACTCGGCCTTGGAGACCTTGTTTTACAACCATGCTACTCATATTCCGCCACCACTATTTTTGTGGTGGATTTAACATATTGAACCCATTATCCTAAGTTTTACCATTCGGTTAGTCATTTTACGCTAATGACCCATTTTTTTTAACTATAAACTTATTTATGCGTACCTGGTTCGGATCAACATATTGACCCGTTTTAATACCTTGTCTCAATAATCGCTAACTCATAGCATCTCTAATTCATAAGCTCATTTATCCTGTGTGCGTAAAACTCCACAAACACTTATCAGTCGTTAATTGTCAAATGGTATCAACATTACCATTTGACCCGTTTGGTCTAAACGACCAAACATTTTGCGCTCATATTTGACTAGATCACCATTTTACCCTTTTCTTTTTTTTATTCATTTAGGCTTACTTAGAAACTAGCCATTCAAAAATCATTTTTATTTTTGCCATCCCATGACCAAATTACCATTTCACCCATTTTACCATTAAACATGATTTTTCGTCTTTTAATACGTTCCAACCCGTATCTTCTCGTGTCAAAATAATATTTTGAATATAACCTTGTCGTATTTATAATCTATAATTAAATACATATCTTACGATAAAGGTGTAAGCTTTACTTACCTCGCGTCCGCGCAAACATCCTTCGCATCCATCATCCGTTGACCCGTTCCTTTCCAAGATCCCACCTAGCTTATTTAGAGTCAAACTATATCATAACATCCATAAGATGGTTAGATTGGTCATTCTTTACAATGGCCATCACCCTATGGTCTTCTTTTTTTTTTACACACTTATCAATCAAAACATGCCATATATTCAACTACTAGTTTTATACCATAATTCTTTTCATTTACTAACCGTTTAACCCGTTAGCGAAGTTACTTATATAAACTAGTTAGTAAGTGATTTTAAACACTTTAAGCACGTCACATAAAGTGTTATTTGTTCCCAACAATCAATACTTCATGCCTAAAGCAAGTATTTACAATCCTATACCTTTTTCTTGGTTAATAAGAACATTATTAATGTGCAGCGATTTTGTATTCAGCTGCTGTAATTGACCATTTTGACCCATTTAAAAGCTGAATTAGATCAACATGTTCAAATATGGATCGTAGAACTCTCAAATAGCTTTCTAGGCATATATGGTACGTCTTCTAACGATTTTTCTATGATTTTTTATGATTTTTACAAAATCAGGACAGCAGCTTATTTTTAGCCCAAACAGCATGCTGTCTTTTCGAAATAGCCACTGAATTCGACGTTTTTGACCCATTTAACATCTGAACCAAATCATCATGTTAACTAACGAAATGCAAATTACTCCGAGACCTTTCTAGGCATATAAAGTACACACCCATACGATTTTTCTGTGATTTATTGTGAATTTTTAAAATTCAGGTCTGCACTATATTATTTAAGCATTTCATCGAACACTTGGCGGGTTTCGTATTCAAGATTAGTCTCTAACCTATCTCTTGAACACCTTGCCCCAAATTTTATCAACATATCATTACAAATACACATATGTCACTAAGTTTTAGCATCAAAATCAAGCCCCTATGTCTAGTTTACATGAGCTACATCTAGAACTAGCATCACAACATCAATGTTCATCCATTTAACACTTTAATTCAAGTGTTCATCTTTTTATCATAAAACCCACTTAGCACCTACATAATTAGTTAACCGAAACACAAATTTATGGTGCTAAATCAACAAGTTTACATCTAGGGTTCGTTCCTAGACTCATAGACATCTCAATTTCACTATAACATTCATCATTAATACAAGAATTTCGTTTAAGAATGTTAATCAAATTTTCAAAGTATCACCAAATAACAAAATTCAACATACCTTGTGATCCCCATGCTTAGGTGATCATGAATTTGTGTTCATGCATTGAATTGAGGCTAGAATAAACCTTCAATTTGATGAATTTGCTTGAATTAGGTTTTGGCTCCTTGGAGCTCCCTGGAATCGTACGACTTATACACACACTAAGTGTGTGTTTTGCCCAAATTTCTAATATTTAGACTTATGTTTCCATTTTAATATCTTAGGTCCCTCAAGTTTAGATTTTGTTTAAACCCCTTATAACACTTGCTAGAAATTAAACAAATTCTTATAACTAGGTTTAAATATTCCTAGTTAACTTAGTGGGTTCGGGAAGGTTATAACCAAGTTTATTTTAAGTCCCGTTACCTCGGGCCTTTTATAAACTTTATTTCCTCAAAAGCTTTTATTCACTTTTTATTTAATATTAAGTTTATTTATTTAAATCCTAATATTCACTGGGTTTACTTTTACCACTTACGGTATTTTACCTGTTTATTTTCGGTTACTTTAATATAATTAATAAACCCGTTTTTGGGGTGTTACAAGTCTACCCCCCTTAAAGAGGTTTCGTCCCCGAAACCTTCTTTATGTTGTTCATGGGTTTAGGCCAAACGAACTCAGTTTCGTTTTCAAGGCATTCACTCTTTCAGTCAAAATTTATCATTTGTATTGACGTGTGCGTCTTTCATGTGTAAGTCCTCACGGACCACAACTTTCATCTTGTATTTCTTATTTTTTTCTCCTTTTTGGCCGAGTTGTCATTTGACCATTCGGTCGTATTAGTCCGTCAACATGTTTACTCCACACAAATTTTATATTGACGACGCTTTGTTTAAGTCATAACGCTATTTTGACTTTGAATGTTCTTACCGGCTAGACTGATTAGTCACCGTCATTTCATACCCCGTCACCCGGGTATATTATATTGCCATCTACGGTCTTACGTGTGTTTACTATTTCCTAAATCACCTCATACTACTTATGTTTGCTAAAACGTTGCTTTTGACTAAAAACTGAATTTTAGTTTAACGTTTTCTCTTTGTCTTACGTCATTTACTCATATCAAGGAATTTTCGTCCAAAGTTTTATTCCTTTCCGTTACTATTTTACGCGGGTAATCGTAACCAGTTTTCCACGCTTTACCCAAGTGACCCGTAGGTTCTTTCACTTAGCCTCGTAGGCTATTTCTTTAGATTTTCACCTTTTTAAGGTGAGATCTCAACAATTCGTTTCCTTTCTATTTGTGACCCAAGGGTCTTTTTGGTCCCGTAGACCTTAACACTACTTATAATCCCGAAGGTTTTGATGATCCCGCAGATCGCCTTTTACTCGTGACTTTATTAAAGTGTATATGTATATATATACTTACATAGTGTCAAGGCACCCCTTTTTTTATGTTTAAAATTATGTAATTTTTTTTTTCATTTGACCTTGACCGTAGTCTAAGGCTACATTTTTTTTCTTTCGAATTATCCTTCCGACTCTATGACTTCTTACGTCATTTATGCGTCGGTTTACTCTTCGCTTACCGTTATCCGGTTCATAGTTATATTTCTTTACAGCCCGTTACCCGGGTTCTTTTAGCTTAATGTTTTTAATGCTCCCGTTGCCTGGTTTGCGTTTTTTTTTCCTCTTTTTATTATCAGACGTTATTCTTTATTCTACTTGTTTAACCTCCAATAGTTTAACATAATTATCAAAATTTCTGTTTGCAAAATTTTATCGTCTCTTAGTCATAACTCATGACCCGAGTCTTTTGACTTTCTAGTCCGCATTCCAGTCTCTTGGTTTACGCATATACTCAAAATCCTACCCATCTATCGGGCATCTTTACCGAAGTCATCTTCAAAGTAACCATTCTGATATGGTTTTAGACTTCGTTTTAACTTATTTGGTCGTCTTAGCGAAATCAATCGCTTTTATTCAACCAAGTCCTCATTCTTTATTTATTCTGTTTGACTTGTTCGTGTGAATTTCATCACTTATAATAGTTAGACTTTATCCCCTATGCCTTAGCATTCACATTAATTGGTTTGTATTTTTTTTTACTTTAATCTTTGTCCCTTCTCTCGGGCTCGTTATTCTAACGTAATACGCTTCCGTTATCCGACTTGCGTTTACGTTTACTATTAAACATCTTACTTATTTGATTCATTTGGGTACCTTTTTAATTCGTCCCATTCACCCCGTCCTTACTACATCAGATGTAAGTTTGTCCATCATAAAAGTTCATGGTACCACGTATTCACTACTTACTTGGCCAGAGTAAGTGATCAACACCTGATATACATGACCTTTTATAATTTTCACATTACACCCCATGTAAGTAACGCCTCTATTTAGTTCACATCTCTGATTTCATTTAGTAAAACTTTATTCAATTGCAAAACAATAATTATTAGTTTTACTTAGTTTTACATTTGAACATATGAAATGTTTTTCTTTTCTATCGAACTATTATATAATCACATTCGTTAATGTTATCGTTACTTTTCTCAATAGCATTGTATTGAGAGTTTTCTACTTGGATAATTACCCCCCGTCCAAGTTTCCACGTGAACTAATCCTATTATTTCTTTGTTGTTCATCATCGTGAATAACACATGTTTCTATTAAACTTCTCTTAGAAACATCATCCTGAATAGATATCCTATTCGGGTTTTATCAGACATATGCAACCGTTATCCTCTACGTGTTTGTTGCATATTACTACTTGTGCGAATAAATTTAAAAGCGTGCACCTGGTAATGCTTGCCCTAACGGGCTTTTCTTGCTGTTAACTTTGTTCGCGATCGTCACGCGATTTAGGTCCTCAATGAGTATGCTCTGCTTGTCATACCTCGGACCGTTCCACCGTCATATCAACAATTCATTCAACTCTCATCATCTTCAGATGCGAGTGTCATTCAACTAAACATTTACAAAAGTTAGTAGTTTCGACATTAATAAATGCCCGTATTGTAATACATGGCTTTTTATTGTACGTGTCAATGCACGTAATTTCGTTAACTATATCTATCATTTATCGATTTGATTGGTGTAACGTGTATTACATGACAACCCTATGTGTTGTTCTCGACACTTTAATCATTCTAAACCATTAATATACTTGTACTTACCAGATTTGCGATCAAGCCTCGAACCGAACACGCTTTACTCTTTAACCTTGAGCTCTGATTACCAACTTGTTACACCCGTCTCATTATTTTCAGATTTTAAACTAAAATCACGCATTTGTTGTTTTTTTTTATTATTTCAAAATGCATCATTTCAAAACTTAGTTATAAAAACTAAGTTTACATGGTTATGGTATTCTAGTTTATAAACTAACTAGTTTAAACATTCAACATCAAGTTTAGTGTTTACAAAATAAACATTGTCTAAAACAAGATTAGATTAACGCGGAAGCTTTCAAACTTTGTGTTCGGTTCTTGAATTCTTGCTTGATCGGCATCCGGAATGAGACGAACATCACCTAAGGTCAAAACCACATCAATTGTTAGTTTTGACAACTTTATAACATGTATAAACAAATTCTGGTATCATACAAATAACAAAAGAATAAAATTTTAAATTTTTGATCTGTCGCGCCACGCGACAGATTCCTTTCAATCCATCGCAAACCGCGAGCGCGCCCGCGTGTTGCCCCGGAACAAGTGACTCCCTTCGCGTGCCGCGGGGTAGACCGTTTTCCAGCGGGTGCAGGTTAAAATCCTGCACTTTTTCCCAGCACCATTTTCTTTCAATTTTTCAACTTCTAAGGTGCATTACTTTTTATCTACTTATCTGATTTGCGTGATTCTTTTTCCTATGCGTTTGTAATTTGATTCACCATCACATGGAGTTAAAATCCAACATCCGGATTTACAATTTTCTAGGGTTTAGGCCTTCGGTTTAATTTTAATTATTAAACTTTTAACAAAGCTTTTGACCCGTTTACACTATCATCAAACCAACTTGTTTACTACACTCTAATTCTCGTGGATTTCTTATTTTAGGGTTTTCTATCACACGAGGTTCAAATCACGGGTTAGTATACATCATTATCCCGTTTATACTTATGCGCTTGTTTTGACCCGTTAAGGGTATTTAAGCTCTTTTACGCACAAGCCATACTCATTCATTTCTAACTTCATATTCCCATATTTTAATATCTACTCATATTCTGCCACCACTATTTTTGTGGCGGATTTAACATATTGAACCCATTATCCTAAGTTTTACCATTCGGTTAGTCATTTTACGCTAATGACCCATTTTTTTTAACTATAAACTTATTTATGCGTACCTGGATCGGATCAACATATTGACCCGTTTTAATACCTTGTCTCAATAATCGCTAATTCATAGGATCTCTAATTCATAAGCTCATTTATCCTGTGTGCGTAAAACTCCACAAACACTTATTAGTCGTTAATTGTCAAATGGTATCAACATTACCATTTGACCCGTTTGGTCTAAACGACCAAACATTTTACGCTCATATTTGACTAGATCACCATTTTACCCTTTTCTTTATTTTTATTCATTTAGGCTTACTTAGAAAGTAGCCATTCAAAAATCATTTTTATTTTTGCCATCCCATGACCAAATTACCATTTAACCCATTTTACCATTAAACATGATTTTTCGTCTTTTGATACGTTCCAACCCGTATCTTCTCGTGTCAAAATCATATTTTGAATATAACCTTGTCGTATTTATAATCTATAATTAAATACATATCCTACGATAAAAATGTATGCTTTACTTACCTCGCGTCCGCGCAAACATCCTTCGCATCCATCATCCGTTGACCCGTTCCTTTCCAAGCTCCCACCTAGCTTGTTTAGAGTCAAACTATATCATAACATCCATAAGATGGTTAGATTGGTCATTCTTTACAATTGCCATCACCCTATGGTCTTTTTTTTACACACTTATCAATCAAAACATGCCATATATTCAACAACTAGTTTTATACCATAATTCTTTTCATTTACTAACCGTTTGACCCGTTAGCGAAGTTACTTATATAAACTAGTTAGTAAGTGATTTTAAACACTTTAAGCACGTCACATAAAGTGTTATTTGTTCCAAAAAATCAATACTTCATGCCTAAAGCCAGTATTTACAATCCTATGCCTTTTTCTTGGTTAATAAGAACATTATTAATGTGCAACGATTTTGTATTCAGCTGCTGTAATTGACCATTTTGATCCATTTAGAAGCTGAATTAGATCAATATGTTCAAAGATGGATCGTAGAACTCTCAAATAGCTTTCTAGGCATATATGGTACGTCTTCTAACGATTTTTCTATGATTTTATATGATTTTTACAAAATCAGGACAGCAGCTTATTTTTAGCCCAAACAGCATGCTGTCTTTTCAAAATAGCCACTGAATTCGACGTTTTTGACCCATTTAACATCTGAACCAAATCATCATGTTAACTAACGAAATGCAAATTACTCCGAGACCTTTCTAGGCATATAAAGTACACACCCATACGATTTTTCTGTGATTTATTGTGAATTTTTAAAATTCAGGTCTGCACTATATTATTTAAGCATTTCATCGAACACATGGCGGATTTCGTATTCAAGATTAGTCTCTAACCTATCTCTTGAACACCTTGCCCCAAATTTTATCAACATATCATTACAAATACACATATGTCACTAAGTTTTAGCATCAAAATCAAGCCCCTATGTCTAGTGTACATGAGCTACATCTAGAACTAGCATCACAATATCAATGTTCATCCATTTAACACTTTAATTCAAGTGTTCATCTTTTTATCATAAAACCCACTTAGCACCTACATAATTAGTTAACCGAAACACAAATTTATGGCGCTAAATCAACAAGTTTACATCTAGGGTTCGTTCCTAGACTCATAGACATCTCAATTTCACTATAACATTCATCATTCATACAAGAATTTCGTTTAAGAATGTTAATCAAATTTTCAAAGTATCACCAAATAACAAAATTCAACATACCTTGTGATCCCCATGCTTAGGTGATCATGAATTTGTGTTCATGTATTGAATTGAGGCTAGAATAAACCTTCAATTTGATGAATTTGCTTGAATTAGGTTTTGGCTCCTAGGAGCTCCCTTGATTCGTACGACCTATACACACACTAAGTGTGTGTTTTGCCCAAATTTCTAATATTTAGACTTAAGTTTCCATTTTAACATCTTAGGTCCCTCAAGTTTAGATTTTGTTTAAACCCCTTATAACACTTGCTAGAAATTAAACAAATTCTTATAACTAGGTTTAAATATTCCTAGTTAACTTAGTGGGTTCGGGAAGGTTATAACCAAGTTTATTTTAAGTCCCGTTACCTCGGGCCTTTTATAAACTTTATTTCCTCAAAAGCTTTTATTCACTTTTTATTTAATATTAAGTTTATTTATTTAAATCCTAATATTCACTGGGTTTACTTTTACCACTTACGGTATTTTACCTGTTTATTTTCGGTTACTTTAATATAATTAATAAACCCGTTTTTGGGGTGTTACAGTAGCATCTTTCCGGAGCATCTTCAACCGGAGCATCTGGAGCATCTTCAACCGTCATATGAAACATCTTCTTTTGGATCTGGACCATCTTTTTATTCAGAGCATCTTTTTGGTTCGGAGCATCTGGATCGAGAGAGAAAGCCATGTATGTAATGATATAAAGAGAGAGAGAGAGAGAGAGAGAGATCAGACTTACACTTCTCTGGCACATGTAAAATGACGTAAGTTAACTACTTTTTGTATATTTTTTCATTTCTTTAAAAAACAAAAAAATGTGATGTTACATTTTTTCTATGTACTGTAACATGTATTCGCTTGAGAAAAAACAATGTAACAACTGTCATTTTTTTAGCACAAGACTTGTTAAAAAATGAAAGTATATTATGTTACAAATACAAATTTTCTATTAAAAATGAGATTGAAAAAGATAAACTCATAAAAATTGATGTGACTATTATCTAAATAAAATAGTTGCATGTTATATGTTACACATTTTTAGAATGAAATGAAATAGTTGCATTGTCACACCCCAACCGATGGTGGAATCATTGGGGCGTGACACTAGGCGAATCAGATTGCTCAAGAAAATCCATAACAACTATTTAGTGACGATATTTAATGCGTTCATTATCCCATACTAATAAACAATATTTCAGCAAACAGTTATACAGGTTTCATGTCTCTCAAACAATACAAATCCGACAACCTAGATTTTGAGTGAGTTTCAAGACTTCCTAATCTTGTTTCATGATAATCTGCGATTAACCTGCAACATACGTTAAAATAAAGTCAATACAAAAAGTATTGGGGAGTATACAAGTTTGCATAAGTATAATATAGAAAGCTTTTACGCATAACCAGCATGTAACACATAATATGCGAATCAAGTAAGCTATCTACAATGCTACAACCTAACCATGAGACTGCGTTTGAGAGTATGCGCGACACATGTTCAGCGAACACGTGAAGTAAAGTGATGTGATCCCTAGCAACCCCTGCCCACGACAAGTGCTGAGTCCAAACTATAGTACTAACGTTGCTAGAGGCGATATAGTGTAACACTGTATAAGCATAGTACAAGCATTCATAGATCACGTATAACATGCGGGGGCGGTTAGCGTTAAAATGTTTGCGTTGTGTGTTGTGTTTGGTGTTTTGATAGCGAACGTATGTAACACCCAAAAGTGCGTTAAAAGAAAATGGGTTCGAGTATACTCACAGTATGTGTTTAACAAGTAAACACAACTTGATTGGATTGAAGGGAGCGCATGGAGTTAGCCTGAGCATAGAACAGTAGTGTAAGCGTTGAACGGTGTATAACAGAATGTCGAATGGTAGAGTGTTCGGATGGTCATCCGAGTTAAAGGTGTGTTTGTTTGTAAAATCGTTTAAGTTTGAAGTTTAATCAAATCATTTTGAACAAGAAATAGTACAAGGGTCAGGTCACCTGGTCAGATGATCTTTCGATCGGATGGTTATCCGATCGGATGACTATTTGAGTGGGTGATCTGTTGTTTGAAAATTTGTAGAATTTTCTAAGTAAAAGTTTTGAGTTTTAACGGAGACGGCATGACGACGTGTCAAACAACGGAAACCTACCAAGGTTCAACTCATTCGATCGGATGGGAACCACCCCATTCGACCAGGCTCACTGTTCTTGATGAAGCTTCATGTCTGACCCGTTAATCGGTCATCTCTCCAGTGGAAATCCGTTTTCAAGCCGGCTCTCAACTAGGAAGCGAGTAGAGAGTCTGAATGAGTCCAAATTCCACCGGTTTTGTGTAGAAGGTTGAAGAAAAGTTGAAGAAAAATTGAAAACAGTTGAAAGAGTGTTGAAATCTTGTTGAGATTAAGTTAAAAAGTGTGGGAATCCTTTAGATCTGGACCAATCTCGATCAAATGGTGTTCCTTAACCGTTTGCCGGAGCAAAACAGGTAGAAACCACTTTTAAGATGTCCAAATAAGTGATTTCAGAGAAAAAGCAAGTGTTTGTGTGTGATTTGATGGAGAAGATGATGTAGAAGATGATGTAGAAGAGTGTAGTGATGAAGATTGTACAAGATTTGAGGAGAAATACTTGCGAAATAGCCTTGAATCGTGATCAAAAGTGACTAAGAGCGACTTGAGTGCGTGTGGTCGGATGGAAGAACCAAAGTGTTGAAATGAGACACAATGGCTCTATTTATAGGTGAGGATGAGAGTTAAGGCGGTGCTATTTAATTGGTTGTGATCGGATGGCTTCGTCTGGTCGGATGGCCATCCGGTCGGATGGCCATCGCCATCCGATCGGATGTCCATTCGGACGGCCAAGCTTGTGCGAGTTAGTTTCCAACTTCTGATTTGTTTGGTGCGTTTTGTTGCGTTAACCATTGTGTTATGTTGCGTTTCGGTGTGATAAATTGAGTTGCGCGTGCAGCGTGTGCGCGTTTAAACAAGTTTTATTACCTAGATATTTATATATAACTAGCAATATGATATAATAGGTCATAGCATAAGTAACCGCGTTTCGAGTTTGCGTTTGCGTTGAGTTTGCGTAATAGCGTAATAGTATATGCGAAAATGTAAGCGTTGAGATATAGCGTGTTGTAATAAGCGATTTGTTTGCGAAAATATGTGAAGTAGCATAGTTTACGATATGGTTTACATTATGATCCGAATCTCTGGTGCTAGGCGTAACGAGTGTGACGAGAGTAACAAGCGCGAAAGTGCGGGTTGTTACATGCATGTTATATGTTACATATTTTTAAGAGAATAAAAGAGTTGCATGTTATATGTTACATATTTGTAAAAAAGAAAGGGTTTCATAATATATGTTACATGTTGCGACTGAGATTGATTATTTAATGAAAAAATAGAATGTTTTGATGAACACCTTTCCCCCTTAAAAAAAACTGTAAAAAATTTTCAACAAAAAAAGAACTGTGCAACACTATTGTCGTACATGTGCCAAAATACAAAATATAACCGTATAAATAGATGTATGAAATAACAATACATGTTGTTTTGGATAAGATAAGCTTGTTTTAATGGAGCATGGGATGAGTATGTTATTGGTATTTAAAAAGAAGCATTGGAATCTCTCTCTTACAATTGTGCCTTTGCTTACGGTTTGATGAAAGTTTGAAACTTAAAAAAATAAAATAAAAAACAACATACTTCTACCTCTGGAGCATTGATGCGCGTGTGGTGTGATATATATTTAAGTATATTTTAAGCCCTTTTTACACGTTAGCCAAGTTTTAAATTTATAAAACATGATATTTTACTAACACCAAACACACATTGGGCAAGTGCACCCATCGTGAGCGTAGTATAGTGTTGGCAAGATACCGAGGTCACCCAAGGACACAAGAGCTTTTAATACCGGTTTATCCTCAACGTCTAATCAAATCAAAAAGTTAGAAAATTTTTTTTAAATAAGAAAAATAAAACTAATCTAAAATGCTTAAAAATAAAATAAAAATAAAAACAGATAGACAAGATGAATCACTTAGATCCGACTCGTGTTTAGTGTAACCTTTGATTATTTCTGCACTTTTGCACTTTTTAAGAGATTATCTTAGTTATTGTAGTAGGCCCCTCTTTTGAAGGTGACGTTACCCTCAACCCAGTAGTTTGAGTCAGCAAGGATACAATCCTAAAGGGTCGGATTATTGAAAGATAATTAATTAAGTTATTAATGCATATTATGGTAGGCCCCTCTTTTAAAGGTGACGTTACCCTCGGCTAAGTAGTCTGAGTCAGCAGGGATACAGTCCTAAGTAGTCGGTTAAAGTATTAATAGTAGCTTACATATGAGGAGATCAAAGAGTTTGGACCCCCGCCATCCAATACCGGTGGGTATTGAAGGAGGTCCTACTAAATTTGACCCAGGTCCTTGTAGGATCTATACACTGAACAAGGCAAGACTCTTACCAAACCGTTCCCTTAACCCCCGACCAGGTAGCCAACATACCACCATATAGACCGTGGAGATATGAATGGTGAAAATCTTTTATTTTATATAGACAGTAAAATAATGCCAAGAAACCACGGGAAAACGATAAGGAAGAATCACCTTCAACATAAGAAACTAGTTATTAAAGTCATTAATATATAACCAAATAAAAAGTGCGAAAAGATTAAAAATAAAAAGTATTACACTAGACACTTGTCTTCACCAAGTGATGTAAGAGACTTAGGCAAACATGGCCTTTGATTGTCAAGAACTCTTACGATCAATCTTGGATTCCGAGACGACTCACACACTCTACGATGGACGATAGATGATGGTGGTGGATGATGGTGTTGTGATGGTGGTGGGTGGTGGGTGAAGTGTGAGAGAGGTGGTGTGCCAAGGGATGGTTTGCAAATGAGCCAAGCACCCCTATTTATAGGCTGAACAGAGGCTCGGGCACGGCCCCGTGTCCACCTTTCTTCTCTTTCTTCATTAATTGCAGTTTGTCTGCATTAGTTGACCACGCCCTCGTGTCCGCTGGGCACGCCCCCGTGTGCAGAAGCGTATCTGTACTATCAAGATTTCCTCAGATTATGCGAATCTTAGAGTTGACCACGGCCCCGTGTCCGCTGGGCACGCCCCCGTGGTGGGTGATAGAAGCTTCTACAACTTTGTCTTTTCTGCTGACACTTGGGCACGCCCCCGTGCTCATTGAGCACGGGGCGTGTTCAGCCTTCTGTTCTCTTGTTTTGCTTGGGAAGATGCTGTTGGGGAGGCCGGGCATGTCACGTTTGTTCCTTTTCTTGTATTTATGTTAGATTTAGCTGCCTTTTTGCTTCTTTTGGTTCATTTGAGCTCATTTAATCCTGAAAATACAAAAGGAAGACAAAAACATACTTTTTCCAACATTAGTACTAAAAAAGGGTTAGTTTTATGCCACATTTGATGTAATTTATATGTTGCATTTTGCGCACATCAAATACCCCCACACTTGAATCTTTGCTTGTCCTCAAGCAAAACTCTTTATAATGTGGCTTTACACTCCCAAAAGGAATGGGTAGAAGAGAAGGGTTTTTTAATTTTTTTTTGGGCTTGTCATAGAGTGTCGGGATTTCCAAGATTCTTTATTAAGTTTTATTTTTATTTATTTACAATCCTATTTGTCATGATTTATTTAAAACATTACATAAGATAAATTACTTATTAGGGCATAACATGCCTTTTTTAAAATTCCATTTATATACAAGTTCACATACCTCACGGGGGATCACTCAACACTCGGCCGAAGATGTAGTTTAGTGAATCACTCGAGAGCAGCATGGAACTTATTCCTACCATAGGCTTGCCAAGCAATCAATCCTCCTCCTTTTTAACTATATACCTTTGTAAATATCAAGAGGACTTTTGGGTGAAGGGTTAGGCTTGGGTTAAAGGTAGGTGGTTGGGTTAGTGGTTAGTAAAAGGGCGAAAGGCGTAAAAAGCGTCGGTTTTCGTAAGACTTTTTATTTTTGAAATTTTTATTTTGATGAAGCCATTATTCAAACAAAGTTATTTTTGATAAACTTGTTTGTTTATTTCTCTTTTGCTTCATCATCATCATCATCATCATCATCATTTTTTTTTTTGAAAGTCATAAGAAAAATCGAGCTTGTTACTAAAACAAAAGGGTTAAAAATAAAAAGTTTTTGTGGGTAAAAGGGTGTTTGTTTTTGGGTTAAGAAATGAAAAGGTTTAGGCTCAAAGGGGTTAACTAGGGAGATTTTGGGTAGGTGGTAAAAAAAAAAAGAAAAATAATGGTGTAGAAATAAAAAAGGGTTAGTCCTAATGCCTCCGTCATTTACTTACTCGGGTTTAAGTTGGTAAGGACCGGGAATGTATCGTCGTGGCAAGTTCTAGAGTCGTAAGAACCAAGCGGCTATTCACACAAAAAACGAAAAATGAGCAATTAGTTTAAAGATATGTATTTGTATGCTCAATAAAGGCTCAAAACTCACTTTTTGTGGGAATGGGTTTTTATGTGATCAAGTATATATAATCAAATTTTAACTAAACTTGTCATGCCGTTTCATAATTTTCTTATGTTGGTTCTTTTTATCACGACGCTATCGGTAGTAAATTTGTAAAAATATAACCTTTTTAGAATTTGAAATTCCCAAATTAAACCTAGACAAGTAAAAAAAAATGAAAAATTTTTTTGAAAAAAAAATTGGGGTGATTAGCGGTTCCAATAGAGTTTTGTGTAAGGCTTGTGATTAGGACTTGCAAGATTCAAAGTTTTAGCATCCCCCCACACTTAAATTACACATTGTCCTCAATGTGTCCCAAAAATAAGTTTTTAGGTTGATTGAATGTGTAAAAAGGTGTGAAAAAGCAAAAATTCATGTTACTGGGTGTCTGGACACGACCCCGTGTTTAGATCGCCAGTAACAGAAATTGTCAAAAAGAAACAGAAGCCTGGGCACGGGGGCGTGTTCAGTGAGCACGCCCCGTGTCCAGTTACCTGAACTGGGCATTTTCTGCAGATTGTTGGGCACGGGCCGTGTTGGGCGAGCATGGCCCCGTGCTGAACTTGCTGTAATGAAGAAAAATTTGTCGGGTGGCCCTATTTTTGTGCATGGGGTGCTGGTTCAAGTTTCCCTTGTTATCCTTCACCATCCCGAATGTGTTTTATCCATTACAACATCATCCAATCACCATTTTAACTAGAATCATCATTCATTCAAATAGAGAGAATTACATAATAGTCCTAGAAAATTGAAAACAAAGTAGAAAAAATAAAAGTTAAGGGTCCTAAATTAGATAGGTCAAGTGATACATAAAATCATCCTAAGGAGCTCTACTTCTATAATAAGAACCAAAATTCCGGAAATAGTTTTCCGGTATCTAAAAGCTTTGTAGAACTCCGAGCCGAGGGGTGTTCCCTAGATGTTGTTAAAGCCATTCTTCTATCTCTCTCGGGAGGAAGAAGGCAGCTTCATTTTCCTCAACATCATGTGGAGGGGGAGTAACACCAACCGGAACCCCTTGTAGTATGTCTCGAAGGGTTCCGAATGTATGGTGTACCATTCGGCCGGAATGATGACTTCCGGTATCACATTCCATACCATTTGGGTGATAATTGGTACCAAAGGAGGAGAGGCGAGAATGTTCAACCTTTGGTGCAAAAAGTTGACCTCTCTAAGACATCCCTCTAGTCCCACCGTCAAATGATTAATACGGTCAACCAATGCTTCCTCCACCCCCGTTATCTCATCAATGGCCTCTCTTAAGGCGTAAACTTAGTTTACAAGAGAATCTTCAGCCGTTGATGATCTTCTACCTTGTCGGTTGTTTCTGGAGTGCGATGAAGATGTTCCGCTAGTTCTGCTCGCCATTCTGAGAAAACATACCGAAAAGAGTTCAACTTTATGGGATCAGTACTTCGGACACGGCCCCGTGTTCAATGAACACGGCCCCGTGTTCAGATGTCTGCAGATTTTTGGAACAAGGAATCATGGAGTTTTAATTTGTTTTCGTGATTTTTAAAACGTTTTTTAAGCAGAAACAACTTAAAACACTGTTGTAAAACTTATTTTTAACAAGATTCCATGAATAAAAATCTAACACACATCTCAATAAAGCTTGAAATTATGGAGATTTCAAGCTTTAATGGAAGCATAAAAGAAAAATTGAAGAAGATGATAGTGGATAAAAGAGGAAAGGACAAGAAGGTTGTTGAGAAACTTCTTTTAGAAAATACCTAGGATGGTATGTGAGAAGATTCCCCAGATCTTTGTCACTGGAATGGTTCAAATGTGCAGGATTCTTGGCTGCATTTATAGAAAACGACAGCACGCTGCACACGGCCCCGTGTCGGCTGGACACGGCCTCGTGTGCAGGCAAGATCCTGACACATTTTGTCCGTATTCTGACATGAAATCAGACGGGAATCTTTTGGTGGACACGGGGGCGTGTTGACCTGGACACGGCCCCGTGTCTAGAGGATGTCTATGAAGTTTCGTCTATTTCTAAGGAACTTTTCCGGATCGGGTGGTTCCTTACTAGATGGAACAACCCCAAAGTGCCTAAGATAACTTAATTGCTCTAGATTAAGACGAGAACGCAAGAGGTTGTCGGTGAGGGTGATTCCTATGCTAAATGTAGGTGGACAAGTCCAACCCTTTGCCGGGCTCTCGTTAAAAAAGGTGTATGCGGAATCGCTCAGGTCTATATATGCATCGAACGAAGTCGATGGGGAGTCCTTCACGGCACAATCGACACAGGAATGACTATCTCTCAAGTCCTCGCTAGAGTTAGAGGTAACATCGGGAACAACGAAGTTGTTTTTATTTGAATGCGATCCCAAACAATTCTTCTTGGTTATCGTCTTGAGATAAATTATTAAAATCCATCCTAAGTTCTTTTAACCAATTAAGAATTAGATCTTCCATTTGAAATAGTTCATCAAGAAGCATTTCTCCTAGAAGATCCGGTTGAGAGCATTCGAGGGAGAGATAGGGAATATTTTTACTTTCGCCCCTCTTAAGGCTACAGGAAAACAATGGGTCTATATAATGGGGTTTATAATTTAGAAAATAACATTCTAAATCTTTATGGGAACCACCACATATTTGACACCACGTACCATAAGAGTGCCGAAAGTAAAAAATATCAGTATCACTCATGTTTGTGTCAGAAATTACCAACCGTCGGGATCTTACGGTTCTGTTTTTAGTAACTGAATCTTGGGCACGGGGCGTGTTGAGTGGGCACGGCCCCGTGTTTAGCTTACTGTCTGACTTAAAATAGGATTGCCAGTTCCAAGGATTGGGCACGGGGCGTGTTCAGCAGGCACGGCCCGTGCTGAGTTCTGCAGAAGCTGAAAAATTTAGAAAATCCTAAAAAAAAACAGAAACACTAGAAAAAACGATTAGGCCGTTGATTCCTAACTTTCTTAAAATCCTTGTGTCCCCGGCAACGGTGCCAAAAACTTGATGCGCGTGTGGTATGATATATATTTAAGTATATTTTAAGCCCTTTTTACACGTTAGCCAAGTTTTAAATTTATAAAACATGATATTTTACTAACACCAAACACACATATGGGCAAGTGCACCCATCATGAGCGTAGTATAGTGTTGGCAAGATACCGAGGTCGTCCAAGGACACAAGAGCTTTTAATACCGGTTTATCCTCAACGTCTAATCAAATCAAAAAGTTAGAAAAATGTTTTTAAATAAGAAAAATAAAACTAATCTAAAATGCTGAAAAATAAAATAAAAATAAAAACACATAGACAAGATGAGTCACTTGGATCCGACTTATGTTTAGTGTAACCTTTGATTATTTCCGCACTTTTGCACTTTTTAAGAGATTATCTTAGTTATTGTAGTAGGCCCCTCTTTTGAAGGTGACGTTACCCTCAACCCAGTAGTTTGAGTCAGCAAGGATACAATCCTAAAGGGTCGGATTATTGAAAGATAATTAATTAAGTTATTAATGCATATTGTGGTAGGCCCCTCTTTTGAAGGTGACGTTACCCTCGGCTAAGTAGTCTGAGTCAGCAGGGATACAGTCCCAAGTAGCCGGGTTAAAGTATTAATAGTAGCTTACATATGAGGGGATCAAAGAGTTTGAACCCCCGCCATCCAATACAGGTGGGTATTGAAGGAGGTCCTACTAAATTTGACCCAGGTCCTTGCAGGATCTATACACTGAACAAGGCAAGACTCTTACCAAACCGTTCCCTTAACCCCCGACCAGGTAGCCAACATATCTTCATATAGACCGTGGAGATATGAATGGTGAAAATCTTTTATTTTATATAGACAGTAAAATAATGCCAAGACACCACAGACAAACGATAAGGAAGAATCACCTTCAACATAAGAAACTAGTTATTAAAGTCATTAATACATAACCAAATAAAAAGTGCAAAAAGATTAAAAATAAAAAGTATTACACTAGACACTTGTCTTCACCAAGTGATGTAAGAGACTTAGGCAAACATGGCCTTTGATTGTCAAGAACTCTTACGATCAATCTTGGATCCCGAGACGACTCACACACTCTACGATGGACGATGGATGATGGTGGTGGATGATGGTGTTGTGATGGTGATGGGTGGTGGGTGAAGTGTGAGAGAGGTGGTGTGCCAAGGGATGGTTTGCAAATGAGCCAATCACCCCTATTTATAGGCTGAACAGAGGCTCGGGCACGGCACCGTGTCCACCTTCCTTCTCTTTCTTCATTAATTGCAGTTTGTCTGCATTAGTTGACCACGTCCCCGTGTCCGCTGGGCACGCCCCCGTGTGCAGAAGCGTATCTGTACTATCAAGATTTCCTCAGATTCTGCGAATCTTAGAGTTGACCACGGCCCCGTGTCCGCTGGGCACGCCCCCATGGTGGGTGATAGAAGCTTCTACAGCTTTGTCTTTTCTGCTGACACTTCGGCACGCCCCCGTGTTCATTGAGCACGGGGCATGTTCAGCCTTCTGTTCTCTTGTTTTGCTTGGGAAGATGTTGTTGGGGAGGCTGGGCATGTCACGTTTGTTCCTTTTCTTGTATTTATGTTAGATTTAGCTGCCTTTTTGCTTCTTTTGTTCATTTGAGCTCATTTAATCCTAAAAATACAAAAGGAAGACAAAAACATACTTTTTCCAACATTAGTACTAAAAAAGGGTTAGTTTTATGCCACATTTGATGTAATTTATATGTTGCATTTTGTGCACATCAGCATGCATTTAATGAGGAGTGTGATGGTTAACATGTTGGACTTCTCAAATCCCATAAAGTTTATCCTTGTGCAGTAAAAAAGATCCTAACAAAAAGTATGTCAAGCAAGGAAATTACATATATGCCCTCAACACCCTTTTCAAAAGCTGAGACGTGGCACTCTGGTGTCCATCTAATGGGTTTTTTGAGTTTTCTTAACTGGGGTGGGTTTTCTCATTATAATTAGCCTTTATATCAAATCTATAAATAAATTATAAATAACGTAAAAAAATAAGTTGTTTTGTTATAATGTAATGAGTTTTATATATTAATTATACAAACTGGATATAGTTGTAAAGGTTTAATCGTATTCATGAGTCATATTGGTCAAGTTTGATTATGATTGACGAGTATAACTATAAATATTAATACATATATGTCTACTATTAACAATTGTGATTTGGTATGACTTAGTAATACAACCCAATCTAACCATTAACATCTATCGTGACCCAATAAAGTCTATCATTATTCATTAAAAAGTTATAATCTATACTTTGTATAAAAAGGTAAATGGGCAAGACATAAGAAAAGCTGAGGTGACAATCATAGAGGGTGTCTAATAATGTCTTTCTTATGTCATTATTGCATCATAAATCTTAATATAAAATCACTTTAAGATACATTTAATATATACAAATTTCAAAGCTCTGCCCACATTCAAAATTTAAAACCACTGCCACAGTCAAAATTCAAAATTCTGGCTCCACATATATAACATACATCATTCAGGCTCTACATTCAAAATTCAAACCACACTTTCAATCCATCTCTCTCAAATCCAGAGCTCCATGGTAGTATCTAACCCTAAATATCAACAACAACTATTAAAAAGAGCCAGGTAAGTTTTTCTTGATTTTTCTCTTCTCCCCTTGACAAAAATTTCGTGAGGCTGTTATTAATTACTAGACATTTAATTTTTAATTATTATATTTTTGTATACAGAAAATGTTATTAGTTATTGAATAAGTACTGATGTGTGTAAAATGCAACATATAAATTACATCAAATGAGGCATAAAACTAACCATTTTTTAGTACTAATGTTGGAAAAAGTGTGCTTTTGTCTTCCTTTTGTATTTTCAGGACTAAATGAGCGTAATTGAACAAAAGGAACAAATATGCAGCAAAATCTAACATAAATACAAGAAAAGGAATAAACGTGGCATGCCTGACCCCTCGACAGCATCTTCCCAAGGAAAAACAAAGAAACAGAAGGCTGACCACGGCCCCGTGCCCAGTGGACACGGGGGCGTGGCCAGGAGCCTGCAGAAAAGACAAAGTTGTAGAAGCTTCTATTCCCAACACGGGGGCATGCCCAACTCCACACGGTCCGTGGTCAATGCTAAGATTCGCAGAATCTTGCAAATCTTGATAATACAGATACGCTTCTGCACATGGGGTTGTGCCCAGTGAACACATGGGCGTGTGGAGCCATACATAGACAATTGCAATAAATGAAGAAAGAGAAAGAGGATGGACACGGGTCCGTGTCCAATGAACACGGGGCCGTGTCCGGGCTTCTGTGCAGGCTATAAATAGGGGTGCTTGGTTCACTTCAAAGGCATCCCTAGGCAAACCACCTCTCTGTGACATCTGTGCCCCTTTGACCATCAAACAAATACAAAACCAATGAAATATTGTGTTTCATACTTGGGATTTGTATAAATATGTGTATCATATGCACATATCAATTCTCGTTCGATTTCGAGCTCTAAATCGCTTTCTAGAAAGTTATACGCGAACTGATGCGTAAACGTAATCAGTTTAATGCGAAAAACACTCCAGAACAGTGACATAGGCTTAACATACCTTAAATAACCTTTAAATAACTTAGAAATAAGTTTTGGAGGGTTTGGTGTGCCGAAATCAAGTTTATTCGATCGCAGGGACTATATGCGTCAAACTGCGAAAGTCTGCCGATTCGTATAGTAACGTACCTTCCGGAATATGATCATAAGTTAAACATACCATAAATATCCTTTACATAGCTTAGAAATAGGCTTTGAGGGGTTCGGTATGCAAAAATAAACTTATTTGGTCAAACAGGGACTAAAAGCGTCACAAAAGCATAAGTTTGCATTTACGCGCATATCTTGCGTTCTAAACATATCTGGACATCCAAAAATTTATGTAATCATTAAAATATTTTATTTTAGTGATTGGAATGCAAAAATACCACTCGTCGCGTAATTTGGATCGTTTTCACGTCCGTTTGAGTTATCGTCGTAATTGACTGAACAACGCGACCGTACAGCCAAACGAACCAACATCCGTGATGTTTCTGAGCATATTTCAAGTTCTCTATGCTTTAACATCCTTATGGAGCTTAAAAATGGGCTTGACGGGTGATAGAAGTGCCAAAACGCATCAACAATCAAGTTTGGAGTCACAGGGGCCTGTTTTGCCAATTTTGCAAAGTTACTGCCAGCACCTAGGGCCCTTACGGACCGTATGGGACCTCTTACGGTCCGTAAAGGAGTACAAGACCATCAGAAATGCAGAAACATTGAATCTGGCCTTTACCACCTATTCTAATGGTTTTTAACCCCTGATTTTGGATTCTATGGACTGGTTTTGAGTACCCCTTGTATTGTAAAACCATCTTCACAAATGTAGGGCCAAGATTGATCCTTCAAGACACATGGAATGATCTTAGAACTTTAAGATTGCTATAAATAGCATGGGTCTTTCACTTGGTTCTTTGCTCATTTCATTCAAGATCAGCTCTAAGTTGAAGTATTCACTTGTTGAAGCTTCATACCTGAGTTTTCTTGTTCTTGATCTTTGCTTGGACCCTTTGTAAGTTTCTTTTATGCTTATTTATGCTTTTCAAGCATGAAAGTCAAACACTGTTTGACTTTCTGCTTTGACCACGATTTGGTCAACACGAAGTTCGTTTGAACTTCGCAACGCGAGCGTAATCACGATGGTTATGGCCCTTTGTGACTATACCTACTGATTACCACATTATTTCGGCATAGTGACGAGTCATAATTTCGGTCAAAATACGCGTTTATGCGTATTTTGAAACTAAACTATTCTTGGGTATCAAAACCCTTTATTTTGAAATTAAACTTTTTTCTAACTTAGTTAAACATGTTTTAACATGTTTAGCTCGTCACTTTTAGTTTAGTGCTTATATAGAGTCGTAAAGTCAAGCGGTCTAAACCACCGCTTAGACTTTCGAACTCGACCTGTTTGGTCGATCATTAGGATCCGACCAAGCATGTTTAGTGACCATAGTTGTATAGGGAATAACCTTCCGAGGTTATACCTTATGGTCACTTAGTTTAATTAGTTGTATGATAGGTAGTTTATATGCCTTAGGTAAATGACCAAAATGCCATTTTCATACATAATTGGTATTTAAGCATATGTAACTTAACTTTTGTCACTTAAACTAATTATGCAACATATTTAAACATGTTTAGGCATATAATACTTGTCATAGGACTAGTTAGGCGTCTCAAACGCGCATTTGCGCGAACGATGCGTTAAAGTAGCGTAAGCGACCTTAATGGGTCGTAACGGGTCGTAAGCACTTAGGATAAGTTCCGATTTAGAATGTAGGTCTTGTTAAACCATATCACATGAGTTCCAATATTCATTTGGTTTACGAGACCTCATTCTACCCGATCTTCCAATTTATGTGTCGATTTATTAACTAGCGATCCGATTACTAGGTGCTACCTGAATTCTCTGGTTTACTCGAGCTTTGCTAGTTCATTTAATCAAGGATACTTTGCACTTCGATGTGAGTACATAGTTCCCCTCTTTTATCGTTTTCAAATGTTTTGGGGTGATTTATATAACGATTTTTGAGTTTTCAAACAAATGTTATGGTTTATATTAAACTATGTGAATTATTTGAACCTCTGGAACTATGTGAACTATTGAACCACTGGAACTATTGATCTATGTGAACTATTGAACCATTGGAACTATTGATATGATTCCCTAACACGCTCGCAAAAATATGTTTGTAAATAGTTTACTTTTACTACATTTTAGTTCTGTATTTCATTTCTAGTTTAGAAGCTTTATTCAAAATCCAAAAAGATTTTTTATTTTCTGCTTTATTTTTGACAAACCAAAGTGGAGAGTTGATCTTCGGATTCGAAAGTTGAAAGCAGATGCAGGAGATTTCTGGACTGGAGAATGAGTTTGGAGCTAATCATGATAATTGAGTAATCAGGGTCATTAACTTGGATCTGAATACTTAAGTGGATTTCTAACACTGAAGGTTAAAAGGTAAGTTTGGATTGAAACTATTTTTATCATATATCTTATATTTGGGTAGAGTATATGCAGGTTTCAGGAATCCCCATGGCAATTAAAAAGTTAAAGTTTGAACCAGAATTAGAGCCCTAGTCTACCGAGAGGGGGAGTCTGTGAAAGGGGGAGTCAGGATTCTGGATCAACAATCAAAGGGGAATTTGAAGATAGAGCTAGATTGAGTTTCTGAACCTACGTGAAGAAAGAGTTTTTGCAATGAGAAGACAGAGTTGGAGAGAGACCAAGACTGAAGACTCGATGCTAAAGACTTCGTCAACATCCAAGGGGGAGTCTGTTGGTGCACGAAATGTCTGTTAACTACGTTTTAGTTAAGTCTTAGGTCTAGATAGTTTGAATTAGAGTTAGAAAACAAGTTTAGTGGATTAAACATGTAATTTCGCTCCAAATGACACTTGTGTCATTAGAAGCGAAATCAGGATATTATGTAAGCTTGTGATTTCGCTCCAAATAGGTCTAAGTGGTGATTTCGCTTCTGATGTTGTCTAACTAATTCCGCTCCTAAGTGATCTTAGTGATTCCGCTCGTAATGTATCGTGTGGTTTGGAGCGGAATCAGGCCGGCTATATATAGGTCTTGGTTGAGTTCATTTGAAACAGTTGGAGCGGAACTAGGTCTTGTGTACGGTGTCGAACTTCTGTCAAAATTACATCAGAAACACGTGTAAAGACTTGTAATCAGTAATAGAAAGAAGTTAAAAGGATCCGAGCTGTTTTTGACATGGTTTACTTTGATTCCGCCTCTGTAAACTATGATGAACTGCTTATACTGACGGTTTAGTGTCACGCACACGGTCCAACAAGTGGTATCAGAGCTCAGGACGAGGAGTTCATACCATAGCAGCTTGATTCTACCAGATTTTCTCATTTCTACTCACTTCTTCTTATACTTTTCTGATTTGGACTAGTTCCAACGGTCGGAATGGTCTAATTTTCGAGTATATTGTGTAAAACATAGTTTTAACAAAGCCTACAAAGAATCAGATTAAAACTCAACTTAAAATTGGTAAAAATGACCTAAGAAACTGATTCCGCTCGAAAAGACCTTCGTTGATTTCGTCCTAAAAAGTTAATTTCGCTCGAAATACTTTTCTAATTTCGCTCGTAATCAGATTAATCCAGATTCCGCTCATAATTTTGTTTCTGATTTCGCTCGAAATCAGATAAAGTCTGATTCCGCTCGAAATTTATTTTCTGATTCCGCTCGGAAAGATACAAGTCTGATTTCGCCTGAAAGTTATCATCTGATTTCGCTCGAAATCAGATATCATTTAGATTTCGCTCAAAAGTCTGATTTCGCTCAAAAATCTGTTTCAGCTCGAAGTATTTTTGTATTTTCAAGCGAAATCAGATTAAGTTGATATTGATTGAAAGAGTCTTGTAATTTCACTTGAAGAGATTCTACTTCAAGTGATTTCGCTCGAATTAGTTGTGTTTCAAAAATTTCAAAAATTTTCTAAGTGTTTTACTGATTGTTTTTAGGTACGTACAAGATGGATGATTTCAATCCATTCTATGATGTCTTTGCATTTGCTGGAGATGGTGGAAATGATACATCTTCTAGTAACACTAATGAGAACACTCCGAATCCAAAGAAAAAATTATCGGATGTATTGGAGGTTGAAAGTGCTTTTGGAACCTACAACAAACCCCCGAAGTTGATGGCTATAGAAGAATACAGTCGGTGGTCAAAGAAATTTGAGGATTGGTTAATAGCTTTTGCTTTTCCCAGCTGGAAGAGTCTAAAAAATGGTTACAATGATGGAGGCAAAAAAGGTGAAACTTTAACAACAACTGAAGAAATAGAATCTTTTGTTGCTGAGCAGAAATGTGTTGCGTTGCTGTTTTAATCTGTCCGAGAAGATATAATATCTTTGATCGAATACTCTTATGCTAAAGACATCTGGAACAAATTGAAAGCTAAATGTATAGGAAACACAGAAATTGTGAAAAACAAAAAGAAACTACTTAGAAAAGAGTTTGATGAATCAGTTTGTAAAATGATTGGGAGGTTTGGGAATCTGAAGCTGGAACTGGCGAGACATGAAATTTCTTATTCCCGAGAAGAGCTAGTCGACAAATTGTTTGATGCATTGCCAGATGAGATGGATTGGCAATATTATGCGTTGATGCTAAAGAATACTATCAAGCCACCAGAAGAGTTGACAGTAGACTTGCTGATTGAGAGACTAGAGAGTCACGAGTTGGAGTTAAAGAAGACACACAAAGTTAATCACTCATCTTATCAGCAGAACTTGGATTTGTATTATCCAAAGAGCATGATGCCAAAGAGTACATCTCCAAAGACTGCGTTTTCTGCTGAGAATGTCTCCACAACGAGCAAAGAAAGTCAAAGCAGTGGATATCATAGTGGATATCACAGTGGGGCGTCATCAAATTCAAACCAGTCTGATGCAAAGAACTTATTTCAATGCAACATCGCTGTAGACTTAAAGAATGCTCAGAACTTCAGCGAGGAGTCAGCAAAGCAACAAATGGTTTTCCTAGCATCTGTGCTAGAATCTTATGAAAGTCTTGTAGCAGGGAAGATAGGCAACACCAACCTGACGAAAGAAGATTACGATCAGATAGATCCTGAGAAGATGGAACTGATCGATATAAGGTGGTGTATGGCCAGTGCAGTTCGTCGTGCACAGCGTTTCATGGAGATAACAGGGAGGAAGTCAATTGGTGGACCATCTACCAAGTTGGGCTTTGACAAGTCTAAGGTGACGTGCTTTAAGTGCAAACAGAAAGGTCACTTTAAGCGTGAATGCAGAAACGCGTATGCTGATGAATCTGAAAACCCGTTCAGAGAAGATTACTACAAGAAGGCGATATATCATCAGAACAAATCGGAGCCGCCAAGAATGAAGCAAATTGAAGATAATAAAGAAAAATCTAGAGCTCTTGCGGTGATTCACGACGATGAAGGTTACGACTGGAGTGAGTTGTTACCTGAAGAGGATGCGGTTGGATATGCTTTCATGGCAAAAACTGAACCTATTCCTTAGAAAGATAGCAGAACTGAAGAACAAAAGTATAATCACAGAAAGCTGTTAGCCACGAACAAATTGATCAGAATATCTGGTATCTATTCTGAAGCAAAAAGAGCAAAAAGATGGGATCCAGACAGAGAATGTTATCTTGACCCCTATGGAAACATTGCTATTGATCATAACACTCTTGATGTGGAAACCATAATCCAAGAGTATAAAGTTGAAGATGATTATTGGCAGAAGAAATGGTGGGGAAGCGGAGAAGAAGAAGAGAAAGAGAAGAAGGAAAAAGAAGAGAAAGAGAAGTCAAAGAATATTGACACTGGGATCATTGACACGACGCAGGAGTTGAATGCTGAAAACATGGGAAAGATGGCTGACAAGGTGCTGGCAGCTAAGGCACTTGAGGTAGATTCTAAATCCGTCTCTGAGTCTAAAATCCAGGTCAGTTCAAACGCGTCAACGACTGAGTCAGGTAAGAAAGTCAATGGTGATGTTGACTGCAAAAATTGCATCAAGGAATGCAAAGTTTGTAGCACAGTCACTTATCTCAACGGTAAGAAGGTTGAAGATCTGACTGCTAGAGTCAGAAGTGTTGAGGATCAAATTCTTGATCATGATAAATCGGTGAAAGCTTCAACTGAATGATTAAAAGAATTAACTAATAAAATCGAAACTGATAAAATTGATCATGAAAAGGTTAGAAAAGAAAATGAGAGGTTAGTTCTTGAAAATCGTTAGATCACTGAAAAATTTGAGAAGCTTAAAAGCACGGTTAAAGATAATGATGATAGAAACGGTAAAACACACAAAGAAAATTGCCAATTGCAATGTGTTTTGAGAATCAAAGAAGAATTAATTAACAAACAATTGGATGAGATTGCTAAATTGAAACTTCAGTTTGAAGAAGCCAAGATTGAGAATGGGCGTATCAATTTGAAATTGAACAGTTACAGCTCTGCAAGCTTTGTTTTGCAACACATTATTCCCAAACCCATCGGGAAAGACAAAGCAGGCGAAGATGTATACTGTGATGGAACTGGGGTCGGGTTTCATCAAGTTCCACCACCAGTTCTAGACAATTATTCAAAAAAACAATCTGGGTTGGTTAATCTTGAGGAAGAAAATGAAGTGAAACTTCCTGATTCAATTGATGTGACATTTTCTTCATCATCATCTGATGATAGTGTTCAGACAGAGATTGTTAAAAGCACAGCTGAAAGTGTTTTGAATAGTGATTCAGCTGGAGATGATGAATGTTTCTTGAACAAATACATTCCGAAACAAAAGTCCAAAAACAACTTAGGTGATGAACCGGGTCTTGTGATGTACAAGATGGCTGGATCTAATAAGTTGTATTCGGATTCTGAGTTTCCTCTGGAGAATGTAAACATTTCAAAATTGATAAATGTGTTCAAAATGATTGAAATCGATTTGTCTGATGTAAAAAGTTTAAAACAAACAAAAAGGCAAATGAATCTTGAGAAAGATAAAGCTTACTACAAGAAACCTGTAGTTCCACCACGTTTTTATAACAACAATCGAAACAATTGGTCGGGTGGATATCAAGGTGGTAAGAGTTATCAGAAAAGGAGTTTTCAAAACAAAAGGTTTGCTGAAAAGAAGGTGTTTGTGAACGGTTCAAGTTCACTTTCTGATGAGGAAAATGAAATTTTTTCAAAATCAAATGAAGAATTTTTTGAGAAGAGGGTTTCACAACCTATGTCTGAAGGCACAAGTCGGGTAGTTGATACTCGTACATGTTTTAGATGCAACAAAGTTGGTCACATTGCAAGAAATTGCATCAACTTCAAGCCTAAGACTGAAGTTGTTGAGAATCGACAGAAGAAGGTTGATTCAAAAGGCAAAGCTCCAATGTTTGTTGAGAAAAAGATTTTGAAAAACAACAACATCAAAGTCAAAATTGAACCTGTTAAGAATGTGGTAACTAAAACTGACAAGTTTTACAAACGGGTTGCATCATGTCAACAAACATAGAAACCAAAAATAGAGAAACAAACTTCAACTCCACAAGAGAAGAAGTTTGTTCCTAAAGAGATTCTTCAAAATGAAACCAGAAATGAAAATATTCCAATTTCTTATGAAAATTTTGTGAAAAAGGATGTTTCATTGGAAAATGAGGTTAAAGAGGTTGTTGATAATAAATTGGAAATGAATGATAAAAACTTTCCACCTCTTAAATCAGTTGTAAAGTGTATTGATGAGATTAAGTTACCCGAGTCTGATGAGGCTTGGGCAGCTTATTTCAGCTAATCAAGTTTTGACTTGCCGGAGCTTCCTAGTTGGTAATTGTGAAGCATGAATCGGCATCTTTATTGAATTGTTTGTGATATGTGCAGGAACTTCCAAGAGCTATTTCACGATGGATTATGGATAGTGGAGCGTCTCGACATATGACAGGGAAGACTGCATTGTTGTATGATGTTAGAAATATCAATGGTGGTTATGTGGGATTTACTGGAAATCAAGGTGGTAGGATTGTAGGTGAAGGAACGTTATCCAATGGGATTGTTACGTTTGAGAGAGTTAACTACATTGCTGAGCTGGAGAATAATCTGCTGAGTATCTCACAGATTTGTGATAGGATGTATACCACTCACTTCACAGACAAAGAATGTTTGATCTTGAAACCAGGATTTGTTATCCCTGAAGAATGGATTATCATGAGGGCACCTAGAGTGAATGATTTGTATGTATTGGACAAGAGTGTAGCAACTACAACAACAGGTCAGGCACATTGTTTTGTGTCTAGAGCAACAGAGAAAGAATCAAAGTTGTGGCACCGGAAGATGGGGCATATACATCTTAGAAAAATGAATCACTTGGTGCACAATGATTTAGTTCTTGGAGTTAATATCAAAGGTTTTCATCTGGAAAGGGAGTGCATTAGTTGTATTAAAGGCAAGCAAAAGAAGAAGTCACACCCTAAAAAGCAAGTCAATTCAGTTTCCAGACCATTAGAGAGACTACATATGGATTTGTTTGGTCCAGTAAACGTCAAAAGTATTACAGGGGATCTCTACTGTCTTGTGGTTACTGATGATTATTCCAGATTTTCGTGGGTATCATTCTTGAAGTCGAAAGATGAAACGTTTGACAGTTTGATGGCGTTGTTCAGAAAGATTGAAAATCTGTACCAAAGGCGTATCAGAAGAATTAGAAGTGATAATGGTACTGAGTTCAAGAACAACAAGATGGAAGAATATTGTGATGAAAGAGGTATATTGCATGAGTTTAGTGCTCCATACACTCCGCAACAGAATGGAGTTGCAGAACGCAAAAACAGGACGCTAATCGAAACAGCCAGAACAATGCTTGCTGATTCAAAGCTACCGATAAATTTTTGGGCAGAAGCAGTTTTCGCCGCAGGCTATACACTCAACAGAGTTCTCACTGTCAAGAAATTCAACAAAACATGCTTTGAGTTAATCAATAACCGCAAACCAAATCTGAAGTATCTTGAACCGTTTGGGTCACTCTGTACTGTTCTAGAGCCTTTTGGAAAGTTTGGTCCGAAGAGCATTGAAGGGATATTCATAGGTTATGCAAGTCCGTTACGACGTGTTTTCGTTCCAAGTCTGAAGCGGATTATTGAAGCTCCGAATGTTGAATGTCAAGGTTATACAATGCCGCCACAGAATCCTGGAGATTCATGGCGTTTTAATTACGGCAAGTTGTGGGATCGTTTGACATGATGAAAGAACAAGAAGAAGAAGAAGATTTCTTTGATGAGTTGGATATTTTGCGACAGTATGAAGAATCGCAGGAAAGGTTCCCAGCTGAGTATTCAAGGCGACCACAACAAAAGGCTTCAAATGATGATGAAGCAGGTCCAAGCAATGCTGGTGAACATGATGATGTCCAACAGGATGAAGTTGCTCAAGATAATCAGACGGCACAGAATGATAATCAAGAATCTGAGAACATGCCAGTATTTGATCGTGGTGATTCAGATTCTGAGGGGGAACAAATTCAGATTTTAGGTCAAACAAACCCAGTCAGTGAACAAGGTGCAAATCAGAATGTTACTAATCTGGAAGGCGATGTAGATGTTCCAGGCGAAGTGATGCCACGAACTCTTTCATACCATCCGGAAGAATTGATCATTGATGAATTGCAGACAGGCGTTCGCACTCGAAGACAGCTTGATAAAGGGCTTACATGTTTTTATACAAAAGTTGCTCCTTTACAAATTGAATTCTCATTGAGTTGTTTTATCTCGCAGGTTGAGCAAAGGACTTATAAAGAGGCGCTTACTGAAGATTCTTGGGTCAATGCAATGCAGGAGGAACTAAGCCAATTCGAGAAGTTAGGTGTGTGGAAGTTAGTGGATTTACCTGATGGTCAGAGGAAGATCAACACCAAGTGGGTGTTCAAGTGTAAGAGAGACGATAGAGGAGTTGTGGTTCGTAACAAAGCTCGACTCGTAGTTCAGGGTTTCTGTCAGCAGGAGGGTATAGATTTCACTGAAGTATATGCTCCGGTTGCTCGACTAGAAGCAATCAGAATCTTCCTAGCATTTGCGTCTTGGAAAAACTTCAAAGTATATCAGTTAGATGTTAAATCGGCTTTTCTCTATGGGAAGGTAAAAGAGGAGGTTTATGTCGGTCAGCCACCGGGCTTTACCGATCCACACCACAAAGACAAGGTCTATTTGCTAGACAAAGCGCTGTATGGTTTACACCAGGCACCGAGAGCTTGGTACGAGACATTGTCTCAACACCTACTAGCCAACAGCTTTATTCGTGGAAAAGTGGATGCCACTCTCTTCACCAAAGAGGTCGATGGTCATCTTCTGATAGTTCAAATTTATGTGGATAATATCATATTTGGGTCAACAAATGAGAATCTATGCAAAGATTTTGAACGAGTTATGAAGCAGAAATTCGAAATGTCATCGATGGGTGAGATGAAATTCTTTTAGGGATTGCAGGTTGATCAATTACCCAAAGGAATTTTCATACATCAAACGAAGTACGTTCATGATATCTTGGAGAAATTCGGGATGTCAGGTTCTACTCCAGCAGCCACCCCATTAGCAACGAATCATGGGATAAACCCTGATCTCACCGGAGAGAAGGTAGATGAAACAATGTATCGTTCCATGATCGGATCGCTGATGTATTTGACAGCTTCAAGACTCGGTATCATGTACCCAACCTGCCTCGTAGCAAGATTTCAATCTAACCCGAGAGCATCGCACATGGTAATTGTGAAAAGGATATTACGCTACCTGAAAGGAACTTCATCATTGGGGTTGTGGTATCCAAGAGAAGGCGATTTTACGCTCGAAGGGTATTCCGATTCCGATTTCAGATGCTGCAAAGTTAATGCTAAATCAACAACAGTAGGGTGCCAGTTTTTCGGATCACGATTGGTCACCTGGCAATGCAAAAAGCAGACCTCTGTGGCTTTATCCACATGTGAAGCGGAGTATGTATCTGCTAGCAGTTGCTGCTCACAGATATTATGGATCCAGCAACAGATGCACGACTACGGTTTGCAATTTCTAAACACCCATATCTTTGTTGATAATGAGGCAGCGATTAACATTACTAAAAATCCAATTCATCACGCTAAAACGAAACATATTGAGATTCGTCATCACTTCATCCGAGATTGTTTCGAGAAGAAGTTGATACGAATTGAGAAAATCCACACTGACGATCAAAAAGCTGATTTACATACCAAAGCATTTGATAAAAAACGGTTTCAGTATTTGCTAAAACTGAATGGTATGAAGCTTTTATCGGCGTTGGAAGAGATTATTGGCGTTGATGAAGGAGACATTGTAGATGATGTTGAGAAGCAATCTGCAATGGCTTGTCGATTTTTTACCTGTTTTGGTATTTAGGGGGAGGTATAGGGTAATATTTTCAGAAAATACAAAAACAATATAAAATGACAAAAATACAAAAACATGAGATATTTTCAAAATCCAAAAACAATAGAAAACCAGAAAAGAGCTTGCGTAAAAAGGGAAAATGATAGTACATCGGCTTGACAGTCACGGTATGCTAAAGAATTGAAATGTTTAAAAGCGTTAAACATTCTCGCTGATGATGTAGGTTTGTTTGGGATATAAACCTAAATCTTCACTTACTTATTTCGTGGGGAACACTACTTGGATATATAGGTAACCCCTGAAATCTTGTTTGAAAGATTCCTTTTTCTGATATACTAGGTCTTTATACTCAGTGATATCTGGGGTATTATTCTGGGATTTCTGCTGAATGGAAGTTCTGACCTAGTCCTCGAATAATACTTTCTGCAATGCTTGAAACACAGCATCACCCTCAGCATATATGATAAGACAATAAAATTGCTTAGCAATGCTGTTGTAAAAAAGATCCTCTAAAGGGGACACACCCAAAAGTTGAGTCATGATCTCTCTGCTGAACGGTAGTTCTGACCTGAGCTCTCATGATTCTTCATAATTTATTAACCCCTTACAGATATCATTTGTAGTATTCTCACCTGTAAGACTGACTATTGGGATTTGGATATGGGAGTATATTCAAGAGGTGGGACACACGTATAAGTTTAAGTCTTTAAAACACTAAATCCGTATCCTGGACAGATTGAAAATTGTGTGAGAATTTAAGTGGATCAGTATATCGACAATCTACGCGAGTTGTTTAATTCTGAGTATGAATTTGAAGCTTAACGGTACTTGTGACTTGTCGAATAGCTGATATGATTCCCTAACACGCTCGCAAAAATATGTTTGTAAATAGTTTACTTTTACTACATTTTAGTTCTGTATTTCATTTCTAGTTTAGAAGCTTTATTCAAAATCCAAAAAGATTTTTTTATTTTCTGCTTTATTTTTGACAAACCAAAGTGGAGAGTTGATCTTCAGATTCGAAAGTTGAAAGCAGATGCAGGAGATTTCTGGACTGGAGAATGAGTTTGGAGCTAATCATGATAAGTTTGAGAAAGTTGAAAAGCTGAAGCAAGTTCATTAGCTTGAAACTTGTAAATTTTTCAGAAAAACAAATTGAACTGAATGTCAGTGTGAATTGTCTCTGATCAACCAAGGTCATTAATTTGGACTTGGTAGATTAATTGAGTAATCAGGGTCATTAACTTGGATCTGAATACTTAAGTGGATTTCTAACACTGAAGGTTAAAAGGTAAGTTTGGATTGAAACTATTTTTATCATATATCTTATATTTGGGTAGAGTATATGCAGGTTTCAGGATTCCCCATGGCAATTAAAAAGTTAAAGTTTGAACCAGAATTAGAGCCCTAGTCTACCGAGAGGGGGAGTCTGTAAAAGGGGGAGTCAGGATTATGGATCAACAATCAAAGGGGAGTTTGAAGATAGAGCTAGATTGAGTTTCTGAACCTGTGTGAAGAAAGAGTTTTTGCAATGAGAAGACAGAGTTGGAGAGAGACCAAGACTGAAGACTCGATGCTAAAGACTTCGTCAACATCCAAGGGGGAGTCTGTTGGTACACAAAATGTCTGTTAACTACGTTTTAGTTAAGTCTTAGGTCTAGATAGTTTGAATTAGTGTTAGAAAACAAGTTTAGTGGATTAAACATGTAATTTCGCTCCAAATGACACTTGTGTCATTAGAAGCGAAATCAGGATATTATGTAAGCTTGTGATTTCGCTCCAAATAGGTCTAAGTGGTGATTTCGCTTCTGATGTTGTCTAAGTAATTCCGCTCCTAAGTGATCTTAGTGATTCCGCTCGTAATGTATCGTGTGGTTTGGAGCGGAATCAGGCCGGCTATATATAGGTCTTGGTTGAGTTCATTTGAAACAGTTGGAACGGAACTAGGTCTTGTGTACGGTGTCGAACTTCTGTCAAAATTACATCAGAAACACGTGTAAAGAGTTGTAATCAGTAATAGAAAGAAGTTAAAAGGATCCGAGCTGTTTTTGACATGGTTTACTTTGATTCCGCCTCTGTAAACTATGATGAACTGCTTATACTGACGGTTTAGTGTCACGCACACGGTCCAACATGAATCCGACTTGAAAACTAATCATCTCCTCGTAGATGATTTATTATAAGGTTTTGAACCTTCAAAGTCTTCAAAATCTCGTCAAAATTTGGGTCTTATTAATGTGAACACGTGCAATCTGGAAGGGTGTGTGCCTGTATCCTGAGCTTTTTGTCTAAGGCTAGAGTGTTCGTACAAATCCATATAATCGGATCAGTCACTCTTACCTAGGAACTCTTGGGGTGAGTGTCCACCTATAGGCTAAAGCATGTCTTCGCGATACATTATAAGGACCTATTTACTTTGTTCAGCCATTGTGCGTCGTTTGTTTGTTCGAGATAACGAACAAATGATCGCCTTCCTATTTGTTTCGTCAATACCTTCGATACCTCTTTTGCTCAAAATAATCCAGCTGTCCCTAACCAACTGACTCAACCCCCTGCTAAGAAGCCATACAATGGAACTACACCTTTGTGCAGCCAATGTAACCTTCATCATGCTAGTGTGCAATGCCGCAAATGCCTAAATTGTGGACTTGCTGGTCATACAGCAAGGGTTTGTCAAGCTACAACTGCACAAAATCAAGTTGACAACAATCCTGCTCAAGCTCGTTTTCCACCAGGTTCTTGCCACAACTGTGGCGAGATGGGCCATTTCTGAAACAATTGCCCAAAGCTTGCTAATGCAAACCCAGCACGTGGATGAGCATTCGACTGACTGGAAGACGATGTTGTTTAGAAACAATCGAACTCTATGTGTTATTTCCTTTTATTATCTAAATCTATGAAACAGTTATTTTGGTTTATACATAAACATTTATTTGCATTACAACACACGAAAACGAATGTGGTTACATGTATGAACAACTTATCCCCTACGATACCGACACAAGGAACCGTGTTCCCTGCCAAGCAATCTACTCTCTAAATTCTTCCATTTTATGATCACTTGCGATGTCCACGAAAATCCTAAGTACCCGTTTCTTCCAAGGAAACGAAGTACAAGGCGCAAGTTACAACTCTGGACGAATACCTAAAGTACCACTATAAATCCTTAATAGGATACCTAAGGGTACTTCCGTAAGCCCTTGATTGGTCTTACATATCATATCTTCCAGACTTCACGATATTTTACACAACATGTGATTTCAAAAGATTATGCATGATTTCAAAAATCTCATACATATTTTCAAAATCATCTCACGTGGTTTTAAAACATTTCATAAAAATGTTTACCTAATATACTTAGTACATGATTTCAAAAGCATTACAAAAAGGTTTTCAAAATCATATTTTTTAACAATTCCTAGCATAGCTTTCAAAAACAATTTTGCTCGTATGTTGCCTTAACATACATAGCACGTGATTTCCAAGAACACCCTACTTCACATGCCGACTTAGCATGCCTAGCACAAATGATATTAAGGATCCGTTTGCTTCATATGTTGTCTTAGCATATCTAGCACCTTGATTTCATAAACACTATGCTTCGTATGTTGTCATAGCATATCTAGTACAAGATTCCTAAACTCTTCTCTCGCTACGAATTCCAAATCCTTAGAGGATCTTTTTCATAATTAGATCCTCGTGGATGTTCAAAGCGCAAAATCAAAGTCCTTAATTGGATTCTTTGTGTGCAATAATTCGAATGTTACGATTCCTTGTAAACGAAATCTAATTCTTATAAGATCATCCTATCTTTACAGATAGATTCTTGAGTATGTTGAAGTCCATTGACTGGATTCCTGGTGTACTTTGAGTACCCATATATAAATCGACAACAAGTTAACAACAATTAATAACAAACTGATAACGAATTAATAACTAAGTGAACCATTATGTGCTTATGTGTTTGTGTGTTAACCTAATCAAAGTTACCTCAAGATTGTTCAACAAATTCTAATCCCTTCACATTACAAAACAAACTGTGCGACATGTGCAAGGAAATACATAATTATGGATGCATACATAATTATGGAATTTAGTGCATAGAAATCACAGCAAGTTTTGTCATGTATCTAAAGTTAACTCTATTCATTTCCACTTCTGACGAAGAATCTATTGAGGAAAATGAATTATCCATTCATTTTCGCTTCTAAAGAAATATCCATCGGGGGAAATGAATATCCTTTCGATTATTCCTTCATTTCCACTTCTGACGAAGAACCCATTGAGGAAAATGAATCATCCATTCATTTTCGCTTTTGAAGAAATATCCATCGGGGAAATGAATATCTTATTCAAATAATCCTTCATTTCCACTTCTGACGAAGAACCCATTGAGGAAAATGAATCATCCATTCATTTTCGCTTCTAAAGAAATATCCATCGGGGAAATGAATATCTTATTCAAATAATCCTTCATTTCCACTTCTGACGAAGAACCCACTGAGGAAAATGAATCATCCATTCATTTTCGCTTCTGAAGAAATATCCATCGGGGAAATAAATATCTTATTCAAATAATCCTTCATTTCCACTTCTGACGAAGTACCCGTTGAGGAAAATGAATCGCTCATTCATTTTCGCTTCTGAAGAAATATCCATCGGGAAATGAATATCTTATTCAAATAATCCTTCATTTCCAGTTCTGACGAAGAACCCATTGAGGAAAATGAATCATCCATTCATTTTCGCTTCTGAAGAAATATCCATCGGGGAAATGAATATCTTATTCAAATAATCCTTCATTTCCACTTCTGACGAAGAACCCATTGAGGAAAATGAATCATCCATTCATTTTCGCTTCTGAAGAAATATCCATCGGGGAAATGAATATCTTATTCAAATAATCCTTCATTTCCACTTCTGATGAAGAACCCATTGAGGAAAATGAATCATCCATTCATTTTCGCTTCTGAAGAAATATCCATCGGGGAAATAAATATCTTATTCAAATAATCCGTCATTTCCACTTCTGACGAAGTACCCGTTGAGGAAAATGAATCGCTCATTCATTTTCACTTCTGAAGAAATATCCATTGGAAACGAATAACCTATTCATCTTTCATTTCCACATCTAACGAAGAATCCATTGGAGAAAATGAATCATCTATTCATTTTTCGCTTCAAAGTATATCCACTGGGAAATGACAAGATTATGCCTTGCATATCTTTGATGGGTTACTCTACGCAAATAGATGACACCCTAGATTCCATGCAAGACAATTATTTAACACAACGTCACAGACAGACTCCTACGAATACATTTCGGGATGAAATTTCCTAAAGTAGGGGAGACTGTGACATCTGTGCCCCTTTGACCATCAAACAAATACAAAACCAATGAAATATTGTGTTTCATACTTGGGATTTTTATAAATATGTGTATCATATTCACATATCAATTCTCGTTCGATTTCGAGCTCTAAATCGCTTTCTAGAAAGTTATACGTAAAATGATGCGTAAACGTAATCAGTTTAACGTGAAAAACACTCAGGAACAGTGACATAGGCTTAACATACCTTAAATAACATTTACATAACTTAGAAATAAGTTTTGGAGGGTTTGGTGTGTCGAAATCAAGTTTATTCGATCGCAGGGACTATTTGCTTCAAACTGCGAAAGTCTGCCGATTCGTATAGTAACGTACCTTCCGGAATATGATCATAAGTTAAAAATACCATAAATATCCTTTACATAGCTTAGAAATAGGTTTTGAGGGGTTCGGTATGCGAAAATAAACTTATTTGGTCAAACAGGGACTAAAAGCGTCAAAAAGTGCATAAGTTTGCATTTACGCGCATATCTTACGTTCTGAACATATCCGGACATCCAAAAATTTTTGTAATCATTAAAACATTTTATTTTAGTGATTGGAATGCAAAAATACTACTCGTCGCGTAATTTGGATCGTTTTCGCGTCCGTTTGAGTTTTCGTCGTAATTAACGGAACAACGCAACCGTACAGCCAAACGAACCAACATCCGTGACGTTTCTAAGCATAATTCAAGTTCCCTATGTTTTAACATCCTTATGGAGCTTAAAAATGGGCTTGACGGGTGTTAGAAGTGCCAAAACGCATCAAAAATCAAGTTTGGAGTCATAGGGGCCTGTTCTGCCAATTTTGCAAAGTTACTGCCAGCACCTAGGGTCCTTACGGACCGTATGGGACCTATTACGGTCCGTAAAGGAGTCCCAGACCAGCAGAAATGCAGAAACATTGAATCTGGCCTTTACCACCTATTCTAATGGTTTTTAACCCCTGATTTTGGATTCTATGGACTGGTTTTGAGTACCCCTTGTATTATAAAACCATGTTCCCAAATGTAGGGCCAAGATTGATCCTTCAAGACATATGGAATGATCTTAGAACTTCAAGATTGCTATAAATGGACCCGGTCTTTCACTTGGTTCTTTGCTCATTTCATTCAAGATCAGCTCTAAGTTGAAGTATTCACTTGTTGAAGCTTCATACCTGAGTTTTCTTGTTCTTGGTCTTTGCTTGGACCCTTTGTAAGTTTCTTTCATGCATATTTATGCTTTTCAAGCATGAAAGTCAAACAGTGTTTGACTTTCTGCTTTGACCATGATTTGGTCAACACGAAGTTCGTTTGAACGTCGCAACGTGAGCGTAATCACGATGGTCTTGGTCCTTTGTGACTATACCTACTGATTACCACGTTATTTAGGCATAGTGACGAGTCATAGTTTCGGTCAAAATACGTGTTTATGCGTATTTTGAAACCAAACTATTTTTGGGTATCAAAAATATCAAACTTGTTTTCTAACTTAGTTAAACATGTTTTAACATGTTTAGCTCGTCACTTTTAGTTTAGTGCTTATCTAGAGTCGTAAAGTCAAGCGGTCTAAACCACCGCTTAGACTTTCGAACTCGACCCGTTTGGTCGATCATTAGGATCCAACCAAGCATGTTTAGTGATGATAGTTGTATAGGGAATAAACTTCCAAGGTTATACCTTATGGTCACTTAGTTTAATTAGTTGTATGATAGGTAGTTTATATGCCTTAGGTAAATGACCAAAATGCCCTTTCCATACATAATTGGTATTTAAGCATATGTAACTTAACTTTTGTCACTTAAACTAATTATGCAACATATTTAAACATGTTTAGGCATATACTACTTGTCATAGGACTAGTTAGGCGTCTTAAACGCGCATTTGCGCGAACGACGCGTTAAAGTAGCGTAAGCTACCTTAATGGGTCGTAACGGGTCGTAAGCACTTAGGATAGGTTCCGATTTAGAATGTAGGCCTTGTTAAACCATATCACATGAGTTCCAATACTCACTTGGTTTACGAGACCTCATTCTACCCGATCTTCCAATTTAGGTGTCGATTTATTAACTAGCGATCCGATTACTAGGTGCTACTTGAATTCTCTGGTTTACTCGAGCTTTGCTAGTTCATTTAATCAAGGATACTTTGCACTTCGATGTGAGTACATAGTTCCCCTCTTTTACCGTTTTCAAATGTTTTGGGGTGATTCATATGTGCTAAACGATTTTCGAGTTTTCAAACAAATGTTATGGTTTATATTAAACTATGTGAACTATTTGAACCTCTGGAACTGTGTGAACTATTGAACCACTGGAACTATTGATCTATGTGAACTATTGAACCACTGGAACTATTGATCTATGTGAACTATTGAACCACTGGAACTATCTAAACTATTTGAACCACTGGAACTGTCTGAACTATGTGAACTATTTTGAACTATTTGAACCATTGGAACTATTTGATCTATGTGAACTATTTGAACTATTTGAACCATTGGAACTATTTGATCTATGTGAACTATTTGAACTATTAAACGATTGGGTTATGGAAGTGATTAGGTAATGGGGCGGGTGTAATGTGATAAAAGCATGGTGGATACGCCGCTGATACTTCCTATATATAAGTGCTTTTAACACATTATATATCGTTGCGTTATCTAGATCACCTGCGCAAATGTTTTCAAAACAAAGTTACATTACAAGGTTTTTCTAACAATATAAACCATTCGAGTTTTATTACAAAAACGATTTACTATCTGGGTTTACATAAACAAATGTTTTGAGTTAAGATTCATGGCTTCGAGGTTTTATAAACTATAACTACACTGTTTTAACTTGGTTATTCAATTTACAATATAAACATTTTACAAAACTAGGTTTTCTAATATCGATTAACGAAGTTGTTCGAGTTATTTCATCATATAAACGAGCCATGAATCTGACACTCACACAAAACCTATGTACTCGCCGGCATTTTTATGCTGACGTATTTTCACATATGTTTCAGGTACCATAGTTGATGATGTTTGATGATGATATTGATGCATGCTTACATAGGAATGGACGAGGCCTTAGTGACTTAATAACAATGAAGGACAAATTGTTCATGTTTAGTTTTTAACATTCAAGACAATGTAACAAACTAAATTCAATAAAACAAAACTATTAAATCCATGGTTGTGAAACAATGATTCTGTTACAACACTCCCCGACGTTTCCGCCGTGATTTGTTGTTTTACGCGGTTGGGGTGTGACACTCTCTCCCACTTCACAACCACTCCACCACCACTACAACCCACATCCACCACCATCATCCATCATCCATCTTAGAGTGTGTGTAGTAGTCTCGGGATCCAAGATTTATAGTAAGAGTTCTTGACAATCAAAGGCCATGTTTGCCTAAGTCTCTTACATCACTTGGTGAAGACAAGCATTTAATGTAATACTTTTGATTTTTAATCTTTTCGCACTTTTTATTTGGTTTTGTATTAATGACTTTAATAACTAGTTTCTTATGTTGAAGGTGAAACTTCCTTATCATTTGTCCGTGGTGTCTTGGCGTTATTTTACTGTCTATATAAAATAAAAGATTTTCACCATTCATATCTCTACGGTCTATATAGAGATATGTTGGATACCTGGTCGGGGGTTAAGGGAATGGTTTGGTAAGGTTCTTGCCTTGTTCAGTGTATAGATCCTGCAAGGACCTGGGTCAAGCTTACTAGGACCTCCTTCAATACCCACTGGTATTGGATGGCGGGGGTACGAATGGCTTGATCCCCTCATATGTAAACTATTATTAATACATTAACCTGGCTACTTGCGATTGTATCCCTGCTGACTAAAACCATTTAGCCGAGGGTAACGTCACCTTCAAAAGAGGGACCTACCACATTACGCATTAATAACTTAATTAATTATCTTCCAGTATTCCGACCCTTTGGGATTGTATCCTTGCTGACTCAAACCACTGGGTTGAGGGTAACGTCACCTTCAAAATAGGGGCCTACTACTATAACTAAGATAATCTCTTAAAAAGTGCAAAAGTGCGAAAATTATCAAATGTTACATTAAAGGCGAGTCGGATCCAAGTGGTTCATCTTGTCTATCTGTTTTATTTTATTTTATTTTTCAGCTTTTTTAGTTTTTATTTTCATGTTTAAAACCTTTTCTAAACTTTTGATTTGATTAGACGTTGAGGATAAACTGGTACTAAAAGCTCTTGTGTCCTTGGACGACCTCGGTATCTTACCAACGCTATACTACGCTCACGATGGGTGCATTTGCCCATATGTGTGTTTAGTGTTAGTAGAATATCGTGTTTTATAAATTTAAAACTTGACTAAAGTGTTAAAAAAAACTTAAAATATTAATAAAAATATATCACACTCGACACGCATCAGTACCAATGGGTTGGTGGTCCCTTGGAAAGGCAAAGCCTTTAAAACACCTAGGTTGGAAAGTGGAAGGTAGGGCTGTGCAACGGTTCAGAACCGGACCGAACCGAACTGGAACCGAACCAGAACCGTTAATTGCTAAATTTAAGAACCGGAACCGAACCGTATTATAACGGTTCTCGTGTAAACGGTTCTCGCGGGAACCGGTTGACAATTAAATCATAAAATTAACAATTCAACAAAAATGAATCAAACCATTTAAAACATTAACTAAGAGTTGCAACATTCAAAGTTCAAACCAACCAAAATAAAAGTAGCAAAGCAACAATAAAAAAATTTCAAGCCATAAAACAAACTCTAAATAAAACTATTACAACCATCGTGTTAACAATTAAAACAAACATCTTCAAACTTCATTCGATCTTCATCTTCTCAATCTTCTCATAAACATCTAAATGAAACCAAGTGTTAGCAATTAAAAAAATAAATGAATAATGCATCTACAGTATTTGGTTCACGTGAATAGATTGATCAGTAATGCATCTACTGTATTTACCAAGCGATACACTATTTATATACACATTTACAATTTGATCAACATTGATTTGATTATTTTTGTTCAATTTTTATTTTCACATACAGAAAACTATATGTATCAGAAAGCAAACATCTAGAAAGAAAATATATGCAATCATAAAAAAAGGTCACGTAGAATAGTGTACCTGTATTTGCAGGGTGTTGATGGAGATGAATTTGTATGACAACAATTAGGGTTAGGGTTGGGGTTGAGAGATGAAGAAGAATTAGAAGATGAAAGATGAGATCGTGGAATGAATGTAAGAGGAGGGAATAAGAATTAGGATGGTCGTATGATGTTAAAAAGCCCATTAATAAAATAGGGTTTTAAATATTTATAATCTCAACTGGTTCTAGCGGTTTTAACCGGAACCGTGGTTTTAACCGGAACCGAACCAGGAACCGTTTTTACCCAAATTTAAGAACCAGAACCGAACCCTATATACAAAAATACGGTTTGGATCTAGCGGTTCCGGTTCGGTTCCCCGGTTCTGACGGTTCTGAACCGTATACTGCTCAGCCCTAGTGGAAGGTATTGGGTTCAAGTCCCACAAACGATAGGGGATTAAAGAAATTAGCTGTTCTAAAAAAAAAGTTACTGAATAAGTTCATTAATTAACATTAATGGCGTATTAGTTGCAATTAATGAACTAATAAATAATTTCGAATTAAATAAAAAACTGAATTAATTAACATTAATTGCGCATGGGTTGCAATTAATAAAGAATTTCGAATTTAATAAAAAAAATTTGTTGCGCTTTAATTACCTAGGAGATAGAAGCGCATTTAATGCGTTGCGCCTTAGAATTGCGCCTAGGCGCTTGAAGCGCTCGCTTTTAACAAATGTGAGTTAACATTGTCGTTTACTTAATTTAGGTTTCTACTTCTCTTATGCAGTTTGGTAATGTATAGATGATAGATTATTGAGTAAATTACATTTTTGGCCCCTATGGTTATATCACTTTTACTATATTAGTTCAAAATAAGAATTTTTAACATATCTGCCCCCATGGTCTATATAACTAACCATTTTCACCCCTAAGTCTAGAGATCATGGGGCCAAAATAGCTAGTTATAGAGACCATGGGGGCCAAAATGGTTAGTTATATAGACCATGGGGGCAGATATGTTAAAAATTCTTATTTTGGGCTAATATAGTAAAAGTGATATAACCACAGGGGCCAAAAACGTAATTTACTCTAGATTATTAGTATTATGTCTTTTTTTTTATGGCTTTCACATAGGCATAGATAAAGGAACATGGAAAAGTGTTCTTGTCTCTTAGAATTTTGATAAGGCAATGAGTGGCCTTATCAGATTGGTCAAGCATCATGACTTTGAGCACATTAGGGTTTCATTCTACTGTGAACTATATCTCAATTTTTAGGTGCAGAATTGGAGATCCATTCGTTGGAAAACAAAAACATAGTTCCATCCTATACAGCCTAAAATGCCATAAGTTATTAAACAATTAATTTTACATGTTCATTTCGTTAATTGCTTCCTTTTACCAATTGATCTCAACGAATCCTTGGATAATTCAAGTGACAACAATATCCTCTACACATCAATGTAAAATCTTTTGCAAATTTAGTTGTGCTTAAAAGTGATTGCCTATATGTTAGTGGAGACATAGGAGTTGAATTTTATCTGGTAAGTAAATTATATACTGAATACATAATACATTACTAAACATTTAAACCATTTCATTGGAAAGATTCATGATGCTAGTGTCATTGTTGTTGCTAAGTGTGTGTTTTGTGTATGTGAATTTCTTGACCCTTACTGGAATGTATGTACATTTTATATAACTATTTTAGTTAATTTCAATTGACTATTTAAAGTTATTTTAATCATCTCTTGGCGTAGAGTGATGCATATCAACCTACGGGTTGCTACAATCTGCTGCAGGCTTTATTTAAATCATCAAAAATGCATAGGGTGCAAGTATCTTTGTCTATTTAGGATTTCACAATATGACACTATCTTTGTCTAGAGGTAAGTTTCAAAGTCTATTTAACTATACTGTTTTTGGTTTAAAGTGGATTACTAATTTTATTTATTTGTTCATAAAAAAGCACTAAGTGGGAGTACCCGAACAACTAAGTTGGGTTTTTTTTTTGAAAAGTAAACTTCATTAACAACCAGCCGACCCAAACCGGGCCGACCCACAAAACTACAAGAAAATTACATGCTCATGATTGCTTCATGAATGCTTCTTTTTACAAATTATCAAGTTCCTGAAGCAAAAAAATATATGTGGACTTCACATTTCAAGTTAACAAAAAGATTACTGCTCTATGTTTTTGCCTTTCATTGGTTGCTTTAATTTAGGATTAGAAGTCGTGTTAATATTAACTAGGCTTTATTTGGTTTGTAAAATCTTTGCAGAATTGACCTGTTATCAAACCTACCCAATTTCTCATTTTTACATGTTTCGTTGTTGATGACTATCACAAATAGAGGACATTAGATTGCATACGGATTAGTATACTATGCTTATCATAACTAGAGAGGATTTTTGTTTCGGATATTAAGAACCTTAGACTTAGATCAAATCGCTGATTTTGATATGTTTGTTTATTCATTCACGTGACACCCCGCGAGAACGCTTAGCTTATTTAGTAACCGTATGGTAAATTTCGGGACGAAATTTCTTTCAACTTGGGGATAATGTGACAACTCGTATGTCCCACCTTGTACCGTTACGTTGTAAATTATGTGAGATTAATATAAGAATTGATATTAATATAAGTGTTTGGATGTTTGGATTTAATTATATATATACAAGGTAAGGTTCATTTGAGAACCACCTTTATTGTGAGAACCGTGAGAACGAACACAACAAAATAACCTAAAAAACCCTAACCCCCCCCCCCCCCCCCAAAGAAAAAAACGTAAACCCCCCACCCCACCCCACCCCCCACCCAAGCCAAAATGCTAAAAACTAAACCCCCTAAAAAACCTAAAAAAAGCTAAAAAACACACAAATTTTTTTTTTAATATTTTTATGTAAAAATCGCTACTTTTAGTAGCAATTTTTTAAACTTTTTTTTTAATAACGAAATATAGCGATTTTAATTTAAAAAATATTAAAAAAAATTTGTGTGTTTTTTAGCTATTTTTGGTTGTGTTCACATTGGTTCTCGCAATAAAGGGTGGTTCCTAACGGATCCTTCTCCTATATATATAGGGGAAGGTTTAAATGAGAACGCTAAATATTATGAGAACCGTGAGAACAAATGAAAAAACCGCGAGAACTTGGTAAAAAACAATTCAAATTCAAAGATTTTTTCTACACTTATCATTATTATTCGAATACAATTTTAGAAATTTAATTTACATGTTTAAATTTACGTGAATCCGTAAATAAGAAAATTTACACATGTGTAAGTTTGCCATTTACACATGTGTAAATCTGTTATATTTACACATGTGTAAATCTGTTATATTTACACATGTATAAAAAAATCTAAAAAGAGTGATTTTGAAAGGAGAAATGAATTATTTGATGTTTTAATTCTTTTTTTGATGTTGTATCTTAATTACAACGAGTTTTGTATTAAAAAATTGGTTTTGATTGTTTTTTTTTCACTCATTCTCACGGTTCTCGCAATATTTAGCGTTCTCAAGATAACCCTCCCATATATATATATATATATATATATATATATATGGGTGTATAAACGTTTAGAGTTAAAATATTATTATTAATAATCCAGCCGCACAATATATATATATATGGGTGTATAAACGTTTAGAGTTAAAATATTATTATTAATAATCCAGCCGCACACACGGCTCCAGGTCGCACACCCCTTGGTTAGGCCTTTAATCAGCTGAGCCCAAATATAATTGGACCGCACACCCCTTGGCTGGGCCTTTAATCCGCTAAGCCCAGATATAATTGTCACACCGCACACACATATGAAACATATGTGTGCGGTATCTTGTGACAGCTGGATCCCACCCCATAGTGTGCGACATCTTCTTTAAGGGTATACATTCATATGTTACCAAACCCTAGATGATTTTTCCAATCATTTTTTACGGCAACCCTTCCTTAAACACACTCTCTCTCCCCTTTTTAGAAACTCTTCCTAAAAACATCAACCAACATTCTCTGCAACATCCCTTCTACGTTTTTTTTGAAGAATTCGAGCTACATCAGCAGCAAATTGATTTTCTTTTCTTGAAAGCTTCCACAGATCTCTCCTCTCCTCTCTTAACTCGCACACTCTTCTTTTTCTCCTACCTATTCTCTTGAATAAAGGTTAGTAAATTTTAGTGCTTTGATGTCCATGTTCTTCTCATGAATGATTGTATAAAAGATGTGTTCTTATTATGATGATTCTTCTTGCTTACTTCTAGAGGATTCATGAAGTGTTTGATACATTGCTTTTGAATCTATGAAATATGTGTTTATCTAGATCATTCCTTGATGCATATATGATGATGTGATAGAATAACTTAGGGTTGTGTGTTAATAAAGATCTAGCATGATAATGTTTACTGTTTTCATCCATGGGTGTCATTATGATGATTCATAAGTATGGACGAAAGATTAAATTGTTGTTATGGTTTCAAGTCTCAAAAATTCCGTGCAAATGTTGTGCTTGTTCGATTGTATGATGTTCATTATGAAGTTTGTTTATTGGTGGATAATGTTAAGAGATTAGGATTTTAGATAGACTTTCAAAAGTAGAACCGCATGATGTATGTGATGACCGATTTACATAGATTCGTGATAGTAAATGTTTTGATGAAATGATTCAAATTATCCACTGCTTCGAGAGATGATGAATGGAATGATATTGTGTTATATGTTATGATTCTAAGATGAATGTTGTAAACTTTGATTTGTTGGTTTGATGGCACAAATTGGAAATGAATACCTGATTGATTGAAATGGTTCCCTTTGCTGATTTGAATCTGTATATATGAAAGTACACCTCCTGCTGCACGATGTACAAATCCACACTTCACACCGCACACTCAGGGGTCGCACACTCCTAAGTGTACAACCTCTGATGAACCATGTACAAGGGATCACTACAGGGTCGCACACCCTAGCCCGCACACTTATTAAAATGTGCAACCCCTGTTGCATAAATTACAATCTGGCAAGGTGGCACACCTGAGAACCGTACACCCAAATTGTATAAAATCACGAAAGCACATCGTACAGCCTTCTACTGCATGACCACACACTTGTCAAGCAGGCCACACACTCTAGTGTGGGCCGCACACTTGACAAGTGGGCCGCACACTTATGTATCCCAATGCCTTATTAGACCGCACACTATCCACTTTTCATGATTAATTTGTGTTAAACTGTTATGATGGCTTGATGTGTGTGTAAATGTACAAGCTCAGTACAAATAACTGTTACTTGAATTAAATACGTGTATAATATACGTGATATACTTGTACACTGTCCTAATATTGGTAACCATAATAGGACGTGGTTGACCAAACTTAGTAGCTTACATAGGGTAGCTCCCTATGGCATAGGGTAGCTCCCTATGGCATGTTTTATAACCAGTAACTTATTAATTAATGTTTTTGGGATAAAACAAGTAAACCTTTTAAACTGTGAACTCGCTAACTTTATGTTGACATACTACTGCATGCTTGCAGGTCCGTAGATGCTTCACTGGAGCTTTTGCCTGGAGGAGTGTAGTGATCATCTAGAATCCATTATTGGATTCCTATTTTGAAGACTTATGTTTTAAACTAATTTATGGATTTATGTATTTAATGCCTCCGCTAAATACTTAAACTATGTTTTAGACTTTTAATATTACATCACTAATCATATTGGTGATGTTTTTATGTTATGTACTTTAATTGTTCAATAACCAAAAACATGGTTCTAAACGGGATTTTAGCCCAATAACCAAAACATATTTTCGAAGCCCAAAGGAGTTTAGAGCTGAATTTAAAGACATTTTGGAAGCCCAAAGAAAGTGGAGAAATCACAACACAAAAGGAAGACTTGAAACATTTGGATGCGGGTTCAAGTGGGAGTTCAACGACACATTTCTTGTGTGAATATTCACCCCTTAGGAAGGACCTTTTGGCACACTTGTTTCGGCTAACAAGTGTTATCAAAAATAGTTGGCTATGGTTATGCACCTATTGATATGTGTGTTGTGCTTGTGTGGTTGCTTATTTATATTGTTTAGATGATATATCGATATGCATGCTTAACAAACTAATAATCAACAACAAGTTTAAAAATTGGTTCTTAACAACATCATTAAAGTGGTTAATAAAAGGTTTTTATTAAAAGTTAATGAATTTTATAATAAAATGGGTTTTATTAAAAAGAAACTTGAAAATTTGTTTTAACTAAAGTACCATTGATTTGAATGCATGCAAATGTATGGTATATAAAATTTTCTAAACTAGAATTTTGAAAAATTAAAAATCCCTTTTATAAAACAAGTCAAACACCATCTTTTTATACAACACTCGAATCACTTGGGAACTCTTTTGTGGGATAAAGGTCACCTAACCACATTTGAGGGAACTTGTATGTTTGAGGTGGGGTTACCATGTTTGTGGGATAAAGGTCACCTAACCACTTATATGTGTAAACTCACATGTGTGTGTAAGTTGGAAGACTTGATTTGGAAACCATGTTCTTAGGGTCACCGAAGCATGGCGTACAAAGGTGTTGATGGGATTAAACATTCCAACTAAACATAAAGATGTTTAATCGATCCCATATGGCTAGAAGTTGGAAAGGGTTGCAATCGTCAAACGTTGACTACCTTGTTAATTTAAATAATGGGATAAAAGTCACCTAACCAATATTTAAATGTAACGTTGGATTCTTGATTTTAATTATTAATTGTCTATGAGACATAAAAGGGTATTAATGATTAAAATATAATAATATCGAAAATACTAAAATTGAACTTTGTTAAATTTTGTAGATGGCCACTAACAATTACCCAAACCGTCCATAACCTATCACTAAGAACAATCTTTGAAAAGGATCGTCTCAACCATAACAACTTCCTCGATTGGTATCGAAACTTGAGAATCGTTCTCAAGAAAGAGAAGATATCCTATATGTTGAACGATCCTATTCCCGATGAACCTCTTATAGAAGATGAGGATGCCTATAACGATTAGATTAAGAATACCGTGGATTCTATGCAAGCCTCTTGCCTCATGTTGGGAATTATGATTCCCGAGATTCAAAAGGATTTTGAAATTCATGGGCATACGACATGATTACCCAATTGAAGGAAATGTTCCTACAACAAGCAAGGGTAGAACGCTTCGAAACTGTTCAAGCGCTTCATGCATGTCGAATAGAGGAAACCCAATCGGTCTCATGTTATGTCTTCAAGATGAAAAACCACATTGATCACCTCGAAAGGCTCAATGTGGGTAAAAAGGCTTTACCCGTTTTAACGATCAATGAGGGTGGCAACAAGAAAGGGCATCACCTCGACTCCAAGGCAAATGTTGCAAGAGGGAAAGGGACTTTTCAAAGGGAAAACAAAAGAAAGGCTAAAGTGGAACCACTGAAACCAAAAGAAAGGAAGGCAAACGTTGCCATGAACGATCCATACTTTGAGTGTGGTGAGATAGGGCATTTGAAAGGGAATTGTCCAACCTATCTCAAGGAGTTGAAAAAACAAGAGGGATGTAGGGCAAACCTCAAGTACAATCTTTATGATACATGTTGAGCTTAATGTTATTTCTTCTAACACATGGGTATTAGATACCGGATGTGGAACTCATGTTTGCAATTTGTTGCAAGGGTTCAAAAGAAATAAGCATTACAAGAAGGGAGACATTAGTCTCTTCATGGGCAATGGAACGAAAGTTCAAGTTGAAGCACGAGGAGACTATGTTTTGAAACTTCCAAGTGGTTTGGAAATCGTTTTAAAAATGTTTTGTATGCTCCTACTTTGACTAGGAACATTATTGCAGTTTCCCTTTTAAGACAATATGGTTTTGATTTAAAATTTATAAACAACGACATTTATGTTTCGATGAATAACATGTTTTACTTTAAAGCTATGCCTTTAAATGGTATTTATGAATTGGTTCATGATAATACATCATTTGATAGTTCAATGTACCAAGCAATCACCAAGAAACTCAAAATGGATTTGAGTGAGACCCATCTTTGGCATTATCGCCTTGGTCATATAAACATAAATCGCATGCAAACACTTCAAAAGAATGGTCTTTTGGATACAAATGAATTTGGTTCATTTGATACATGTGAATCTTGTTTACAAGGTAAAATGATTAAGAAACCCTTTAATGGGAAAGGGCAAAATATTTATTAGGAATCATACATTTGGATGTATGTGGTCCTTTTAAGCCAATGACTAGAAATGATGAAAGATACTTCATTAATTTTACCGACGATTATAGTCGCTATGGTTATGTGTACTTGTTAAGACACAAAGATAAAGTTTTGAAACGTTCAAAATCTTCAAAAGTGAAGTAGAAAATTAACTCAATTAAAGTTCTTCGTTCCGATAGAGGAGGAATTGAACTCAATTGGATATGGTTTGATCTATGATGGCTAGGAGCACATTATCTCTATCATTTTGGGGTTATGCTTTGCTCTCCGCGGTCCGTATACTAAATATAGCCCCAACCAAGAAAGTGGAAAGGACACCTTTTGAAATATGGTATGGAAAGCCTCCATCATTATCATTCTTAAGGGTGTGGGTTGTGAAGCTTATGTTAAGCAATACACCCCAAATAAATTGGAAGTCCGATCCACTAAATGTATCTTAGTAGGATATCCTAAAGATGATATAGGATATTATTTCTACGATCCAACTGAGCAAAAGGTATTTGTTGCTCGAAAGGGTAAGTTCTTAGAAGCTAAGCTCCTTATGGAAGGGACTAGTGGTAGAACGGTGGAAGTTGAGGAGGATCAACAACCACAAGCCGATACACGTTTGGTTGATAGTAGCGCTCAACAGGAGGTTGTTGAAAACGATCAAGAGGTTGATCAATACACAGAAAATGTTCGCAGATCTGGTAGAATTAGTAGTCCACCTGAAAGATATGGATTTTTCATGGATGGATGCTACCTTGTAGATTCAGATGACCCAACCACATACCATGATGCAATGTCAAAATCCGATTGTGACAAATGGCTTGAAGCCATGAACGTAGAGATGCAATCCATGTATGATAACCAAGTATAGGAATTGGTTGTGCCACCTCTTAACTCCAAAGTAGTTGAAAGTAAGTGGGTTTTCAAGAAGAAAACTGATATGCATGGTAACTTGGATACTTATAAAGTGAGACTTGTAGCAAAAGGTTTCACTCAAACTCAAGGGGTTGATTATGATGAGACCTTCTCGCCCGTGGTGATGCAAAAGTCAATTAGGATATTATTTGCCATACCTGCGTATTATGATTATGAGATTTGGAAAATGGATGTCAAAATGGCTTTCCTTAATGGATATCTTGATGAAGATGTCTATATGGTTTAGCCTGAAGGTTTTATCGATCCAAAACATCCTAACAAAGTATGCAAGTTAAAGAAATCAATCTATGGATTGAAACAATCATCTAGAAGTTGGAATTACCGTTTTGTTGAAGAAATTAAGAATTTTGGATTCATCAAGAACGGCGATGAAGCTTGTGTGTATAAGAAAGCTAGTGGGAGCACCATCACTTTCTTAGTATTGTATGTCGATGATATTCTACTATTTGGAAATGATATTCCAACCATGGAAGGTGTAAAAACCTGGCTTGGAAGTTGTTTTTCCATTAAAGATCTTGGAGAGGCCGCCTATATTTTGGGAATAAAGATCTATAGGGATAGATCAAGGTGCTTGATAGGTTTAAACTAAAGTGCATACATTGACAAAGTCTTGAAATGGTTCGAGATGGAGAACTTTAAGAAAGGTTTGGTACCTGTTCAAAAGGGGACAATATTGAAAGCGTTTCAATGTCCAAGCTCAAGGGATGAGCAAGAAAGAATGAAAGGAATCCCATATGCATCCACTATAGGATCTATTATGTATGCAATGATATGCACTAGACCGGACATGTCATGCGCTTTAAAGCATGACGAGAAGATACTAGTGAAATCCAAGTAACAGTCATTGGATGACTGTTAAGAGCATATTGAAATACCTTAGAAGGACTAATGATATGTTTCTAATATATGGATTTGGTGAAGAGGAACTCGTTGTAAAGGGTTACACGGATGCGAGTTTCCAAACTGATCGAGATGATTCTCGATCATAATCAGGGTAGCATTGTCCACTACAGAATCAGAATACATTGCCGCTTCATTGATCAAGATGATTCATATGGATCTACCACTTGAATTATTGCCAATCTAGGGGTAGTCCCTACCATTCAAGACCCCTAGACATCTTTTGTGATAACGAGGGTGCGATTACTCAAATCAAGGAACCTCATACACATCAAAAGACTAGGCCCATTGAGTGGAGTTTCAACTACATAAGCGATGAAGTTGAAAAAGGAAAGATATGTATTCGCAAAGTTCACACTGATCAAAATATTGCGGATCCAATCACGAAGCTCCTTGAACGGGCAAAGCATGAAGGGTCATACTTATGCCTTAGGACTTTGATATTCTAGTCATTGCATTTGATCTGTTTTGTATTTGGATATTGGAACAATTGTTATTTTAACTCTCTATGGTATTTTGAGTTATGTTCCATTTTAGCATGTTTAAATCCATGAATAAGTTACTTATTCTCAATGTCCGTAGTCGATCATACTTGTGGGAACAAATATGAATGTAAGACTATTATGAACTTGGATTGGTGGATATTCATTTGGTATGAATATAGAGCAAAGTGTTGCTGACGAAGTTCATAGATATTTGTGGGATACAAATATTGGACTGACCCGCTCTCAAATGTTACTGCATGGAATCTTTTGTGATTGATCATAAGAAAAATTTGAGTAAAGGGGAATATCATAGTATCCTCTGACCTGAGATACATATTGGGTCTTGATATTCACCAAATATTATACCTTGACTTAGTTCTTCGCTGTCTGTAATAAGATAGTACATAAGGCTAAGCACATGTGACAACCCGAGATTTCAAGGTCTTTCCTCGACACGTTATTTGTTTCACAATTGTGTTCGCATAACTTGTTGCCTTGAAATTATGCACGTTTGTTATACGTATGAGATGTTGTGTTGTTATTTATATGATCAATGTGTTAATGTGTTTAGTTTTTATAAACTTATGAATTATTTGAAAGTTAAAAATCATACTTAAGGAAACACTAGAGTTTCGCCGCGAGCAAGCTCGATGAAACATGGGTGTTTCGCCAACACCATGTTTCGCCAGGATGGTGTTTCATCGAGCATGGGCCTCGGCCCAGTTCAATTCATGGCTCAGGCTTGTTGTGCTTTATATTCGTAACACCCTAGACAAAACAGAAAACCCTAATCCTCTCCTCTTCCTACTCTTGAACCCGACGGCAACTCTCTCTCTCTCCCAAAGACCTTCTTGGCTTCATCTTGCATTCTGGTTAGTGTTTTGTTAAGTGTTACGAAACGTGAAGTTGTGATTGTTAAGATCTATGCGATATCTAGGGTTCCATGCTAGTAGTGTGATTAATGAGTTATGTAAAACAGGATCATGTAAATGATTAGGATATCGGTTCATGCTTTGTTCTGTAAATTAAGAATTTGCAAACTGTTAGGGTTAAGGAACCCGAATGAGACTAGGGTTTTCGATATGCATGAGTACTTGGTATTATTGTTGTCATGTTAATCCGAATCGTATAGAAAATCATGGGATCGATAGTATGGAATAGTTGAGTAATTGATGTTATGATCCGATTGTTACTGTTCATGATTGAGAATGATTAAAGTAATGTAAATGTGCATAGTTGCTGGATTCAATGCTGTTTAATTTGATTAGAAACTGTCAAAGTTATTTGCCGATGTTTACGGGAATCACGGGAGTAATTTAAGTCGACGTGTGAAGCTGTTGACATCGTCGAGGAAACTCTTGGGAGTTTCGCCACTTATGTTGTCGACGAAACTCTTGGGAGTTTCACCACTTGTAAGTCGACGAAACTATGGAGAGTTTCGTGACATGTCACCTTGACGAAACCTATGGAGTTTCGTCATATAGGGAGTTTCGCCAGGAAGGTTCTTGCATGGACAGTAGGTTTGAAGTTTATATATGTTGCACGTATGACAGTGAATGATTATGATGATAAAACTGTGATGGCCACTGTTAACAATAATTAATGGTGACCAAGGGAACATGATTGGTTCTTACATATAGCACACTTAACTGTTAAGCATCATTACGAAACATACATCTGAACTGTGAATTTGAACAAGTAGGGTAACTGCTATGTGCTATTTGGTGATCATTGATTGAATACTCACTGTGATTTATATCTATACGTGAACCTTGTGAATGTGAAACTGATTACGTATGTATGAAAATCATAGGCTTTGATTGATTAACTGAGAACAAGTAACATAACAAACCGAGCAAACCAAGGTGAGTTCACACTTTCTACAAGGCATGGGATTCCCAGTGGTTGGGAATGGGTAAAAGATTTAATTGGAAACTGCGTGACCTCCTGGTTTGGAACACGTACCACATCCTCTTTATTGAAGGGTGATAACATGTACTAAGGATTTAATCGGAACCTGCGTGATCTCCTGGTTTGGGGACACGTACCACATCCTGTTTATTGAAGGGTGATAACATTGATACTAGACCAAAATCTCTATCATGAAGTCCCTCATTTTATTTCGACTTAATCACCGGGCCAATGGCGAGCGGGTCATTATTTAGATAACGCTATTTAGGTTTGACAAGCCTCACACCGTGCCACAGAGGACGGGCGTGAACTAATGTATCTAGGCACGTCAATGATGATAGACATTGACGCTAGGGCACCAACTTACTTCAGTCAGTGGTCGATATGTTAACGGGTCTAGTGGTTCACATGGGGAAGCCCCCACTGGTTATGGTTTGGGAAACAAGGGATTTGGTTAACTCATGGTTTATGAATGAACTTATGGTTTTTGGAGCAACCTTAAAATGAACACCAACTGTGAACTCACTCAACTTTGTTGTTGACTCGTTGTTACATGCCTTGCAAGTCGTTAGATTCTTAGCTGGAGCTTACATGGAAGCAGGAGTCGTTGTGGGACATGGACTGTTGAGTTCCATGTTTAACATTTGAACTTTTATACTTATATGTTGGTTTTAAACTTTATGCTTCCCTGATAACTTGAATTTGATCAACTTCTTTTGAACACCAATTATATTGTGTGGTTGGACTTTTATTTATTTAATTACATTGTTCAATATGATTGGTGGCTGGATCCTGGTCAATCACGCCTCCTGCGGTAATACTCCGCTTATAGATTTTGGGGGTGTGACAGATTGGTATCAGAGCCATTGTTTATAGTGAACTCGGTTTTAAAAAGGATAAGCTTTTAACAAAACCAGACTATAACCTGTACAGTGCTCAACGATCCACAACGACGCTTCGCTCCACGTGCAAGACTCGACACTATAGGTGATATGGTTTATGTTTGTATTGCCTACTTATTAGTTTACATAGTGCATTGCTCATGGTATGCTTAGTTAACGTAATGACTACTGTTTGAAACCCTGTGTGCTTACTCTCTTCTGTCATTCCACACTTATGCACTTTCACGACACTTTTCTCACTTATGTTTGCTTCAATGTGAAGATCATGAGTGGACGTCTCAACTTAACTCAAGCCCAGCTGACGGCTCTAATCAATGAACGAGTTGCTGAGGCACTCGCAGCAGTTCAAGCAGGAGGTATACCCTGCCATTCCAACTTATCCTAGGATGTATAGATCCTACCCTCGTGAAACAACTCTCGTGCTTAACCTTGTATTTTCTTTCTCGCGCGACAGGTCAGCATGCTCAACCTCCCGTGTTTACGTTCAAAACTTTCGTGGATTGCCGACCCAGTACCTTCAACGGTACAGAAGGAGCTGTAGGTCTCCTCCACTGGTTCGAGAAGATCAAATCTGTTTTTGAGATGTGTGAATGCCCTGAGGCTCGTAGGGTAAAATTCGCTACTGGAACACTCGAAGGTGCTGCGTTAACTTGGTGGAACGCACAGGTTCAAACGCTAGGGTTGGCAGCTGCTAATGCCACCCCATGGAACGACTTCAAAGATCTGATCAAGGAGGAGTACTGTCATCGTGACGACATTCACAAGCTAGAGGTGGAGTTTTAAAATTTGAAAATGACGAGATCTGAAATCGAGGCGTATACGAAGAGATCGAACGAATTGGCTGTATTGTGTCCTACTATGGTGGATCCTCCTATTAAACGTATCGAGCTGTACCTCAAGGGTTTAGTGCCAGAGATTCAGAGTCATGTGACTGCAGCTAACCTTGGTACCATCCAGCAAGTCATTCGACTATCCCATCGCCTCACTGATCTGGCAGTTGAGCAGAACAAGCTGCCTAAGCATATTAGTGCTACTACCACTTCTGATGCTCCTAGCGATAACAAGCGCAAGTGGGATGGAAATTCAAGCAAGGGTTCAACTTCTGTTCAGTCTCAGTCCCAGCGGCAAAGAACTGACGATTACAAGAGCCTTGGTCACCAATCCTCAGGAAATCAGAGTCAAGGTCAGAGTGGATACAAGGGGAATCACCCCAAATGCAATCGTTGTGGTTTTCACCATAGCGGACCATGCACTAAGGGTAACTGTTAGAGATGTGACAAACATGGCCATGCGGCTAAGGATTGCAGGAGCCTCTACCCTGCGAATCAGCGACGACAGCAACAGCAGCAGACTCCACAGAACCAGCAGCAGCAGCAACAGAGGGGTAACAACAAAGGATGTTTTCAGTGTGGTGCTGAAGGCCACTTCAAGAGAGACTATCCCCAGCTGAACCAAAATTAGAACAGCAACAACAACCAGGGAAATGGAAACAATGGGGGTAACAATGATGGCAATGGTGACAGTGGACGTGTTTTCATGATTGGTCAGGGTGAAGCGAGGAATGATCCCAACGTTGTGACGGGTAAGTTCCTACTGGATGACTTCTTTATTGCTGTTTTATTTGATTCGGGTGCCGATACTAGTTACGTGTCTTTAAAAGTTAGTCAGATGCTTAAGGGTACCCCAACACTTTTGAAAACCAAGCATGTCGTAGAACTAGCGAACGGTAAAAGTCTTGAGGCCACACACATAGTTAAGGGTTGTAATCTCGTCTTAGCTGGTCAGACCTTCTCTATCAACCTTATCCCCATTGTTCTTGGTAGCTTCGACGACGTCATTGGAATGGACTGGTTATCCCAACATCAAGCGGAAATTCTTTGCAAGGAGAAAATCGTCCGTATTCCTCGTTCTGGTGAAGAACCTCTTGTGATTCGTGGTGACAAGAGTGCGCGGTAGTGGGTATCATCTCTTTTCTTAAGGCCCAGAAGTGTTTACGAAAGGGCCACACAGCTATGCTAGCCCTTGTTACTGACACCTCAACGAAAGAGAAGAAGATAGAAGACATTCTTATTGTACGCGACTTTCCTGAGGTATTTCCTGAGGAATTACCTGGTCTTCCGCCTCATCGTCAAGTCGAGTTTCAAATCGAGCTAGCTCTTGGAGTGACACCAATAGCTCGTGCACCTTATCATTTAGCTCCATCAGAACTAGAAGAACTGTCCGCACAGCTACAAGAACTCTTGGACAAGGGTTTCATTCGTCCTAGCTCTTCGCCCTAGGGAGCTCCAGTCTTATTTGTAAAGAAGAAAGATGGTACCTTCCAAATGTGTATTGACTATCGCGAACTCAACAAGGTGACCGTGAAGAATCGTTACCCTCTCCCACGCATCGATGACCTGTTCGACCATTTGCAAGGGTCGAGCTTCTACTCAAAGATTGATCTGAGATCAGGCTACCATCAGCTGAGAGTCTGAGATGAGGACATCTCCAAAACAGCATTCAGAACTCGTTATAGACACTACGAGTTTCTAGTCATGCCTTTCGGGTTGACAAATGCACCTGCGGTCTTCATAGATCTCATGAACCGAGTGTGCAAACCTTACCTGGATAAGTTCGTTATTGTTTTCATCGACGACATCCTGATCTATTCTAAGAGTCAGGAGGAACACGAGCATCATCTATGACTTATTTTGGAACTTCTTCGAGCAGAGCAACTTTATGCTAAGTTTTCGAAATGCGACTTTTCGCTTCGTGAAGTCCATTTCCTAGGCCATGTGGTAAACGGGGATGAGATTCATGTGGATCCATCCAAGGTTGACTCGATCAAGAACTGGCCTGCACCCAGTACACCAACTAAAATCCGCCAATTCTTGGGTTTTGCGGGTTACTATAGAAGGTTTATCAAGGATTTCTCAAGGATTGCGCAACCTCTCACTTCACTAACTCAGAAGAGTGTCACCTATCGTTGGGGTGATGCACAGGAATCCGCGTTTCAGCAACTGAAGGAGAGACTTTGTAGCGCACCTATTCTCTCGTTACCGGAGGGCATAGACGATTTTGTGGTCTATTGCGATGCGTCAATCCAAGGACTTGGTTGTGTGTTGATGTAACGGGATAAAGTCATTGCTTATGCATCGCGCCAACTTAAGGTTCATGAAAGGAACTACACTACACACGATCTGGAGCTGGGAGCTGTTGTTTTCGCACTCAAGATACGGAGACATTACCTGTAAGGTACCAAGTGCACCATTTACACCGATCACAGGAGTCTCCACCATATCTTCGAACAGAAGGAGTTGAACATGTGACAGCGTCGGTGGGTCGAACTTCTGAATGATTACGAATGCGCGATCGAGTATCATCCGGGCAAAGCCAAAGTTGTGGCCAACGCCCTCAGTCGAAAGTAGACTAAACCTAAGCGTGTACGTGCGTTACAGCTTACCATCCACTCTAGTCTTCCCGCTCAAATTCGCGATGCTCAGGTTGAAGCATTGAAAGCAGAGAACATCAGGGCTGAGTCCCTGCGAGGATCGAAGAAACTGTGACACCTGTGTCACTTCAACCATCAAACAAATACCAAACCAATGAAATATTGTATTTCATACTTGGGATTTGTATAAATATGTGTATCATTTGCACATATCAATTCTTGTTCGATTTCGGGCTCTAAATCGCTTTCTGGAAGGTTATATGCGCACTGATGCGTAAATATAATCAGTTTAATGCGACAAACACTATGGAATAGTGAAATGGGCTTAACATACCTTAAATAACCCTTACCTAACTTAGAAATAAGTTTTGGAAGGTTTGGTGTGCCGAAATCAAGTTTATTCGCTTACTGGGACTAAATTCGACAAACTGTCAAAGTATGCCGATTCGTACTGTAACGAACATTCCGGAACTTGATCATAAGTTAAATATGCCCTAAATATCCTTTACATATCTTAGAAATAGGCTTTAAGGTGTTTGGTGCGCAAAAATAAACTTCTTGGTCATTCAGGGACTAAAAGCGTCAAAAAATGCATAAGTTTGCATTTTCGCGCGTATCTTACGTTCTGAATACATCCAGACATCCAAAAATTTATGTAATCATTAAAATATTTTATTTTAGTGATTGGCTTGATAAAATTCCATTCGTCGCGTAATTTGGATCCTTTTTCGCGTCCGTTCGTGTTTCGTCGTAATTAACCGAACAACGCAACCATACGACCAAACGAACCGACATCCGAGATATTTTTGAGCATGTTTCATGTTCCCTATACTTTAACTTCATTTTAGAGCCTTGAAATGGGATTAACGGGGCTTAAACATGTCAAAAATGCATCAAAAACCATGTTTTGCACATTCAGGGACCAAAATTGACAATCTGCCATAGTTATCTTAGGAAGGGACCAAAATGGAAAATCTGATTTTCAGCTTGTTCCAGTTGTTCCCCTCATTTTCACATGGTTTATAACTTACTATGGGCTATTTTTAAGGTGCCCATGGTTTTGCAAAACCATGGGTGCATGTGTACGGTCCAGATTTAAGCTCGGTTTTCGAGGAACGATCCTAACGGTCCTAGAAATCCTATAAATACCCATGCTCCTCATTGTTGCAACTCACACAATCTGATCTATTTGCTCTAAGTTGGGGCTTAGCACCTCATACCTGAGCAAGTTGGATCTAGATTTCCATTCTTGGACCCGTTGTAAGTCCTCTTTCGTTCTTTTTCGCGTGAAAGTCAAACTGTGTTTGACTTTCTGCTTTGACCAGTTTATGGTCAACATGAAGTTCGTTTGAACTTCATAACATGAGCGTAATCACGATGGTTTTAGTCTCTTGTGACTATACCTACTGATTACCACGTTATCTAGGCATAGCGGCGAGTCGTAGTTTCGGCCAAAATGCGTATTCTTGCGTATTTTGTAACCAAACTTCTTTTAGGTATCAAAACCATTTGTTTTGATACCAAACCTGTTTTCAAACCTCGTTAAACATGTTTTAACATGTTTAGCTCGTCACTTTAGGTTTAGTGCTTATGTAGGGTCGTAAGGTAAGCGGTCTAAACAACCGCTTATACTTTCGAACCCGACCTATTTGGTCGATCATTAGAATCCGACCAAACACATTAGGTGACCATAGTTGCATAGGGAATAACCTTCCAAGGTTATACCTTATGGTCACTTCGTTTAAGTAGTTGTATGATAGGTAGTTTATATGCCTTAGGTAAATGACCAAAATGCCCTTTTTGCACATAAATTTATTTTAAGCATATGTAACATAATTTTTGATATCTAAACTGATTAGACAACAATATTAGACATATTAAGGCATATAATACTTTTCATAGGACTAGTTAGGCATTTCAAACGCGTTTTACGTGAACGACGCGTTGAAGTGGCGTAAGCTACCTTAACGAGTCGTAATGGGTCGTAAGCACTTAGGTTAGGTTTCGTTTTAGAATGTAGGCTTTGTTAAACCATATTACATGAGTCCCTACACTCATTTGGTTTACGAAACCTCATTTTATCCGATCCTCCGATTAGGTCCGGTTATTAACGTAGTTACCTATATTAGGTGCAGTTTGATTCCGTGATCCCTCTAGCTTTGCTTGGTTGTTGTTCAAGACTTCTAAGCACCCTCAAGTGAGTACATAGTCCCCTCTTTTACTGTTTTTCAAACATTTTTGGGTGAAACACATGTGCCTACTTGATACTTTCGTGCTTTTCATGTTTTCATATCATATGCTTGTTATGTTCATTAGTACACTTATAGTACATGATTTCATTATGTTTTTGCTATGTATGTCCATTTAGCGCATACTTAGTACATCGTTTTACATTACATTTTAGGCTATGTATGTTCATTTGTTGCATACTTAGTACATTGTTTTACATTGCATTTCTGTTGCATATGTTCTCGTAGCATATGGACACATTGTTTTACATTTCTACCTTGTATGTTCACTTAGCATACTAGGTACATTATTTTCATAAAACATGCTTACATTTGGTATAATATTTGGTTTGTTTAATGAAACTAATACATTCATTAACACCGATCATGCCGCTCGGTAGTAGGTAGTGGTACCATAGGACTTGACAACTCCCATTCCTGAAATCCTAGGTTTGTTTGGGTGGAAGGAATGACCGAATCCGAAAACATTTCTAGGTAGACCTTTGACTTTGTTCTAGGGTTTATCCTACAGTCTCAAGGCTTGGATGTAGACGTTTAACATACCGCATAGATATTTGTATCAGTAAAGCATGCATTATTTTACAAAACATAAATTTTGATTATAATTTATCAATTGCATTGTTTTGTACATTTCTTTCTTATAGGGTCGAGTAAATGCTTTTAATCAATAAAGGCTTTTTATTCACTCTACATTACATTTGTTTACACAATAACATTTCAACATTTGTTTAAAACATTACATTTAGTTATACATGAACATTTTTTTACATTGGTGGTTTGTTTGGGTAAGTGATTTAAGTAACGAGACGTGTGTAATATGATAAAAGCATGGTGGATACGCCGCTGGTACTTCCTATATATAAGTGCTTTTATGATATTACATATCGTAGCGTTATTTAAACCATTTCAATTTGACATATTACATTTTACACAATTAACATATCTTTACAAAACATTGTTTTACAAATAACACATTTTATACAAATTCATTTTTACTTGGATATTTACATAACCATACATATTCTTTTATATCATCTGTTTCCTTATCAATTTTTATATGATTTCTAAAACAAAAACATTTTACAAGGTTCATGACTACTTTTGTTAAACATTTTCTTTAAACTTATAAGTCATGAATCCTATTATAATAAAACCTATGTATCTCACAGGCATTTTTATGCTGACGTACCTATTTTCACATGTGTTTCAGGAAATGATGCATAGGATTGATCAAGATACACTTAGGCAGACTCGGGCCTTAGTGACAATAAAAGATGCAAGACTAGTTAATTATGTTGTGCTTCCTTGTTGTTAAGACATTGTAATTTCTTTTAATCAATAAAACAACATTTAAATTCCCATGTGTTATGAAGCAATGATTCTGTAACAACACTCCCCGATGATTCCGCCACGATTTGTTGTTTTACGTGGTCGGGGTGTGACAGAAACAGTTAGAACAAAAGGAAGACGGCGCTTACTACGTGACAGGGCGCATCTGGGTTCCATTTTATGGAAATCTACGTGAGCTTGTGATGGATAAAGCACACAAGTCTCGTTACTCAGTACATCCTGGTTCGGATAAGATGTACCACGATCTCAAGACTACGTACTGGTGGCCCCATATGAAAGCTAACATAGCGACCTATGTTAGTAAATGTTTGACCTGTGCTAGGGTCAAGGTTGAATACCAGAAGCCATCAGGCTTACTTCAACAACCAGGAATCCCGACATGGAAATGGGAGCAAATTTCCATGGACTTCGTTACTGGCATACCTAGATCTCAACGAGGAAACGATACCATTTGGGTGATCGTAGATCGACTGACTAAGTCTGCACACTTCTTGGCTATCAAGGAAACGTATAAGTTTTCTACACTTGCAGACGTCTACCTGAAAGAAGTGGTCGCTAGGCACGGGTGCCAACCTCCATTATCTCTGATCGTGACGCGCTTTTTACCTCTGAGTTGTGGCAAGCGATGCACAAATCCTTTGGCTCTCGTTTAGACATGAGTACAACATATCATCCGCAGACAGATGGGCAGTCGGAACGCACCATCCAAACCCTTGAAGACATGCTTCGAGCATGTGTTATCGATTTTGGTAACGGCTGGGAAAGGCATCTACCGTTAGTGGAGTTTTCGTATAACAACAGTTACCACACTAGCATCCAGGCTGCTCCATTTGAGGCATTGTACGGACGAAAATGTCGATCACCCTTATGTTGGGCAGAAGTTGGTGACAGCCAAATCGCTGGCCCAGAACTCGTCGTAGACACAACAGAGAAGATTGCTCAAATACGACAACGAATGGCGGCAGCTCGTGACCGTTAGAAAAGCTACGCTGATAAGCGCAGGAAACCACTCGAGTTCCAGGTTGGGGATCGAGTGCTACTTAAAGTCTCACCTTGGAAAGGTGTAGTTCGTTTTGGTAAACAAGGCAAACTCAACCCGCAATATGTTGGACCTTTCGAAATCATTGAGAAAATTGACAAGGTGGCTTACAAGCTGAATCTACCTGAAGAACTCAGTGGAGTTCACAACGTATTCCATGTGTCAAATCTGAAGAAGTGTCTGTCAGATGAGACCCTCATAGTTCCTCTCAAGGAACTCACTATCGACGATCAGTTGCGATTCATTGAGGAACAAGTAGAGATTACTGACCGAGACGTTAAGGTTCTCAAGCGTACCACGATACCTCTTGTTCGAGTTCGTTGGAACTCCCGTCGTGGCCCAGATTTCACCTGGGAATGAGAAGACCAAATGAAACACAGGTAACCCCAATTATTGGAGAAAAGCGAAACCACTGTTGAGGCTGAAGCTACTGCGGAATTTCGGGACAAAATTCCAAACCAACAGGGGGATGATGTGACACCCCAGGAAAACCAGGAAACCACGCAACCTAACTAGCTTCCTCAGTGACTACATGCTAAATTTCGGGACGAAATTTCTTTCAAGTTGGGGATGATGTGATAACCCGAGATTTCAAGGTCTTTCCTCGACACGTTATTTGTTTCACAATTGTGTTCGCATAACTTGTTGCCTTGAAATTGTGCACGTTTGTTATACGTATGAGATATTGTGTTGTTATTTATATGATCAATGTGTTAATGTGTTTAGTTTTTATAAACTTATGAATTATTTGAAAGTTAAAAATTATACTTGAGGAAACACTAGAGTTTCGCCGTGAGCAAGCTCGACGAAACATGGGTGCTTTGCCAACACCATGTTTCGCCAGGATGGTGTTTCGTCGAGCATGGGCCTCGGCCCAGTTCAATTCGTGGCTCAGGCTTGTTGTGCTTTATATTCGTAACACCCTGGACGTAAAACAGAAAACCCTAATCCTCTCCTCTTCCTACTCTTGAACCCGACGTCAACTCTCTCTCTCTCTCTCTCTCCCGAAGACCTTCTCGGCTCCATCTTGCATTCTGGTTAGTGTTTTGTTAAGTGTTACGAAACGTGAAGTTGTGATTGTTAAGATCTATGCGATATCTAGGGTTCCATGCTAGTAGTGTGATTAATGAGTTATGTAAAACAAGATCATGTAAATGATTAGGATATCGGTTCATGCTTTGTTCTGTAAATTAAGAATTTGCAAACTGTTAGGGTTGAGGAACCCGAATGAGACTAGGGTTTTCGATATGCATGAGTACTTGGTAGTATTGTTGTCATGTTATTCCGAATCGTATAGAAAATCATGGGATCGATAGTATGGAACAGTCGAGTAATTGATGTTATGATTTAGGGTTGCATGTTAGTGTTAGAAATTGTTAATCTAATGATCCGATTATTACTGTTCATGATTGAGAATGATTAAAGTAATGTAAATGTGCATAGTTGCTGGATTCAATGCTGTTTAATTTGATTAGAAACTGTCAAAGTTATTTGCCGATGTTTACGAGAATCACGTGAGTAATTTAAGTCGACGTGTGAAGCTGTTGACATCGTCGACGAAACTCATGGGAGTTTCGCCACTTATGTTGTCGACGAAACTCTTGGGAGTTTCACCACTTGTAAGTCGACGAAACTATGGAGAGTTTCGTCACATGTCACCTTGATGAAACCTATGGAGTTTCGTCATATAGGGAGTTTTGCCAGGAAGGTTCTTGCATGGACAGTAGGTTTGAAGTTTATATATGTTGCACGTATGACAGTGAATGATTATGATGATAAAACTGTGATGGCCACTGTTAACAATAATTAATGGTGACCAAGGGAACATGATTGGTTCTTACGTATAGCACACTTAACTGTTAAGCATCATTACGAAACATACATCTGAACTGTGAATTTGAACAAGTAGGGTAACTGCTATGTGCTATTTGGTGATCATTGATTGAATACTCACTGTGATTTGTATCTATACGTGAACCTTGCGAATGTGAAACTGATTACGTATGTATGAAAATCATAGGCTTTGATTGATTAACTGAGAACAAGTAACATAACAAACCGAGCAAACCAAGGTGAGTTCACACTTTCCACAAGGCATGGGATTCCTGGTGGTTGGGAATGGGTAAAAGATTTAATTGGAAACTGCGTGACCTCCTGGTTTGGAACACGTACCACATCCTCTTTATTGAAGGGTGATAACATGTACTAAGGATTTAATCGGAACCTGTGTGATCTCCTAGTTTGGGCACACGTACCACATCCTCTTTATTGAAGGGTGATAACATTGATACTAGACCAAAATCTCTATCATGAAGTCCCTCATTTTATATCGAATTAATCACCGGGCCAATGGCTAGCGGGTCATTAGTTAGATATCGCTATTTAGGTTTGACAAGGCTCACACCGTGCCGCAGAGGACGGGCATGAACTAATGGATCTGGGCACGTCAATGATGATAGACATTGATGCTAGGGCACCAACTTACTTCAGTCAGTGGTCGATATGGTAACGGGTCTAGTGGTTCACATGGGGAAGCCCCCACTGGTTATGGTTTGGGAAACAAGGGATTTGGTTAACTCATGGTTTATGAATGAACTTATGGTGTTTGGAGCAACCTTAAAATGAACACCAACTGTGAACTCGCTCAACTTTGTTGTTGACTCGTTGTTACATGCCTTGCAAGTCGTTAGATTCTTAGCTGGAGCTTGCATGGAAGCAGGAGTCATTGTGGGACATGGACTGTTGAGTTCCATGTTTAACATTTGAACTTTTATACTTATACGTTGGTTTTAAACTTTATGCTTCCGCTGATAACTTGAATTTGATCAACTTGTTTTGAACACCAATTATATTGTGTGGTTGGACTTTTATTTATTTAATTACATTGTTCAATATGATTGGTGGCTGGATCCTGGTTAGTCACGCCTCCTGCGGTAATACTCTGCTTGTGGATTTTGGGGGTGTGACAGCTCAGGTGCGGTACAAGGTGATTGTGAAAGACGTATGTAGTCAAGAAGGGATTTGTTCCTCTTATTCGTTGAGAGTAAGATGTCTAAGGCCTGCTAAAGTTAAATCAACAGAGAATGATCACACTATGTCTTTGGATTTGACATGACATTTGTAACAAAGGGATAAATGATAAAGTCACCTAAATCATGTTCAAGTAAGGGACTTGAAAGGGATGATGTTATTGAATGGTACTTAGTCATACGTATTTGGGGTAGTAAACCGTTGTTAGGCGGTATTTACTGCTTGTATCAATCTTCTATGTATCTTGTGCAAGTGGAAGATTGTTGGACTATGTATACCCAAGACACATATTAAATTGATGTGGTTAGTACGTTATGATCCAAGTCGGGTCATTCCCAATAACAAGCTAGACAAACACCTATTATGTTTATTTATGATATGATCAAACAAATAAATATTATCACTTACAATATTTAGAAATTGGTTTTCTAAATAATTATTTTATTTTGTTATTTAATGGGTTAAATAACATTATAAAAGGTTATGAGATATTGCATAAAGTCTTGTAAACATGTGATGTTATATTTATAAAACTTATAAATTAAAACCAAGACTTAAAATGTAAAAAGGAAAAATTCTCATTGGTTGAATATGGTGGCCCTATGACCGGCCATGGGGAGCTTCCATGCACGACCCCCGACCACACCCTGGACGGGAGCCGCGAGCAATCAAGTGGTACCGGTGGTTATTTTGAAAATATTGCAGCGGAAAATTTTTTATCAGGACCGTGAGTTAGGAAAATACCAGAGTTTTAGAAACACCGGATTTTATTTATTAAACATATGGGAATAAACCCATGTTTTACAAAGGTAGCTTTAATATGGAATAAACCCGAATATATAAAAATAACATTTAATTCATTTGATAAAATAAGCCACTTCTTTAAGCCGTTCAGTGTCGTGTCACAACTCTTATTCCAATCTACCGAAATCACCTGAAACGCGTTTTAAAAACATTTGGTCAGCAGGAAATACTGGTGAGTTCATTCATTTTTGTACAAAAACACCTTTGTTATAATTCACAGTATTAAGAGTGATTACAATGTTTATATCAACCAATTACCCAACGGTATTTATCACTCGACTCGTTTCTGTGACTATGGTCATATCACCCATTGGCTAACCCGTTGTCCAATGGTGACAGTTATCAAGTAATGTATACAAAACCCCACATACCGGCTGTAATTGAAGTCTACAAAGACTTAATCCCTATAATTATAACTTTGAAAATAAATAGGGTTTTGGAAATAGTTTGGTAAAAGGAGAATGACTCACCTTGTTAGCATATAGTCTTGATTTAACATGCCTCCCGATTCTAAGTCTTCTGATAACTAAGCATCTATTTTGATTGTAAGTATATAGTGCAGAGTTTCTGATAGGTAAATATTTAGTTTAACAAAGTGGAATACGTGTTAGTGTTAAACCCAATCAAACCTAACGATGGTCACGAGATCAGAACCTTAACGAAATTCACAAAGTATAGTCTTATTTAGACAGCACTTTGGCATTCGTTAGTTGGTTTCCAAATCGATCGGACAGAATATCGTATCGGTGATTTTTGGTTAGAACACCAATGTATAGAGAGAAGAATAGAAGAAATGAGCAAAGAAAATGAATCCTAAGCTTCGTATTTATAGGTAGGAAATATGAAATTTCCAAGAAGTTTCCAATATACTTTTCTAGGAAGTTACCTATACATTTTCAATGAAGCTTCCTACCCACACACACACACACATATATATATATATATATATATCTTCTTACACCTTCCTCATATATATCTGTTTAGGTGTTTAATTTACTTAGTTAATCTTACTTAGCTTAGCTTAATTAATCTTACTTAGCTGATTAATTAATCTTACTTAGTTTAATTAATCTTACTTAGCTGATTAATTAAATAGCTTACTTGGCTGTTAAGTTTTCTTAGCTATTAAGTTTTCTTAACTGCTAAGTTTTACATAACCATTAAGTTTACTTAACCATTAAGTTTACTTAACTATTAAGTTTACTTAATTACTAAGTTTACGTAGCCAATAAGTTTTCTTAATCATTAAGGTTTCTTAGCCACTAAGTTAACTTAATTGTTAAGTTATTTTAACTACTTTGTTTACTTAATCGCTAATTATTCTGGTTTAACAACTCCCTAGTTACGAATTCTAATTTCTAGATACAATGGAACTCGTACTAGTGTATTAACTCATTTCAACTTTAACGATAATCACGAGATCGAAACCCTCACAACGAATGACAAAGTATTGTCAGATATTGGCAGCACTTAAACATCCATTGGATCAGTTTTAATCGATCGGATATCGTGTCAGTGATTAGAGTTATTACTCTGATAACAAGCAGAGTTTCAGGATTTAGAAGTTCTGACATTAGTGTCACACCCCCAAAATCCACACGCGGAGTATCACCGCTTGGAGGCGTGACTGACCAGGATCAAACCACTAATCATATTGAACAAGCAAGTAATTAATTGTAAAAGACCAACCAACACAATTAATGTCCAAAACAAACATAGTTTAAGTTATGAGTGGAAGCATAATGTTTAAAACCAACACATAAGTTTAAATATCCAAAGGTTTAACATGGCACACAACTGTCCATGTCCAACAACGACTCTCCCTTGTGCAAGCTCCAGCTAAGTACCTATTGACCTGCAAAGCATGTAGTAATGAGTCAACAATAATGTTGAGCGAGTTCACAGTTGGGTGCTCGTTTTAAGTTATTCCAAAAACAGTTCTTTTAGCTGGCATCCCTGCTTGGGGGTTACCCCATATTTGAAAACGTGATTTGTTTAACCCATTAACTCTGGCAATCCAGCCGTGGGGGCTACCCCATGATAGTTATCTGGCATTTCGGCCGTGGGGGCTACCCCTTGATAGTTATCTGGCATTTCGGCCGTGGGGGCTACCCCATGATAGTTATCTGGCATTTCGGCCGTGGGGGCTACCCCATGTATACACTAGACTCGTTACCATATCGACTGCTGACTAAAGTCATGTTTAAGTGCCCTGAACTGTCAATGTCTATCATCATTGACGTGCCCAGATCCATTAGTTCACGCCCGTCCTCTGCGGCACGGTGTGAGGCTTGTCAGACCTAAATAGCGCTATCTAACTAATGACCCCCTCGCCATTGGCCCGATTATTAAGTCGATATAAAATAGGAGGGACTTCGTGAAAAAGTTTTGGTCTAGTAAAAGTTATCTGTCCGTAAGGACGAGGAATTACATTCCTGAACCATTACTGTCCTACCCAAGAAAGGACGAGGAATCCATGTTCCTTAACCCCATTCCCAACCCCTGGGAATCCCATGCTTTGTAGAGTGTGAACTCACCTTAGATTGCTCGGTAGGTAAACGAAAGGTCAATCGTGCTGCTAGAGGTCAACCACGTCCTAGCATGGTTACCATACAAGTTAGGTTTTGGTTTCAAGTAATGCACATAAGTGTCACATAAGCTAGCAGATAAAGAACACACGCGGATCATGGCAACCACACAATGCACGTTAACATATTAGCAGTCAATTTCATAACATCTGATACTTGTACGATCCAAAGGTAAAGCCCAATTGTACAGGTGGCCCAACATGTTGTGCGTTCAGCACAGTCTTGTGCGATCCACAACATGTTGTGCGATTCAGTTAAACACCCGGCCCAAATAGTCCATAGCCCAAACATAACAATACGCGGCCCAATCTAATAACAAGTAAATGTCTTGTGCGATCCGGGTGAGCTTGTACGATCTAACCGACTTGTGCGATCGGAACCAGCCCAGCCCAATATACATGTCCGACCCAACAGGTAAACAAACACAATTGACTTGTGCGATCCGACAGTCTTGTGCGACTGGGGATCTCTTGTGCGATACGGTTAACTTGTGCGACCACACTTGTGTGCTTGGTCTTGTGCGCTTACGGATCTTGTGTGATTAGTTATGATTTCCTAATTTCATGCAATCAGTTACTACTACCAAATCAATTCATTTGACCAAATTAACAGTTTCCATTCTCACAAATTCTCGATCAAACCAAATAATTATCAACTAATTCATAAGAACCCTAGTTGTGTTCAAGCATGAACAACAACCTAAATCTTTAATCAAAAATTGGTTTCAAATCAGGATCATGCTAATCCAATTTGTTTAAACATCACCGCACAAAATCCCAAATTCCCAACTAATACTAATCTCACAATATTAGACAGATTTAGATAAATCATGCGGACACATCGAACAATCATTCATTGCCTAATCATGCATATTATCAACATCTCTCGGTTCATGTGTATAATCAAGACATCAATCAATTCTCATCACATGAGTATTGATAATATTTCACATGCACACTCCTTTCTATTGGACCTCACAAAATAGTGGGCTGACAACTAGATCAAATCACATGCAATACTCAATTCAAAGCACTGAAACATTTAATTCAGATCACTAACACATGTATATCCTACACAACCTAATCATTACCAATCATTCACTGACTTCATACACTTCATCACATCATTAACATTAAATAAATCGAATGGTCCTACTCTAATAAATGTTAACATAAATAGTCTTTCAGTAAGTCACGCCATCTTTTGATCATGCACCCTAAATCATTATTTCATCAATAAACAGTTAACATAAACAGTCTTTATATCACCAGAACACGTATGTCTCGTTTACACACACCAGCGAGTCATAAATCATACTATCACACACCCTAGTTATGCACAATAACAAAGTTAATAATCATAGTTTTATCAATTACCCACACCCTTCGGCCGGATCTTACTTCATATGTATTCATAATAATCACATAACATAAACATGGTACACATATAAAACTCATACATGAACAAGATCCCACGAGTAATATACAACACAAATAAGGATTCACTAACCACGATTTGATCAAGCAGAATAATACTCGAATGAGGGGGGGGGGGGTGTGTCCACTGCCGTCGCACATCAAGTGAGGGGAAATAATTTCTAGGGTTTACAATATGGCAAAGAGTTGTGGAATATGCCTACATGTTCACGTATACATAGAAAAGAGGGTGTTGGGCCGAACCCTTGTATGGGCTGCCTCTTGTCTCGAGTTCAATCATAGTGGGCCGTGTGGGTAAAGACATAGTGTACGGCTCAAGAGATGTTGTGCGACTGGCTAGTGTTGCGCGACCAAGAATTATTCAATATTCTTACTAATAATACAATCACACAAAATACGTAACGTACAATTTATAATTATTCATTAAAACCAATGTATCACATAGCCACACAAAGTTCGCATACGTTACATTAAACACAAGGATAGGTTCTGAAATACGAGTTGTCACATTATCCCCAAGTTGAAAGAAATTTCCTCCCGAAATTTAGCACGTACTCACTGAGGAAGCTAGTTAAGTTGCATGGTTTTTCCTGGTTTTCCTGGGGTGTCACATCCTCCCCCCGTTGATCTGGAATTTCATCCCGAAATTCCGTAGCTTCGGCCTCAGTAGTGGTTGTACTGTTTGTGAATAGTTGGGGATACTTTTGTTTCATTTGATCTTCGCGTTCCCAGGTGAACTCTGGGCCGCGACGTGAGTTCCAATGAACTCGAACGAGAGGAATTCTAGTGCGCTTGAGGACCTTAACATCCCGGTCCGTGATTTCAACTGGTTCCTCAACGAATCGTAACTGTTCATCGATAGTGAGCTCCTTCAAAGGAACTATGTGGGTCTCATCTGACAGACACTTCTTCAGATTTGACACGTGGAAAACGTTGTGAACCGCACTGAGTTCTGCTGGTAAGTTCAGTTTGTAGGCCACCTTGCCTATTTTCTCAAAGACTTCGAAAGGTCCAACGTATCGTGGGTTAAGTTTACCTCGTTTACCAAAACGAACCACACCCTTCCAGGGTGAAACTTTGAGTAGCACTCGCTCCCCAACCTGGAGCTCGAGTGGTTTCCTGCCCTTATCGGCATAGATTTTCTGACGGTCACGAGCTGCCGCCATTCGTTGTCGTATCTGAGCAATTCGTTCTGTTGTGTCTACCACAAGTTCTGGACCAGTAATTTGACTATCCCCCACCTCTGCCCAACAAAGAGGTGACCGGCATTTACGCCCGTAAAATGCCTCAAACGGAGCAGCTTTAATGCTGGTGTGGTAGCTGTTATTGTATGAAAATTCCACAGGCGGCAGATGCTTTTCCCAGCCGTTGCCAAAGTCAACCACACATGCCCTAAGCATGTTTTCAAGGGTCTGGATGGTACGTTCAGACTGCCCATCCGTTTGCGGGTGATAAGCTGTGCTCATATCCAAACGTGAGCCAAAGGACTTGTGCATTGCTTGCCACAGTTCTGAAGTAAAACGTGCATCTCGATCCGAGATAATAGAGGTGGCACTCCGTGCCTCGAGACAACTTCCTTAAGATATACGTCTGCTAGTGTGGAGAACTTATCCGTTTCCTTGATAGCCAAGAAGTGTGCAGACTTTGTGAGTCGATCCACGATCACCCAAATAGTGTCGTTACCACGTTGAGATCTAGGCAGGCCAGTAACAAAATCCATGGAAATTTGCTCCCATTTCCATTGTGGTATCTCTGGTTGTTGGAGTAGGCCTGAAGGTTTCTGGTATTCCGTCTTGACTCTCGCACAAGTCAAGCACTTGCTAACGTAAGTTGCTATGTGGGCCTTCATGCTAGGCCACCAATACGTAGTTTTGATATCGTGGTACATTTTATCCGAACCAGGATGTACTGAGTAGCGAGACTTATGTGCCTCATCCATCACAAGCTCTCGTAGGTTGCCATAAAGTGGGACCCAAATGCGTCCTGTTACGTAGTAAGCACCGTCTTCCTTCTGTTCTAAGCGTTGCCTTGAGCCGCGTAGGGCTTCAGCCCTGATGTTTTCTGGTTTTAATGCTTCTACCTGAGCATCTCGTATCTGAGAAGGAAGACTAGACTGTATAGTGAGTTGTAAAGCTCGTACGCGCTTGGGCGCAGTGTCCTTTCGACTGAGGGCGTCAGCCACAACATTGGCTTTGCCTGGGTGGTACCTGATCGAGCATTCGTAGTCATTCAGTAGTTCGACCCATCGTCGTTGTCGCATATTCAGTTCCTTCTGTTTGAAGATATGCTCGAGGCTCCTGTGGTCGGTGTAGACGGCACACTTGGTACCGTACAGGTAATGCCGCCATAACTTAAGTGCAAAAACAACAGCTCCCAGCTCTAAGTCGTGCGTAGTGTAGTTTCTTTCATGAACCTTGAGTTGGCGTGAGGCGTGGGCTATAACCTTGTCCCGTTGCATCAATACGCAACCAAGACCCTGAATTGATGCGTCCTAGTAAACCATGAAGTCGTTTGTGCCCTCTGGCAATGAAAGGATAGGTGTACTGCAAAGTCTATCCTTTAAGTGCTGAAACGCTAGCTCTTGTGCATTACCCCATCGATAAAGAACGCCTTTCTGCGTTAGTGAGGTGAGAGGCTGTGCAATCTTGAAGAATTCCTTAATGAACCTCCTGTAGTAACCTGCCAAGCCCAAGAATTGGCGAATTTCCGTTGGCGTACGAGGTGCAGGCCAGCTCTTGATCGACTCTACCTTGGATGGATCAACGTGAATCCCATCCTTGTTCACCACATGGCCTAAGAAGTGGACTTCACGAAGCCAGAAGTCGCATTTTTAAAACTTGGCGTATAGCTGTTCTGCTCGAAGGAGTTCCAAAATGAGCCGTAAATGTTGTTAGTGCTCCTCCTGACTCTTAGAATAGATCAGGATGTCGTCGATGAATACAATAACGAACTTGTCTAGGTACGGCTTGCACACTCGATTCATCAAGTCCATGAAGACCGCAGGTGCGTTTGTCAGCCCAAAAGGCATGACCAAAAACTCATAGTGTCCATAACGGGTTCTAAAGGCTGTTTTGGAGACGTCCTCTTCTCGGACTCTCAGCTGGTGATATCCTGATCTCAAATCAATCTTTGAATAGTAGCTCGACCCTTGCAGCTGGTCGAACAAGTCGTCAATGCGTGGAAGAGGATAGCGATTCTTCACAGTCACCTTGTTGAGTTCACGATAGTCGATGCACATTCTGAAGGTACCATCCTTCTTCTTTACGAATAGCACTGGAGCTCCCCAGGGCGAAGAGCTAAGACGAATAAAACCCTTATCCAAGAGTTCTTGTAGTTGCGTAGAGAGTTCTTCCAACTCTGATGGAGCTAGGCGATAAGGTGCACGAGCTATAGGTGCTGCTCCAGGAGCTTGTTACTATGAATTACCAAAGGTTCTCAACCAACACGAGGAATGCGGATGTTCTTTTCTTTACAAAGAATCTCTGCTCGATGTTGAGGTAGCCAATCTATACCAATATCGACGTTGAAACCATCACAACGTTGGGGTCATTCCTAGTATCACCCTGACCAATCACGAACACTCGACCCCTGGCACCATTGCCGTCGTTATTACCCCCGTTGTTGTCTCCATTGTTGTTCCCGTTTCCTTGGTTGTGGCTCTGATTCTGGTTCTGGTTCTGGTTCAACTGTGGACGGTGTCTCTTGAAGTGACCTTCAGCACCACACTGATAACATCCCTTGTTACCCTGCTGTTGCTGCTGATTCTGTGGAGCTTGTGGCTGCTGTTGTCGGTTCTTATTTGCAGGACGTGAGCTTCTACAATCTTTGGCTTCATGACCAAGCTTGTTGTATCTTTGTCACGATCTTTGTTGCACGGCCCGCTGTGGTGCAAATTACATCGATTCCACCCTGCCCTTGACTACCAGAAGATTGCTGACCAGGACTCTGGTAGTCATCGATCTTTCGCTATTGTGCCTGGGATTGAACCGTAGTCGAACCCTTACTAGAGGTTCCATCCCACTTCCGTTTGTTGTCACTGGGAGTAGCAGAAGTAGTAGTAGTAGTAGCACCAATACGCTTAGGCAGCTTGTTCTGTTCCACTGCCTGGTCTGTGAGACGATGAGCAAGACGGGTAACATCCTTGATGGTAGCAAGGTTTGCAGTAGTCACATGGCTTTGTATCTCTGGTACTAAGTCTTTTAGGTACAGCTCAATGTGCTTGATGGGAGGATCCACCATAGTTGGACATAATACTGCCAGTTCGTTGGGTCGTTTCATGTACGCTTCTATCTCTGACCTTGTCATCTTCAGGTTTAAGAACTCCACTTCCAGCTGGTGGATGTCATCTTGACTACGGTATTCACGTTTGGATCAGTTCCTTAAGAATCATTCCATGGGGTGGCATTAGCAGCCGCCAGCCCCAGCATCTGAACTTGCGCGTTCCACCAAGTTAGCATAGTGCCTTCGGGAGTACCAGTGGCGTACTTCACCCTATGAGCCTCAGGGCATTCACACGTCTCTAAGACAGACTCGAGCTTTTCAAACCAATGGAGGAGTCCAACGGCCCCTTCAGTGCCACTGAAAGTACTAGAACGACAGTCCATGAACATCTTGAAAGTACATACGGGTGGCTGAGCGTTCTGACCTTGTTGCGCGAGGAAAAAGAGACAGGGTTAAGCGTGAGAGTTGGGTCATGAGAGTAGGATCTATCATCCTAGGGTAGGTTCGTAATAGCAGGTTATACCTCCTGCCTGAGCGGCTGCAAGAGCTGCCGTAACTTGTTCATTGATAAGAGCCGTCAGCTGGCTTGAGTTAGGTTCACACGTTCTCTCATGATCTTCACATCGAAGGAAACGCAAATAGGAAAGGTGTCGCGTATGTGTGTAAGTGTGGAGTGACAGTAGGAAGCAAGCACACATGTGTTTTCAAACTATAGTTGCTACGTTTATCTAAGCATACCATAAGCAAAGTTCTATGTAATCTAGCAAGTTGGCAATAAAACATAAACCATATCACCTAGAATATTGAGCCTTGCACGTGGAGTGAAACGTCGTTGTGGATCATAGAGCACTATACAGGTTATAGTCTGGTTTTAATAAAAACGTTTTCCCTTATTAAAACCAAGTTCTCTATAACCAATGGCTCTGATACCAATCTGTCACACCCCCAAAATCCACACGCGGAGTATCACCGCTTGGAGGCGTGACTGACCAGGATCAAACCACTAATCATATTGAACAAGCAAGTAATTAATTGTAAAAGACCAAACAACACAATTAATGTCCAAAACAAACATAGTTTAAGTTATGAGCGGAAGCATAATGTTTAAAACCAACACATAAGTTTAAATATCCAAAGGTTTAACATGGCACACAACTGTCCTTGTCCCACAACGACTCTCCCTTGTGCAAGCTCCAGCTAAGTACCTATTGACCTGCAAAGCATGTAGTAACGAGTCAACAATAATGTTGAGCGAGTTCACAGTTGGGTGTTCGTTTTAAGTTATTCCAAAAACAGTTCTTTTAGCTGGCATCCCTGCCGTGGGGGTTACCCCATATTTGAAAACGTGATTTGTTTAACCCATTAACTCTGGCAATCCAGCCGTGGGGGCTACCCCATGATAGTTATCTGGCATTTCGGCCGTGGGGGCTACCCCTTGATAGTTATCTGGCATTTCGGCCGTGGGGGCTACCCCATGATAGTTATCTGGCATTTCGGCCGTGGGGGCTACCCCATGTATACACTAGACTCGTTACCATATCGACTGCTGACTAAAGTCATGTTTAAGTGCCCTGAACTGTCAATGTCTATCATCATTGACGTGCCCAGATCCATTAGTTCACGCCCGTCCTCTGCGGCATGGTGTGAGGCTTGTCAGACCTAAATAGCGCTATCTAACTAATGACCCGCTCGCCATTGGCCCGGCGATTAAGTCGATATAAAATAGGAGGGACTTCGTGATAGAGTTTTGGTCTAGTAAAAGTTAGCTGTCCGTAAGGACGAGGAATTACATTCCTGAACCATTACTGTCCTACCCAAGAAAGGACGAGGAATCCATGTTCCTTAACCCCATTCCCAACCCCTGGGAATCCCATGCTTTGTAGAGTGTGAACTCACCTTAGATTGCTCGGTAGGTAAACGAAAGGTTAATCGAGCTGCTAGAGGTCAACCACGTCCTAGCATGGTTACCATACAAGTCAGGTTTTGGTTTCAAGTAATGCACATAAGTGTCACATAAGCTAGCAGATAAAGAACACACGCGGATCATGGCAACCACACAATGCACGTTAACATATTAGCAGTCAATTTCATAACATCTGATACTTGTACGATCCAAAGGTAAAGCCCAATTGTACAGGCGGCCCAACATGTTGTGCGTTCAGCAAAGTCTTGTGCGATCCACAACATGTTGTGCGATTCAGTTAAACACCCGGCCCAAATAGTCCACAGCCCAAACATAACAATACGCGGCCCAATCTAATAACATGTAAATGTCTTATGCGATCCGGGTGAGCTTGTACGATCCAACCGACTTGTGCGATCGGAACCAACCCAACCCAATATACATGTCCGGCCCAACAGGTAAACAAACATAATTGACTTGTGCGATCCGACAGTCTTGTGCGACTGGGGATCTCTTGTGCGATACGGTTAACTTGTGCGACCACACTTGTGTGCTTGGTCTTGTGCGCTTACGGATCTTGTGTGATTAGTTATGATTTCCTAATTTCATGCAATCAGTTACTACTACCAAATCAATTCATTTGACCAAATTAACAGTTTCCATTCTCACAAATTCTCGATCAAACCAAATAATTATCAACTAATTCATAAGAACCCTAGTTGTGTTCAAGCATGAACAACAACCTAAATCTTTAATCAAAAATTGGTTTCAAATCAGGATCATGCTAATCCAATTTGTTTAAACATCACCGCACAAAATCCCAAATTCCCAACTAATACTAATCTCACAATATTAGATAGATTTAGATAAATCATGCGGACACATCGAACAATCATTCATTGCCTAATCATGCATATTATCAACATCACTCGGTTCATGTGTATAATCAAGACATCAATCAATTCTCATCACATGAGTATTGATAATATTTCACATGCACACTCCTTTCTATTAGACCTCACAAAATAGTGGGCTGACAACTAGATCAAATCACATGCAATACTCAATTCAAAGCACTGAAACATTTAATTCAGATCACTAACACATGTATATCCTACACAACCTAATCATTACCAATCATTCACTGACTTCATACACTTCATCACATCATTAACATTAAATAAATCGAATGGTCCTACTCTAATAATTGTTAACATAAATAGTCTTTCAGTAAGTCATGCCATCTTTTGATCATGCACCCTAAATCATTATTTCATCAAAAAACAGTTAACATAAATAGTCTTTATATCACCAGAACACGTATGTCTCGTTTACACACACCAGCGAGTCATAAATCATACTATCACACACCCTAGTTATGCACAATAACAAAGTTAATAATCATAGTTTTATCAATTACCCACACCCTTCGGCCGGATCTTACTTCATATGTATTCATAATAATCACATAACATAAACATGGTACACATATAAAACTCATACATGAACAAGATCCCACGAGTAATATACAACACAAATAAGGATTCACTAACCACGATTTGATCAAGCAGAATAATACTCGAATGAGGGGGGGGTGTCCACTGCCGTCGCACATCAAGTGAGGGGAAATAATTTCTAGGGTTTACAATATGGAAAAGAGTTGTGGAATATGCCTACATGTTCACGTATACATAGAAAAGAGGGTGTTAGGCCGAACCCTTGTATGGGCTGCCTCTTGTCTTCGAGTTCAATCATAGTGGGCCGTGTGGGTAAAGACATAGTGTACGGCTCAAGAGATGTTGTGCGACTGGCTAGTGTTGCGCGACCAAGAATTGTTCAATATTCTTACTAATAATACAATCACACAAAATACGTAACGTACAATTTATAATTATTCATTAAAACCAATGTATCACATAGCCACACAAAGTTCGCATACGTTACATTAAACACAAGGATAGGTTCTGAAATACGAGTTGTCACAATTAGAATGACAGAACAAGAGAGCAAGAGAAAGAAAAGAATTGAACGCTTTGAATGGAAACCATCGGCTGCTATTTATAGGCTGAAATAGGGGCGAGTCGCGGCCCGCGAAGCATATCAGCTTCTCCTTCGTGGCCCGCGAGGGAGTCTGGGTCGGTGTGAAGGTTGCTGAGTCATGGCGTGGTCTTGACATGTGGACGACACGTGTCCCTCATGCTTATCCGGAGACCACAGGTCTGTCGCGCCCCGCGAAGACCTCTTCTGAATCTGTCGCGGCCCGCGAGAGATGAAAATTAATTTTTTTTCTTGGATTTTTATGAAAAGTAAGGTTCTACGGGTTCGGGTTTTTACTTACGGAGCAGTTTAGGACATTTTTGTGTGAGTCGTTACATCCTCCCCACCTTGTTTAAAATCTCGTCCTCGAGATTTACTGGAACAAGTATGGATATTTTCATTTCATCTTTGATTCTAGTTCCTAAGTATATTCTGGTCCTTGCTTTGAAATCTAACTTATTTTGACCAGAACCTTTCTCTATACCTTGAGATTCTTATCGTTAACTTGTATGGTCTTTCATGGACTTAAAATTTTCATTTACCTCTATATCTTGAAGAGGTATAATTTAAAGATTTAGTAGCTGAGCATTTCTTTAAGTTTTATACATGAAATAAATCATGTATACCTACCATTTCCTGTGGCAATTTTAACTGATAAGCTACAGGTCCAATTTGTTTAATGATTCCAAATGGTTCAACAAATTTTAGACTTTTAACTTTTCTTTCTTGCCGCATCGGACTATTCCCTTTTCACGGAGAGATTTTTAGTTGTATTCTTTCTCTGATTAATGGTTTGCAGATCTCATGGCCCGATAGTTGCTTTTCTCATTTTTCTGCTCGACATAATGGATGGTACCTTCATTCATAAAGTGCTTCAAACGGGCAATACTAATACTTGAAAAATCTTATGGGTGAAAGTCCCACTTTCACCAATATTTATTGCACATGTACTTAGCACATCTTTCTATGTTTTATAGTGTTCCTTTACACTACTCAAAATAAGTCTGGTTAAAATTTTCCCAGAAATGAGAAGTGAAATGACTATCTTGGTTTGATACAATAGATAACGGGATTCTGTGTAATGAGACTATTTCATTCCCACATAATCTTAACTAAGTGTCTTATACTAAAAGGTTCCTTTGATTGGTAGGGATTTGAGCAGACTTGGTTAGTTGATCCACAATCACCCAGATTGTGTCGTCTCTTATTTTGGGTAGTTTGGTAACAATATCCATTGTTATCAATCTCATTTTCATACTGATTTGTTGAGGTAAACCTAGAGGGTTCTAATGTTTAGTTTTAAATTGCTAATAAACTAAATACTTGTAACTTGCTACACCCTTCTTCATTTCTATCTATCCGAAATTTAATCTAAGAGCACGTACTTATTTCGGCTTCTATGAAACTTATGACTTAAGGTATCAACTACTACATTAGTCTTAACTTTGTTATATAACAATTGGTGTTGTTCCTAGTCTAAGATGAATTCTGAATTCCTCCTTATGATTGGGTGAGAGTCCAAGATCTTCTGGGAAAACGTTAGAGTATTCTGATATTACCAGAATTTCTTTCAGTTCCATGCCTCTAGTGTTAATGAACTCCGAGACCATATACGCTATGTCTTACTTCCGTGCATAACTCACAGCTTTTATCACAGAGACGAATTTTGTTAGTTAGTCTGTCTTGGCTTCTTGTGGTCATTTCTCCAGTTGGCTTGCAAATCTCAACCTAATTAAGCAATCACCTTAGGAATCATCGTTTTCCATTTGTTCCTTTTTGTGAAGCAGACATAATTTCCTTTCTGTCAGTTCTTCTCATTCTTTCCATTTCATGGCATATGTCTTGATCATGTGTTTCGAAGCTCGGGTCTTACTATCTAAATATCTAAATTTTGAAGCATACATTACTTCATTCTTCTTAACATATATATACTAAAGGTTTGGACAACTTTAGCCCTTTGCAGCCCATGTATTTTGTAACAGCTTCTTTATTACTGGTAATCTTAGTGGGATTATAGGTGAAGAGTCTTTGTAGGTGCATCTAGTCGTGGTTACTTTTATCTTTGCAAGAGTTCTTAAAGAAAGTAGAATTACTCTTATTAGCGTAAGTTTATTTTAGACGTTTTGTGCCTAACACGACTTTAGCTACATGTTTCCTAATGCGTTAATAATCTAAGGTAACGCAAAAGGGAATTCTTATACTTTCGATGGCATCTCAACATAAAGGGTTCACATTGTTCATCTTGTCACACGAGTTACGAGACTGATAATCAAACGAAATAATGTTTGATATCGGAATTATAGATGTATATAAGAGATTCCTGATAAAGAAAATCTAAAATTTATCATTGATACATATGCTTGTGATTCATTCTAAATTGTCAATCCTTATGGCTTTTGGATATACATATCTATATAATCATATATTTCACATACTGTAATATACATACCATTCATAAGGCCAATGTATTTAACAGGTTCATGTTTTCAAAAACAAATCAGACATCAGGTCATGATACTATTTAGGGAATTCTGTCACTTGTTTGACATATCCTATACCCCATCTTACCCGGTTCTCGTCGGAGAGGTAACCCCCTCTTATCCGGTTCTCGCCGGAGAGGTAATTATCATTGTATTTCCCATAAATAGAATTTTCTCAATTCATGATTTTGGAAAAAGCATCCTTTATTAGGACTTTCATCAGAGAACAAGGAATTTAGTATTCACATGACGGATCATATTCCAGAACCCAGTAGTACCAACAAATAAGAAATAACAGTGGCCAAGTGTTATTGCTTATTTACCATACTTGCAACGTTCTAGTCATCATCCTCACGGCATACCAATACCCATCACACTTTATTTATGTAAGCTTATCTCGAAGCTAATACAAAAGTATCTTTCTTAAGTTCAAGTCTAAATACTATCCTTGTTGCTACCAAATAACAATTTCCTAACTCTTTTGTTTAAGCTTTGGTATTATTACTACACCTAATTGCTTAAACCAGTGGCTCTGATACCACTTCTGTCATGACCCCCGACCACACCCTGGACGGGAGCCGCGAGCAGTCAAGTGGTACCGGTGGTTATTTTGAAAATATTGCAGCGGAAAAATTTTTATCAGGACCGTGAGTTAGGAAAATACTAGAGTTTTAGAAACACCGGATTTTATTTATTAAACAGATTGGAATAAACCCATGTTTTACAAAGGTAGCTTTAATATGGAATAAACCCGAATATATAAAAATAACATTTAATTCATTTGATAAAATAAGCCACTTCTTTAAGCCGTTCGGTGTCGTGTCACAACTCTTATTCCAATCTACCGTAATCACCTGAAAAGCGTTTTAAAAACATTTGGTCAACAGGAAATATTGGTGAGTTCATTCATTTTTGTACAAAAACACCTTTGTTATAATTCACAGTATTACGAGAGATTACAATGTTTATATCAACCAATTACCCAACGGTATTTGTCACTCGACTCGTTTCTGTGACTATGGTCATATCACCCATTGGCTAACACGTTGTCCAATGGTGACGGTTATCAAGTAATGTATACAAAACCCTATCAGAGGAACAGATAATTAAAGCCAAAACCGGATCAGAGCAGTGGATCCAGAATAAGCAGATGTTATGTATACAAGTCTCTCCCCTTGAAAGTGATTTCAACATCTGATGACCTCCAATCCACTGATCGTTACAACTGTTGACTTACAACTGCTGATCAAGTCAAAGACTGATGAAGACTAAATCCCTGCTGTTCAATCTACTGCTATAGGTCAAGCACTACTTAATACATCAAGTACTGCTGGGTTCACATCAGTGGAAGGATTCAACAGTAGTTTAGTTTGTTTTTATGTAATGTATTGAAATCAGTAGTTAGCATAAGCAGTGTTTGTATTAGATCAGTTGTTAGAGTTTGTTAGGAGGTTAGATGTCACTTTCATGGTGACGTCAGCAAAGATGCCACAGTGGTTTGTCCGTGCCTATAAATAGAACAGTACCCTGTACTGTTCTATTAGCTTTTCACCATCTTCCTTCCTGTATGAACAAATCACTGTGAGCTCAGGCTGAGGGGGAGTTTGTTACATGCATGCATTGTAATTGAATCTTGTAATAAATTCAAGCATTCGATTCTTTGTTGAAAATGTGTATTGAAAGCAATTCTCCTGTTTGATTGTGTGCAAAGTTTATTTCCATTTACATTTCGCTGCATTACTTGTTCATTATTCATCTTAATTCAAACACAAAACATAATCAATCCAAACTCAGATCCTAACAATTGGTGTCCGAGCTGGGACAATCAAATTTGATTTAACAATTATTTTCACGTAAATAGTTCAGCTCACAATCGTTGATACTGATAGTTCCTCGTTTTGTTGAAAAACAGAGCAAGGTTTAATCACCATCAAAGTTGATTAATCAGTGCCTGTAAAACAACCAGGATGACGTCACAATCACAAGATGATAAGAATAACATCGGCTCACTTTTCAAACCACCCATGCTTAAACGAAATGAATACAACATCTGGGAGAGAAGGATGGGTCACATCCTTGCTCAACATAATACTGGATGTTGGAGATCTGTTGTTTTTGGACCACATGTTCCCATGGTGCCAAGTGCTGAGGATACAAAGAAGTTCGAACCTAAAAAACCTGAAAATTATACTGAAACTGATTTCCAAAAGTTCGAACTCGATGCCAAAGCATTTAGCCTCATTGCATCTGCATTACCCAATGAAATTTATGCTGGGCTGTTACATTGTAACAATGCCAAAGAGCTATGGGATGCACTGAAGGAACAGTTTGGGGGAACGGAAGAAGTTATTGAAAATAATAGGGAAATTCTGAATCAGCAGTATGAAACCTTTTGTCACATCAAGGGTGAATCATTGACCCAATAGTTTGAGCGATTTAGTTGTCTCATTAGTGAGCTAAGACTTGTTAAAGTTACATTTCCCAATTCAACACAAAATACCAGGTTTCTTAGATCACTACCTGAAAAATGGGATACAATTGCTTTTGTAACTTGAAATTCTGCTGAGTTCAAAGATCTGACCCTGACCCAACTTCATGGTAGACTCCTGACCTATGAAAGGGAGTTAAACCAGAAAAAGAAGTTGCAAGAGTCTGGTAAAGTTGCTGATGATTATTCATTTGGCAACACAGCTCTTTTTGGTCAGGAAGAATCTGGTAGCAGTAGTAAGGATCAGAGTTATGATCATTTTATTGATATAACTGCTGGTGGAAACTTTAACAACTCTGATTCTCACTCTGCAAATTATGCTTTTACTGCAAATTGTGAAAACCAGATGTTAGATAACTTGAGCTTTGAACTAAATAACTTACAGCACTTTGATCCAACTGATCTTGAAGAAATGGACATTTTGCATCAATTGGCATTGCTTAGTGAAAGAATAAGCAAATTTTACAAAAGGACAGGGAGAAAATTCCCAGGGTTACATGGGAATTTAAAAGTGGGGTTGGATAAGTCAAAAATCAAGTGCTACAAGTGCAATAGGCTAGGACACTTTGCCAGGGAATGTAGGAGTCAAACCACTAGTCCAATTGTTACTCATCCCAGCTCAAACCCTAGGCCACAAAATCAAAGCACTGTGCACTATTCCCATTATACCCCTGCTTCCCATGTAAACACTGCTCATTATGCAAACCCTGTTCCTGTGCATTATGTTCAAACCACTGTCCCTCAAATTCAGTATGTTCAGGCTCCTGTACCTCAGGTTCAAGTGCAACCAGTTGCACCACAACAAACTGCACCACGAGCAGTGGTTCAACCAGATCAGCAAAGCTTTTTCACCCAAGGCTTTGTTGACTGGAGCAGCTTACCTGAAGAGCTAAGGGATGAAAATTTTGCACTCTATGCTACTAATGATGCTTCTAATGATGAATTTTGTCTTATGGCATTAGAGTCAATACCAGAAGAGCCGGATGCTGAAAAGGGGCAAACAAGTGCTGAAACAGTGGATGAAGTTGCTGAAGCAGTGGTTACTGCTGTTGCTGGTGAACTACTGCTGGGAGAAAATTCAGAAACCCTGATTGAACCATTGGTTGACCACTAGTCTAAAGAAGAAGAAAAAGAAGAAAAGGAAGAAGGTGAAAAGAAGAAAGAGCTGATGAAGAAAATGATCATCAATGTGACTGTGCCATGATGGCTGCAGGTAAGGTATCATCTTAGGTTCTTGAAAATCTGTGTTCAGACAAGTGCATTATAGCATTTGCTAACATCAAAGAGGTGAATGAAAACCTTAGGGATAGAGTGTTGAATGATGAGGTCAAATTTGAAAAGTCTTTAAAAGAACTTAAAAAAAATTGGCTGAAAAAGACAAAGAAATCTGTAGCTTAAAAGAAGAGCAAAGCATAACCAAGAACCAACTCCAAACTATGGTAGAAAAATATCAAGTTTGCAAAAAGGAGTTGGAATCCACCCAAATCACTTGTGAAAGATGGGTGGAATCTTGCAAAGGTTATGAGGTCATGTTAGAAAAAACAGCTTGAAAGCAATGTAAAATTTGGCATAGGCTTTAGAAAATATGAAGAAATTGAAAACACCGCGGCTAAACAATCTGGTTCAGTTGAAATAACACCAACAAACAAGAATGGCCAAGAAGTTAAGATAACTGACAAACTTGGTAACAAAATCACTCTGTAAAGATCTGTGGGATCCTCAACTTTTGAGGAAATTGAGAAATACCAATTTAAACCCACATGGTCTGATGAGTGTGACATTCTTGAAAATTTTAAACCAATGGACTTCACAACCACTGATGGTGTAAAAGCTCCTAAAGCAAAGGTCATTCCTTTCAAAGACATCCCAACAGTGGTTCAAAACTCTGTTGCTAAGGAGTCTGAGAAAAGGAAGAAAAGATCAAAAACCTGTTTTATGATTTTTGTGAAAAGAAAAATCATCTAACAAAAGACTGTTTTCATCTAAAAGCATATGATCTAAACAAAACAAGTGTCATTGTACCTGCTGAGAGCTGCACCATCTGTGGTAAAACAAACCATAAAACTCAAGAATGTGTGTATCTCAAAAACTTTGATGTAAAAAAGAATGAGTACACTGCAAAAACATCCTTAAGTTCATCAACATCATCTGTCAAGTTCACCAAGAACCAACCACTGTTTGTGCCAGTCCAAACAGCTGTTACAAAACAGTTGAACCAAACATCTGTCCAAAGAGATGTTCAAGTGACTGATGCACCCCCTGCCAATCAATACAGAAGAGGCAAGGGACAAACATCATACCAAAGGATCCCACATGTTTATGAGGCTTACAAAAGGCCTTCTAAACCAAGAGTGAACAGGCATCCTTTTGGTTATCAGCAGATCGTTGGGCAAGCCCAACAGTGATTAGAGAAAAACAGTCCTAAAACTGTCCAAACTCCTGACCTAACCACTGTCCATCCATCTGAACTCATCCCAGACACTGTTGAGATCCCATCCAAAGCCTTATTGGCTTTGGAGACCCTAATGAACTAATCCTTTTACTTCATGTGCAGGGAGCTTCTGCATGCTTAGATAGCCTTTGGTATGTAGATAATGGAGGCTCCAGGCACATGACAGGATGCAAAGCCCTACTCAAATATTTCAAAATCCATGGAGGGGGTGATATATCCTTTGGTAATAATAGTAAAGGGAAAGTTCTGGGGTCTGGTACAGTATAATCTGGTAATGTAAAATTTGAAAATGTCAATCTAATAGACAATCTAAAATTCAACCTCCTAAGTGTTTCACAAATGAGTGATAAGGGCTATGGCTCATTCTTCACAAAGGATTGTTGTAGGATTGTTGGACCAGAAATGGTTGAAAAGATTGAAGCAATAATAAAAACTGGAAAAACCAAACTTGTTGCTCAAAGAAGTGGCAATGTTTATGTAGTTGATATGTCAAAAGAGAGCCCCAGAACTGATGCATGTCTGTTCTCAGCTGCATCAAACAAAGAGATAGAATTATGGCACAGGAGATTGGGGCACACAAATCTCAAGACAATCACTGCCATTTCAAAACAGGGGTTAGTAAGAGGTTTACCTCAAAAACTGTTCACCTGTCCTGAGCATTGTGTTTCCTGCCTAAAAGGAAAACAACATAAAAGCTCATACAAATCAATTGATGAGTCCAAAACAACCAAATGTTTGCAAATGCTTCATATGGATTTGTTTGGCCCAGTTAAAGTCATGAGTCTTAAGAAAAAGAGATATTGTTTGGTTATTGTTGATGACTTTTCTAGGTTTACATGGACTTACTTTTTACACTCAAAAGATGAGACTGCAGGCATTCTGCAAGACTTTGTGAAACAGGTTGAAAAGCAGTTTGACCTTCCAGTAAAAATCTTCAGAAGTGATAATGGCACATAGTTCAGGAACAAGGAGTTAGATGATTTCTGTGTGTCAAAAGGAATTGTGAGGCAATACAGCATTCCAAGAACACCAGAACAAAATGGGGTTGTTGAAAGAAAGAACAGGACCTTGATTGAGGCTGCCAGAACCATGCTTGCTGATTCAGGTTTGCCATTAACTTTTTGGGCAGAGGCAGTAAACACTGCTTGCTATGTCCAAAACATAGTTTTAATCAACCCCAGGCATCAAAAGACTGCCTATGAACTGCTGTATAAGATAAAGCCATTGATTTCATATTTCAAAGTTTTTGGCTGCCCATGCTTCATTTTAAACTTAAAAGACTCTATTTCCAAATTTGCAGCCAAAATTGATTGTGGTTATCATCTGGGATACTCAACCACTGCTAAGGCCTACAAAGTGTTTAACACAAGGACCAAAACATTGGAAGAGACTTTGAATGTAAAGTTCAATGAACTTTCATCAATGAAAATCCCAGCAAATCCTGCAGACTTATTTGATCTTGATAAATTCACATTTGAAAGTGTTGCTGTCAAGACTAACAATGCAGGTCCATCAGAAAATTCATCATCAGACTATGGATATGAAATCATCATTCCACAACAAAAGTCTGCATCAAGTGGAAGAGCAACAGATGTTCAAAACAGCTGTCAAAGCCCAACCACTGCTACCTCAACAGTTGTTGATCAAAGTAACCCTTTAACCCCTGCTCCCATATCATCAAACACTGTTGATAATCCTCCATCAGTGGATAAAAGTCAGCATGTTTTCACACCAGTTCCACCTATTCCTCCACCTCTATTTGAAGCCGCTGCTAGATCATCAAAGTCACCAGCAGTGGTTAGCTCAGATGTTTCACATCTGCAGCCTTCACCATTAAATGCCATTGTTCCAAACCAAGGAGATCTTATCTTCTTGAAATCTCATCCACCTGACGAAATCATTGGCAACATCAATGAAGGGGTGCTCACAAGAAGTCAATCCCAAAACATTTTTCTTTTTGCTGGTTTCCTATCTCTCCATCAGCCAGTCAAGTACCAAGAGGCACTGAAAGACAACAGCTGGGTAGAAGCCATGCAAGAGGAGCTCCAAGAGTTTAGAAGACAACAAGTTTGGGAGCTTGTACCATTGCCAGAGGGTGTAAGTCCTATTGGCACAAAATGGGTCTTCAAAAATAAAACTGATGAAAGGGGTATTGTTGTTAAGAATAAAGTTAGGCTTGTGGTTCAAGGGTTCAGACAAGAAGAGGGCATTGACTATGATGAAACATTTGCCCCTGTAGCAAGACTTGAAGCTATCAGATTATTTCTGGCCTTTGCTGTCAACCACAAAATCAAGGTGTATCAAATGGACATTAAATGTGCATTCCTCTATGGTAAGATTCAAGAATAGGTTTATGTTTGTCAACCTCCAGGCTTTGAGGATCCATTTAATCCAAATCATGTCTACAAGCTAAATAAAGCTTTGTATGGCCTGAAACAAGCACCAAGGGCCTGGTATGAAACTCTTTCCACTTTTCTACTATCCATTGGTTTCACAAGAGGTAAATAGATAAAACATTGTTTTTAAAATGGAGAGGAAAGGATTTGATGATTGTCCATATTTATGTGGATGACATCATATTTGGAAGAACATGTAATAAAATGTGTGAAGAGTTTAGGAAACTCATGACAGCTGAGTTTGAAATGAGTGCAATGGGTGAGCTCCAGTGCTTTCTTGGTCTCCAAGTAAGGCAACTGCAAAATGGCACTTTTATCCGTCAAGGCAAATATGCCAAAGAACTTTTAAAGAAATTTGAGATGGATGATTGTAAGCCATGTGGTACACCCATTGCAACCAATAAAATAGTCATGTCTGATGAGAAGGATGATTTGGTTGATCAAACTTTATATAGAATCATGATTGGGTCTTTATTGTACCTAACTGCATCTAGGCCAGACATCATGTTTGCAACATGTGTTTGTGCAAGATCCCAGTCAGCCCCTTGAAAGTTAAACCTTATTGCTGTAAAAAGGATATTCAGATACCTAAAAGGTGCTCCCACACTTGGTATCTGGTATCCAGCTGATGGTAAAATTGAACTTTCAGGTTTCTCAGATAGTGACTTTGCTGGATGTGACAAGACAAGGAAGTCCACTTCAGGAGGGTGCCAATTCCTAGGCAGCTGTTTAGTGTGTTGGCAAAGCAAAAAGCAAGCAGCTGTTTCCACATCCACTGCTGAGGCAGAGTATATAGCTGCTGCAAGCTGTACAACCCAACTGCTTTGGCTTCAAAATCAGTTGTTGGATTTTGGTATCACTGCCTTAAAAACACCACTCATGTTGGATAGCCAGGCAGCAGAAAATATCATCAAAAATCCAGTTTCTCATTCAACCACCAAGCACATTGACATCAGACATCACTTTGTGAGGGATTGCTATGAAAAAGGTTTGATTTCTCTGTACCATGTACCAACTAAGGATCAGCTGGCAGATGTGCTAACCAAAGCATTAGACACATCCACCTTTGAAAGTTTGATCTCTAGGATTGGCATGCTAAACATGGAATAACAGGCAAAATCCTGTTTTTCTATGAATAAAAGCATTAAAATGTTTTCAGAAAATCAAAAATCCATCCTTAAAAATAGCTAAAAATGAATTTTTCATTAAATCCTTAAAAGTCTGCCATAACCACTGCTTTGTTCAAAAATCTATTCTACTTAAAAGTCTGTCCACTGCTGAAAGTCAACCCATGTTCTCTCTTTTCCTTGATAAGCACTGTTGTTCAAAATCAGTGTTTTATCCACTGTTATGCTATCCACTGATAGTAAAAATAACCCACTGCCTTCATTATTACCGTTACACCCACTGATCTTGTTCCATCAGTGGTTTTCATAAAAACCCTTGTCCTTCATTTCATCAGGGGTTGGCACGTGGACAGTACATAGCGGTCAGATCTTTTGTAACCGCTGCCACATCAGTATTCACTTTTTCCTTTATAAAACCCTCTTCAAAACCCAAACAGGGTTTTACTGTCGAATCAAATTCACAAAAATTCTTTTCTCAAAGCAGTTTTCAACTCCTTCTCTTAAATCCTTCAAATCCTTCATCGATCTTCTTCTTCAAAATGACAAAATCAAAGTCATTCGTGAAATCCACTTCAAAATCATCTTCTGAAAAGGCCACTCAAATGGCTACTACACCCATCGAAATACCATACAAAGCTCCTCACAATTATCTGGGTCTCCTACAAAACCCGGCACCACTGATACCTTCAATTCCATCATTGACACTATGTCTGCATCAAAGTACAAAACTTTGTTAACAGCAGATGCTCCAATTTATCTGAAAACCCAGAGAGAGTTTTGGAAAAATATTACCCTTGAAAAACAAGGAGAAGATGTCATAGCCATTAACTCTTCTCTAATGGGTAAAGCAGTCAAAATCACACCACAATCTATCTCGAAAGTCTTTGAACTCGATGATCAGCAAGGTAAAACTTCTTTTCCCAAAAAACGAGTTAAAAACTGATTTCCTTGAAAGGGGGTATGCAGATACATTAAAAAGGGATACCTTACAAAAAGGTAATTTTCCACCAGCAACAAGATTTTTGTTCCATACCCTGCTAATGTGTGTTTCAAACAAAACAACTTCTTTTAATGAGAGACCATTAAAGATTTAAAACCTGGGATATGCTATTCTACAAGATGAAAATTTCAATTACTCCCAGGAAATCTTTAATGATTTAGTTAAAAAATGTTGATAAAAAGCCATTCTTACTTTTTCCAAGATTTCTAAGTTATTACTTTGAAAAGAAATTTGGTAAGGATAATGCTCATGTAATAAAACAAGGTGACTCTTTTCAAATAAACAGCTTAACTGCTGAAACTTTCACAAGAATGTCAACACCTTGCAAAACACAAGCAGAGGTCCCTGAGCAGAATTTAGCAGCTACCACTGTTCCTCAGGTATCTGCTGCTGAGCCTACTGCTCTAGGTGATCATAGCAGCAAAACAACTGCTTTGAAACCCACACCTAAAATCACCAAAAGGCCAAAATAAAAGAAAACTCAAAAGCCCCCCAAACATACCAAAAAGGCAACTCTGGAGGATGAGATAACAGAGCAACTGCCAGTGACAACACAAAAGTCACAAGAAACCACTGCTGCTACTTCCTCACAGCAGTTGGTAGAAATATCTCAACCTTTGCCTCAAACTCCTCCTGCTTCTTCTAAAAAAGAACAGGTTGTACATATAGGGACACCACAATATAATGCTCTGGAATCACTTGCTTCCATCATCCACAGCCCAATGCCCGGGGCCAATTCTCTTTCTACACCCAACCTCACCTCCACAATTCCCCCACAGACACAAATATTGTTGGATGCTCTTGATCTGCACCAGTCACAAACCAGTCTTTCTCAATCACCTGTCAATGAGAACATACCTCAACAAGTGACTGGGTCTGATGTATCAATCATTGCTAACCCACCAACAACACCTGAGGAGGTTACACCCCTTGAGTTACAAGTAACTCTTGGTGGTAGTCCAAGTGAAGCAGCCACTACAAGTGCTGAACCCACTGGTTTGCATTTGGACAGTGGTTACATCAATAAGACTTCCTTGGAGGCAATTTCTTCTCTGAAAACACCTATGTATCCAGTTTACACTGGGTCACTAAAAAGTGTCTTTCAATTTGAAGGAAGAAGTCCCCAGTATCAAGACAAAGAGGCATCAGTGGATGACTTTTGGAATACAATCCATGAGTCAACCACTGTTACAACCACTATTAGTGGGAAATCAGATGATCCCATTAAGTTGGGTGATGGTTTAATGTACCGAGAATGGACGGACAGAATTGACAAACTGGATACTTCTGTTGCAGAAATTAAAGATATGCTGCAACAGTTGTTGAAAGTTCAAAAGGTACCAACCACTGCTGCTCCAGCTCAAGCACCTGCACAACCTGCACCTGCTGCAAATGAGTTATGGAACTTATTTCAACCACTGCTCCAACAATAAAAACAATTGGCTGATCAGCAGCATGAGATTCATGTTCAAAAGCTGAGAAACATGATGGAGTCAAGGTTTAAAGATACCCAAGCTGACATCAAGGCTATAAAGGTCCACATCCTGAACACCACTGGCACTGCTCCTCCCACTGTTCTCTTTATTGATAACCCACCATCAGATAATGCCAAAAATGGGGAGAAAATCAAGCAGTGGAAGAAGAAGGGAATTGAAGATGGTCTTTATATTGAACCAGAAAAAGATAGCATGACTAAAGACATTCCCTTGCCAGATGGTAGTAAAAAGATTGATGTTACCACAAATGCACTTGCTGAAGCAAAAGCAAGTGTAAAAAGGGATAGAGAGGCTAAGGATAAAGCCAGGTGTCACGACCCCCGACCTCACCCTGGACGGAAGCCGTGAACAGTCAAGTGGTACCGGTGGTTATTTTGAAAAGTATTGCAGCGGAAATGTTCATCTGGACCGTGAGTTAGGAAAAATATCAGAGTTTAGAAAACACCGGATTTTATTTATTAAATAAATGGGATAAAACCCATGTTTACAATGGTAGCTTTAATAAGGGATAAACCCGAATATATGAAACCATTTTTCTTAATTTAATTTAATTGATAAAATAAGCCACTTCTTTTAAGCCTTTCGATGCCGTATCATCACTCTTATTCCAATCTACTGTAATCACCTAAAACGCGTTTTAAAAAGATTTGGTCAGCAGGAAATACTGGTGAGTCACTCAGGTTATATATAACGACACATTAGTTATAAATTACAGCATAAGAGCGATTACAATGGCTACTATCTTATTTTTATCTGGCACCGTGTCACACCCTGGTGACGATGGTCATACCACTATTGGGTCCTTTCACCCAAGTAGTGATGATTGTCACTGTTAGGTTGGTGAACCTAACCGTGAGAAATTAGTAATGTGCACAATACCCCACTTGCCAGTGATTCAAGATAACCAAGACTTAATCCCTGTAATTATAACTTTTGAAAACAATTTGAGTATTGTAAAACATTGTTGATAAAAAGAGAATGACTCACCTTGTTAGCATATAGTCTTGATTAAACAAGCATCTTGATTCTAAGCATCTACTTTATAGTTCTGAATCTTCTGATGATTATACATCTATTTTGATTGTAAGTGTATAGTGCAGAGTTTTCTGGTAGTTAAATATTTAGTTTAACAGAGTGGAATACGTATTAGTGTTAAACCACATCAAACCTAATGATGGTCACGAGATCATAACCTTAACGAAATTCACAAAGTATAGTCTTATTTAGACAGCACTTTGGCATTCATTAGTTGGTTTCCGAATCGATCGGACAGAATATCACATCGGTGATTATTGGTTAGAACACCCATGTATAGAGAGAAGAATAGAAGAAATGAGCAAAGAAAAATGAATCCTAAGCTTCCTATTTATAGGTAAGAGGATAAGTCTTACCCCTATATAGAACTTCCCTAGATAAGTCTTCCCCAGATAAAGCCTTCCCCAGAGCTGATTAATTAATTAATCTTGCTTAGCTTAATTAATCCTGCTTAGCTTAATTAATCTTACTTAGCTTAATTAATCCTGCTTAGCTTAATTAATCTTACTTAGCTTAATTAATCTTAACTGGTAAATTACATCGTTTACTTAATCGATTAATTAACTTAATTAGTTGCTTAACTACTAAGTTTTACTTAACCATTACGTTTACTTAAACACTAAGTTTACTTAATTGCTAAACATTCTAATTAAACCACTCCCTGAGTATGAGTTCTAATTCTAGATACAACGGAACTCGTATTAGTGTATTAACCCAATTCAACTTTAACGTTAATCATGAAATCAAAACCCACAACGAATGACAAAGAATAGCCATATACAGGCAGCACTTAAACATCCATTGGATCGGTTTCAATCAATCGGATATAGTACCGTGTCCGTGATTAGAGTTATTACCCTGATAACGAGCAGATTTTTAGGGTTTAGGGGTGTTGTGCAAAGAAACGGAGATACGAGATAGTAAGTTTGTCAAAATTTGATCGAACTGGTGCACAGACTTCAGTCCCACTGCTGCCCTCTTATAGCTGATTTTTGGGTCCCCTCGCGTGGTGCGCCGGCCTCCCTTTTTTCCTGGAGCGTGGCGCGAGGATAGTTGGCCTGGCTTTGGTCGCCACGTGTCCCATGTAGGTCTGACATGTGTCGTCTTCGCGTGACGCGTGTCCTTGGCCGCTTTTTCGTCCAATCGTGCGTTTTTCCTCGATTTCCATGCTGATACTTATCGTGTATGTTTGGGTCTTGATCCTAAATGGTTTGGTTTATAATTATGAGTCTACTAAAGATATTTTTGTGCGGTTTAGTTCATTAACCGTCAAGTTTTCAAGTTTCGTCGCGCACACTTTGGATTTTGTTTATGGATCTTTTTGAGGGTTGTTACACCAGGTGGGAACAGGAGAAAAAGGCTTTAATGGAGCTGAATGTGAAGGGTCCTTCTGAACCTATGGATGATGAAAATCCTAAGGATGAAAAGAAGAAGCCCATTAGATAAGTGAGGCAACCCAAACACACACCATCCAGACCCACAAAGCATGCTTCCAAACCACCTTCCAAAGGCTCCAAACCTCAAACTTCCACCCAAACAGCTGTTGTAACTCCTGTTGTATCAACAACTATTGATACTTCAGTAGTTTCAACAACTGCCAGCCAAACACCTGCCATCACTTCAACACACACCACTACAACACACACCACAACCACTGCCTTACCACCACTACCAAAAATCACCTCACCACCTAAAACAACTTCACCACCATCATCACCTCCTGCTAAAAAGCAGAAGACAACAGATGTTACAACATCTGTTGTAATGGCAATAGTGGTTGAAACACCAGTTGTTTCAACAACTATTTGTCAGCCACCTTCCACCACTCAAATCACCACTTCACAACCATCCAACACACCACTAGCCTCTCCTAAACAAAACAGGAGAAGGATAATTTTTCCTGATGATGATTCTCCATCACCAACATCTTTACAACCACAATCACTTGTTACTATACCAAACCCTGTTCCTCTCTCTTCAGCCCAAGTTCAACAACCAATCACTGCTATCACTCCAGCAGGTTTCCAATATCCTCTTGAACTTATAGCAGCCAGAGAAGAGATCAAATCTTTCTACTTTGAGGATGATCCTGCTAAAAGGAGTTTGCCATCTGTTGAGGGATATCCCAGGCCTAACAACATTGAAGAATACTTGAAAGTTAAGGCTCAACAAGCAGAGGATATCTCCAAGAAAAATTCACAAGGAAAGTCTGACAAAGAAATACAAAGGCATTATCAATTTCTGCTCACACAAGTCAGATCTTTGGATCAGTTTGCAAAGAATGTGTGTCAGCAAATATCAGAAAGAGCAGATGAATCCCTTAGAAAAGACTATATTGAAAATATCATGACTTATAAGAAGTATAAGGGAGAAAAACATATGTACAAAGAATGGACCATTCCTGAGCTTGAAAGTGAAGCAATCAGGATTCAAGAAATGATTAAAAACAAGGTTAAACACACTCCTCCTGATTAGGCAAAGTACCAAAAGAATGTACCTGAAAAGACATTGGAACTGAAGAGAATGAAAGATGAATTGATCACTGCTGAATTTGGGTCAAAGAATCAAGTGATGAGGTGGAAAGAAGACAAAGTCAGTGTCACTTATAAAAAGTTGGGGGAATTAAGGAAGAAAAATCCAAAAATTCCACAAAAACCTGACTATCCTGAAGCAGAGGTTTCAACAAGACCACCAAAGCTGCAAATCAGGAGATCCACTGCTCCAGCTGGTGCTGCCATCTATAAAAGAAGACAACAAAAACAGTTGGATGCTGAAACAGTGGAAGAATTAATGGCAGGAGATGACCTTGTAAAAGAGGGTATTAAGAGGATAATAGCAGAAACTCTTGGATTGAATCAACCTGCAAGCACTGCTCAGTCAGTCATCACAAGGCCAGCATCACCAAACTCCTCATCTAATAAAAATCTCCCAAGAAACCCACCAGACTCAAAAGTACTAAAGTGGAAAACTGACAAACAGACCCATGTACTGACTGTGATCAAGTCTAGTGGAGAAGTGAAGAAAATAACAAGGGAACAATCACTTGGCCTAAGTATTGAACATTTGCAGGATCTCCTTGATCTTCCACTTTGCAGGGATGAAGATGACACAGATACCTTAGACTTTGAGTTACAACTCAAAGGGTAAATAAGGGAACTGTTGATGAGGCAATAAAGATCTACAAATAATGAAGGGTTTTGGCATTATCTATTCCAGGGGGAGATTGTTGGGATTGAACCCTATCAGAGGAACATATAATTAAAGCCAAAACCAGATCAGAGCAGTGGATCCAGAAAAAGCAGATGTTATGTATACAAGTCTTTCCCTTTGAAAGTGATTTCAACATCTGATGACCTCCAATCCACTGATCGTTACAACTGCTAACTTACAACTGCTGATCAAGTCAAAGACTGATGAAGACTAAAGCCCTGCTGTTCAATCTACTGCTATGGGTCAAGCACTGCTGAATACATCAAGTACTGCTGGGTTCACATCAGTGGAAGGATTCAGCAGTAGTTTAGTTTGTTTTTATGTAATGTATTGTAGTCAGTAGTTAGCAGAAGCAGTGTTTGTATTAGATCAGTTGTTAGAGTTTGTTAGGAGGTTATATGTCACTTTCATGGTGATGTCAGCAAAGATGCCAAAGTGGTTTGTCCGTGCCTATAAATAGAACAGTACCCTGTACTGTTCTATTAGCTCTTCACCATCTTCCTTCCTGTACGAACAAATCACTGTGAGCTCAGGCTGAGGGGGAGTTTGTTACATGCATGCATTGTAATTGAATCTTGTAATAAATTCAAGCATTCGGTTCTTTGTTGAAAATGTGTGTTAAAAGCAATTCTCCTGTTTGATTGTGTGCAGAGTTTGTTTCCATTTACATTCTGCTGCATTACTTGTTCATTGTTCATCTTAATTCAAACACAAAACATAATCAATCCAAACTCAGATCCTAACAGGCTAACCCGTTGTCCAATGGTGACGGTTATCAAGTAATGTATACAAAACCCCACATACCGGCTGTAATTGAAGACTACAAAGACTTAATCCCTGTAATTATAACTTTGAAAATAAATAGGGTTTTGGAAATAGTTTGGTAAAGAAGAATGACTCACCTTGTTAGCATATAGTCTTGATTTAACATGCCTCCTGATTCTAAGTCTTCGGATAACTAAGCATCTATTTTGATTGTAAGTGTAGTGCAGAGTTTCTGATAGTTAAACATTTAGTTTAACAGAGTGGAATACGTGTTAGTATTAAACCCAGTCAAACCTAACGATGGTCACGAGATCAGAACCTTAGCGAAATTCACAAAGTATAGTCTTATTTAGACAGCACTTGGGCATTCGTTAGTTGGTTTCCAAATCGATCGGACAGAATATCGTATCGGTGATTTTTTGTTAGAACACCAATGTATAGAGAGAAGAACAAAAGAAATGAGCAAAGCAAAATGAATCCTAAGCTTCCTATTTATAGGTAGGAAATATGAAATTTCCAGGAAGTTTCCTATATACTTTTCTAGGAGGTTACCTATATATTTTCTACAAAGCTTCCTACCCACACACACATATATATATATATATATATATATATATATATATATCCTCTTACACCTTCCTTGCACCTTCCTCATATATATCTATTTAGGTGTTTAATTTACTTAGTTAATCTTACTTAGCTTAGCTTAATTAATCTTACTTAGCCGATTAATTAATCTTACTTAGCTTAATTAATCTTAATTAGCTAATTAATTAATCTTACTTAGCTTAATTAATCATTCTTAGCTGATTAATTAAATAACTTACTTGGCTGTTAAGTTTTCTTAGCTATTAAGTTTTCTTAACCGCTAAGTTTTACATAACCATTAAGTTTACTTAATGATGTGTGTAAAATGCAACATATAAATTACATCAAATGAAGCATAAAACTAACCCTTTTTAAGTACTAATGTTGGAAAAAGAGTGTTTTTGTCTTCCTTTTGTATTTTCAGGATTAAATGAGCTCAAATTCACAAAAGAAGCAAAAAGACAGCTAAATCCAACATAAATACAAGAAAAAGGAACATAAGTGGACTGCCCGACTGTAACACCTGTGCCTCCATGGCCATCAAACAAATACCAAACCAATGAAATATTGTATTTCATACTTGGGATTTGTATAAATATGTGTATCATTTGCACATATCAATTTTTGTTCAATTCCAAACTCTAAATCGCTTTCTGGATGGTTATACGCGCACCGACGCGTAAGTATAACCAGTTTAACGCAAAAAACACTCCGGAACAGTGACATAGGCTTAACATACCTTAAATAACCTTTATATAACTTAGAAATAAGTTTTGAAGGCTTTGGTATGGTAAAATCAAGTTAATTCGTCTACAGGGATTAAATTTGACAAACTGCGAAAGTATACCAATTTGAATTGTAACAGACATTCCAGAACATGACCATAAGTTAAACATACCATAAATATCCTTTACATAGCTTAGAAATAGGCTTTGAGGGGTTCGGTGTGCTAAAATAAACTTTTGGGTCATTCAGGGACTAAAAGTGTCAAAAAGTGCACAAGTTTGCATTTTCGCGCATAACTTACGTTCTGAATACATCCGGACATCCAAAAATTTATGTAAGCACTATAATATTTTATTTAGTGTTTGGCTTGAGAAAAATCCATTCGTCGCGTCATTTGGATCGTTTTTCGCGCTTATGCGCATTCCGTCGTAATTAAGCGAACATCGCGTTCGTACGACCAAACGAACTGACATCCGACATATTTTTGAGCATGTTTCATGACCACAATGTTTAGGCATCATTTTAGGGCCTTGAAGTTGGCTTTACGGGCCTTGGAAGTGCCGGAAATGAGCTTAAACACGTGCAGGGACCAAAACTGTTAATTCTGAAACTTGGGATCTGACCAGACAGGCCAGGCGGCCCGCGTAAGACATATGTTAATCCTTACGCGGCCTGCGTCAGTGTTCCAGAACAGATAAGATCGATTAGTCAGCTGATTCCAGCTGTTTAATCCACAACCACACATTCTAACTTGCCCTTTCAGCTCATGGGGGATCATTTTTAGTTACCACAACAATTGGACAAGTGTATGGCCAAGATCGAATCACGTTTTCCAAGAAACAATCCTAACGGTTCGAGAAATCCTATAAATACCCCACCCCATTTGCTTCTAAACCCACTAGAATCTGATTTGAGGAGCTCTAAGTTGAAACCTTTGTTTCATACCTGAGCTACTTGAATCACGATTAGCATTCGGGGACCCTTCGTAAGTATTCTTTCGTTCTTTTCTTTCTTTTACTGCTTTTCGAGTCCGAAAATCAAACTTTGTTTGACTTTCTGCGTTGACCAGTTATGGTCAATGCGAAGTTCGTTTGAACTTCGCAACGTGATTGTAATCACGATGGTTATAGTCCCTTGGGACTATGCCTACTGATTACCACGTTGTCTAGGGTCGTAAGGGTAAGCGATCTAATAAATCGCTTATACCTTCGAACCCGACCCATTTGGTCGATCATTAGGATCCGACCAATCACATTAGGTGACCATGGTATATAGGGAATAACCTTCCGAGGTTATACCCTATGGTCACATCGTTTAAGTAGTTGTATGATAGGTAGTTTATATGCCTTAGGTAAATTATCAGAATACCCTTTTCATGTATAATTGGTAATTTAGCATATGTAACCTAAACTTTTGTCACATAACTGATTATGTAACATGTTTAGGCATATAACACTTGTCATAGGACTAGTTAGGCGGTCCGAACGCGTTTCACGCGAACGACGCGTTAAAGTAGCATAAGCTACCTAAACGGGTCGTAATGGGTCGTAAGCACTTAGTTTAGGTTTCATTTAGTATGTAGGCTTTGTTAAACCATATGACACGAGTCTCTATACTCGTTTGGTTTACGAACCCTCATTCTATCTAAATCCTCTGATATAGGTCCGATTTATTAACATAGTTACCTATATTAGGTGTCGTTTGATTCCGTGATCTCTAGCATTTCTTGGTGGTTATCTTAGGACTTCTGAGCAATCTCAAGTGAGTACATAGACCCCTCTTTTACTGTTTTCCAAACATTTTGGGGTGGAACACATGTGCCTACTTGTTACTTTCATGCTTTCCTGTTTTCATATCATATACCGGCTATGTTTGTTAGTACATTATAGTACATGATTTCATTACATTTCTGCCATGTATGTTGACTGATAACATGCTAGCACATTGATTTACATGACTTTTCTGCTTTGTATGTTAACTTAGCATACTTAGTACATTGTTTTACATCACATCACATCACATGCTATGTATGTCCATTTAGTACATGCTTAGTACATTATTTTACATTGCATCTCTGTTGCATATGTTCCAGTAACATATGGACACATTGTTTTACAGCTCTACCTTGTATGTTTACTCTAGCATACTAGGTACATTATCTTCATAAAACATGCTTACATTTTGGTATGACATTTGGTTTGTTTAAACTATACTATACATTCATTAACACCGATCATGCCGCTCGGTAGTAGGTAGTGGTACCATAGGACTTGACAAATCCCATTCCTAAAATCTCGGGTTTGTTTGGACGTAAGGAATGACCGAATCCGAATACATATTCTTTTGATAACCCATTTTTACATGGTTATCCGACTGTCGTAAGGTTTGGATGTATGAATTTTCACAATACCGCATAAGTGTCTATATCAGTATAGCATGCATTTACTACACAAAACATAACTTTGATTTAAACCAAGTTTTACTTCAATACTTTGTTTTGTGCATTTCACCTATGGTTTAGTTGATACATTTCACTAGCCATACATATCATTTTGTTTACATATTACATGATTTACATTGATCAGGCATTTCCACAGGACATAACTTTGATTTAAACCAAGTTTTACTTCAATACTATGTTCTTGTGCATATGGTTTAGTTGATACATTTCACTAGCCATACATATCATTTTGGTTACATATTACATGGTTTACATTTGACACATAAACATTTTTGACATTGGTTATACATTACATGATTTACATCTTGACATAAACATTTTAACATATTATTTCAATACATTTGGTAGTTGGTTTAAACATAGACATCTTACATTGTTGGTTTGGTTTGAGTAAGTGATTTAAGTAACGAGGCTTGTGTAATATGATACAAGCATGGTGGATACGCCGCTGGTACTTCCTATATATAAGTGATTGTATGGTATTACATATCGTTGCGTTATTTGAAATCATTTCAATTTAGACATATAACATTTTATACAAATAACATACTTTTCACAATACATTGTTTTACAAACAACTTAACTTATACAAACTCATTTTACATGGTTATTCATTTAACCATGCATTATTCTCTTATTTATACGTATCATCTGAACTTATTGTTTTTCAAATGATTTACAAAGACAAAGCAAATTACAAGGTTCATGACTAAACATTTTCTTAAACAGAAGTCATGAATCTTATTTTCACAAAACCTATGTACTCGCCGGCATTTTTATGCTGACGTACCTATTTTCACATGTGTTTCAGGAAATGAAGCATAGGATTGATCAAGATACACTTAGGCGGACATGGGCCTTAGTGACAATAAAAGATGCAAGACTAGTTATTTATGTTATGTTTCTTTGATTGTCAAGACATTGTAACTCGTGTATTTAATAAAACAATATTTAATTTTCCATGTGTTATGAAACAATGATTCTGTTACAACACTCCCCGATGTTTCCGCCACGTTTTGTTGTTCTACGTGGTCGGGGTGTGACACCGACCCCTCAACGGCATCTTCCCAAGCAAAATAGAGAAGGCAGAAGACTGAACACGCCCCGTGCTCAGCCAGCACGGGGCCGTGCCCAAGAAGCAGCAGAAAAGACAAACCTATAGAAGCTTCTATTGCCCACCACGGGGCCGTGTCCAGTGAACACGGGGGCGTGGCGAAAGTACTGCAGGCGCATTAATTGTAATTGCGAATTACAATTAATGAAGGGAGAGAGTGTCAGACAGGCACGGGGGCGTGTCCAGCGGACACGGGGCCGTGCCCAGCCTTCTGTTCAGCCTATAAATAGGAGTGCTTGGTTTCATTTCAACTCATCCCTTGGCACACCACCTCTCTCACACTTCATCCACCACCCACCACCATCACAACACCATCATCCACCACCATCATCCATTGTCCATCATAGAGTGTGTGAGTCGTCTCGGGATCCAAGATTGATCGTAAGAGTTCTTGACAATCAAGGCCATGTTTGCCTAAGTCTCTTACATCACTTGGTGAAGACAAAGTGTCTAGTATAATACTTTTTATTTCTAATCTTTTGCACTTTTTATTTGGTTTTGTATTAATGACTTTTATAACTAGTTAGTTATGTTGAAGGTGATCTTTCCTTATCGTTTGTCCGTGGTGTCTTGGCATTATTTTATTGTCTATATAAAATAAAAGATTTTCACCATTCATATCTCCACGGTCTATATGGAGGTATGTTGGCTACCTGGTCGGGGGTTAAGGGAACGGTTTTGTAAAGGTCTTGCCATTGTTCAGCGTTTAGAGGTCCTGCAATGGACCTGGGTCAAATTTAGTAGGACCTCCTTCAATGCTTCACGGTATTGGATGGCGGGGGTCCAAACTCTTTGATCCCCTCATAAGTTAACTACTATTAATACTATAACCCGGCAATTTATGACTGTATCCCTGCTGACTCAGACTACTTAGTCGAGGGTAACGTCACCTCCAAAAGAGGGGCCTACATAATTTGCATTAATAACTTAATTAATTATCTTCCAATAATCCACCCTTTTAGGATTGTATCCTTGCTGACTCAAACTACTGGGTGAGGGTAACGTCACCTTCAAAAGAGGGGCCTACTACAATAACTAAGATAATCTCTTAAACATGTGCAAAAGTGCGGAAATTATCAAAGGTTATACTAGATACGAGTCGGAACCAAGTGATTCATCTTGTCTATCTGTTTTTCTTTTTATTTTTATTTTCAGCATTTTAGTTAGTTTTTATTTATTTCTTAGTTTAAAACATTTTTCTAACTTTTTATTGTGATTAGACGTTGAGGATAAACCGGTACTAAAAGCTCTTGTGTCCTTGGACGACCTCGGTATCTTACCAACACTATACTACGCTCACGATGGGTGCACTTGCCCATATGTGTGTCTAGTGTTAGTAAATATCGTGTTTTATAAATTTAAAACTTGGTTAAAAAAGTGTTAAAGGGGCTTAAATTATACACCTAATATATATAACACTTGACCGCACATCAAGTTTTTGGCGCCGCTGCCGGGGACACAAGGATTTTAAGAAAGTTAGGAATCAACGGCCTAATCATTTTTTATTTTTCTTTTTAATTTTTTTAGGATTTTCTTAGTTTTTCAGCTTCTTCAGAGCTCAGCACGGGCCGTGCCCGCTGAACACGCCCCCGTGCTAAATCATTGGAACTGGCAATCCTGTTTTAAGTCAGACAGTAAGCTGAACACGGGGCCGTGCTCACTCAACACGCCCCCGTGCCCAAGATTCGCTTACTGAAAACAGAACCGTTAGATCCCAGCGGTTGGTAATTTCTGACATAAACATGAGTGATAGTAATTGTTTTTACTTTCGGCACTCTTATGGTACGTGGTGTCAATTATGTGGAGGCGAACATAGAGAATTAGAATGTTACTTTCTAAATTATAGGCCCCACTACATGGACCCACCGATTTCTTATAACCTTAAGAGGGGCGAAAGTAAAAATAAGCCCTATCTCTCCCTCGAATGCGCCCAGCCAGATATTCTAGGGGAAATGCTCCTTGACGAGTTATTTCAACTAGAAAAGCTAATTCTAAATTGGTCAAAAGAGCTTAGGAAGGACTTTATTGATCCACCCCAAGACGATGACCATGACGAAATGTTGGAACCGCATTCCGACAACCTCGTTGCTCCCAAAAATACCTTCATACCTAGCAAAGACTTGGACGATAGTCGTCCCTGTGCCGATTGTGCCGTGAAGGACTCTCCATCGACTTCGTTCGGTGCATACATAGACCTGAGCGATTCGGCATACACCTTCTTTAACGAGAGCCCGGGAAAGGGTTGGACTTGTCCACCTAGAATGAAAATAGGAATTACCCTCACCGACAACCTCTTGCGTTCTCGCCTTAGTTTAGGACAATTAAGGTATCTTAGGCACTTTGGGGTTGTTCCAACCAACCAGGAGCCACCCGATACTAGTGAGTTCCTTAAAAAAACTAGACAACTTCATAAAACAGTCCCTCGACACGGGGCCGTGTCCAGCCAACACACCCCCGTGTTCACCAAAAAGATTCCCTTCTGATCAGTACGTCAGAATACGGACAAACTGTGTCAGAACTCCACCTGCACACGAGGCCGTGTCCAATGGACACGGGGCCGTGTCCAGGATGCTGTCGTTTTCTATAAATGCAGCCAAGAATTCTGCACAGATGGACCAACTTGGGACAGAGATTTGAAGGAATCTTCTCTCAACTATCCTAGGGAAGTCTAAAAGAAGGTTCCAACAACCCATCTTGTCCTTTCTTCTTTTAGCCATTTCCTTCTTCTCCATCTTTCTCCAAGAACTACCATTAAAAGTTTGAATTCTTCCAACTTTGTGGTAGGAATTAATGAGTTTTGTTCAAGGAATCTTGGTAAAAATATGTTATGTAACATTGTTTTAAGTTATTAATGTCTAAAAAGACCCCACAAGTTCAGAAAATAACTAAAAATTTCAAGTTTCCTTGCTCCAAAATTCTGCAGAAAGATGAACACGGGGCCGTGCTCAATGAGCACGGGGCCGTGTCCGGTCACTGTTTCATCAAATAAACTATTTTTCAGTTTATTTTTCGTAGAATGACGAGTGAAAACAGCGAAACATCTTCCGTGCATTCATCAAACAGCCGAAGAGGAAGGAGGCCCTCCGTTGAAGCTACACTTGTGCACTATGTGATAGCATTAAGGGAGGCTCTCGACGAAATGACATCAGTAGAGGAGGTCCTAATCGACCGTATTAACGATCTTACGGTGGGACTCGAAAGCAGCTTCCAAGAAATTAACCTCTTGCACCAGAGGTTAAATATTCTTGTAGCACCCCCGATGGAACCAGTCCTCCCTCAACAGGATTGGAACCTGGCACTCGGAATTAACAACCCTACCGGGTGGGAAGACTTTCCGGAGGAACCTCCCGTGGAACACCAACAAGAGATCCTGGTGGAAATCGAAACTCCTCAAACTAATGCCAATGAGCCTTCTTTTCTCCTTCCAAGGGAGGTGGAAGAGTGGCTCGCCGACATGTGAGGAAAGCCGCACCCGGAAAAAGGAGTTCTAAAAGGCCTTGTCTAACCAAGATTAGTAGCTTCTTGGAAATTTTGCTAATTAAAATAAAGTAGAGGCTAGAACTCCATCGTTTAATATTTCTTTGTTTTCATATCTAGTTTAATATAAATTTAGGACTATGAAAGGTCTCTCTATGAGTACAATGAAATGATGGTTTTTAAAGTTTGGATGGTTCTTAATAAATAAAACACACTCATGGTGGTAAGGGATGAAAAGGGGAACGAGAAAAATGACCCCATGCACAAGAACAAGGCAACCCGGCATCAATCTCTCCATTACAGTAAGCTCGGCACGGGCCGTGTCCAACCAACACGGCCCCGTGCTGAACCCCCTGCCGAAAAATGCCCAGTTCAGGTAACTGGACACGGGCCGTGTTCACCAGACACGCCCCCGTGTCCAGGCTTCTGTTTCTTTTCTTTAATTTCTGTTACTGGCACCTGAACACGGGGCCGTGTCCGGTCCCCACGGGGCCGTGTCCAGACTACCAGTAACATAAATCTTTGCTTTTAACATCATTTTACACATCTAATCAACCTAAAAATTTATTTTTGGGACACATTGAGGACAATGTGTAATTTAAGTGTGGGGGGATGCTAAAACCTTGAATCTTGTAAGTCCTAAATACAAGCCTTACACAAAACTCTATTGGAACCGCTAATCACCCCAAATTTTTTCAAAAATTTCATTTTTTTTTCTTGTCTAGGTTTAACTCGGGAAATTCAAGTTCTCAAAAAGGTTATATTTTTACGAATTTACAACCGATAGCGTAGTGATAAAAAGAACCAACATAAGAAAATTATGAAAAGGCATGGCAAACTTAGTTAAAATTTGATTATATATACTTGATCACATAAAAACCCATTCCCACAAAAGTGAGTTTTGAGCCTTTATTGAGCATACAATTACATATCATTAAACTAAATGCTCATTTTTCGTTTCTTGTGTGAATAGCCGTTTGGTTCTTACGACTCTAGAACTTGCCATGACGATACATTCCCGGTCCTTATCAACTTAAACCCGAGTAAGTAAATGATAGAGGCATTAGGACTAACCCTTTTTATTTCTACACCATTATTTTTCTTTTTCTTTTACCACCTACCAAAAAATCCCCCTAGTTAGCCCCTTTGAGCCTAAACCTTTTCATTTCATAACCCAAACCAAACACCCTTTTACCCACCAAAACCTTTTTCATTTTTAACCCTTTGTTTTAGTAACAAGTTCGGTTTTTCGTATGATCGTTCAAAAAAAAAAAATGTGTCGATGATGAAGCAAAAAAATAAACAAACAAGTTCATCAAAAAAAAAAAAAAAAAAAAAAAAAAAAAAACTTTGTTTGAATAAAAGCTTCATCAAAATAAAAGTTACAAAAATAGAATGTCCTACGAAGACCGACACTTGTTACGCGTTTTCACCCTTTTTCTACTAACCACTAACCACTATCCCAACCACCTACCTTTAACCCAAGCCTAACCCTTCACCCACAAAGTCCTCTTGATATTTACAAAGGTATATAAGTTAAAAAGGAGGAGGATTGATTGCTTGGCAAGCCTATGGTAGGAGTAAGTTCCATGCCGCTCTCGAGTGATTCACTAAAAATACACCTTCGGCCGAGTGTGAGTGATTTCTCCCGTGAGGTATGTGAACTTGTATATAAATGGAATTTTAAAAAAAGGCATGTTATGCCCAAATAAGTAATTTCTCCTATGAAACGTTCTAAATAAATCATAACGAATAGGATTGTAAATAAATAAAAATAAAACCCAAAAAGATCTTGGATTCCCAACACTCTATGACAAGCCAAAACCTTCTCTTCTACCCATTCCATTTGGGAGTGTAAGCCACATATTAAAGAGTTTTGCTTGAGGACAAGCAAAAGTTCAAGTGTGGGGGTATTTGATGTGTGTAAAATGCAACATATAAATTACATCAAATGAAGCATAAAACTAACCCTTTTTAAGTACTAATGTTGGAAAAAGAGTGTTTTTGTCTTCCTTTTGTATTTTCAGGATTAAATGAGCTCAAATTCACAAAAGAAGCAAAAAGACAGCTAAATCCAACATAAATACAAGAAAAGGAACATAAGTGGACTGCCCGACCCCTCAACGGCATCTTCCCAAGCAAAATAGAGAAGGCAGAAGACTGAACACGCCCCGTGCTCAGCCAGCACGGGGCCGTGCCCAAGAAGCAGCAGAAAAGACAAACCTATAGAAGCTTCTATTGCCCACCACGGGGCCGTGTCCAGTGAACACGGGGGCGTGGCGAAAGTACTGCAGGCGCATTAATTGTAATTGCGAATTACAATTAATGAAGGGAGAGAGTGTCAGACAGGCACGGGGGCGTGTCCAGCGGACACGGGGCCGTGCCCAGCCTTCTGTTCAGCCTATAAATAGGAGTGCTTGTTTCATTTCAACTCATCCCTTGGCACACCACCTCTCTCACACTTCATCCACCACCCACCACCATCACAACACCATCATCCACCACCATCATCCATTGTCCATCATAGAGTGTGTGAGTCGTCTCGGGATCCAAGATTGATCGTAAGAGTTCTTGACAATCAAGGCCATGTTTGCCTAAGTCTCTTACATCACTTGGTGAAGACAAAGTGTCTAGTATAATGCTTTTTATTTCTAATCTTTTGCACTTTTCATTTGGTTTTGTATTAATGACTTTAATAACTAGTTACTTATGTTGAAGGTGATCTTTCCTTATCGTTTGTCCGTGGTGTCTTGGCATTATTTTACTGTCTATATAAAATAAAAGATTTTCACCATTCATATCTCCACGGTCTATATGGAGGTATGTTGGCTACCTGGTCGGGGGTTAAGGGAACGGTTTGGTAAAGGACTTGCCATTGTTCAGCGTTTAGAGGTCCTGCAATGGACCTGGGTCAAATTTAGTAGGACCTCCTTCAATGCTTCACGGTATTGGATGGCGGGGGTCCAAACTCTTTGATCCCCTCATAAGTTAACTACTATTAATACTATAACCCGGCTATTTAGGACTGTATCCCTGCTGACTCAGACTACTTTGTCGAGGGTAACGTCACCTCCAAAAGAGGGGCCTACCATAATTTGCATTGATAACTTAATTAATTATCTTCCAATAATCCACCCTTTTAGGATTGTATCCTTGCTGACTCAAACTACTGGGGTGAGGGTAACGTCACCTTCAAAAGAGGGGCCTACTACAATAACTAAGATAATCTCTTAAATATGTGCAAAAGTGCGGAAATAATCAAAGGTTATACTAGATACGAGTCGGAACCAAGTGATTCATTTTGTCTATCTGTTTTTCTTTTTATTTTTATTTTCAGCATTTTAGTTAGTTTTTATTTATTTCTTAGTTTAAAACATTTTTCTAACTTTTTATTGTGATTAGACGTTGAGGATAAACCGGTACTAAAAGCTCTTGTGTCCTTGGACGACCTCGGTATCTTACCAACACTATACTACGCTCACGATGGGTGCACTTGCCCATATGTGTGTCTAGTGTTAGTAAATATCGTGTTTTATAAATTTAAAACTTGGTTAAAAAAGTGTTAAAGGGGCTTAAATTATACACCTAATATATATAACACTTGACCGCACATCACTTAACTATTAAGTTTACTTAATTACTAAGTTTACTTAGCCATTAAGTTTTCTTAATCATTAAGGTTTCTTAGCCACTAAGTTAACTTAATTGTTAAGTTATTTTAACTACTATGTTTACTTAATCGCTAAGTATTCTGGTTTAACAGCTCCCTAGTTACGAATTCTAATTTCTATATACAATGGAACTCGAATTAGTGTATTAACTCATTTCAACTTTTAACGATAATCACGATATCGAAACCCTCACAACAAATGACAAAGTATAGCCAGATATTGGCAGCACTTAAACATCCATTGGATCAGTTTTAATCGATCGGATACAGTATCGTGTCAGTGATTTGAGTTATTACTCTGATAACGAGTAGAATTTCGGGATTTAGAACTTCTGACATTAGAATGATAGAACAAGAGAGCAAGAGAAAGAAAAGAATTGAACGCTTTGAAATGAAACCATCGGCTGCTATTTATAGGCTGAAATAGGGGCGAGTCGCGGCCCGCGAAGCATATCAGCTTCTCCTTCGCTGCCCGCGAGGGAGTCTGGGTCGGTGTGAAGGTTGCTGAGTCATGGCGTGGTCTTGACACGTGGACAACACGTGTCCCTCATGCTTATCCGGAGACCACATGTCTGTCGCGCCCCGCGAAGACCTCTTCTAAATATGTCGCGGCCCGCGACGGATGAAAATTATTGTTTTTACTTGGATTTTTATGAAAAGTAAGGTTCTACGGGTTCGGGTTTTTACTTATGGAGCGGTTTAGGACATTTTTGTATGAGTCGTTACATTCCAAGGTGGGTTTTCCCCACTTCCAATACATGCAAAATCTCACACAAGATCATAACTTGATTTGATAATTTTTCTTTCATACTTTTTTCTTACAACATTCAATTGCAAGAACGCTAATTTTTCCTCAAATTTTCGGCCCAAGGTGGTGTTCCAAGAGGGGTTCAATTTTGATTTTTAAGTGTACAAATCCTAGCAAAATCAAATGTTTGTTGGAAGGCTTGGGGTATACAAGCTTGAGGTCTTCTCCTTTGAAGATTACCATTCAAGAAGCATCATCCTTTTCACCTACTTGTTCTTTGAAAGGTAGTATTCTAAAACACCCTATGGTTGTGTTTCTGATAGCATGCATGTTCGTATATGGATCCGGGTTATTGGGTTTTGCATATAAAAGAGTTTTATATCTTGTAAAGTAACATGTTTTAAATAATTATTCCGCTGCGTTTTTATCTTATATGGGTAAAATAACTTTGATAAACATGTGAAAAACCCAACATATGTATATACACATATTTATTTACTTATTTATTTATTTACGACTTACGAAAGCTATGGAGAGTCGTACTACTATTCATCTACGCCTACTATTCGCGACGACTAATGCGACTTCTCGAACGTATTTACATTTATATATAAATATATATTCTAAGTCGCTCGGAAGCTAAGTCATTTCCTCGACTTAGTTTTTATCCCGATTATAAATGGGATCAAATAACAATAGTTTGGTTATTTCAAACCAAAATATTAACACCTTCGTAGAATCGTTTAGTTAACGATTCGGTAGAGCTCGTACACGTAGTTTAACTACATTGTTTAATTAGAAACTTATAAGTTATTCCTTGTTAGGAATGTTGTAGACTACATGCTAGTGAATTCACGTTCTTGGAACAACATCACGGAATCACGATAATCTAGCTTTGCACAAGGACGTCAAGGTGAGTTCATAACCCCCACTTTTTACCGTTTTACATTTTTATAATTGTTTTCGGGGGTGGAAAGACATGCAAGTTTGTGAACGACCGGAATGTCTTCGATCTTCTTTTCCTCAGATTGGGTATCGGTAACGAGAGCTAGAATAGCAGGATAACCCTTTTGTATGTGTCACACCCCCAAAATACCACCTAGGGAATGTCCCTGTTAGGCGTGTGACGTACCAACAACGAGCCACTAATTACATTGAACCCATACAAGTTTCCAAATAAAATCCTCAATTATTAATTAAAAATATCATCAAGTTTAAATGAAAATCAACATGTTCAACGGAAGCAATTAGTAAACCAAGGTAAACTCTTTCAAAACCAATGTATAGTATCAATAGTTCAAACACATGAATCCCTCCAGTCGAACCGTGACTACTCCAGCTACTCCAGACAGCAAGTTCCCAAAATCCAAGATATCTAACGACCTGCGAGCATGCAACAAGTGTATCCGACAACGCTGGTGAGTTCATAGTTTTACGAAAACGTTGGTTACCAAGTGTTTAGTTAATCCATTGAAATTTAATTCCGAAAGTAATGTTGATAATATCTCGATACTGAACAAGACAGCTCTTGATGTATGTTTTGCCCTTTCCCTAGTGCTCCTATCAAAGCACTGGGCCCGACTGGGTAATTAGTTCACAACCGTCCTACCCGGTACGGTGTGAGGGTGCCAAACCTAAGTAGCGCTACTAACTAATACCCCGTTACCTCCCCGGTAACAAAAGATGGGACTTAAGAGATAGAGAGTGAGAATATTATCCAACATCCCAGTTTTACCCAAAAGACTTATCCCTCCCCGGGATACCCACTGACTGTCCCAACCACCGGGACGCATGCTCAAAAGAGATGAACTCACCTTAGATTTGCTTGGTAAGATTAACTACCCGTTTATCAATGAATCAAACACGTCCTAGCATGAGCACCAGTATCAATCAGTTTTTAAGTTTACTTAGACGTCGTTCACACATACACACGTAGTATACATTCATCAACAAATAGGATATATTTCTTAATACTAGGTGCTACACATTTGGAGTTAAACTTTGCATAACACGTTTCAAATAACATCTCATTCCAAATCATACTACAATGTACAGGTTCATGTACCACCCATGGTCCGCAGACCCAACGTACGAGACCCACTAAAGTACCCGGCCCAAAACCATTGATTCTCAATCCATGGGTATGGCATGTTGTGTTTACCCAGACCAAGTGTTTAACAAGTGCAGCCCATGTCTTACACAAAGCCCAAAATAGGAAGTGAGTGGCCCGATACCCTAAGCAGCCCACTAGTTATCAAAGCCCACTCAACATATCCGGTTGTTACATATTATATCTAACTTCTCTGTTTCCTATGAAGCATCATGCAGCAATTAATGATAATGTTACTAAACCTACTCGATATTTCATTTATTTGTAATGTTAATACACATAATTCATTGGTTCCATTTAACATATCAGACATCATGATTGGCATCATATGACTCATCCCTAATTCATAATAGCCGACCCACTACCTCGATCCCTTCAAGCACATGATCAGATGATTACAATTAGAATTTTTAACAACCTTTTGATGTTTCACGTGACCTTACTCATGTTCTGACATCTTGTGCATGGCATTAATTCACTTATTATAATCCCTAGGATCATGCTGCCATCTAAACTCATCAATCACTTAATTCACATGGCATTAATGTCCTTGACTAATGTGACATAACATATAATTATGATGTGCACATGTTTTGAGTAGATCAAGACTCCAATCACACACATGGCCGCCAATTCCTTATTCAAAGTTATTCATATCAGATCGATCATCAATATTATTATTATTATTATCATGACATACATCACAAGTTGGAACTATACTTATACACGCTTCCCTAACCCATGTTCATATATAATAATTATCAGCCATTAACCTCATCGTTAATACCCGTAATCCTGTAATAAGCCATCTTTTAAAACCCCGAGAATCCTAACAAATTCCACCCGATCTAAATATATTCGACAAGTTTAGTTATGTTTCTTTGCGATGCACATGAAAGATATTAACACATAACACATAATCAAATACACTCAATAGACATAACATGAATCATAATATTACTACATGTTTTGTACACTTTAGTTAACCAAAAGCACACATAACAAGATCAAACCATTAACAATTAACATATGTACGAACTTACAGATCAATGGACTCGACTAAATGCGATGATGTCTCAACAGTACAAGGTCGTCTCGATGGGCGGGGGGGGGGGGGGGGGGTGTCTGCCGTTCGCGAGTATGAGGGGTTTAGGGTTTGTAATATTTTGTGATTAGAGATATGCAAACAGTTTACATACAAGAGCCTATATAATGTTAACTAACACCAGTGGGCCGAAATGCAATATAAGGCTTGGGCCGAATTAAATCAAGACACACAAGGGACAAGTTGGGCTCAATTTATTCGGTAAAAAGGGTTCCTAAAATACTTATCCAACACATATAGACATTTAACCATTCCATAGTAATTAACCATCACACATAAATATTTAACAACTCAATTATGAACCAAAACAATAAATATTTCAATCATTCACATAACGCACACAAGTTACGACAAAAAACGAATCACGCCAGCAAGTTATACATAGAAAAGAACCTTGAGATTTCGGGTCGTCACATCATCCCCAACTTGAACGAAATTTCGTCCCGAAATTTGATAAGTAAGCACAGAGAAGTGAAGGGATAGAAACTCAAATTAAACTATATGGAACACTACACACATAATAATCAAGCATTACACACAATCACTAATCATCCAGATAACTACGCAGACATGACGTAAACCAAATTGTAGAAACAGGATCGGGAAGTCAGTCGGGTGCCACATCATCCCCAACTTGAAAGGGAATTTCGTCCCGAAATTCGCCAATGATGTCAGAAGTTGATTCCACCTTGTAAATAAGTTGAGGACACCAAGGCTTCCTCTGATCATTGCGTTTAAATAACAAAGAAATTACAAACGCTCCATCGAACAAACACTGCCTTAAATTCGAGACTTAAATGGCATTGTGCACTTTACCCAATTCGTCGGGTATCCCGAGTTTGTAAGTCACGTTATCTATTCCTCCCAGAGTGTTGTATGGCTCAAAGTGATGTAGGTTAAGCTCGCAACGCTTCCCAAGCTTACCACACCCTACGCTTCCCAAGCTTACCACGCCCTCCCAGGGTGAGACTTTCAACATGATACGATGGCTTACAGTGATCTTCCTGTGTTTCCTAAGCCTATCAGCTTTCCTGACGGTCACTCGTTGCCACTAGACGATTTCCGATCCAAGCAATCTTCCCAAGAGTTTCAAGTACAAGTCGTGGACCTGCGATTGCGTTATCAACCACCTTAATCCAATAAAGAGGTTGGTGACACTGTCCATGCAATACCTCAAACAGGGCTGTCTGAATACTAGAATGGTAACTCCCGCTGTAGAACCCAGTCAAAGGTATGCGTCCTTCCAATTTTTATCAAGTCAATCCTACACATGCTCGCAGCATGTCTTTGAGTGTCAGGGGGGTTTCGTTTACTCCGATCATTTGCCCTATGGTGATAAGTAATGTTCATGTCCAGACGGGAACCAAGAGTGTTGTGTAATGTCTAACGTAAACAGGTATAGATCAAAATCAGAGGTAACAGAAGTTGGCACCTTGTGCCTAAAACCGCCCTTCGCAATTAGTTATTTAGAGGATGCGAAGACTTGACAATCTTCCTTGTTTGCGAGAAAGTGTACCGATTAAATGCAACAATCAACGAGCACCCAAATGAAGTTATTTCCGTTCTGAGTTCCAGGTAGTCCCGTGACAAAATCCGTGGTAGTCTGTTCCCAAAACGTTATTGATACTCACCTTGACTCTCCCACAAGTCAAACATTAGTCACAAACATTGGCAGGTGGGCCTTCATGCCCGATCACTAGTGCAAGATTTATAGATCCCAATATCTCTCGTCAAAACCCAGATGGTTAGAATATCGAAGCCGGTATGCTTGCTCAACACAAGTTCCCAAAAGTTGCCTTATAATTAGATCCCCATTCGCTCCTTGAGGTGGCGAATATCATCCGATCTGTCAAAGGTTGCTTCCCCATGCCCCGCATGGATTCAACTTGAAAATCTTCTTCCTTCAGTTATCCAGATTGAACAGAGCGAGTCTGATCAGGTAGGTTAGAGTCGATAGTGAGCTGTAAAACTCGTGCTCATTCAATTTTCACAGTCGTAATCATCCAAAAGTTCCATCCAGCGATGCCATTAACTGATTTAGCTCTATCGAAACCCAGGTATATGGGAGGCCCTTGTGATCGGTCTAAGTAGTGCATTCGGTACCGTCCAAGTAATGCCTCCATCTTAAATCCAAAGACCACGGTTTCCATCACAGATTGTGTGTCATGCAGTTCCTCTTCGTAACTCCACTACGTAAGTCATCACTCTTTCGTGTTGCGTCGACGTGTAACTGGGGCTCTGATTCGAACCATAATGATATACCACTGAATCACCCGCACCCTCGGGTAAAGACGATGCTCAGTGCATTGCAGAGTTGGGATTCAAAAGCTGAAAAGACGTCCTCCTGTTCTGTCTTTCACGAACACAGCACCCGGCTGTGCTAAAGAGATTTAAGCTGTGATCCCTTCGAAAATCCTGTGATTAATCTGCGATAGTATCAAGCGAGACCAAGAAATTGTTGTATCCTCGAAGGAATCTTTAGTGTTGATCAGTTTCTAACAAAATGGACCTTAACGAGATCCACGTGTATTCCCACTTCGTTGTTTATACGACCAAAATGTGTCTCTCGAATCTAGGCGTGACATTTAACAAGACTTTGCACATAATGGCTCCTCCCACAGGAGCGCTAAAATAGGATACATATGTTGCCCATGTTGTTCCTTTCTCCTGGTAATGATTCAAAACGTCATCAACAAACACGGTTGATTCTTGTGGTCCATGAAGCTGCTGGTGTGTTGATTAACTCGATCATCATGATGTACAAAGTCGCAATGGCCGCATTGCGTTTGATATGCCGTTCTAAGAGCATTCTCCCCTTGGACTTCCCTCTGATGATAGTTCGTTCGTTAGCCAACCCTCGAGTGGGAGCTTGACCCTCGTAACTGGTCGTCGGCAATACATGGTCGAGGCAAACGGTTCTTGACTGCCACCTTGCTGAGTTCTGGATAATCAGTACACATGTCCAATGATAAGGCTTATCTTTACGGATATAACTGGGGCTCCCCAAAACGAAAAGCTTGGCCCGACAAAACTCCTGTTCAACAGTTCCTGCAGTTGATTAGACAACGCTTGCAACCCTCCTAGTGCAAGACGGTAAGAGTACCTGTAATCAGGGCTGCTTTTGACGTGAGATCAGACTGAGATTTCGCCTAACAGTTGCGGAAGTAAACCTGAAAGTTCCTTGGGTAGCACACCGAAAGGAATCATGAGCAATTGGAGGATCCTCGATCCTCTTTTTCCTTAGCCCTAGCATCGGTAACGGTTGCTATATATAGCGGAGTAATCCCTCCGTAGACGCTTCTGTCCTTCATAGCTAAAATGGCGCTAGACTTTGCACAACGCTGACGCTTTAGTACTGATAACGGTTCGCCACATGAAATTTCTTCCTCACTGGGTACATCTGCGCGATCTCTGGAATCCAATCCACACTAACTACTGCATCAAAACTGTCAAGGGTAGTAGAAGGAAGTCGATGCTGAACACTTGTCCCACAAGGTCGAGTTCGCATCCCAACGAACATATAAGGTTTCAATTGACTTGCCATCTCCCGGTTCCACAACAGGTTCAGTTTCGAGAAGCCTCAGGGTTAAGCTGAACCGAGACGAAGCGATTTGCTACCCACACGAGCTACCACGCTGCTACTATCCTGGCGTCGCCCACGCCAATCCTAAATGCCCTTCCACATGCACCACTACCAGTGTTGTTACAGTCACGTGGATTCCCAACACTGTCATCGCTCCCTTGGTTGTTGTCATTTGACTTAATAACAGTCAATCCTTGTCAAAGTCACCTTTGTTTCCATACGGTAGGCTACGATTACGAGTACCTTGATGTTGTCGAAACTGTTGCCTCTAACGCCGTTGCTTGAAACGAAGCCCTACAATCTTCCACCAACAGAGTCCATCTTTTCACATTCCGTGCCACGTTCTAAGGTGCTACTAATTATGCTGGCAGTTACACATTCCACACCATGGTTAATTGTCATCGTTTATGTCCCGATTAATTCGTAAAAGTTGACTCCCATAAGTCGCTGACTAGGGTTAAGGATTCGATTGGAGTCAATTCGCTGATGTTCGTTGCCGGTAACTAGGGTCGTTCAAATGCTGAAGCCAGTAAAGTACTACGTTTACCCTCTTGTCCATCGTTCTTGCAAGTTGACTGAGTAATACACGGTATGTTGTGATAGTGTTGCAGAAGTGATCGCACTTCGGGATTTAAGACGTCAATACGTTAAGTTCTAGTAAACGAAGAAAGGTGAGAAAGATATAGACCAATCATTGTCGTTGCAACATCCAACTCGGGGATGTTCGTACAAGCACCTAACATTCTACACAGTTCGCTAGGTGTTCAAATGGATGTTCAGATAATACTCGATAGCATCGAGATTCGAAAGGGTGCAGTGACAAGTGAAAAGATCGTGTTCGAGTAGGAGACAATCACTGCTGTCACACCCCGACCACGTAAAACAACAAAACGTGGCGGAAACATCGGGGAGTGTTGTAACAGAATCATTGTTTCATAACACATGGAAATTGAAATATTGTTTTATTGATTAAAAGAGTTACAATATCTTGACAATCAGAGAAACATAACATAAATAACTAGTCTTGCATCTTTTATTTTCGCTAAGGCCCAAGTACGCCTAAGTGTATCTTGATAGATCATATGCATCATATCCTGAAACACATGTGAAAATAGGTACGTCAGCATAAAAATGCCTGTGAGATACATAGGTTTATGAAAATAGGATTCATGACTTATTGTTTAAGAAAATGTTTAGTCATGAACCTTGTAATTTGCTTTATCTTGTAAATCATTTGAAAAGTGATAAATAAACCAAATGATATATATGTATAAAAGAATAATACATGGTTAAGTGGATAACCATGTGAAATGATTTTGTATAAATTAAGTTGTTTGTAAAACAGTGTATTGTGAAAAGTATGTTATTTGTATAACATGTTATATGTCCAATTGAAATGATTCAAATAACGCTATGATATGTAATACCATACAATCACTTATATATAGGAAGTACCAGCGGCGTATCCACCATGCTTGTATCATATTACACACACCTCGTTACTTAAATCACTTACTTAAACCAAACCAACAACGTAAGATGTTTATGTTTAAACCGATTGCCAAATGTATTGAATAATATGTCAAAATGTTTATGTCAAGATGTAAATCATGTAATGTATAACCAATGTCAATAATGTTTATGTGTCAAATGTAAATCATGTGATGTGTAACCAAAATGATATGTATGGCTAGTGAAATATATCAACTAAACCATATGCACAAAAACAAAGTATTGAAGTAAAACATGGTTTAAATCAAAGCTATGTTTTGTGGAAATGCATGCTATACTGATACGAACATCTATGCGGTGTTGTGAAAATGCATACATCCAAGCCTTGAGACTGTGGCGATAAACCCTTAAACAAATTAAAGGTTTATATAAGTTATGTATATCGAATTCGGTCATTCCTTCCAATCCAAACAAACCCAGGATTTCAGGAACAGGAGTTGTCAATTCCTATGGTACCACTACATACTAACGAACGGCGTAGCTAATGTTAATGAATGTATTGTTCCATTGTAAACAACCCAAATGTCATAACAAAATGTAAGCATGTGATGAAAACAACTGTACTAAGTATGCAATAAATGGACATACATAGCATAAAATGTAAATGTAAAACAATGTACTAAGTACGCACGCAATGGGCATACATAGCATAAAATGTAATAAAATCATGTACTATAAATGTACTAATGAACATAGGAAGTATATGATGTGAAAACAGGAAAGCATGAAAGTAACAAGTAGGCACATGTGTTCCACCCCAAAACAGTTTGGAAAACAGTAAAAGAGGGGTCTATGTACTCACATAAACACCTTGAAAACATTTAAAAGAGGGGTTTCTATGTACTCACTTGAGATTGCTCAGAAGTCCTAGGATAACCACCAAGCAATTCTAGAGATCACGGAAATCAAACGGCACCTAATATAGGTAACTATGTTAATAAACCGGACCTATATCGGAGGATTTAGATAGAATGAGGGTTAGTAAACCAAACGAGTATGGAGACTCGTGTCATATGGTTTAACAAAGCCTACATACTAAATGAAAGCTAACCTAAGTGCTTACGACCCATTATGACCCGTTTAGGTAGCTTATGCTACTTTAACGCGTCGTTCGCGTGAAACGCGTTCGGACCGCCTAACTAGTCCTATGACAAGTAGAATATGCCTTAACATGCCTAATATTGTCGCCAAATCAGTTTAGATGTCAAAAGTTATGTCACATATGTTTATAATGAATTTTGGCATCAAAGGGGTATTTTGGTAATTTACCTAAGGCATATAAACTACCTATCATACAACTACTTCAACGTCGTGACCATAAGGTATAACCTCGGAAGGTTATTCCCTACCTACTATGGTCACCTAATGTATTTGGTCGGATCCTAATGATCGACCAAATGGGTCGGGTTCGAAGGTATAAGCGATTTATTAGATCGCTTACCCTTACGACCCTAGACAACGTGGTAATCAGTAGGCATAGTCACAAGGGACTATAACCATCGTGATTACAATCACGTTGCGAAGTTCAAACGAACTTCGCATTGACCATAAACTGGTCAACGCAGAAAGTCAAACAAAGTTTGACTTTCGGACTCGAAAAGCAATAAAAGAACGAAGGAACACTTACAAAGGGTCCCCGAATGCTAATCTCGATCCAAGAATCTCAGGTATGAAACGATGGTTTCAACTTAGAGTTTCTCAAATCAAAATTCTAGTGGGTTTTGCAATGGATGGGGTTGGGTATTTATAGTGTTTCCCGAACCGTTAGGATCGTTTCTTGGAAAACGTGATCGAATCTTGGCCATACACTTGCACCCATGGTATTGTAATACCATGTGCACATCAAACCAGCCCATAGTATTGAGAAATACCATGTGTAAGAGTGGAAAGGACCAGATTCAAAGTTTCTGCATGTTTTTGCTGTCTGGGAGTCTGACGCGGCCCGCCTAAGGATACACCAAAACTCACGCGGGCCGCATGGCCTGTCTGATCAGTCAATAACTTTCAGAAATGACAGTTTTGGTCCCTGTTGTGTTTTAAGGCCATTTCCGACACGTTTAAGGCCCGTTAACCCCATTTCAAAGCTCTACAATGAAGTTAAAGTATAGGGAACTTAAAATGTGCTCAAAAATATATCAGATGTTGGTTCGTTTGGCCGTACAATCGCGATGTTCGCTTAATTACGACGGAATGCGCATAAGCGTGAAAAACGATCGAAAAGACGCGACGAATGGATTTTTCTTATGCCAAACACTAAAATAAAATATTTTAGTGCTTACATAAATTTTTGGATGTCCGGATGTATTCAGAACGTAATTTACGCGCGAAAATGCAAACTTGTGCACTTTTTGACGCTTTTAGTCCCTGAATGACCCAAAAGTTTATTTTAGCACACCGAACCCCTCAAAGCCTATTTCTAAGCTATATAAAGGATATTTAAGGTGTGTTTAACTTATGTTCATGTTCCGGAAAGTCTGTTACAGTTCAAATTGGCATACTTTTGCAGTTTGTCAACTTTAGTCCCTGTAAGCGATTTAACTTGATTTTGCCATACCAAAGCCTTTAAAACTTATTTCTAAGTTATGTAAAGGTTATTTAAGGTATGTTAAGCCTATTTCACTATTCCGGAGTGTTCGTTGCATTAAACTGGTTATATTTACGCATCAGTGCGCGTATAACCTTCCAGAAAGCGATTTAGAGCTTGAAATCGAACAAGAATTGATATGTGCAAAAGATACACATATTTATACAGATCCCAAGTATGAAATACAATATTTCATTGGTTTGGCATTTGTTTGCTGGTCGCAGTGACCCAGGTGTCACAGTCTCCCATACTTTAGGAAATTTCATCCCGAAATTTTATCAGAGGAAACTTGTGAGAGCTTGAAAACATGAAGTTGAAAAGATCAAACAACGTTGGTTAGGGTTCTGAACTTCTAGTAACTTTAATAACATCATGCTTGCAATGTAAGAGGGATACTTATATACAAGTATATGAAGCGTCATTGGTGCGCCCACCGTACCTCCATTACATCGTTCTCATTTTGTTATTGTTGTCGCTATCGGTTCTTACACATAATAAATCTTACTGGGTTTCTGCGCACTAAATTTCATAATTATGTACGCGTCCATAATTAGACAATTCCTTGCACAGTTCACACAGTCTATTTTATAATGTGTAGGGTAAAACCAAGTGAACAAACTTGTGATGAGTGTGACTAGACCGCCATAGGGTCCTTTTTAATTAAATCAATAAATGATCTAAATAGACTATCAAGGAGTCTGTTCAGCTACATCACTAGATGTCGTTCTTTAACCAAAATGTGAATCAATCTTTTTGACTAGACCACTAAAAGGGTCTCTTATGAATCATGGAGTTGTACTATATAATCCAAGGGTCTTAACTATTACATAGAAGCCCATTAAGGATTTAAGGTAGTACCTTTTGAATATCCTGCTACGAATCCCTCATATGAAGATATGAAAGATTCTGCGAGGATTTGGATAACGAATATCCAGAGTGTAAAAACAAAAAATGCATATAAGAAAACATAAGATGCATAAACACATAGTCACATAACCACAAAATTGTTTAACTAGAAATTTGTTCTGCTAACAGAGCACATGTATTTAAAGCACACTAGGAATCCATTCCTTGGATTTCATTTGGTACTTTAAACATTATCAAGAATCTAACTATGAAGATAGAAAGATTTTTAAAAGAAAAATTCGATTTCGATTATAAGGAACCGAAATGTTCGAATTTTGGTACAAAAGGAATCCAATTAAGGATTCTGATTTGAATGATAATCATCCACAAGGATCTAAATGTGAAGATAAAAAGATCCCATATGGATTTTAGAAGTTGAAGATGTTTTGAAGTCTTGCACTAGATGTGCTTAAGTCAAAACATGAAGTAAAAATGCTTATGAAGTTGAGATGCTAGATATGTCAAGGCGACATATGAAGCAGAATTTGAAGGTTAAGTCAATGTATGAGGAAAATATTTTTGAAAACTATGCATGGGGTTCTTTTAAGAAAAATGTGTTTAACGTTTTTGAAACCTTATATATAATATTTTAAAATCATAAAGTAGGTGTACTAGGTAGATATATTTATAAAATGTTTTAAAATCATGCGAGATGAATTTTTGAAATTATGTATAAGGTTTTTGAAAACATGAATGATGCTTTTGAAGTCATGCATTTGATATATACTGTATTAATAACATTTTGAAGTCATGAAGGTTATTTTTGAAACGTAGACGATGTTTTTGAAATTATAGAGGTTGTTTTGGAAAACTTATGTTATGCATGTTGAAAAAAAAAACAGAATGTAATGGGTATGAGGTTTGGAAATATCCTTAGTTATCTAACCACGGATTTAATGGCATAGACATGCAAAAGGCACGATTACTCATAATTTCCCTTTATTTCTTGTACTTCGTCTCCTGGAATGAAACGAGTACTTAAAATTTTTCGAGGGAATCATGAGTAAACACAAAAATAGTAGGTTCACAAAAGTAGTTTGTAAGGAACATAGTTCCTTAATGTAGGTATTATAGGTAATGACATACACATATGTAACTACAATTGTACATCAGAATCTGTGAACAATAATTTATTTATGAACACGACAGATTGTTTCACATTACAAAAGAAACAAAGGCATAAGACAGCAACATCCTTTGTTCAGCCAATTGCTCATCCAAGGGTTGGATTTGCACTGACAATCTTCGGGCAGTTGTTCCTGTAATGGCTCGTCTCGCAACAGTTGTAGCAAGTACCAGGCGGAAAACGAGCTTGAGTAGGGTTGACTTGGGGTTGATTTGGACCACCTTGGTTTGGGTTATATCGACAAGCACTTGCCAGGTGACCAACTCGTCCACATGATACACACAGACGACACTGTAAGTGAGCTAGGTGATGCCCCTTACATTTGTTGTATAATGGTGCCGTTCCCTTGTATTGCTTCTTAGCAGGTGGTGTTGCCACCCGGATGGGTCCTGTTTCATTTGGTACTGCTGTAGTTGGGCAAACCCTTGCCGTATGACCTATAAGTCCACAAATTTGGCAATTGCGGCACTTCACACTAGCATGATGATGAAGGTTACATTGGTTGCACAAGGGTGCAGTTCCATTGTATGGCTTCCTAGCAGGGGGTTGAGTTGGTTGGTTGAGGATGGCTTAACCATTGTGAGCGACCATGGCGAAGTTCTGAGAAGCCTTTCGCTTCTTTGACTTCTTAGGGGATCCAGTCTGTCCATCCATGGTCTTTGATTCCTTGATTGGTTTCTTGGCTGGTAGTGCTGTCACTTGGCTAGGTCTTGCCTGTTTTGGTGCAACCGCTGCGGGATTCTTTGAAGCTTTACGTTTCTTCGGTTTAGGTGAAGGCTTGGCTTCGGTCTCCTTTGGTGATTCTTGAGTGGCTTCATCCTGGAGACGATACATGGCAGTAGCTAATTCGACAGTCTTCAGGACTACTTCGCCTATTCGCTGGGCAAATTTGGCTGTCTGCTCGGATATCTGGGCGTTACTGAGAGGAAGAGACATTCTAGAAGAAAATGAAAGACATAAGAAGAAACAAGTGAAAGGTTATCAGACAATCAAAACAACATGACAATGCATAAGAATTTGCGATCATTTGTTTGTTACCTAAGGCAAACAAATGAGACGGTGACTAATCAAAGTAAACGGATCATATTAATGTATCACTGAAGACATGCTCGCCTATAAGTGAACACACACCCCAAGAGTTCCCAGGTAAGAGTGACTGGTCCGATACTGCGGATTTGTACGAACACTCTAGCCTTAGACAGAAAACTCAGGATACAGGCATTCACTCTTCCAGTTTGCATGTGTTCACATTATAAGACCCAAACTTTGACGAGATTTGAAAACTTAGAGGGTTCAAAACCTTATAACAGAGGGTTCAAAACCTTATAACAGAGGGTTCAAAACTTTATAACAGAGGGTTCAAAACTTTACAATAGAGGGTTCAAAACCTAGTAATCAATCATCCTAGAACAGATGATTAGTTTTCAAAGCGGTTTTGAAATTTGTGTTCTTGTTGTGGTCGTCGCCTAAGGATAGGTGACGGTATTGTTTTATGACTAAACGCAAGTAAACTCACGTTAGGGTCCTAAGAAGGTTATAGACTAGGTCAAAGTATTACTAATAACCTAATTCCCTATAACCATGAGCTCTGATACCAACTTTTCTGTCACACCCCGACCACGTAAAACAACAATGTCACACCCCGACCACGTAGAACATACAAAACGTGGCGGAAACGTCGGGGAGTGTTGTAACAGAATTAATGTTTCAAATCCATGGTAATTAAAGTTTCATTTTATTGATTAAAAGTGTTACAATGTCTTAACAAACAAAGAAATACAACATAATTAACTAGTCTTGCATCTTTTATTGTCACTACAGCCCAAGTCTGCCTATGTGTATCTTGATCATCTTATGCAACAGCTCCTGAAAAACACATGTGAAAATAGGTACGTCAGCATAAAAATGCCTATGAGATACATAGGTTTTGTGAAAATAGGTTTCATGACTTATGTTTGAGAAAATGTTTAGTCATGAACCTTGTAATTTGCTTTGTCTTGTAAATCATTTGAAAAACGATAAGATTAGATGATATGTATAAATAAATGTCAGGTTAAATGAATAACCATGTAAAATGAGTTTGTATAAGATAAGTTGTTTGTAAAATAATGTCTTGTGAAAAGTATGTTATTTGTATAAAATGTTATATGTCTCAAACTGAAATGATTCAAATAACGCTACAATATGTAATACCATACAAACACTTATATATAGGAAGTACCAGCGGCGTATCCACCATGCTTGTATCATATTACACACGCATCGTTACTTAATCATTTAATCAAACCAAACCATCAAGATGTAAAATGTTCATGTCTAATGTAAATCATGTAATATGTATCCAAAATGTAAGCCTGTGATGAATAACAAATGTACTAAGTACGCGACAATAGACATACGTAGCATGTGACCTGTACTAAGTATGCAACAATAGACATACGTAGCTTGTGACCTGTACTACGTATACAACAATAGACATACGTAGCATGTGACCTGTACTACGTATACAACAATAGACATACGTAGCATGTGACCTGTACTACGTATACAACAATAGACATACGTAGCACGTGACCTGTACTACGTATACAACAATAGACATACGTAGCATATAATGTAATGTAAAACGATGTACTAAGTAATGCACACAATGGGCACACCTAGCATAAGATGTAATAAAATCATGTACTATAATGTACTAACGAATATAGCAGGTATATGATGTGAAAACAGGAAAGCATGAAAGTAACAAGTAGGCACATGTGTTCCACCCCAAAACAGTTTGGAAAACAGTAAAAGAAGGGTCTATGTACTCACTTGAGATAGCTTAGTAGTCCTTGAGTAACAACCAAACAATGCTAGAGATCGCGGATATCAAACGGCACCTACTATAGGTAACTATGTTAATAAACCGGACCTAAATCGGAAGATCTGATAGAATGAGGGTTCGTAAACCAAACGAGTATAGAGACTCGTGTCATATGGTTTAACGAAGCCTACATACTAAATGAAACCTTAATCTAATAGCTTTCGACCCATTACGACCCGTTTAGGTAGCTTATGCTACTTTAACGCGTCGTTCGCGTGAAACGCGTTCGGACCGCCTAACTAGTCCTATGACAAGTGTTATATGCCTAAACATGTTACATAATCAGTTATGTGACAAAAGTTTAGGTTACATATGCTTAATTACCAATTATACATGAAAAGGGTATTCTGGTAATTTACCTAAGGCATATAAACTACCTATCATACAACTACTTAAACGATGTGACCATAGGGTATAACCTCGGAAGGTTATTCCCTATATACTATGGTCACCCAATGTATTTGGTCGGATCCTAATGATCGACCAAACTGGGTCGGGTTCGAAGGTATAAGCGATTTATTAGATCGCTTACCCTATGACCCTAGACAACGTGGTAATCAGTAGGCATAGTCCCAAGGGACTATAACCAACGTGATTACACTCACGTTGCGAAGTTCAAACGAACTTCGCATTGACCATAACTGGTCAACGCAGAAAGCAAACAAAGTTTGACTTTCGGACTCGAAAAGCAATAAAATAAGGAAAAGAACGAAAGAATACTTACGAAGGGTCCCCGAATGCAAATTTCGATTCAAAAATCTCCGGTATGAAACAATAGTTTCAACTTAGAGTTTCTCAAATCAAAATTCTTGTGAGTTTTGCAATGGGGGTGGATGGGTATATATAGTTTTCGGGTAACCGTTAGGATCGTTTCATGGAAAACGTGCCTTAATCCCACCCGTACAAGTGTCGGAAAGTTATGGTGCCTTAAATTGATCCTTATCAACTGACTAAGCATGTGTGAGTGTGTGGTTGTGGATTAATCAGCTGATAACAGGCTGTTAGAAACACTGCATCTGGTCTGAGCAAGGCTAGCGCACCGTTACTTGATAAGTGTAGCGGTGCGCTACTCCTAAGTTTGGCAGATTGACAGTTTTGGTCCCTGTCATGCATTCAGCCCATTTTCGACACGTTTAAGGCCCGTTAACCCCATTTCAAAGCTCTAAAATGAAGTTAAAGTATAGGGAACTTAAAATGTGCTCAAAAATATCTCGGATGTCGGTTCGTTTAGCCGTACGATCGCGATGTTCGCTTAATTACGTCGGAATGCGCATAAGCACGAAAAACGATCCAAATGACGCGATGAATGGATTTTTCTTATGGCGAACACTAAAATAAAATATTTTAGTGCTTACATAAATTTTTGGAAGTCCGGATGTATTCAGAACGTAAGTTATGCGTAAAAATGCAAACTTGTGCACTTTTTGTCAAGTTTAGTCCCTGTAGACGATTTAACTTTGATTTCACCACACCAAACCTTCCAAAACTTATATCTAAGTTATGTAAAGGTTATTTAAGGTATGTTAAGCCTATTTCACTATTCCGGAGTGTTCGTTGGATTAAACTGGTTATATCTACACATCAGAGCGCGTATAACCCTCCAGAAAGCGATTTAAAGCTTGAAATCGAACAAGAGTCGATATGTGCAAACGATACACATATTTTTACAAATCCCAAGTATGAAATACAATATTTCATTGGTTTGGAATTTGTTTGATGGTTGGAGTGACACAGGTGTCACAGTCTCCCCTACTTTAGGAAATTTCGTCCCGAAATTAATTCGTAGGAGTCTATCTGTGGCTTTGTGTGAAGTAACCATCAAAGATAAGCAAGGCATAATCCTGTTATTTCTCTTTAACGGACATTTTTCAGAATTGAAAAATGAACGGAGTTATTTTCAACAGGCATTCTTTAGAAACGAAAATGAACGAAATGAGTCTTTTTCCACAACCTCTTCAGAACCGAAAATGAACAAAATGAGTCATTTTCCACAACCTCTTTAGAACCGAAAATGAACAAAATGAGTCATTTTCCACAACCTCTTTAGAACCGAAAATGAACAAAATGAGTCATTTTCCACAACCTCCTTAGAACCGAAAATGAACGAAATGAGTCATTTTCCACCACTTCTTCAGAACCGAAAATGAACGAAAAGAGTCATTTTCCACCATTTCTTCAGAACCGAAAATGAACGAAAAGAGTCATTTTCCACCCTTTCTTCAGAACCGAAAATGAACGAAAAGAGTCATTTTCCACCATTTCTTCAGAACCGAAAAGGAACGAAAAGAGTCATTTTCCACCATTTCTTCAGAACCGAAAACGAACGAAAAGAGTCATTTTCCAGACACACGACCAAACTAGCTGTGGTTTTCGTGCACTAAATTCCATAATTATGTATGCATCCATAATTACGCAATTCCTTGCATAGTCTGCACAATTTGCTTGTAATGTGGAGGGGAGGAAAATCAAACCTGTGATGAGTGTGACTAGACTACCATAGGGTCCTTTTAATTAGATCGACAAATGATCCTTTTAATTAGACCACCAAGGAGTCCTTTCAGCTATATCATCACATGATATTCCTAACCAGATTTTTGGATCAATCTGTTTACCTAGACCACTCAGGGGTCTAATTATGGAATGGTACAATATAATCCAAGGGTCTTTACTATTACGTACAAGCCCATTGAGGATTTAATATAGTACCTTTGGATATCCTACTATGAATCCCTTATACGAAGATATGGAAGATTCTACGAGGATTTGGATAACAAAAACTTGGATTACACAAAAACATTAAAGAGAACACATAAGCACAAAATCACATAGTTGTTTAACTTGTTTATTAATTTGTTATCTTTGGACGCGGATACTTAAAGCACACCAGGAATCCAATTCGTGGATTTCATTTGGCGCTTTAATCATTTCAAGAATCTATCTATGAAGATAGGATAATCTTAAAAGGAATTCGGCTTTGTCCTTATTGAATTGTGATGTACGTATTGAATCATACAAAGAATTCAATTAAGGACTCCGATGAATGATACCCATCCACAAGGATCTAATTATGAGGATAGAAAGATCCTACATGGATTTTTGGAGTTTGTGTAACGGGAGGTGTTCCGACACCTTGCACTAGGCGTGCTTACGTCGATACACAAGGTAGAAAGTTCATGAGGTTGAGGCGCCAGATATGTCAAGCGACATATGAAGCAGAGTTTGAAGGTTGAGCAGCAGCAGGATTTGTAACAGCTTTGCTTTGGATTGCAAAGCGGCACATGTTAACCAAATGTCTCCATCGTCCACCGTGGGTACATTTGAAACAGGGTATTTGGTTCGGATAATGGCAGTGGTATTAATTGCACCAAGGAACAGTTCCCTTTATACAGCTTCATCCCTGAGACAAGTCATGGGGATAGCTAAATCATCGGTCCTCTGGAGTATGACGCCTATTTGCTGGGTAGTTGCAGCACCTGGTTCGGACATTGTTGTTGCGATGAAGAAGCATCTTGAAGATAACGAAAGGCATAGGAGGAAACAAGCAAAAGATAGTCAAAAGAGAATAACAACACATGAAGATTGTGACCACTTGTTTGTTACCAAAGGCAAACAAATGAGATGGTGACTAATCAAAGTAAATGGGTCAATATAATGTATCGCGAAGACATGCTCGCCTATAAGTGAACACTCATCCCAAGAATTCCCAGGTAAGCACAACTGGTCTCGCGTCTGATGAGATGTATACGAAGTGGTTGCCTAGACAGAAAACCCAGAATACAGGCATTCACCCTTCCAGTTTGCACGTGTTCACATTATTAAAAAACCCAAAACCTTGACAAGATTTTGAAAACTCAAAGGGGTTCAAAACCATATAATAGAGAGTTCAAAACCTTACAATAGAGGGTTCAAAACCTAGTAATCAATCATCCTAGAACAGATGATTAGTTTTCGAAGCGGTTTTGAAATTTATGTTCTTGTTGTGGTCGTCGCCTAAGGATAGGTGACGGTATGGTTTTATGACTAAACGCAAGTAAACTCGCGTTAGGGTCCTAAGAAGGTTATAGACTAGGTCAAAGCATTACTAATAACCTAATTCCCTATAACCATTGGCTCTGATACCATCTTTTCTGTCACACCCCGACCACGTAGAACATACAAAACGTGGCGGAAACATCGGGGAGTGTTGTAACAGAATTAATGTTTCAAATCCATGGTAATTAAAGTTTCGTTTTATTGATTAAAAGTGTTACAATGTCTTAACAAACAAAGAAATACAACATAATTAACTAGTCTTGCATCTTTTATTGTCACTACAGCCCAAGTCTGCCTATGTGTATCTTGATCATCTTATGCAACAGCTCCTGAAAAACACATGTGAAAATAGGTACGTCAGCATAAAAATGCCTGTGAGATACATAGGTTTTGTGAAAATAGGTTTCATGACTTATGTTTGAGAAAATGTTTAGTCATGAACCTTGTAATTTGCTTTGTCTTGTAAATCATTTGAAAAACGATAAGATCAGATGATATGTATAAATAAATGTCAGGTTAAATGAATAACCATGTAAAATGAGTTTGTATAAGATAAGTTGTTTGTAAAACAATGTCTTGTGAAAAGTATGTTATTTGTATAAAATGTTATATGTCTCAAACTGAAATGATTCAAATAACGCTACAATATGTAATACCATACAAACACTTATATATAGGAAGTACCAGCAGCGTATCCACCATGCTTGTATCATATTACACACGCATCGTTACTTAATCATTTAATCAAACCAAACCATCAAGATGTAAAATGTTCATGTCTAATGTAAATCATGTAATATGTATCCAAAATGTAAGCCTGTGATGAATAACAAATGTACTAAGTACGCGACAATAGACATACGTAGCATGTGACCTGTACTAAGTATGCAAAAATAGACATACGTAGCATGTGACCTGTACTACGTATACAACAATAGACATACGTAGCATGTGACCTGTACTACGTATACAACAATAGACATACGTAGCATGTGACCTGTACTACGTATACAACAATAGACATACGTAGCATGTGACCTGTACTACGTATACAACAATAGACATACGTAGCACGTGACCTGTACTACGTATACAACAATAGACATACGTAGCATATAATGTAATGTAAAACGATGTACTAAGTAATGCACACAATGGGCACACCTAGCATAAGATGTAATAAAATCATGTACTATAATGTACTAACGAATATAGCAGGTATATGATGTGAAAACAGGAAAGCATGAAAGTAACAAGTAGGCACATGTGTTCCACCCCAAAACAGTTTGGAAAACAGTAAAAGAGGGGTCTATGTACTCACTTGAGATAGCTTAGTAGTCCTTGAGTAACAACCAAACAATGCTAGAGATCGCGGATATCAAACGGCACCTACTATAGGTAACTATGTTAATAAACCGGACCTAAATCGGAAGATCTGATAGAATGAGGGTTTGTAAACCAAACAAGTATATAGACTCGTGTCATATGGTTTAACGAAGCCTACATACTAAATGAAACCTTAATCTAATAGCTTTCGACCCATTACGACCCATTTAGGTAGCTTATGCTACTTTAACGCGTCGTTCGCGTGAAACGCGTTCGGACCGCCTAACTAGTCCTATAACAAGTGTTATATGCCTAAACATGTTACATAATCAGTTATGTGACAAAAGTTTAGGTTACATATGCTTAATTACCAATTATACATGAAAAGGGTATTCTGGTAATTTACCTAAGGCATATAAACTACCTATCATACAACTACTTAAACGATGTGACCATAGGGTATAACCTCGGAAGGTTATTCCCTATATACTATGGTCACCCAATGTATTTGGTCGGATCCTAATGATCGACCAAACTGGGTCGGGTTCGAAGGTATAAGCGATTTATTAGATCGCTTACCCTACGACCCTAGACAACGTGGTAATCAGTAGGCATAGTCCCAAGGGACTATAACCAACGTGATTACACTCACGTTGCGAAGTTCAAACGAACTTCGCATTGACCATAACTGGTCAACGCAGAAAGTCAAACAAAGTTTGACTTTCGGACTCGAAAAGCAATAAAATAAGGAAAAGAACGAAAGAATACTTACGAAGGGTCCCCGAATGCTAATTTCGATTCAAAAATCTCAGGTATGAAACAATAGTTTCAACTTAGAGTTTCTCAAATCAAAATTCTTGTGAGTTTTGCAATGGGGGTGGATGGGTATATATAGTTTTCGGGTAACCGTTAGGATCGTTTCATGGAAAACGTGCCTTAATCCCACCCGTACAAGTGTCGGAAAGTTATGGTGCCTTAAATTGATCCTTATCAACTGACTAAGCATGTGTGAGTGTGTGGTTGTGGATTAATCAGCTGATAACAGGCTGTTAGAAACACTGCATCTGGTCTGAGCAAGGCTAGCGCACCGTTACTTGATAAGTGTAGCGGTGCGCTACTCCTAAGTTTGGCAGATTGACAGTTTTGGTCCCTGTCATGCATTCAGCCCATTTTCGACACGTTAAAGCCCGTTAACCCCATTTCAAAGCTCTAAAATGAATTTAATGTATAGGGAACTTAAAATGTGCTCAAAAATATCTCGGATGTTGGTTCGTTTAGCCGTACGATCGCGATGTTCGCTTAATTACGTCGGAATGCGCATAAGCACGAAAAACGATCCAAATGACGCGACGAATGGATTTTTCTTATGGCGAACACTAAAATAAAATATTTTAGTGCTTACATAAATTTTTGGAAGTCCGGATGTATTCAGAACGTAAGTTATGCGTAAAAATGCAAACTTGTGCACTTTTTGTCAAGTTTAGTCCCTGTAGACGATTTAACTTTGATTTCACCACACCAAACCTTCCAAAACTTATATCTAAGTTATGTAAAGGTTATTTAAGGTATGTTAAGCCTATTTCACTATTCCGAAGTGTTCGTTGGATTAAACTGGTTATATCTACACATCAGAGCGCGTATAACCCTCCAGAAAGCGATTTAAAGCTTGAAATCGAACAAGAGTCGATATGTGCAAACGATACACATATTTTTACAAATCCCAAGTATGAAATACAATATTTCATTGGTTTGGCATTTGTTTGATGGTTGGAGTGACACAGGTGTCACAAACAAAACGTGGCGGAAACATTGGGGAGTGTTGTAACAGAATCATTGTTTCATAACACATGGAAATTGAAATATTGTTTTATTGATTAAAAGAGTTACAATGTCTTGAAAATCAGAGAAACATAACATAAATAACTAGTCTTGCATCTTTTATTGTCGCTAAGGCCCAAGTACGCCTAAGTGTATCTTGATAGATCCTATGCATCATATCCTGAAACACATGTGAAAATAGGTACGTCAGCATAAAAATGCCTGTAAGATACATAGGTTTATGAAAATAGGATTCATGACTTATTGTTTAAGAAAATGTTTAGTCATGAACCTTGTAATTTGCTTTATCTTGTAAATCATTTGAAAAGTGATAAATAAACCAAATGATATATATGTATAAAAGAATAATACATGGTTAAGTGGATAACCATGTGAAATGATTTTGTATAAATTAAGTTGTTTGTAAAACAGTGTATTGTGAAAAGTATGTTATTTGTATAACATGTTATATGTCCAAATTGAAATGATTCAAATAACGCTATGATATGTAATACCATACAATCACTTATATATAGGAAGTACCAGCGGCGTATCCACCATGCTTGTATCATATTACACACACCTCGTTACTTAAATCACTTACTTAAACCAAACCAACAACGTAAGATGTTTATTTTTAAACCGATTGCCAAATGTATTGAATAATATGTCAAAATGTTTATGTCAAGATGTAAATCATGTAATGTATAACCAATGTCAATAATGTTTATGTGTCAAATGTAAATCATGTGATGTGTAACCAAAACGATATGTATGGCTAGTGAAATATATCAACTAAACCATATGCACAAAAACAAAGTATTGAAGTAAAACATGGTTTAAATCAAAGCTATGTTTTGTGGAAATGCATGCTATACTGATACGAACATCTATGCGGTGTTGTGAAAATGCATACATCCAAGCCTTGAGACTGTGGCGATAAACCCTTAAACAAATTAAAGGTTTATCTAAGTTATGCATATCGAATTCGGTCATTCCTTCCAATCCAAACAAACCCAGGATTTCAGGAACAGGAGTTGTCAATTCCTATGGTACCACTACCTACTAACGAACGGCGTAGCTAATGTTAATGAATGTATTGTTCCATTGTAAACAACCCAAATGTCATAACAAAATGTAAGCATGTGATGAAAACAACTGTACTAAGTATGCAATAAATGGACATACATAGCATAAAATGTAAATGTAAAACAATGTACTAAGTACGCACGCAATGGGCATACATAGCATAAAATGTAATGAAATCATGTACTATAAATGTACTAATGAACATAGGAAGTATATGATGTGAAAACAGGAAATCATGAAAGTAACAAGTAGGCACATGTGTTCCACCCCAAAACAGTTTGGAAAACAGTAAAAGAGGGGTCTATGTACTCACATAAACACCTTGAAAACATTTAAAAGAGGGGGTTCTATGTACTCACTTGAGATTGCTTAGAAGTCCTAGGATAACCACCAAGCAATGCTAGAGATCACGGAAATCAAACGGCACCTAATATAGGTAACTATGTTAATAAACCGGACCTATATCGGAGGATTTAGATAGAATGAGGGTTCGTCAACCAAACGAGTATGGAGACTCATGTCATATGGTTTAACAAAGCCTACATACTAAATAAAACCTAACCTAAGTGCTTACGACCCATTACGACCCGTTTAGGTAGCTTATGCTACTTTAACGCGTCGTTCGCGTGAAACACGTTCGGACCGCCTAACTAGTCCTATGACAAGTAGAATATGCCTTAACATGCCTAATATTGTCGCCAAATCAGTTTAGATGTCAAAAGTTATGTCACATATGTTTATAATGAATTTTGGCATCAAAGGGGTATTTTGGTAATTTACCTAAGGCATATAAACTACCTATCATACAACTACTTAAACGTCGTGACCATAAGGTATAACCTCGGAAGGTTATTCCCTACCTACTATGGTCACCTAATGTATTTGGTCGGATCCTAATGATCGACCAAATGGGTCGGGTTCGAAGGTATAAGCGATTTATTAGATCGCTTACCCTTACGACCCTAGACAACGTGGTAATCATTAGGCATAGTCACAAGGGACTATAACCATCGTGATTACAATCACGTTGCGAAGTTCAAACGAACTTCGCATTGACCATAAACTGGTCAACGCAGAAAGTCAAACAAAGTTTGACTTTCGGACTCGAAAAGCAATAAAAGAACGAAGGAACACTTACAAAGGGTCCCCGAATGCTAATCTCGATCCAAGAATCTCAGGTATGAAACAATGGTTTCAACTTAGAGTTTCTCAAATCAAAATTCTAGTGGGTTTTGCAATGGATGGGGTTGGGTATTTATAGTGTTTCCCGAACTGTTAGGATCGTTTCTTGGAAAACGTGATCGAATCTTGGCCATACACTTGCACCCATGGTATTGTAATACCATGTGCACATCAAACCAGCCCATAGTATTGAGAAATACCATGTGTAAGAGTGGAAAGGACCAGATTCAAAGTTTCTGCATGTTTTTGCTGTCTGGGAGTCTGACGCGGCCCGCCTAAGGATACACCAAAACTCACGCGGGCCGCATGGCCTGTCTGATCAGTCAATAACTTTCAGAAATGACAGTTTTGGTCCCTGTTGTGTTTTAAGGCCATTTCCGACACGTTTAAGGCCCGTTAACCCCATTTCAGAGCTCTACAATGAATTTAAAGTATAGGGAACTTAAAATGTGCTCAAAAATATATCAGATGTCGGTTCGTTTGGCCGTACAATCGCGATGTTCGCTTAATTACGACGGAATGCGCATAAGCGCGAAAAACGATCGAAAAGACGCGACGAATGGATTTTTCTTATGCCAAACACTAAAATAAAATAGTTTAGTGCTTACATATATTTTTGGATGTCCGGATGTATTCAGAACGTAAGTTATGCGCGAAAATTCAAACTTGTGCACTTTTTGACGCTTTTAGTCCCTGAATGACCCAAAAGTTTATTTTAGCACACCGAACCCCTCAAAGCCTATTTCTAAGCTATATAAAGGATATTTAAGGTGTGTTTAACTTATGGTCATGTTCCGGAAAGTCTGTTACAGTTCAAATTGGCATACTTTTGCAGTTTGTCAACTTTAGTCCCTGTAAGCGATTTAACTTGATTTTGCCATACCAAAGCCTTCAAAACTTATTTCTAAGTTATGTAAAGGTTATTTAAGGTATGTTAAGCCTATTTCACTATTCCAGAGTGTTCGTTGCATTAAACTGGTTATATTTACGCATCAGTGCGCGTATAACCTTCCAGAAAGCGATTTAGAGCTTGAAATCGAACAAGAATTGATATGCGCAAAAGATACACATATTTATACAGATCCCAAGTATGAAATACAATATTTCATTGGTGTGGCATTTGTTTACTGGTCGCAGTGACCCAGGTGTCACAGTTGCTACGGCTCCTATGGACTGTTGTGTTTCACATCAATCAAATAACGGAACGGAACCCCCTTTTCACTTGTTAAGCCTCACTGGGACTCGCATGCACCCCACATTATTATTATGTGTGCACCCACAATAATATTGTCGTTTGCATGCGCATCTCAGTTCCTCCTAACTCATGTCAAATGGTTCCCCAAACTCGAGTGCCAAACAGAGGTTATCAAAACGATAAGATCACAGAAATCCCAAGACTGTGACATACTACCAATGCATCGTAATGTAAGCAACCAATTCGTGTAATCATACTAGAGTGACAAGTGTGTGTCCGTATGTTATGTCATAAATAAATGTGTACTAGCAATGTAACGTATGCAACAAGTGAGAAAGACGAACCTTGCAATCTGGAGCTGAGTGTCATGGTCGATTTCGGATCTGTTCGGTTATAGTCTGGTTTTATAAAAACGTTTTAAAACCAAGTTCACTATAACCAGTGGCTCTGATACCAAACTGTCACACCCCCAAAATACCACCTAGGGAATGTCCTTGTTAGGCGTGTGACGTACCAACAACGAGCCACTAATTACGTTGAACCCATACAAGTTTCCAAATAAAATCCTCAATTATTAGTTAAAAATATCATCAACAAGTTTAAATGAAAATCAACATGTTCAGCGGAAGCAATTAGTAAACCAAGGTAAACTGTTTCAAAACCAATGTATAGTATCAATAGTTCAAACACATGAATCCCTCCAGTCGACCCGTGACTACTCCAGCTACTCCAGACAGCAAGTTCCCAAAATCCAAGATATCTAACGACCTGCGAGCATGCAACAAGTGTATCAGACAACGCTGGTGAGTTCATAGTTTTACGAAAACGTTGGTTACCAAGTGTTTAGTTAATCCATTGAAATTTAATTCCGAAAGTAATGTTGATAATATCTCGATACTGAACAAGACGGCTCCTGATGTATGTTTTGCCCTTTCCCCAATGCTCCTATCAAAGCACTGGGCCCGACTGGGTAATTAGTTCACAACCGTCCTCCCCGGTACGGTGTGAGGGTGCCAAACCTAAGTAGCGCTACCAACTAATACCCCGTTACCTCCCCGGTAACAAAATATGGGACTTAAGAGATAGAGAGTGAGAATATTATCCAACATCCCAGCTTTACCCAAAAGACTTATCCCTCCCCGGGATACCCACTGACTGTCCCAACCACCGGGACGCATGCTCAAAAGAGATGAACTCACCTTAGATTTGCTCGGTAAGATTAACTACCCGTTTATCAATGAATCAAACACGTCCTAGCATGAGCACCAGTATCAATCAGTTTTTAAGTTTACTTATACGTCGTTCACACATACACACGTAGTATACATTCATCAACAGATAGGATATATCATTTAATATTAGGTGCTACACATTTGGAGTTAAACTTCACATAACACGTTTCAAATAACATCTCATTCCAAATCATACTACAATGTACAGGTTCATGTACCACCCATGGTCCGCAGACCCAACGTACGAGACCCACTAAAGTACCCGGCCCAAAACCATTGATTCTCAATCCATGGGTATGGCCTGTTGTGTTTACCCAAACCCAAGTGTTTAACAAGTGCAGCCCATGTCTTACACAAAGCCCAAAACAGGAAGTGAGTGGCCCGATACCCTAAGCAGCCCACTAGTTATCAAAGCCCACTCAAAATATCCGGTTGTTACATATTATATCTAACTTCTCTGTTTCCTATGAAGCATCATGTAACAATTAATGATAATGTTACTAAATCTACTCAATATTTCATTTATTTGTAATGTTAATACACATAATTCATTGGTTCCATTTAACATATCAGACATCATGATTGGCATCATATGACTCATCCCTAATTCATAATAGCCGACCCACTACCTCGATCCCTTCAAGCACATGATCAGATGATTACAATTAGAATTTTTAACAACCTTCTGATGTTTCACGTGACCTTACTCATGTTCTGACATCTTGTGCATGGCGTTAATTCACTTATTATAATCCCTAGGATCATGCTGCCCTAAACTCATCAATCACTTAATTCACATGGCATTAATGTCCGTGACTAATGTGACATAACATATAATTATGATGTTCACATGTTTTGAGTAGATCAAGACTCCAATCACACACATGGCCGCCAATTCCTTATTCAAAGTTATTTATATCAGATCGATCATCAATATTATTATTATCATGACATACATCACAAGTTGGAACTATACTTATACACACTTCCCTAACCCATGTTCATATATAATAATTATCAGCCATTAACCTCATCGTTAATACCCGTAATCCTGTAATAAGCCATCTTTTAAAACCCCAAGAATCCTAACAAATTCCACCCAATCTAAATATATTCGACAAGTTTTGTTATGTTTCTTTGCGATGTACATGAAAGATATTAACACATAACACATAATCAAATACACTCAATAGACATAACATGAATCATAATAGTACTACACGTTTTGTACACTTTAGTTAACCAAAAGCACACATAACAAGATCAAACCATTAACAATTAACATATGTACGAACTTACAGATCAATGGACTCGACTAAATGCGATGATGTCTCAACAGTACAAGGTCGTCTTGATGGAGGGGGTGTCTGCCGTTCGCGAGTATGAGGGGTTTAGGGTTTGTAATATTTTGTGATTAGAGATATGCAAACAGTTTACATACAAGAGCCTATATAATGTTAACTAACACCTGTTGGCCGAAATGCAATATAAGGCTTGGGCCGAATTAAATCAAGACACACAAGGGACAAGTTGGGCTCAATTTATTCGGTAAAAAGGGTTCCTAAAATACTTATCCAACACATATAGACATTTAACCATTCCATAGCAATTAACCATCACACATAAATATTTAACAACTCAATTATGAACCAAAACAATAAATATTTCAATCATTCACATAAAGCACACAAGTTATGACATAAAACGAATCGCGCCAGCAAGTGATACATAGAAAAGAACCTTGAGATTTTGGGTCGTCACAGTATGCACTTCTGGGCTTTCAATACCGAAATGATGCCAACCGTAGTACCACTTCGATGACCCTGAACGGACAAAGAATCTCCATGAAGGAGTGGAATACGAACGAAATTCTCTTTACAGAGAATTTCAGCTCGGTATTTGGATAACCACTCCATACCGACGACTGCGTCAAGGCTACCAAGAGTGACAGGAAGGAGGTCAATGTCGAACACTTGACCTAAAAGGTCGAGTTTGCACCCAAAGTGAACATGACACACTTCAATTGGTTTGCCGTCAGCCATTTCTACAACCTGTTTGGTTTCGAGAGGTGTCGAGGTCGATCCTAACAGTTTACCGAATTTCAAGGACACGTAACTCCAATCAGCACTGGAATCGAATAAAACAGAGGTGAAAAGATTGTTAACCGAAAAGGTATCGGTCACGACATTGCCATCGTTCCTCGCGTCACCCGCACCTATAGTAAATGCCCTCCCGCGAGCACCGTTTCCACCGTTGTTGTTGTTGTTGTGATTTCTCGCGTTGTTGTTATTGTTGTTGTTCCCATTGTTGTTGGTGTTCTGGTTCAAATGTGGGCAATTGTAAAAACCCTCCTAGAACCCTTAACATGACCCTAAAACATTCCTTACATACCCCGTGCATGAAAAATGGACCCGAAATACCTTCGTACGTGTAAAAATTGAAGAAAACAAGATTTTCCCTTCGCTCGCGGGCCGCGACAGACGATGACAAAGCTGTCGTGGGGCGCGACAGCCTATTGTTTGGAGGAAACTCCGAATGCCACGTGTTAGGACACGTGTAAAGATCACCCGGTGACTCAGCAACCCAATCGCCGCCTCTGGGCTCTCGCGGGGGGCGAAGGAAGAAGAAGAAGCTCTCGCAGGGTGCGAGAGACTTCTGTTGCAGCTATAAAAGGGGCCGAGATCAGCCATTTCGATTGTTCATTTTCTCTGAGTCTCTCTCAAACTCTTACAGGGGAAAATTATAGCCAAATACCCCCTAACAAGCGAAGCTCTGCCTCGTTGTAAGTACTATAACCCTGCTATTACCCTACACGATCGATTTAGGATTTCCGTAACGCATGTCGGCCCTGACCAAATCAGTCGTTGGAATTCTGTCTCGTGTTACACCCGATTGATTTAGGACTCCGTAATGCATGTCAAGGCCTTGCCTGACTCAGTCATTGGAGTTCTGTCTCGAGTTGTACGGTTAATGCAATTTGGGTTATTTTACTAACACGTGTGCATTGTTTAAATTAACCAGGAAACTATAATATTATCAGGAAGCTATAATATTACCAGGAAGCCTGTAGAAATACCTAAATCTACAAATGTGAGTACATTCTCTTTTTATAAATCTTTTTATAAAAACCTCAATTGTTTTAAATTATACTTAACAGTAATTGAGTATTTGTAAGTCTACAATTACTGCCGGTATGTTGGGGTTTTGTATACAAAATTTGTCACACCCCAAAATCCACACGCGGAATATCACCGCTTGGAGGCGCGACTGACCAGGATCAAGCCACCAATCATATTGAACAAGCATGTAAGTATACATAATTCAACCAAACAATATGAAAGGTGTTCAAAAACCAAAGCATAGTTAATCTATCACACCCCAAAATCCACACGCGGAATATCACCGCTTGGAGGCGCGACTGACCAGGATCAAGCCACCAATCATATTGAACAAGCATGTAAGTATACATAATTCAACCAAACAATATGAAAGGTGTTCAAAAACCAAAGCATAGTTAAGTGTTTAGCGGAAGCATAATTGTAAAACCCATAGCAAGTATTAAGTATGAAATAAAGTAATGTTTAAAGCATGGCACACACTGCCATGTCCCACAACGACCGTTCCTCCCTGTGCAAGCTCCATGAGTACCTAATGACCTGCAAGGCATGTAGCAACGAATCAACAACAAAGTTGAGCGAGTTCACAGTTGGTTGTTTAGTTATAGTATTCATTTCGTAAATCAAATGTTTGTTTTGTAAACCATGTATCGTATTAATCCGTATCGCGGCCAATCCAGGCATGTATGCGATGAGTAATGGGGGCTTCCCATATGTTTCTAGACCACGCGTATCGACTGCTACGAAAATTTAAGAGGTGCCCTAAGTCAATGTCTATCAACATTGACCCTTTGCCCATAGTCCATTAGTACACGCCCGTTCGGACGACACGGTGTGAGGTTTGTTAAACCTAATAGTGTAACACCTGTGCCTCCACGGCCATCAAACAAATACCGAACCAATGAAATATTATATTTCATACTTGGTATTTGTAAAAAATATGTGTATCATCTGCACATATCAATTTTTGTTCAATTCCAAACTCTAAATCGCTTTCTGGAAGGTTATACGCGCACTGATGCGTAAATATAACCAGTTTAATGCAACAAACACTTCGTAATAGTGACATAGGCTTAACATACCTTAAATAACCTTTACATAACTTAGAAATAAGTTTTGAAGGCTTTGGTATGGCAAAAACAAGTTAATTCGCTTACAGGGACTAAACTTGACAAACTGCGAAAGTATGCCAATTTGAACTGTAACAGACATTCCGGAACATGACCATAAGTTAAACATACCATAAATATCCTTTACATAGCTTAGAAATAGGCTTTGAGGGGTTGGGTATGCTAAAATAAACTTTTGGGTCATTCAGGGACTAAAAGTGTCAAAAAGTGCACAAGTTTGCATTTTCGCGCATAACTTACATTCTGAATACATACGGACATCCAAAAATTTATGTAAGCCCTAAAATATTTTATTTTAGTGTTTGGCATGAGAAAAATCCATTCGTCACGCATTTTGGATCGTTTTTCGCGCTTATGCGCATTCCGTCGTAATTAAGCGAACATCGCGTTCGTACGACCAAACGAACCAACATCCGACATATTTTTGAGCATGTTTCATGTCCACAATGTTTAGACATCATTTTAGGGCCTTAAAGTTGGCTTTACGGGCCTTGGAAGTGTCGGGAATGGCCTTAAACACGTGCAGGGACTGAAACTGTAAATTCTGAAACATGTTGCTGATCAGACAAGGCTAGGCGGCCCGCCTTAGCCTTGTGTAATCCTGACGTGGGCCGTGTGGCTCCTTCTGACCAGATTAACTGCATTTAACAGCAGATTGCAGCTGTTTAATTCACAACCACACACTCACACTTGCCTAGTCAGCTGATAAGAACCCATTTTTAGTTCCCACAATATTTCAACAAGTGTACGCATGAGATTCGATCACATTTTCCAAGAAATGATCCTAATGGTTTGGGTATTCCTATAAATACCCATTCACCCCCATTGCTAAAACCACTAGAATCTTGATTTGAGAAGCTCTAAGTTGAAACCATTGTTTCATACCTGAGCTACTTAAATCGAGGTTAGCATTCGGGGACCCTTCGTAAGTATTCTTTCGTTCTTTTATTGCTTTTCGAGTCTTTTCGAGTCTGAAAGTCAAACTTTGTTTGACTTTCTGCATTGACCAGTTTATGGTCAATGCGAAGTTCGTTTGAACTTCGCAACCTGAGTGTAATCACGTTGGTTATAGTCCCTTGGGACTATGCCTACTGATTACCACGTTGTCTAGGGTCGTAGGGTAAGCGATCTAATAAATCGCTTATACCTTCGAACCCGACCCAGTTTGGTCGATCATTAGGATCTGACCAAATACATTAGGTGACCATAGTGTATAGGGAATAACCTTCCAAGGTTATACCTAATGGTCACATCGTTTGAGTAGTTGTATGATAGGTAGTTTATATGCCTTAGGTAAATTACCAGAATACCCTTTTCATGTATAATTGGTAATTAAGCATATGTAACCTAAACTTTTGTCACATAACTGATTATGTAACATGTTTAGGCATATAACACTTGTCATAGGACTAGTTAGGCGGTCCGAACGCGTTTCACGCGAACGACGCGTTAAAGTAGCATAAGCTACCTAAACGGGTCGTAATGGGTCGTAAGCACTTATGTTAGGTTTCATTTAGTATGTAGGCTTTGTTAAACCATATTACACGAGTCTCCATACTCGTTTGGTTTACGAACCCGCATTCTATACGATCTTCCGATTTAGGTCCGGTTTATTAACATAGTTACCTATATTAGGTGCCGTTTGATTCCGTGATCTCTAGCATTGCTTGGTGGTTATCTTAGGACTTCTGAGCAATCTCAAGTGAGTACATAGACCCCTCTTTTACTGTTTTCAAACTGTTTTGGGGTGAAACACATGTGCCTACTTGTTACTTTCATGCTTTCCTACTTTCACATCATATACTTGCTATGTACATTAGTACATTTATAGTATATGATTTCATTGTTTTACATTACATTTTATGCTATGTGTGCCATTGTGTGCATACTTAGTACATTGTTTTACATTTACATTTTATGCTATGTATGTCCGTTGGTTACATACTTAGTACAATGTTTTCATCACATGCTTACATTTTGTTATGACATTTGGGTTGTTTACAATGGAACAATACATTCATTAACATTAGCTACGCCGTTCGTTAGTAGGTAGTGGTACCATAGGAATTGACAACTCCCGTTCCTGAAATCCTGGGTTGGTGTGGATTGGAAGGAATGACCGAATTCGATATACATAAGTTAGATAAACCTTTAAATTGTTTAAGGGTTTATCACCACAGTCTCAAGGCTTGGATGTATGCATTTTCACAACACCGCATAGATGTTCGTATCAGTATAGCATGCATTTCCACAAAAAAAAAACATAGCTTTGATTTAAACCATGTTTTACTTCAATACTTTGTTTTTGTGCATATGGTTTAGTTGATACATTTCACTAGCCATACAGATCATTTTGGTTACACATTACATGATTTACATTTGACACATGAACATTATTGACATTGGTTACACATTACATGATTTACATATTGACATAAACATTTTTGACATATTATTCAATACGTTTGGCAATTGGTTTAAACATAGACATCTTACATTGGTGGTTTGTTTGGCTAAGTGATTTGAGTAACGGTGCGTGTGTAATATGATACAAGCATGGTGGATACGCCGCTGGTACTTCCTATATATAAGTGTTTGTATGGTATTATGTATCCTAGCGTTATTTGAATCATTTCAATTTAAGATATATAACATTTTATACACATAACATACTTTTCACAAGACATTCTTTTACAAACAACTTATCTTATACAAACTCATTTTACATGGTTATTCATTTAACCATACATTATTCTCTTATTTATACATATCATCTGATCTTATCGTTTTTTTCAAATGATTTACAAGACAAATCAAATTACAAGGTTCATGACTAAACATTTTCTTAAACAATAAGTCATGAATCCTATTTTCATAAACCTATGTATCTCACAGGCATTTTTATGCTGACGTACCTATTTTCACATGTGTTTCAGGATATGATGCATAGGATTTATCAAGATACACTTAGGCGGACTTGGGCCTTAGCGACAATAAAAGATGCAAAACTAGTTATTTATGTTATGTTTCTTTGATTGTCAAGACATTGTAACTACTTTAATCAATAAAACAATATTTCAATTTCCATGTGTTATGAAACAATGATTCTGTTACAACACTCCCCGACGTTTTTCCGCCACGTTTTGTTGTTCTACGTGGTCGGGGTGTGACAGAAAACTTGGTATCAGAGCTCATGGTTATAGGGAATTAGGTTATTAGTAATACTTTGACCTAGTCTATAACCTTCTTAGGACCCTAACGCGAGTTTACTTGCGTTTAGTCATAAAACGATACCGTCACCTATCCTTAGGCGACGACCTCAACGAGAACATAAATTTCCAAACCGCTTTGAAAACTAATCATCTGTTCTAGGATGATTGATTACTAGGTTTTGAACCCTCTATTGTAAGGTTTTGAACTCTCTGTTATATGGTTTTGAACCCCTTTGGATTTCAAAAATCTCGTCAAGGTTTTGGGTTTTAAATAATGTGAACACGTGCAAACTGGAAGGGTGAATGCTTGTATTCTGGGTTTTCTGTCTAGGCAAGCACTTCGTATACATCTCATCAGACGCGAGACCAGTTGTGCTTACCTGGGAATTCTTGGGATGAGTGTTCACTTATAGGCGAGCATGTCTTCACGATACATTATTTTTGACCGATTTACTTTGATTTGTCACCATCTCATTTGTGTGCCTTAGGTAACAAACAAATGATCACAATTTTCATTCGTTACCATTCTGTATTGATTATACAATAACCTTTCACTTGTTTCTTCCTATGTCTTTCATTTTCTTCTAGAATGTCTATTCCTCTCAGCACTGGTCAAATGTCCGAGCGAACAGCCAAATTTGCCCAGCAAATAGGCGAAGTGATTCAGAAGACTGTGGATTTAGGCATTGCCATGGCTCGTCTCAACAATGAAGCCTCCCGTCTCGACAATGAAGCCACTCATGAGCCACCAAAGGAAGCAGAAGTCAAGCCAGCACCAAAATCAAGGAAGCGTAAGGCTTCAAGGAAACCCGCAACGGTTACACCTAATCAAGCGGGACCTAGCCATGTGGCAAGGCCACCAGCTAGGAAGCCATACAATGGAACTTCACCCTTGTGCAACCAATGTAACCTTCATCATCATGCTAATGTGAAGTGCCGTGAATGCCAAATTTGTGGACGTAAAGGTCATACAGCAAAAGTTTGTGTTGCAGCAGTACCAAATCAAACAGGACCCATCCGGGTGGCAACACCACCTGCTAAGAAGCAATACAAGGGAACGGCACCATTATGCAACAAATGTAAGGGGCATCACCTAGCTCACTTACAGTGTCATCTGTGTGTATCATGTGGACGAGTTGGTCATCTGGCAAGTACTTGTCGATATAACCCGAACCAAGGTAGTCCAAATCAACCCCAAGTCAACCCTACTCAAGCTCGTTTTCCGCCTGGTACTTGCTACAACTATGGCGAGACGAGCCATTACAGGAACAACTGCCCTAAGATTGTCAGTGCAAATCCAACCCGTGGATGAGCAATTGGCTGAACAAAGGATGTTGCTGTCTTATGCCTTTGTTTCTTTTATTTTCTTGTAATGTGAAACAATCTGTTTTGTTCATAAATAAATTATTGTTCACGAATTCTGATGTACAAGCATAGTTACATGTGTGTATGGCATTCCCCTATGATACCTACATTAAGGAACTATGTTCCTTACAAACTACTCTTGTGATTCTCTCTTTCAAATGATCGCTCATGATTCCCTCGAAAAATTTTAAGTACTCGTTTCATTCCAGGAGACGAAGTACAAGAAATAAAGGGACATTATGAGTAATCATGCTTCTGCACATCTGTGCCTTTGAATCCTTGGTTAAATAACTAAGGGTATTTTCAAATCTCATACCCATTACGTTTTGATTTTTCAACATACACAGTACAAGTATTTCAAAAACAATCTTCATGATCTCAAAACATTTCATATAGTTTGAAAACAATTTTTCTAAAATGCATTGTCTATGTTATTTCAAAAACATTGGCCATGTTATCAAAACCAACCTTCCTAATTTCAAAATATTTCATATAGTCTGAAGACAATATTAACACAGTACATTTTCTTATCAAGTGCATGATTTCGAAAAGCATCATTCATGTTTTTCAAAAACCTTATACATAATTTCAAAATTCATCTCGCATGATTTTAAAACATTTTTATAAATATACTTACCTAGTACACCTACTTTATAATTTCAAATGTATTATATATAAGGTTTCAAAAACATTGAACACATTTTTTTTAGAACCTCATGCATAGTTTTCAAAAATATTTTCCTCATACATTTACTTAACCTTCAAATTCTGCTTCATATGTTGCCTTGGCATATCTAGCATCTCAACTTCATAAGCATTCTTACTTCATATTTTGACATAAGCACATCCAGTGCAAGGTTTCAAAACATCTTCAACTTCTAAAATCCATATGGGATCTTTTTATCTGCACAATTAGATCCTTGTGGGTAATTATCATACAAATCAGAATCCTTAATTGGATTCCTTTTGTACCTAAATTCGAACATTTCGGCTCCTTATAATCGAAATCGAATTTTTCTTTTAAAAATCTTTCTATCTTTATAGTTAGATTCTTGTTAATGTTTAAAGTACCAAATGAAATCCAAGGAATGGATTTCTAGTGTGCTTTAAATACATGTGCTCTGTTAGCAGAACAAACTTCTAGTTAAACAATTTTGAGGTTATGTGACTATGTGTTTATGCATCTTATGTTTTCTTTTATGCATTTTTGTGTTTTTGTATACTCTGGATATTCGTTATCCAAATCCTCGCAGGATCTTTCATATCTCCATATGAGAGATTCATAGCAGGATAGTCAAAAGGTGCTACCTTAAATCTTTATTGGGCTTCTATGTAATAGTTAAGACCCTTGGATTATATAGTACCACTCCATGATTCATAAGAGACCCTTTTAGTGGTCTAGTCAAAAGGATTGATTCACAATTTGGTGAAAGAACGACATCTAGTGATGTAGCTGAACAGACTCCTTGATAGTCTATTTAGATCATTTATTGATTTAATTAAAAGGACTCTATGGTGGTCTAGTCACACTCATCACAGGATTGTTCATTTGGTTTTACCCTACACATTATAAAATAGACTGTGTGAATTGTGCAAGGAATTGTCTAATTATGGACGCGTACATAATTAAGAAATTTAGTGCACAGAAACTCAGTAAGATTTATTATGTGTAAGAACCGATAGCGACAACAATAACAAAATGAGAACAATGTAATGGAGGTACGGTGGACGCACCAATGACGCTTTATATACTTGTATATAAGTATCCCTCTTACATTGCAAGCATGATGTTATTAAAGTTACTAGAAGTTCAGAACCCTAACCAATGTTTTTCGATCTTTTCAACTTCATGTTTTAAACTCTCACAAGTTTCCTCTAAATAAATTTCGGGACGAAATTTCCTAAAGTAGGGGAGACTGTAACACCTGTGCCTCCACGGCCATCAAACAAATACCGAACCAATGAAATATTATATTTCATACTTGGGATTTGTAAAAAATATGTGTATCATCTGCACATATCAATTTTTGTTCAATTCCAAACTCTAAATCGCTTTCTGGAAGGTTATACGCGCACTGATGCGTAAATATAACCAGTTTAATGCAACAAACACTCTGTAATAGTGACATAGGCTTAACATACCTTAAATAACATTTACATAACTTATAAATAAGTTTTGAAGGCTTTGGTATGGCAAAAACAAGTTAATTCGCTTACAGGGACTAAACTTGACAAACTGCGAAAGTATGCCAATTTGAACTATAACAGACATTCCGGAACATGACCATAAGTTAAACATACCATAAATATCCTTTACATAGCTTAGAAATAGGCTTTGAGGGGTTGGGTATGCTAAAATAAACTTTTGGGTCATTCAGGGACTAAAAGTGTCAAAAAGTGCACAAGTTTGCATTCTCGCGCATAACTTACATTCTGAATACATCCGGACATCCAAAAATTTATGTAAGCCCTAAAATATTTTATTTTAGTGTTTGGCATGAGAAAAATCCATTCGTCACGCATTTTGGATCGTTTTTCGCGCTTATGCGCATTCCGTCGTAATTAAGCGAACATCGCGTTCGTACGACCAAACGAACCAACATCTGACATATTTTTGAGCATGTTTCATGTCCACAATGTTTAGGCATCATTTTAGGGCCTTAAAGTTGGCTTCACGGGCCTTGGAAGTGTCGGGAATGGCCTTAAACACATGCAGGACTGAAACTGTAAATTCTGAAACATGTTGCTGATCAGACAAGGCCAGGCGGCCCGCCTGAGCCTCGTGTAATCCTGACGCGGGCCGCGTGGCTCCTTCTGACCAGATTAACTGCATTTAACAGCAGATTGCAGCTGTTTAATTCACAACCACACACTCACACTTGCCTAGTCAGCTGATAAGAACCCATTTTTAGTTCCCACAATATTTCAACAAGTGTACGCATGAGATTCGCTCACATTTTCCAAGAAACGATCCTAATGGTTCGGGTATTCCTATAAATACCCATTCACCTCCATTGCAAAAACCACTAGAATCTTGATTTGAGAAGCTCTAAGTTGAAACCATTGTTTCATACCTGAGCTACTTGAATCGAGGTTAGCATTCGGGGACCCTTCGTAAGTATTCTTTCGTTCTTTTATTGCTTTTCGAGTCTTTTCGAGTCTGAAAGTCAAACTTTGTTTGACTTTCTGCATTGACCAGTTTATGGTCAATGCGAAGTTCGTTTGAACTTCGCAACGTGAGTGTAATCACGTTGGTTATAGTCCCTTGGGACTATGCCTACTGATTACCACGTTGTCTAGGGTCGTAGGGTAAGCGATCTAATAAATCGCTTATACCTTCGAACCCGACCCAGTTTGGTCGATCATTAGGATCTGACCAAATACATTAGGTGACCATAGTGTATAGGGAATAACCTTCCGAGGTTATACCTAATGGTCACATCGTTTGAGTAGTTGTATGATAGGTAGTTTATATGCCTTAGGTAAATTACCAGAATACCCTTTTCATGTATAATTGGTAATTAAGCATATGTAACCTAAACTTTTGTCACATAACTGATTATGTAACATGTTTAGGCATATAACACTTGTCATAGGACTAGTTAGGCGGTTCGAACGCGTTTCACCCGAACGACGCGTTAAAGTAGCATAAGCTACCTAAACGGGTCGTAATGGGTCGTAAGCACTTATGTTAGGTTTCATTTAGTATGTAGGCTTTGTTAAACCATATTCCACGAGTCTCTATACTCGTTTGGTTTACGAACCCGCATTCTATACGATCTTCCGATTTAGGTCCGGTTTATTAACATAGTTACCTATATTAGGTGCCGTTTGATTCCGTGATCTCTAGCATTGCTTGGTGGTTATCTTAGGACTTCTGAGCAATCTCAAGTGAGTACATAGACCCCTCTTTTACTGTTTTCAAACTGTTTTGGGGTGAAACACATGTGCCTACTTGTTACTTTCATGCTTTCCTGCTTTCACATCATATACTTGCTATGTTCATTAGAACATTTATAGTACATGATTTCATTGTTTTACATTACATTTTATGCTATGTGTGCCATTATGTGCATACTTAGTACATTGTTTTACATTTACATTTTATGCTATGTATGTCCGTTGGTTACATACTTAGTACAGTGTTTTCATCACATGCTTACATTTTGTTATGACATTTGGGTTGTTTACAATGGAACAATACATTCATTAACATTAGCTACGCCGTTCGTTAGTAGGTAGTGGTACCATAGGAATTGACAACTCCCGTTCCTAAAATCCTGGGTTGGTGTGGATTGGAAGGAATGACCGAATTCGATATACATAAGTTAGATAAACCTTTAAATTGTTTAAGGGTTTATCGCCACAGTCTCAAGGCTTGGATGTATGCATTTTCACAACACCGCATAGATGTTCGTATCAGTATAGCATGCATTTCCACAAAAAAAACATAGCTTTGATTTAAACCATGTTTTACTTCAATACTTTGTTTTTGTGCATGTGGTTTAGTTGATACATTTCACTAGCCATACAGATCATTTTGGTTACACATTACATGATTTACATTTGACACATGAACATTATTGACATTGGTTACACATTACATGATTTACATATTGACATAAACATTTTTGACATATTATTCAATACGTTTGGCAATTGGTTTAAACATAGACATCTTACATTTGGGGTTTGTTTGGGTAAGTGATTTGAGTAACGGTGCGTGTGTAATATGATACAAGCATGGTGGATATGCCGCTGGTACTTCCTATATATAAGTGTTTGTATGGTATTACGTATCGTAGCGTTATTTGAATCATTTCAATTTAAGATATATAACATTTTATACACATAACATACTTTTCACAAGACATTCTTTTACAAACAGCTTATCTTATACAAACTCATTTTACATGATTATTCATTTAACCATACATTATTCTCTTATTTATACATATCATCTGATCTTATCGTTTTTTTCAAATGATTTACAAGACAAATCAAATTACAAGGTTCATGACTAAACATTTTCTTAAACAATAAGTCATGAATCCTATTTTCATAAACCTATGTATCTCACAGGCATTTTTATGCTGACGTACCTATTTTCACATGTGTTTCAGGATATGATGCATAGGATTTATCAAGATACACTTAGGCGGACTTGGGCCTTAGCGACAATAAAAGATGCAAGACTAGTTATTTATGTTATGTTTCTTTGATTGTCAAGACATTGTAACTACTTTAATCAATAAAACAATATTTCAATTTCCATGTGTTATGAAACAATGATTCTGTTACAACACTCCCCGACGTTTTTCCGCCACGTTTTGTTGTTCTACGTGGTCGGGGTGTGACAAATAGCGCTATCTACTAATGACCCGCTCGCCATAGGGCTCGGCGATTAAGTCGATAAATGAGGGACTTCAAATGATAGAGTTGATGGTCTTATGATTGTGTACGTAGGCTTTACGTACGTACCCTTAAATCCGAGGACAGTAGTAAGTATAACTGTACGTAGGTTTTACGTACGTGCCCTTCAATCCGAGGACAGTAATAATTAGTTTAATAGTAATGGTTGTACGAGTAGTTATTCAATCCCATTCCCAACCCCTGGGAATCCCATGCCTTGGCTAGTGTGAACTCACCTTGGTTTGCTCGGTATGCTTAACTATGTGCTCGCAAGTAATCAATCAAGTCCTATAGTTATGCATGTATACACAATCAGTTAAGCTCGTATAGATTCGCTTGCAACCTAATAACACGAAGTGTGTTTAAGCAATCATCGTCATGTAACACATAACAGCTATTTCACGTTCATCCAATCATGCATCATATGACAGAGTTCTTGGTCAATTCTAACATAGTTATTCAATAACACACTTAACAAGGTTATCAGGCTTAACAATATCAACATACTTAACAAGGTTAACAAGATTAACAGGATTAACACATTTAACTGAGTTACATATTTAACAGAGTTGCGTGCATAACTTAACAGAGTTAACACTTTACAGATTTAACAAACAAACAGTGTTAATTAACAAACTAATAGCATTAGTTACTTAACAGAGTTAATAACTAACTGAATTAATAACTAACCGAGTTAACAAATAAAAGGTCATTGGACGAAAACCCTTTTCTGGCGAAATTACTTTGGACCGAAAACACTTTGAGCCGAAATCCCTTTGGGATTTCGTCGAGATGATTTCAAAGTGGGGTGGGGGTTTTCGTCGGCCTAAACAATAAATCATCATCATCACAGCAGTTACTTCAACCCAGCAACCCTAATCTCATTAACAGTTACATGATCAAGCATCAATGAAATCACTTAATCCAATAATCGAGATATAAACATATAATTTACCAAACCATTACGAGATCAAGATCATCAATCGATCAGCAGACCATCATTAACAAGCATACATAGTCGATCATATCATCACATGATACTGACAACCCACATGCAAACATTAACCTAGTAGTAGATCATATGATTCTTGTTTAGTTGGCTGCACATGGATAACATCAATAGTCAAAAAGGGTTTACATAAAGTGGCAGACAACCATACCCCTAGTCCTAATACTATTGGACCAAAATTCAAAGTCAAATCACATGTTGATCAATTTATAATACTCATTAAATCACGTTCATATGTTTCAATATTGATCGTTCCATCACATCATTTCTAAAACCCAAAACTAATATTCTGCTTCGCATGCATTTATGTAACAGGTTGATTATCAATCATTCTATCAAGAACACATCCAACAACATACTATATATATATATATATATAAATCTGAAAACAGCTAGACGTGTAATTCACTAACCAAACTCAAAACGATCAATTAAGAGATATCTGACTTCGAATAAGAGGAGGGCTGCCGTCGGCTTGAGAGTGATAGTTAGGGTTTGCCGATTGAAACATTCACTTAAAGTTGGGAATAATATAACCAATCCACAACTGGGCCTAAATCCCATTTGATTTCGTCGACAAGCTCCTGGACGAAAACACCGAAGTGTTTTCGCCAGGTAGTGTTTTCGTTGAGGGTGTAAGGGTGTAAAGGATCCATTTGTTTATTAATTAATTACACAATCATATTATCAATACAAAATATATACATCACTTACACACAAAATATATTGCACGTCAAATATTCTTATAAGAACCACACTTTGCAAATAGGTACAAGATTAAATCAAATAGAGAACTTGAAAACTCGGGTTGTCACATTATCCCCAACTTGAAAGAAATTTCATCCCGAAATTTAGTGCGAGGGTACTGAGGAAGCTAGTTGTGTTGTGTTGTGTTGTTTCTTGGTTTTCCTGGGGTGTCACATCATCCCCCCGTTGATTTGGAATTTCGTCCCAAAATTCTGTAGTAGCTTCAGCCTCAGTAGTGGTTGCACTGTTTCCGAACAACTGGGGATACTTGAGTTTCATGTAGTCTTCTCGTTCCCAGGTAAACTCTGGGCCATGACGGGAGTTCGAACGAACTCGAACAAGAGGTATTCTGGTGCGTTTGAGGACCTTAACATCCCGGTCCATGATTTCAACTGGTTCCTCGACGAATCACAACTGATCGTCGATAGTGAGCTCCTTCAGAGGAACTATGAGGGTCTCATCTGATAGACACTTCTTCAGATTCGACACGTGAAAAATGTTGTGAACTGCACTGAGTTCTGCGGGTAGGTTTAGTTTGTAGGCCACTTTGCCTATTTTATCAATGATTTCGAACGGTCCGACGTATCATGGGTTAAGCTTGCCCCGTTTGTCAAAACGAACCACACCCTTCCAGGGTGAAACTTTGAGTAGCACTTGATCCCCAACTTGGAATTCGAATGGTTTCCTGCCCTTATCGGCGTATGCTTTCTGACGGTCGCGAGCTGCCGCCATGCGTTGTCGTATTTGAGTAATCTTTTCTGTTGTGTCTACTACCAGTTCTGGACCTGTGATCTGACTATCACCCACCTCTGCCCAACAGAGAGGTGATCGGTATTTACGCCCGTACAATGCCTCGAATGGAGCGGCTTGAATGCTGGTGTGGTAACTGTTGTTATACGAGAACTCCACTAACGGGAGGTGTTTTTCCCAGCCGTTGCTGAAATCGATTACACATGCACGAAGCATGTCTTCTAAGGTTTGAATAGTGCGCTCAGACTGCCCATCCGTCTGAGGGTGATAAGCTGTGCTCATGTCTAACCGAGAGCCAAAAGATTTGTGCATTGCTTGCCACAGTTCTGAAGTAAAATGTGCGTCACGATCAGAGATAATGGAGGTTGGCACCCCGTGCCTCGAGACAACTTCCTTGAGATATACGTCTGCTAGAGTAGAGAACTTGTCTGTTTCCTTGATAGCCAAGAAGTGAGCAGACTTTGTGAGTCGATCCACGATCACCCAAATTGTATCGTTACCACGTTGAGATCTAGGCAGGCCAGTAACAAAATCCATGGAAATTTGCTCCCATTTCCATTGTGGTATTTCTGGTTGTTGGAGTAGGCCTGAAGGTTTCTGATATTCCGTCTCGACTCTCGCACAAGTCAAGCACTTGCTAACGTACGTTGCTATGTGAGCTTTCATGCTAGGCCACCAATATGCAGTTTTCAAGTCGTGGTACATCTTATCCGAACCAGGATGTACTGAGTAGCGAGACTTATGAGCTTCATCCATTACAAGCTCACGTAAGTTGCCATAGAGTGGGACCCAGATGCGTCCTGTTACATAGTAAGCATCGTCTGCCTTTTGTTCCAGCCGTTGTCTTGAACCGCATAGGGCTTCAGCCCTGACGTTTTCTGGTTTCAATGCTTCTACCTGAGCATCTCGTATCTGAGAAGGAAGACTAGACTGAATAGTGAGTTGCAACGCTCGTACACGCCTAGGTGTAGTATCCTTTCGACTGAGGGCGTCAGCCACCACATTGGCTTTGCCCGGATGGTACTTTATAGCACATTCGTAATCGTTCAGTAATTCGACCCATCGACGTTGTCGCATGCTCAACTCTTTCTGCTTGAAGATATGATCGAGACTCCTGTGATCGGTGTAGATGGTGCACTTGGTGCCATACAGGTAATGTCGCCATATCTTGAGCGCAAAAACAACAGCTCCCAGCTCTAAATCATGTGTAGTGTAATTCCGTTCGTGAATCTTAAGTTGGCGCGAAGCATAAGCAATGACTTTATCCCGTTGCATCAACACACATCCAAGACCTTAGATAGATGCGTCGCAGTAGACTACAAAATCGCCCGTGCCTTCAGGCAATGAGAGGATAGGTGCGCTACAAAGCCTATCCTTTAAGTGCTGAAATGCTGTTTCCTGTGTATTACCCCAACGATAAACAACACCTTTCTGTGTCAATAGTGTAAGCGGCTGTGCAATCTTTGAGAAGTCTTTGATGAACCTTCTGTAGTAACCTGCCAAACCCAAGAATTGGCAAATTTCTGTTGGTGTGCGAGGTGCAGGCCAGTTCTTGATCGAATCTACCTTGGATGGATTAACGTGAATCCCATCCTTGTTCACCACGTGACCTAGGAAGTGGACTTCACGAAGCCAGAAGTCGCATTTTGAGAACTTTGCATAAAGCTGTTCTGTTCGAAGGAGTTCCAAAATAAGTCGTAGGTGCTGCTCGTGTTCTTCCTGACTCTTCGAATAGATCAGGATGTCGTCAATAAATACAATAACGAACTTATCAAGATAAGGTTTGCACACCCTGTTCATAAGATCCATGAAAACCGCAGGTGCGTTTGTTAGCCCAAATGGCATGACCAAAAACTCGTAATAGCCATAGCGAGTTCTGAATGCTGTTTTGGAGACGTCCTCATCCCGGACTCTCAATTGATGATAGCCTGACCTCAGGCCAATATTTGAGTAATAGCTCAACCCTTGCAACTGGTCGAATAAGTCGTCGATGCGTGGAAGAGGATAACGATTCTTCACGGTCACCTTGTTCAGTTCGCGGTAATCTATGCACATGTGGAAGTTACCGTCCTTCTTCTTCACAAACAATACTGGAGCTCCCTAGGGCGAAGAGCTAGGACGAATGAAACCCTTTTCCAAGAGTTCTTGCAATTGCTTAGACAGTTCTTCCAGTTCGGTTGGAGCTAAGCGATACGGTGCTCGGGCTATGGGTGCTGCTCCTGGAGCTAGCTCGATCTGAAATTCAACCTGGCGATGAGGCGGTAGCCCAGGTAACTCTTCAGGAAACACTTGAGGAAAGTCGCGTGCAACTGGAATATCCTCTAACTTCTTCTCTTTCGTCGATGTATCTGTAATGAGTGCTAATATAGCTGTGTGGCCCTTTCGCAAACACTTCTGTGCCTTCAAGAAGGAAATGATGCCACTCACGACACCACTCTTGTCGCCTTGAACTTCGAGAGGTTCCTTGCCAGAACGGGGAATATGAACAATCTTCTCTTTGCATAGGATCTCTGCTTGCTGTTGGGATAACCAATCCATACCAATGACGATGTCAAAACTACCCAGAGTTATGGGAATGAGATTGATGGAGAATGTCTGACCGGCTAAGACGAGGTTACAACCCTTGACTATGTGACCACTGTGGTGTCTGTTGCATCTATTGCACTTTGGGTGATTCCCTCGATATCCACCCTGCCCTTGACCACCAGAAGATTGCTGACCAGGACTCTGGTAGTCGTCGATCTTTCGCTGCTGCCTGGGACTGAACCACAGTCGAACCCTTGCTAGAGGTTCCATCCCACTTTCGTTTGTTGTCATTGGGAGTAGCAGAAGTAGTAGTAGTGGTAGTAGCACCGATACGCTTAGGCAGCCTGTTCTGTTCCACTGCCTGATCTGTGAGACAATGAGGAAGACGAGTAACATCTTGAATAGTAGCAAGGTTAGCAGAAGTCACATGACTTTGGAATCTCTGGTACTAAGCCTTTGAGATATAGCTCAATGCGCTTGATAGGAGGATCCACCATAGTTGGACATAACACTGCCAGTTCGTTGGATCGTTTCGTGTACGCTTCTATCTCTGACCCCGTCGTCTTCAGGTTAAAGAACTCCACTTCCAGCTTGCGGATGTCATCACGACTACAATATTCACGTTTGATCAGTTCCTTAAAGTCATTCCATGGGGTGGCATTAGCAGCCGCCAGCCCCAGCATCTAACTTGCGCGTTCCACCAAGTTAGCACAGTGCCTTCGAGAGTACCAGTGGCGTACTTCACCCTACGAGCCTCAGGGCATTCACACATTTCGAAGACCGATTCGAGCTTTTCAAACCAGTGGAGGAGTCCAGCGGCCCCTTCAGTGCCACTAAAAGTACTAGGACAACAGTCCATGAAAGTTTTGAACGTGCACACAGGTGGCTGAGCGTGTTGACCTGTCGTGTGTGTAAGAGTAAACATACTTGAGCACGAGTGTTGGTTTACGAGAGTAGGATCTAAAGATCCTAGAGTAAGTTGCGACTGAAGGATATACCTCCTGCCTGGGCAGCTGCGAGTGCTGCAGTAACTTGTTCAGTGATCAAAACCGCCAACTGGGCTTGAGTCATGTTGACTCGTCCACTCATGATCTTCATACCCAAGGAAACATGAGTGAGAGAGGTTCGCGAATAGTGCGATGACAGAAGGGAGTAAGCACACATGTGTTTCAATCTGCAGTTGTTACGTTTATCTAAGCATACCATGAGCAAAGTTCTACGTAATTCTAGCAAGTAGGCAATAAAACATATACCATATTACCTAGAATGTTGAGTCTTGCACGTGGAGCGAGGCGTCGTTGTGGATCGTTGAGCACTGTACAGGTTATAGTCTGGTTTTAATAAAAACGTTTTCCCCTTATTAAAACCAAGTTCACTATAACCAATGGCTCTGATACCAATCTGTCACACCCTAAAATCCACACGCGGAATATCACCGCTTGGAGGCGTGACTGACCAGGATCAAGCCACCAATCATATTGAACAAGCATGTAAGTATACATAATTCAACCAAACAATATGAAAGGTGTTCAAAAACCAAAGCATAGTTAAGTGTTTAGCAGAAGCATAATTGTAAAACCCATAGCAAGTATTAAGTATGAAATAAAGTAATGTTTAAAGCATGGCACACACTGCCATGTCCCACAACGACCGTTCCTCCCTGTGCAAGCTCCATGAGTACCTAATGACCTGCAAGGCATGTAGCAACGAATCAACAACAAAGTTGAGCGAGTTCACAGTTGGTTGTTTAGTTATAGTATTCATTTCGTAAATCATATGTTCGTTTTGTAAACCATGTATCGTATTAATCCGTATCGCGGCCAATCCAGGCATGTGTGCGATGAGTAATGGGGGCTTCCCATGTGTTACTAGACCACGCGTATCGACTGCTACTAAAATGTAAGAGGTGCCCTAAGTCAATGTCTATCAGCATTGACCCTTTGCCCATAGTCCATTAGTACACGCCCCTTCGGACGACACGGTGTGAGGTTTGTTAAACCTAATAGCGCTATCTACTAATGACCCGCTCGCCATAGGCCTCGGCGATTAAGTCGATAAATGAGGGACTTCAAATGATAGAGTTGATGGTCGTATGATCGTGTACGTAGGCTTTACGTACGTACCCTTAAATCCGAGGACAGTAGTAAGTATAACTGTACGTAGGTTTTACGTACGTGCCCTTCAATCCGAGGACAGTAATAATTAGTTTAATAGTAATGGTTGTACGAGTAGTTATTCAATCCCATTCCCAACCCATGGGAATCCCATGCCTTGGCTAGTGTGAACTCACCTTGGTTTGCTCGGTATGCTTAACTATGTGCTCGCAAGTAATCAATCAAGTCCTATAGTTATGCATGTATACACAATCAGTTAAGCTCGTATAGATTCGCTTGCAACCTAATAACACGAAGTGTGTTTAAGCAATCATCGTCATGTAACACATAACAGTTATTTCACGTTCATCCAATCATGCATCATATGACAGAGTTCTTGGTCAATTCTAACATAGTTATTCAATAACACACTTAACAAGGTTATCAGGCTTAACAATATCAACATACTTAACAAGGTTAACAAGATTAACAGGATTAACACATTTAACTGAGTTACATATTTAACAGAGTTGCGTGCATAACTTAACAGAGTTAACACTTTACAGATTTAACAAACAAACAGTGTTAATTAACAAACTAATAGCATTAGTTACTTAACAGAGTTAATAACTAACTGAATTAATAACTAACCGAGTTAACAAATAAAAGGTCATTGGACGAAAACCCTTTTCTGGCGAAATTACTTTGGACCGAAAACACTTTGAGCCGAAATCCCTTTGGGATTTCGTCGAGATGATTTCAAAGTGGGGTGGGGGTTTTCGTCGGCCTAAACAATAAATCATCATCATCACAGCAGTTACTTCAACCCAGCAACCCTAATCTCATTAACAGTTACATGATCAAGCATCAATGAAATCACTTAATCCAATAATCGAGATATAAACATATAATTTACCAAACCATTACGAGATCAAGATCATCAATCGATCAGCAGACCATCATTAACAAGCATACATAGTCGATCATATCATCACATGATACTGACAACCCACATGCAAACATTAACCTAGTATTAGATCATATGATTCTTGTTTAGTTGGCTGCACATGGATAACATCAATAGTCAAAAAGGGTTTACATAAAGTGGCAGACAACCATACCCCTAGTCCTAATACTATTGGACCAAAATTCAAAGTAAAATCACATGTTGATCAATTTATAATACTCATTAAATCACGTTCATATGTTTCAATATTTATCGTTCCATCACATCAATTCTAAAACCCAAAACTAATATTCTGCTTCGCATGCATTTATGTAACAGGTTGATTATCAATCATTCTATCAAGAACACATCCAACAACATACTATATATATATATAAATCTGAAAATAATTAGACGTGTAATTCACTAACCGAACTCAAAACGATCAATCAAGAGATATCTGACTTCGAATAAGAGGAGGGTTGCCGTCGGCTTGAGAGTGATAGTTAGGGTTTGCCGATTGAAACATTCACTTAAAGTTGGGAATAATATAACCGATACACAACTGGGCCTAAAGCCCATTTGATTTCGTCGACAAGCTCCTGGACGAAAACACCAAAGTGTTTTCGCCAGGTAGTGTTTTCGTTGAGGGTGTAAGGGTGTAAAGGATCCATTTGTTTATTAATTAATTACACAATCATATTATCAATACAAAATATATACATCACTTACACACAAAATATATTGCACGTCAAATATTCTTATAAGAACCACACTTTGCAAATAGGTACAAGATTAAATCAAATAGAGAACTTGAAAACTCGGGTTGTCACAAAATTTGTGAGACGTTACCATTGGACAAAGAGTTAGCCAATGAGTAATATGACCCACAAGTCGGGTTGACATTACTGATTGGGTAATTGATTAGATCAAGCAAATGTAATTGCGGGTTGCCCTCAATTCTGTTAAAGTGATAAAACTGTTTTGATTAAACTGAGATGCACTCACCAGTATTTCTTGCTGATAAAATCTTTTTAAAACGCGTTTCAGGTAACGTAGTGTGAAGCCAATATAAGCCAGCTGGAGAGCACTAAAGGCTTAGAAAAGTGTCTATAAAGATACCTATATAAAAAGAAGAATTGCTTTCAATAATTAGGGTTTATCCCTATAAATATTTTACAAATGCAAATCGGGTTTTATCCCATTTATTTATTTTAAACATTTTGGTGTTTAACTCTGATAAAAATATTTCCTAACTACGGTCCTGATGAAACTTTCCGCTGCCAAATTAATAAACACTGATACCATCTGACTGGCTCGTGGCTCCCGTTCCCAGGGTGGGGTCGGGGGTTGTGACAGAAGGTGGTATCAGAGCTATGCCACTGGTTTAAGTCCTTTAGGTGTTCTTCCAATACGTAAACCTTAAACATTTGTGTTAGGAAATTAAAATACCTTATGTGTTATCCTGTGAACATAAAATCTTAATATCTTTATTATGATTTTTATGTCATTAAACGAATTTTAAATTCCCAATATGTGTTATCCATATCTGTATCTTACAGTTATGATAGGCTTAATATTATATATATATATATATATATATTATGTCTTATTAAATTTTGTGATACATATTAAATAAATATATATATATATATATATATAGGGGAAGGTTCAAATGAAAACCACTAGTTAACGCGAAAACTCAAAAACTAACTAAAAAAAGCCTAAAAAACACACAAAAAAATTTTTTTTTTTTTTTTTTTTTTTTGCAAAACCAAATTTCGCAGGTTTTTTTATATAAAAAAAAAATTTTTTCAAAAAAAAAAAAAAAAAAAATTTTTTTGTGTAGTGCACATGTGTAACTGTACTACACATGTGTATTATTACACATGTGCACTACACAAAAAAATTTTTTTTTTTTTTTTTTTTTGAAATTTTTTTTTTTATATATAAAAACCAGCGATTTTTATTAAAAAAATTGAAAAAAAAAAAAAAAATTTTGTGTGTTTTTTAGGCTTTTTTTAGTTAGTTTTCGAGTTTTCGCGTTAAAAGTGGTTTTCATTTGAACCATCCCCTATATATATATATATATATATATATATATCATATCCATATATATGTGTATGAACATAATGCAATATGAATTTTATAACACTATAATAATATTACGATAGTAACATTAATATCTTCATATTAATATAAGATAACATGATTCAGATATGATACTTCGAAATATTTCATAATATAAATATTAAAATAATATGTATTTTACCTAGATGATTTTACATCATTTAAATTTTCAGGATATGTAACCCCTATTTGTATCTTACAGCAGGTTATGCTATAAATATATAAAGGAAATATATTCATAATATATTAAAATTTTGTGATAAATATAGCATACCCATATGTTTATGTGAATACAATTCAAAATAAATTATAATAATATTATGATATTGACCTTAATATTTTAATCAAAGATATAAGATCACACCCTTAGGTGTGATGTACTAAAATATCATAATATAAAATATTATTTGATACAAGTAGTATGTTTTATGATTTATGATATAACCCAAAATTTTACTTGACTTAAATCTATATTTTTGTCAAAGTTTTGACAAAACATGTAATTATATTAACTTTGTTAAAATATTTTAGCATACATAAAACATGTTTAGATACAATAATTAAAAACAAGATTTTCATGATAACTCTATGAAAATATTATTCCATATGATTATATTATATCCATATAGGCACATGTACATTTTCATCTATATGAAAAGTATGCAAATATATGTATAAAATATTTTATATTTTATAACCTGTATTAATAGAACAAATAATATTTCATGCATAGAATAAAAATAAGTCCAAAAACATTTGGTATTGTACAACTAATTGATTTAAAATATATGTATATAACACATACATATCAGCAGGAAATTACTTAAAGATTGTTATCTAATAGTTCAACTTATTTCTTAAATTATATATATATATAGGAATAATATTTCACTATTAAATTTAGAAACGCTAAATTTTTGTATTATCTATTATGATTCTTTAAATAAACAAAAATGATAAATTAAGAATCAAGTCCTAATATTTTACAAACCAAAATGATTCAACCTGTCAGTTAAAAATTAATTTGTTCTAAAAGAATCCATAAAATTTATATTTTGATTAAATTTATTTCTTTTGGTGATTTACCTTTTTTATTCCAAAATATTATTTCTGATAAATTTAATAAAATTTACTTTAATATACTATTACCATTGTTAGTATAAAGAAATAAACAAAGTTATGGAAATAAACAGGATAATTAATACAATTAATTATGTAACTGGATTCTTATAATTTGGTATTATATGTATACATCTCAGTAAACTTTAAAACTTTATATTTATACGTATGGATATACAAGACACAAATTTATTGATAGTATATACAATATAATAAGAGTTAATTACATAGTTAGTCCCTGTGGTTTGCACAAAATAACATACTTAGGTACTAATAGTTTAAAATCACATTCTAGGGTATTAACTTTTCATTTTGTAACGTTTGGAGGTATTAACGTTATTTGTAGGTTTAAAATCACATTCTATTAGTACCTAATTATGTTATTTTGTACAAACCACATGGACTAACTATGTTAATACCCAAGAAGTTAATATCTCCAAACGTTACAAAATGAAAAGTTAATACCCTATAAGGTGATTTTAAACTATTAGTACCTAAGTATGTTATTTTGTGCAAACCACAGGGACTAACTATATAATTTACTCATATAATAAATAAATATCTTCTGTAGAAAACAAAATTTTGTATATAACAGAAGAAACAACCCTACATGTTTACTCAAGATCTATTTTGATACCCACCTTTAATTCAAAAGATACCTTAAGAATATCCGTACTAGCACCATCTCTTAAAGAACTATAGTGGGTCAATGACAGAAAATCTCGGAATTTGATATAAAATCCCTACCTCTAGCCACAACCGTAAATTCTGAATACCTATCCAGCCATGAGCTTTGGAAATATAATTGAATTAAGGCAATATAGAGAAAAGCTATTACAATAAAGAAAGAACCAGCACATAAATACTTATATTTTGATAAAATATATAGTGAAAGAAAATGTTAAAATATAATATGTATATATGTGTATATATATATATATATATATATATATATATGTAGGGTAAGGTTCATGCGAGAACCACCCTTATTGTGAGAACCGCGAGAACCAATGTGAACATAAAATAAAATCTAAAAAAAAATATCAAAAAAGCACTCAAATTTTTTTTTAATATTTTTTAAAAAAAAATCGCTATATTTCGTTACCATAAAAAATAAAAAAAAAATAAAACTTTCATTTTCGAGTAACATTATTAATATGTATCATTACTTCGACAAATTCGGTAATACGTTATCAGGAATAAACAATTGCACTTTAATTTACAATATCATTAGTAATACACTACTTTTTACTTTACCAATATTCAAAATGCACATGTGCATCATTAGGTATAACCATGATATAACGTGTTTGGGTACAAAAAGTTTGTGATTTTGAATGGAGAAGTAGGCCCATATACATGTTTTTTGGTTAGTTATATCTAGTGGTTGATGGCTTGGTTATAGTTGTCAATTTATGATGTAATATGTTGATTGGATGGTATAAATGGTGTTTACATACATGTAATAAAGTGAACATATTGTTAATGGTATTGTATTATGGATGGTAGGAGGTAATGGTATTGTATTATGGATGGTAGGAGGTAATGGTAGTGTATTATGGATGGTATGATAGATGAAAGGGAAAGTGTATTCAAAGTAGTGTACCAAAACACCTTATTTCATGTTGATACATATAAATGTGTAACAACTCTCACCAAAACTATTATTTCTTATTATATTTTGTCCAAAAGGAAACCCTAATTAAGAAACCCAAGTGATTCTGCATAAACCCTAAAATTTTCAGAACAATCGGAATCAGGATCAGGGCCCCTAAGACTCAGGGGGTATTTCCTATTCGGTATTATCAAGACAGTTTTACGTGTAATTCGAATTTGAACGAACGACCAACTCACCTAAGCTACTGGGACACGGGGCTACCCTATGGTAGGGTGGTACCCCTCGCGCCACGCAACAGCCCCTCACGCCACGCGAGGGGGCTGTTTTCCAGATATAAATAGAGGGGTGTGGGACTTGATTTCCTGCGTTGGTTCGACGTTAAAACTCAATTCGTACTTCAAGTTATCTTCTGTTTACTACAAAACACACACGATCACGAAACGCTGCCGCAAGATTATGGTAATAACTCGATCGCTGTTACGATTCAATGTCCGATTGATTGAAACTATCCAATGGATGTTTAAGTGCTGCCCACATTAGGGTTATGCTTTGTCATTCATCGTAAATTCGATGGATGTTTAAGTATCGCACTTTGTCATTCGTTGTGAGGGTTTAATCTCGTGAGTTATCGTAAATGATGTATTAGTTACTGACCTAGTTCGTGTGCCTGTTATTTAAATTTAGGTTACAAAGGCTAATCAGTAGGCTAGACTCTGCCCATATTAAATCTGCAAGGTGAGTCATTCTCTTTTTATCAAAAGTATTTTACAATACTCCATTTTCAAATGTTATAATTACAGGGAGTAAGTCGTGGTTATCTTAATCACTGGCTAGTGGGGTATTGTGCACATTACTAATTTTCTCTCGGGTTAGGCTAATAAATCCTAACAGTGATAATCATCACTACTTGGGTGACAGGACCCAATAGTGGTATGACCATCGTCACCAAGAGGTGACACGGCGCCAGATAAAAATAAGATAGAAGCCATTGTAATCGCTCTTATGCTGTAATTGATAACTAATGTGTCCTTTTACATACTTGAATGACTCGCCAGCATTTCCCCGCTGATAAAATATTTTTAAAACATGTTTTAGGCGACCTGCTGTAAATCAAGGAAAACGTGCTAAGGAGCACTAACAAGCTTGGATAGGTGGCTCAGTTAAAATGAATAAACATGTTTTAATAAATCAGGGAATTCACTGGTGAAATTCCTCTATTGTAAAATAACGGGGTTTATCTTGAATAATGAAATAAAATATTTGGGAAATTTTCAAGTTTTTAAAAGATCCTGTAAAATCTTCCGGTGTCGCATCATAGATACCACGGGTTCCTGTTCCGCGGCTCCTGACCGGGTCAAACCGGGGCTGGGGTCGTGACAGGAAAAGGTGGTATCAGAGCTACTGAAAGAGCCACTGATTTAAGCCTATTAAGTATTTAAATATACTTAATTTTCCTGATTACCATTTGTGATTATGTGCTTTATTAACTGACTACTTGTTAGTTACAGTATGGGTAAGCAGAAAATGTCGGATATCTATCTTAAATTAGATGGTGTACCAAAAGATAAAGGATCCTCATCCCAATCAAATTCCTCAAGATACTCAGCAAATACTGAGGAGGGAATATTTGTTCGAAAGGCACAGTATGAGAAACCACTTTCCCCTAGTAAAAGAAGTTTGATTATTAGAAAAAGTCAAGAGAAAATGAGGAAGTTACAAACCAAAGAGGTGATAATAAAAGAGACCCAGGAAGTAGGCAACAACTCACCATGGGAAGATAAATTAGATGAAAAATGGGCAAATCTATATATGTTAGCTACAATAGCAGTAAATGCTAACCTTTAGTTAAATTACCAAATCAGTATCAGTATCTACGACACTTAAGAGTCAGAAACTTTCTTAAATAAACCACTAGTATATTTCAAAGTTTAGTTGTACTAAAAATAAATATTTTGTTTCAATAAAATAGTTTATTAAATATTTGTAATTAATATTAAAATTCTGATTCTAATTTTTTATGATTCTGTGAAAATTAATTTACTCAATTGTAAACTAAAAGTTTGTAAATGCTAAACAGCATGAATGAATTATCTGAAGCTCTAGAAAATCTCAATCTCTATCCCGTAAAAGTGGAAGTTTCCAGAGAATTTACTGGTTACTTGGCCGATGTGGAAGAACCTATGGAATTTCAAGCTCCACCTCCGGAGAAATCAAAACCTAAGAAAAGAAGAAGATTTGTGGGTTGGAGACGTGTGCGCAGAAGAAAACCAGCAACTAGGAAAATTCCCAAGATAGAAAATCCCATGGATAAAGGAAAAGGGATTGAGATCGAGGAAACTTTTAGACAAGGAGGAATGGAAATTGGGGAAAGCTCCAAGCAAACCAAGGAAATGACGTTACAGGAAGAACTAGACTTCATACTGACCAACTGTGATACCATTAAGCCTGCTAATGAAAATCTTTTTACTTATCCAGCCGAAACCCAACTTCCAATAAACCTGGAACCAGCCATCCCAGAACCTTTGATTCACACCCAACCACAAGGAATGGACGAATGGTGGACCAACGATTGACAATTCCAAAACCTTCTAAATAATCCCTATACCTTTTTCCCTCAGTTCGACCCAGAACCTGCACCAAACCCACCAATGAGTAATGAAAACTTAGCTGAACTCCGCCATTTTGGCGAGGAGTTGATGGATGCAGGGAATAGGATCCGGGAGATAGGAGGACAAATCTCCTGGAAATACGATGAGAGAGAACGTTGCTTTTAATATGCTAGCTGATGAGGGAAAAGTGGGGTTGTGAAGCTGTGTTTGTATAATAATAATAATAGTAATAAAAATCAGTATGTGTAATAATCTAAAAATAAAACGTTTGTAAGATAACAGTGTGTATGGATGCATAATATAATATATAAAATGGAAGTCAAGAAGTCGACAACTTTTGGCTATACATGTTAATATGATTATGTGCAATTGTTTTGTTATGTTTAATTATTAATTATTTATGCTAATCACTTATGTAAATTAATTACCAGATGGCGAACGCTGGTAATGAACAAATTAACGAGGGTAATCAATCTGAGCAAAACCAGGAGGATCAATTTCTAAATAGGCAAGATATTGAGAATATCGTTGCTCAGGGAATAGCCAATGCTATTCCAGAAATCCTTGCTGCTGCTCGAAATCCAATTGCACCTCAACAAATTATTCCTAGCAAACGTACAAATGACGATAATTTCAGTAATAGTGTAAACGGAGGCGGCAACAACAATAATAACAATAACGATAATGTTCTGCAAGCCCCGATTCTCAAGAAAATGAAAGCTGCAATGCCTGGTTGCACTTACAAGGAGTTTCTTGCCTATAAACCGGTTGAGTTTGCAGGTAATGAAGGGGCGACTGCTGCATTGCGTTGGTTAGAGAAAACCGAGGCAGTAATTATGATAAGTAAATGTGCTGAGGACGACAAGGTCATGTATGCGTCACATCTTTTCAAAGAAGGGGCGCTAGAATGGTGGAATACGGTTCTACAAGCTAAAGGAAGAACTGTGGCGTATGCTATAAACTGGGAAGAATTTAAAAATCTCGTAGAAAGAAAATTTTGTCCCGAGTACGAAAAGGAACAAATGACAAATAAGTTCCTGACCCACCGGATGGTGGATGTAGACTGTCGAGGGTATACTTCGACATTCCTCGAGTATGCAAGAGTAGTACCAACCCTGGCTTCGCCAGAACCAGTACTTATTTCCATCTATATTTGGGGATTGATTGGCGAAATCCGTAATATCGTCAAGGCTGCGAAACCCCGCACGATTGATGATGCGGTGGATTTAGCCAATACCCTGACTGACGAACTGGTACGAACGCGAGAAGAAAATAGAAAGAAGGAAGTGGCCCAAAAGATTACCCAAGGATTCCGTATGGGTAACCGTAACAATTTCAAGAGAAGGGTGACTAGGCAATCTTCCACTGGTCTATTTTGCAATTCCTGTAAAAGGAAGCATTTTGGAAGATGCAAAGTATATTGCAATTTTTGCAAAATTCCGGGGCATCAAGAAGAAGACTGCAGGAAGAAGAAAACCACAGTCTGTTACAACTGTGGAGAAGCTGGACATATTAGGCCAGACTGCCCAAAATTTGTCAAACCAGCTGATAACAAAGCCAGGACTGCAGAAGGAACTAACAAGAAAAACGTAAGAGCCTTCCAGCTGACTACTCAGGAAGCCGAGCTAATCCCAGATGTGATAGCTGGTACGTTCCTAGTTCACAACGTTTACGCAAAAGTATTATTTGACTCTGGTGCAAACCAAAGTTTTATAAATACTTCGTTCTGTCAAGCACTTAATTTACCTTTAACCAAACTTAGGCAGATTTTTACACTCGAAACGGCAGATGGGAATTCTGTCAACGTAGATAAGGTTTTGCGAGAAGAAAAGATAGAACTTTTAGGTCATAAATTTTCGGCAAACCTGTTACCTATGAATTTAGCCGGATTCGATGTGGTGTTAGGAATGGATTGGTTGGTAGCCAACCATGCTCGAATTCTTTGTGATAAGAATTCCATAGAAATTCATACACCCACAGGAGAGTTAGTGGTGATTATAGGAGATCAGCCAAGTAAGCCACTAAAGTTCATTTCAGTAATGAAAGTTGCTAGTTATGAACGAAAGCAAGGAATAGTGTATATGATTTCAGTAATCATTAATGCTAAGGGTAAGGAACTTAAAGAAATTCCAGTAGTGTCAGAATATCCAGAGGTATTCCCAGAAGAACTACCTGGATTACCACCTGATAGAGAAGTCGAATTTAGAATTCATCTAATTCCCGAAACTACACTGATAGCCAAGGCACCTTATCGGTTAGCACCCACATAAATGTTAGAATTGAAAAAGCAATTAGATGAATTACTAAGCAAAGGATTCATATAACCTAGTTCATCCCCGTGGGGAGCTCCAGTGTTGTTTGTAAAGAAGAAAGACGGTTCGATGCGAATGTGTATCGATTATAGAGAATTGAATAAAGTTACAATTAAGAATCGATACCCATTACCTAGAATTGATGATCTATTCAATCAACTTCAAGGAGCTAGATATTTTTCTAAGATAGATTTACGTTCCGGATATCATCAATTAAAGGTACAAGAAGAAGACATACCTAAAACTGCTTTCAGGACCAGGTATGGTCATTACGAGTTTACAGTCATGCCCTTTGGGTTAACAAATGCTCCTGCAGCATTTATGGACATGATGAATAGAATCTGTAAACCGTATTTAGATAAATTTGTAATTGTCTTCATCGACGATATACTTATTTATTCCAAGAGTCAGGATGAACAATGTCAGCACCTGCATACACTCTTAACTCTGTTAAGAAAAAGAGAAACTTTATGCCAAATTCTCGAAGTGTGAATTCTGGCTGCAAGAAGTGCAATTTTTAGGTCACATGGTGAATCATGAAGGCATTCACGTAGATCCTTCTAAGATAGAAGCAATCACCAAATGGAAGGTTCCACAGTCAGCAATGGAAATTAGAAGTTTTATAGGATTAGCTGGATACTATAGGCGTTTTATTAAGGATTTTTCCAAGATAGCTGTACCATTATCTAAGCTAACCTGTAAAGCAGTTAAGTTTGAATGGGGACCTAAACAAGAAGAAGCCTTTAGGATTTTGAAGCAGAAGTTAACAAATGCTCCAATTCTAGCCTTACCGGAAGGAATAGAAGATTTTGAAGTATACTGTGATGCTTCAAAACTAGGATTAGGATGTGTGCTGATGCAACGCAAGAAGGTAATTGCGTATGCATCAAGGCAGTTGAAAAGGCACGAAGAAAATTATACAACTCATGACTTAGAGTTAGGAGCCATAATTTTTGCCCTTAAGATTTGGAGACATTATTTGTATGGAAGTAAGTTTACTGTCTATATAGATCATAAGAGCTTAAGATATATATTTGGGCAAAAAGAATTAAACATGAGGCAAAGGAGATGGATGGAAATCCTAAGTGACTACGACTGTGATATTCAATATCACGAAGGAAAGGCAAACGTAGTTGCAGATGCCTTAAGTCGTAAGTATCATGAAAAGCAAAAGCGAGTTCGTGCTCTTAGATTAAATCTACAGTTAGATTTAATGGAGCAATTAAAGGATGTTCAGGAAACCGCAATCCAGGATATTGCTGAAGGAATGAAAGCGCGGATAAAAGAATTAGAGCAAGGAGCAGATGGAATTTGGAGATTCCATAAAAGAAGGATTTGGGTACCTAAACAAGGAGACTTAAGAAATAAGATTTTAGAGGAAGCCCATAAATCTAGATATACCATGCATCCTGGTAACAATAAGATGTACCAAGATTTAAGGAATAACTTCTGGTGGATAGGAATGAAAAAGGACATAGCTAGATATGTTTCTAAGTGTCTAACTTGCTCACAAGTTAAGGCAGAACACCAGAAACCTTCAAGTCTACTACAACAATTAGAAATGCCTGTATGGAAATGGGAACTCATAACAATGGATTTTGTTACTAAGTTACCCAAAACCAGAAAAGGTAATGATACGATTTGGGTAATTGTGGATCGATTAACCAAATCAGCTCATTTTCTACCTATGAAGGAAACCTTTAGCATGGAAAGGTTAGCCAAGTTGTATGTAGATGAAGTTGTATCCTTACATGGAGTTCCACTTTCCATTGTATCGGATAGGGATATCGTTTCACTTCCCATTTCTAGACAAGTTTCCAGGAAGCAATGGGAACCCGACTAAACTTAAGCACTGCATACCATCCTCAAACAGATGGACAAAGTGAAAGGACGATCCAAACTCTGGAAGACATGCTTAGGGCATGTGTGATCGATTTTGGTGGAAATTGGGACAACCATCTACCCTTAATTGAATTCTCATATAACAATAGTTATCACTCAAGCATCGAAGCTGCCCCATTCGAAGCACTGTACGGATGTAGTGCAGAACTCCAGTTTGTTGGGCAGAAATAGGAGAAAGTCAATTATCAGGACCAGAGATTGTGCAAGAAACTACCGACAAGATCACTCAAATTAAGGAAAGACTAAAGACGGCTCGAGATCACCTGAAGAGTTATGCAGACAATAGGCGTAAGTCGTTAGAATTTCAAGTCGAAGACAAAGTACTATTAAAAGTTTCTCCTTGCAAAGGAGTTATTCGATTCGGAAAGAAAGGAAAGCTGAGTCCAAGATACGTAGGACCATTTCCAGTGATCCAACGTATAGGACCAGTCGCATATCGCTTACAACTACCATAGGAGTTAGCTGGAATACATGATGTATTTCATATATCTAATCTCAAGAAATGTCTATCTGACGAATCACTGGTAGTACCTCTTCAAGATGTAGAGGTAAATGAAAAGTTAAAATTTGTCGAGAAGCCATTACAGATAGAAGACAGAAAGATTAAGTTTCTCAAGCACAAGAGGCTGGTGCTGGTCAAATTCAAGTGGGATTCAAAGAGAGGATCTGAATACACTTGGGAGCTGGAATCGGAGATGAAGCGAAAATATCCCTACTTGCTCCAGTAAATCTCGAGGACGAGATTTTTATTAAGGTGGGGAGGATGTAACAACTCTCACCAAAACTATTATTTCTTATTATATTTTGTCCAAAAGGAAACCCTAATTAAGAAACCCAAGTGATTCTGCATAAACCCTAAAATTTTCAGAACAATCGGAATCAGGATCAGGGCCCCTAAAACTCAGGGGGGGTATTTCCTATTCGGTATTATCAAGACAGCTTTACGTGTAAATAAAATTTGAACGAATGACCAACTCACCTAAGCTACTGGGACACGGGGCTAACCTATGGTAGGGTGGTGCCCCTCGCGCCACGCGACAGCCCCTTGCGCCACGCGAGGGGGCTGTTTTCCTGATATAAATAGAGGGTTTTGGGACTTGATTTCCTGCGTTGGTTCGACGTTAAAACTCAATTCGTACTTCAAAGTTATCTTCTGTTTACTACAAAACACACACGATCACGAAACGCTGCCGCAAGAACAGGGTAATAACTCGATCGCCGTTACGATTCAATGTCCGATTGATTGAAACTATCCAATGGATGTTTAAGTGCTGCCCACATTAGGGTTATGCTTTGTCATTCATCGTAAATTCGATGGATGTTTAAGTATCGCACTTTGTCATTCGTTGTGAGGGTTTAATCTCGTGAGTTATCGTAAATGCTGTATTAGTTACTGACCTAGTTCGTGTGCCTGTTATTTAAATTTAGGTTACAAAGGCTAATCAGTAGGCTATACTCTGCCCATATTAAATCTGCAAGGTGAGTCATTTTTTTTATCAGAAGTATTTTACAATACTCCATTTTCAAATGTTATAATTACAGGGATTAAGTCGTGGTTATCTTAATCACTGGCTAGTGGGGTATTGTGTAGATTACTAATTTTCTCACGGGTTAGGCTAATAAATCCTAACAGTGATAATCATCACTACTTGGGTGACAGGACCCAATAGTGGTATGACCATCGTCACCAGGAGGTGACACGACGCCAGATAAAAATAAGATAGAAGCCATTGTAATCGCTCTTATGCTGTAATTGATAACTAATGTGTCGTTTTACTTACTTGAATGACTCGCCAGCATTTCCCCGCTGATACAATATTTTTAAAACATGTTTCAGGCGACCTGCTGTAAATCAAGGAAAACGTGCTAAGGAGCACTAAAAAGCTTGGATAGGTGGCTCAGTTAAAATGAATAAACATGTTTTAATAAATCAGGGAATTCACTGGTGAAATTCCTCTATTGTAAAATAACGGGGTTTATCTTGAATAATGAAATAAAATATTTGGGAAATTTTCAAGTTTTAAAAAGATCTTGTAAAATCTTCCGCTGTCGCATCATAGATACCACGGGTTCCTGTTCCACGGCTCCTGACCGGGTCAAACCGGGGCTGGGGTCGTGACAAAATGCACATGTGCATTTCTAATATTGGTAATGTAAAAAGTAGTGTATTACATATGGTAGTGTAAATGAAAGTGCAATTGTCTAATATATGTAATGAATTACGGAATTTGTCAAAGAAATGACAAAAAATGCACATGTGCATGCTTGTGTATTATGGATGGAATGATAGATGAAAGAGAAAGTAGTGTACCAAAACACCTTATTTCATGTTGATACATATAGATTCACATGTGCATTTCTAATATTGTTAACGTAAAAAGTAGTGTATTACACGTGGTAGTGTAAATGAAAGTGGAATTTACTATTATTTGTAATGAATTACGGAATTTGACAAAGAAATGATACATATGCACATGTGTATGGATAACTGTTACTCGAAATTTTATTATTTTTTTTTTTGAAAATTTTTTTATTTTTTTTATTAACAAAATATAGCGATTTTTCCAAAAAAAAAATAGTAAAAACATAAAAAAAAAATTTTTGGGTGTTTTTTAGATTTTTTTAGGAAATACTGTTTGTGTTCACACTGGTTCTCGCGGTTCTCGCAATAAAGGGTGGTTCCTAACGGATCTTTGTCCTATATATATATATATATATATCAGCGCATGATACTGATAGGTATGACTATATTTGTGCTAAATGAAAAATGAGCAACAAAATATGCCTGTATGATTGTTTAGTTCTGTGATAATTATATCTGAACTTGTTTGCAATTTAGATGTTAAAGGAAATAGCATGTAATCAGGAAATTCAGGCTAGTAATGAAAATTCTTTGGATAGGAACACTATAGAAAATATAATAGCTCAAGGAATGTCTAATTCCATACCTTCGATCATTGAAGCTATTAAGATTTATGTGCCTATAAACGAGGATCCTACTACCCACTGTAGGCATACTCATCACTTCAAACCTAACCCTAGTATCAATAGAGGTCATGATATTCATATCAAAACTCCATCTTCTAAACAAAAGAAAACGACAACCTATAGCTACTCTTATAAGGAATTCCGCTCCGACAAATCATATAAGGACAAAGGAAGGAAACCAGAAAATCGCGCAACCTACCTGCATAAACTACAACAAGAAACGTTCAGGAAAATGCCTTTTTAAGAAGACACTGTTGGTGCACTATTTGTGTGGCCATAGATAGAAATCTAAATGTACATGTAAAGTCTAGTGTCTTGAGTTTGTAAAATACCGGACAGAGGTTTCGCTAGATTTCATTAGGTGTCATTAGGCAATGTCAGGTCAGTATACGGTATGACACGATACGAAGGAAGCGGATCTGAACAAGAATGATGTCATCATTCTCAATGATGACATCATACTGATGACATCACAATCTTACATCATCACATGTGTTTTTGTTTGAACTAACATAAACGTATGCATGGGAATCTGTTTCGCTTGAAAGATAAAGATGAGGATTTCGCTTATAGGGACATAGGGAGGTCCGCTTTTATGTCATCCAAATAGGTCCGCTTATGTGTCCAATGGAGGTCCGCTTATTCGTACATGTACATTGGAGCGGATCTCCATGCACTATATATATGTGCACATAAGCGAAATAAAAAATAACAGAATCAGAAGTATCATATCACGAAGTGCTGCTGGATTACGTCATGTTTATCAGTTTTTGAGTGTTCTTTGTAGAGATCGAGTCGAAACTCTGTTCGGTTGTAGTTGATACGTAATAAAACGTTGTTTAATTACATTTTCGCGCACGATTACGGTTCGATTTAACGGATTCCGCACGATAAATCGAATCCACCGCAGATCTAGTGATCGTTTACGATCCGATCCTGTACTCACAAGTGGTATCAGAGCTACGGATGCTCTGCGTGTAATCGTGTTTCGAATCGGACGAGTTTCGGTGAAATCGATTTGGATTTCGTTTGATTTTGAACTGTTTTAGGTTGAGTTTTTGTGATTTCGAACTGATTTGACAATATATGGTTGAAATTTTGATAAATCAGAACTGATTTGATAAACAGATCTGATCTGAAATCTAAAGTTTGTGTGTTCGTAATCTCATAAAAACGTATTCAATCAAGTATACAATAAAAATCGTAAAAACTTCATATTTGTGTTTCAACTATGAATCATGTTATAGATCTGAATCGCTGAAGTTCTGAGCGCCATTTCACAATTTGAAATTTGGATCTGAATTGAAATCGAATATGTTGTTTTTGATTCAGCGTTGATAGATAGGTGTAAATTCGATAATTGTTGTTGTGATTGTTTGTTCAATCTGAATTCCGAATATATTTTTGTTTGAACTGATCATTGCTGAATTGTTTCGAGTAAAGTGAATATTGTAGGACTGCTTCAGTTGATTTGTGATGTGTTTCGAACAAACTTTGATCTGATTCAGTTTGTTGATAAAAGTCGTTTGAGATAAGTGAAGAAAGATTTTGTTTCAAATCAGATTTTTGATTGTTGAATGTGATTTCGACAAATTCCGGATTGTTTCGGATCAAGTTTGAACAGTTTGTTGGTTTTAGATCATTTTCGAATTGATTTCGCACTATTTCGATCAAGTTTCGGTGTATCGTATGTGAATATCGGACTGATTAGATGATGTTTGATTAAAGTTTCTACAGTTTCGGATTGATTCGATTAAGTTTCGAACTGAGTTTGATCAATTTAAGACTGTTTTGATTGAATTTCGGATCATTTCGATGAAGTTTCGGTGAAATTGAATGTGTTTTGATTGATTGTTAATGTGTTTCGAATAAGTGTTGATCTGATTCAATCTGTTTCGAATCGAATCCTCTTTGTTTCGAACTGTTTCGGTGATTTTTGATTTGATTCAATGTGATTATCAAACAGTTTATTAGTTTGCAGAATTGAAAAGTATTGGCTGTTGTTAGAAAAGAAGTAGAGTGTCACTAAACTGAACGAAAAGAATGTACAGTATCGATTTGCTGCTATTGCGAGGGTTTTTATAGTGCCAAGGGTATTATAGCTGAGTTTAAATTGTCTGCATTCTTTAGTGACAAAAGGAAAAGATTTAAAAAAAAAAATTATTAATAAGTAATTGGGCCGAAAGTTGAGTTGGGCCGGTTTTGGGCTGAAGTTTCATTTCAAGTTGAACCGAGATTTGTTTTGGACCAATCAGTTTCAGTGTGGGCTTGGATTAAAGATTGTTTTGGGACGTTTAATAAGTGGGATTGAATCAAAAAGTGTTTGGACTGAGAGTTTTAAACAAGGCTTGATTAGTGGGACACTAGCTTTTGCATTAAATTGGGCTTCAAACATTTTGTGGGATTCGTGGAGGTTGAAATTTGTGGAATTTGAGCTAAAAACAAATTTTGAACCAAGTCATTTGAAGAACACCAGTTCGCACGAATTGTTCAAGTTGGTTGAATTCCAGATTGTGTGTAAACTCAGTTCGTTTGAAGATTTAATTTTGTGAACTTTTAATAACTAAACATGGATTGTGAGTCGTATCGTGTTCAGAGTCCAGCAGATATTGCATGGAAGAAATTTGATAGTTTTACCGGTATCAAGGGAGAGTCTACAAAAGAATTATTTGATAGATACTGCCATCTAGTTTTGGAAATGGGAAAATTAGGGATAACCAAGTCTAATGAGGAGTGGGTTGACAAGTTGGCAAATGTTTTACCGGGTGATATCTGGAAAACGTATTTGTTAGATTTGAGGAGATGCTATAACTGCCAAATCAAAGGTCACATTGCCAGAGATTGTCCAATGAGATCAATTGAAAGATCGAGGGTTGTATCTCAGAAAAGGATGATGAAGTCAGTCAAAGTCAAAGAAAAGCCCAAGGAACTGAAAGTTTCAGAACAGAAAGTCAAAGAAACTAAAGTTCAAGAAAAGAAAGTGAAGCTTTCTCAGGGGCAGAAAGACAGATTGCGAAAGAAGAGAAAGAAGGCGAGAGAGTATCTGGAGAAGATTTTGTCCTCGGGTTCATCGGACAGATTGAATAAAAGTTCTGATGAATCAACTCACTCGACTACAAAGCCAAGTAAATTGAATTCTTCAGATGCAAATCTGAGGACGAAAGAAGAAAAGAAGAAGAAGAAAATGGTCGGCGATGAATCTGACGTGTCGAAGTCAGACAAGCCACCTTCAGGCGATGAATCTGACAGATCAAAGTCAGACAAGCCATGTGCAGGCAATGATTCTGGTACGGTAAAGCCAGAAGAGCCGGTAGTTGAGGTAAAAACTGAGAATTCAGGTTTAACAATGGATGATGCAAATTTTCCACCATTGTTGAACAAGAATTCAAAATCACCCAAGGACAGTCAGGCTTGGGTGAAATTGTTCAAATGAAAAACCTGACTTGCCGGAACTCCCAAGTTGGTAATTGGGGAGTAGGAATCGGCATATTTCTTGAGAAATTCATTTCGGTGATTTTTCACCTTACAAGTGGTAAATCAGGGACATTAAATTGTACTTGATTTTCTACATGTGATTGTGTTGTTAAAATCGATAAATGTTAAATCTTACAAGTGGTTAAAGAAAACAATGTGATGAAGTGACCCCGAATCTACGAATGATTAGTAAACAAACTAAGTTTCCGGAAAAACCATTTTTGATTAAAACAAACTTAAGTGTTTTGAAATCATAATGGGAAAATAGTTTGTTGTCAGGGGGAGTTCTGATTGTTTATGCCAAGTGGATGGCGATTTGAAGCGATTTGATATCAGTTGTCAATTTACTTGTACAGTTTGTTTTCAAATTTCCTAAAATGTGTTTGCATTTTAGGGGGAGTAAGAATTTTAGAAAATCCAAAAACATTTGAAAATTTGAAAAAGTAAAAAACATTGAAAAATTCAAAATGAGTTTTGTTGAGACAAGAGGAAATGATAGTAAATCAGTGGACTATCACAGCATGCTAAAGAAATGTAGAGTCTAAAAGTGATAAACGGTCTCACTATAGATGTGACGATAGGCTCAGCTAGACTAGTAGATTTGCGATAACGATACAAACTTAAATGAAAAAGACTAGTTCTAGTGGGAAACACGGTTGAAAGCATAGTACTTAGTTTTGTCCTTCTTGATTGTGTGCCTACTCAGTAATCGCTGATTGTCGAAAGACATAAAACTGGTTAAGTCTGTGAACTTTCACAACTTTGCTAAAAAGTCACTGTGATTGTGCATTTCATTTTGCCAAGATTTAAACTTGTTTTATTTCTTTATTTTGTTTAAGCATCGGACATCCTCTGCGTATACGTGAGTATCGACCTGGATGTTGTTGCCTAAACGTTCTGCTTTATTTTCTTTGGTGTTTCGTTTAAGCTTTGGACCTCCTTTGCGTATACGGAAGTATCGACCTGGTGGTTAAAGCCTAAACAACTTCAACTTGTTTTATTTTCTTATTTTGTTTAAACATTGGACTTTCTCTGCGTATACGGAAGTATCGACCTGATTGTTAATGTTTAAACATTCTACGTTGTTTTCGCACAAATCACAGTTAATGAAAGTTTAAAGGCATTACTTGAGTCAGTGTATTACATGATGAGGGGATATGCTGAGATCGTGGGGTCCATAAGAATTTAGTGCAAAATTAATATACCTTAACGTATCGGTAAGCATTTCAAAAGTTTTTAGATTGAGCTTAAGAGGACAATTATATCGTCAATCAACGTGAATCGTTTAGAACTTAAAACGATTAAAAACTTAACGGTGCTTGTGATGTGTCTCAAAAACTGATATGATCCTCTTTCGCAAACTCACAAAAATATGTTTGTACATATTTCTTTTCTGCATTACATTTTTCTTATTACAAAATCCAAAAGGATTTTAGTGTGTTTTAGCCTAATTTTTTGAAAAATCCAAAAAGATTTTCGACAACTGATGTTGAAAAGCTGATATTCAAAATCTCAAAGGCTAAACAAGATGAACATTTGGTTTGGTTAAGATGATGAGAAGTTGGAAGATAATCCTCAAATGTTTAGATGATTCATTAATTTGAATCACAATATTGTGTGTTATATGTTTGAGAATTTTGAGTGAATTCTTTTAGAGTCAAAATTATTTTGTCTTACGAAAGGTTGAGATGTGTAGGTTTCTAATTCTGTTGCTACGGAAAGCCAGGTGTCGATCCTAAAAGCACGGAAGCTAAATGAAAGGGGAGCAAGATTAAACGTCAAATCTTAGAATTTCGGGGCATCATTCAAGGGGGAGACTGCTGTTTCACTTGAAGATGTTATCCAAGGCAGTTCAAGACTAAACATCACAGATTTCTAGCTATGTCCAAGGGGGAGATTGTTGGTGCACTATTTGTGTGGCCATAGATAGAAATCTAAATGTACATGTAAAGTCTAGTGTCTTGAGTTTGTAAAATACCGGACAGAGGTTTCGCTAGATTTCATTAGGTGTCATTAGGCAATGTCAGGTCAGTATACGGTATGACACGATACGAAGGAAGCAGATCTGAACAAGAATGATGTCATCATTCTCAATGATGACATCATACTGATGACATCACAATCTTACATCATCACATGTGTTTTTGTTTGAACTAACATAAACGTTTGCATGGGAATCTGTTTCGCTTGAAAGATAAAGATGAGGATTTCGCTTATAGGGACATAGGGAGGTCCGCTTTTATGTCATCCAAATAGGTCCGCTTATGTGTCCAATGGAGGTCCGCTTATTCGTACATGTACATTGGAGCGGATCTCCATGCACTATATATATGTGCACATAAGCGAAATAAAAAATAACAGAATCAGAAGTATCATATCACGAAGTGCTGCTGGATTACGTCATGTTTATCAGTTTTTGAGTGTTCTTTGTAGAGATCGAGTCGAAACTCTGTTCGGTTGTAGTTGATACGTAATAAAACGTTGTTTAATTACATTTTCGCGCACGATTACGGTTCGATTTAACGGATTCCGCACGATAAATCGAATCCACCGCAGATCTAGTGATCGTTTACGATCCGATCCTGTACTCACCACTGTAACTTCTGCAAGAAAGCTGGACATGCTGAGGAAGAATGTAGAAGGAAAACTAACATCTGTTTCAACTGCGGAGAACCAGGTCATATCCGTCCCTACTGCCCAGAACTATCTAAGGCACCCAACAACAAGGCTAGAAACCCAGGTGAAGCTAGGAAGAACGCATAAACGACACAGGAAGCCATAGTAAATTCTAACATAAGCATCCGTACGTTTTGCCTGTACTAAAATACTAGTTGACTTTTGATTCCGATTAAAGTTTTATAAATAAAAAGGTCTTTATTTTTCTTTCATAAAGCCAACACTCAATTGTCTTATCTCTTGACAAATTCATATGTTGCACGTGCATTTCTTATTACGTATGTGATACATTTCAAAAGATATTTTATTCATGAGTTCGGATCTCATTTCGTTATACTCATTTTGACAATTCCTATTATTGCAAAAACGTTGACTTTTGATATCAAGTCAACAGGTTTCTTAGAAAACACCTTTTCTTTTGAGAGTTACTTACCGGATTTCACTGTAACCATTTCTTGTCAGTACATATATCCATTGTTGGAATATGTCTAAACCAAGCTCAATTGTTTGAACTTGTTCACAATATTCATTCAATTCAAAATCCTATATAATGAATTGAAATCATCATATTCGAAGTAGTCTCATTTGTTTAAACATAGTAGACCTGTTCAAAGTCTACAACTCCAATGAACCACTTGTTAAATCACGAAACCTTGCGATGGCATTTTTTTTAACTCATTTCATTTTCACACCTGAGGTATGAATTTATCTATCTATTGATTCAGTATCCTAAACCAGTCTTAATACAATTTTGTGATTAAGATAAAGGTACCTAAATTTTTATTCAATTGTACCTGCAACATTTCTTTCATCATTGATCAATCCTACGATATTCATTTATTCCTTCACTTGAAAATCCTATCTTTTGAATATCCAGACTCACTTCATTGAAACTTTCAATTCATTTCAAGAACGGTGAATTTGTTCGGTCATCGTAATCATTGAATTATTTCAAATCATTACAACATCTTGTGATGTCTGTACAAATTCATAGCTTTAGCTAATCATAACCCTAATCATATCAACTCATACGTACTTTGTTTGACTCCTCAAGTAATCTTGATACAATTATGTATCAGGACAATGATACACTCACTCCTATTGTATTTTCGGTGTATCTCTGTCATTCAACTAAATGTCACGGATTTTTGGTTTAATCATTGACAAATCATTTTTTCATACTTCTATTTTCAATTGAGATTATTGATTTAGAGTTCTTCTCAATCAAGGCAAGTTCTCTTCCGACATCAAAACCTATTGTTTCTAAAAGTCATTGCATTTTGAATTTTATGCCTATCAAGTCTATCTTTCGATTTGTGAAACTTAGTAATTGTATCATTTCAGCTCATTCAGTTAACATCGATTCCTGATACTAATTTTTGGGATCATTGAATTATCCTATGATATATATATTCGTATCTTGATTCTATCTCTAACACCTTGATATAATGTTCTTAATTAACTTAGAAACATAACATAACTCTGAGGGGATATCGTAGCCCAAATCTCGAGGACGAGATTTAAAACAAGGTGGGGAGGATGTAACAACCCTCCTAGAACCCTTAACATGACCCTAAAACATTCCTTACATACCCCGTGCATGAAAAATGGACCCGAAATACCTTCGTACGTGTAAAAATCGAAGAAAACAAGATTTGCCCTTCGCTCGCGGGCCGCGACTGACGAAGACAAAGCTGTCGCGGGGCGCAACAGCCTATTGCTTGGCGGACACTCTGAATGCCACGTGTCAGGACACGTGTCAAGATAACCCGGTGACTCAGCAACCCAATCGCCGCCTCTGGGCTCTCGCGGGGCGCGAAGGAAGAAGAAGCTCTCGCAGGGCGCAAGAGACTTCTGTTGCAGCTATAAAAGGGGCCGAGATCAGCCATTTCGATTGTTCATTTTCTCTGAATCTCTCTCAAACTCTTATAAGCAAAAATTATAGCTAAATACCCCTAACAAGCGAAGCTCTGCCTCGTTGTAAGTACTATAACCCTGCTATTACCCTACACGATCGATTTAGGATTTCTGTAACGCATGTCGGCCCTGCCCGACTCAGTCGTTGGAATTCTGTCTCGTGTTACATCCGATTGATTTAGGACTCTGTAATGCATGTCAAGGCCTTGCCTGACTCAGTCATTGGAGTTCTATCTCTAGTTGTATGGTTAATGCAATTTGGGTTATTTTACTAACACGTGTGCATTGTTTAAATTAACCAGGAAACTATAATATTATCAGGAAGCTATAATATTACCGGGAAGCCTGTAGAAATACCTAAATCTACAAATGTGAGTACATTCTCTTTTTAGAAATCTTTTTTATAAAAACCTCAATTGTTTTAAATGATACTTAATAGTAATTGAGTATTTGTAAGTCTACAATTACTGACGGTATGTTGGGGTTTTGTATACAAAATTTGTGAGACTTTACCATTGGACAAAAATGTTAGCCAATGAGTAATATGACCCACAAGTCGGGTTGACAGTACTGATTGGGTGATTGATTAGATCAAGCAAATGTAATTGCGGGTTGCCCTCAATTCTGTTAAAATGATAAAACTGTTTCGATTAAATTGAGATGCACTCACCAGTATTTCTTGCTAATAAAATGTTTTTAAAATGCGTTTCAGGTAACGTAGTGTGAAGCCAATAAAAGCCAGCTGGAGAGCACTGAAGGCTTAGAAAAGTGGCTATAAAAGTTACCTAAATAAAAAGAAGAATTGTTTTCAATAATTAGGGTTTATTCCTATAAATATTTTACAAATGCAAATCGAGTTTTATCCCATTTATTTTTTTTAAACATTTTGGTGTTTAACTCTGATAAAAATATTTCCTAACTACGGTCCAGATGAAAATTTCCACTACCAAATTAATAAACACCGATACCATCTGACTGGCTCGAGGCTCCCGCTCCCAGGGTGGGGTCGGGGGTTGTGATAGCAATCCTTCCTGAAGTGGCCCTCACTTCCACACTGGAAGCACCCCTTCCGATTACCCTGATTCTGTTGCGGCTGTTGCCTCTGTTGTTGTTGTAGCTGTTGTTGTTGCTGTTGATGTTGTTGTTGATGTTGCTGTTGTTTTAGGAACGGAGCTCTGCAGTCTTTCGTCATATGGCCCACTTTGTCACACCTCTGACAGGTTCGAGTGCACTACCCATGGTGATGGTAGTTGCACTTATTGCACTTTGGCTGCTTGCCTGCGTAAGAACCCTGATTTTGGTTTTTGCTCTGGTTTTGATTTGCTGAGGAAGACTGGTTGAAATTGCGGTTGTTGTTATTATCAGCCTTCTTCTGTTGCTGGTTGAGATTGGAGAACTTTTCTGAGTCATTCCACTTTCGTTTGTTGTCGACAGCAGGAGTAGGCGTAGCACCACACTCTAGTAGAGCACCACGTTCGACTTCTTTGTTAGTAATCTTGTGGACTAGACGGATAATCCATGGTAAGTTATCGAGATTCGCCGCATTAACCATACTCTTGATATGTGGCGCCAAATCATTAATATACAGTTCGATCCTCTTGTAGGCCGGGTTTGACATATTAGGACACATCTTTGCAAGCTCATGATATCGCTTCATATAGGCTTCGATCTCGGACCCTACCATCTTCAAATGATAGTACTCATTCTCCAACTTTTGAATCTGTTCATGTGGAAAGTACTCCTCCCGCGTCAATTCCTTAAAGTCATCCCATGTTGTAGTATTCGCCACCTTAATTCCAAGCATCTGAACTTGGGCGTTCCACCAAGTTAAGGCACCATCCTCCAGTGTGCCTGAAGCAAACTTCACCCTGTCCCCAGCCGGACAGTTACACATAGAAAATGCTGATTCGGCCTTCTCAAACCAGCGAAGAAGTCCCACTGCTCCTTCAGTCGCACTCATAGTTTGTGGCTTGCAATCCATAAACGTCTTGAAAGTGCATACAGGCGGATTGTTCTGATTTTGGTTCATGTGTTGACCTGAAGGCAAAAGAATGTACAATGCACGAATGAGAGTTTAAATACACACATAAAGAACAAAACCATCTTGTTGTAAATTTCGTACCAGCTTGCTGAGTTGCTAAAGCCTCGGCCACACGTGTGTTAATGAGATCCGTCAACTCCGCCAGACTCATGATGATGTTGCCACGTTCACCGCTGCGGCCACCACCGTGTCCACTCATGATTCTGCATCCATTAGGAGAGTGGAAAGAGTAAGGATCAAGATTGAGTTGAAGTTAATCATCGCTATGACTCCTATATATTGTTGAATCCCCAATTATGTTGGATAATGGGTCAGAACCCCTTTACACTTTCTAAGCCTCACTGGGACTCACATGCACTCCTATATAGTGTACCGTAATGATAACGTGATTTGCATGTTCATCCCAGTTCCTCTTAACTTGCTTTAAAATATTCTCAGATTCAAGTGTTAAAAGTTAAGGTGTTTTCAAAACGATAAGGATCACGAAGGTCTAAAGGTTATGTCATACTAAATATGCATGATAATGTAAACAAGTAATACATGTAATTATACTGTAATGTTGGGTATGCTATGCAATGCAATGCATATGTGTACGCTAGACGTATAATGTTTACAATAATAAAAGACGAAACCTGCAATCTGGAGCATATCGCTTTCGGAACTGATTCACTATAACCAGCGGCTCTGATACCAAACTGTCATACCCCCAAAAGCCCACATGCGGATGTCACAGCGAGGCGTGTGACGTACCAGGATCTTGCCACTAATTAGGTCGAACTAATAGTAAATTACAGTAAAAAAAAACATCACATTCAACATGATTAGTGCATTTCAAAAACTGTCGATTCAACAAAACAATGTAATCAGCGGAAGCAATATAATCGTTTAAACATGATTAAAATCATATTGTTTTAAAATGCGAAGTGTTTAACATTCACTCCAATAATACGCCCCATGACACCTTCCACTCTCCAGATAGCAAGTTCCAGCGTATGATGCATCTAACGACCTGCAAGCGTGCAGAAAAGTGTGTCAACATAAAGTTGGCGAGTTCACAGTTTTGTTTAACGAAAATCATGTATGTGTTTAGTTTAAAGACATCTTACGAATAATAAACTCGATACCGATTGACTATTATTTTTTGGTGCCCTCATCAATGTCTATCATCATTGATCAAAGTGTTTAAGGTCATTAGTTCACGCCCGTCCTCCCAGGTATGGTGTGAGGTTTGTCAGGCCTAATAGCGCTATCAACCAATACCTCGTTACCTCACAGGCAACTAGCTCGGTATGTAAGTAGGGACTTTCGTGATAGAGTTGAGTTTATTAACTAACATCGAAATTAAACCAAACATTGAAAAGTATTCCTCCTAGGAATAGTAGTTTGTTTGTCCCCCCGGGACGCATGCTTGTGAAAAAGTAATGAACTCACATTGGTTTGCTCGGTTTGTGTTTACGTACTTCCAGCGTTAATAATATGTTAGGTCCGTCACACGTGACCTAATGTACAATATCGTGCAAGTATAGTAAGTATACGAGTAGGGTTTTCAATACCCTAAGTACCTAAACAATCAAGTGTTTAATGTGTTCAATTCCACAAGTTTAACTTAGTGTCTAGTTGGTGGCTTGTTGGTGATTCGGAGATCAAGTGTGTAAAACTCGGACAGTTAAACATGTATTAAAAGTAACTCAGATACAAATATTCACGTATATTCCATACTCAGATCAATATATTCAAAACACATAACATGGAACTATTATTCATGAAACAATATACAACTCAGAGATATTGATCACATTTGGAACCATATATGAAACTCGAAACTTCCTTTTTATATATACTCATAAAGTCGGACACATTAGCTACCAAACATTAAACATTGGAACCTTGTAAATAAAGTCGGATTATATATATAAACATATATAAAGTCGGAGCCGGCATGTCCTTCATAAACTCGGATTTCATTCTATACCCATAAATCCGGACATCTTTATTAACATTGCCCGGACCCCCTTTAACTCAATATAAATTCGGACCTCCATAAACTCAAGTAACTTGGACACCAAGTAATGATAAACCCGGACTCCAAACCAGTAAACTCGGACCCATCTTTTAACACTAAGTTCGGATACATCTAATTCAGGAAGCTCAGAACTTAGGTACACGTAGAGAAACTCGGATCCATTAATATGTATCATAACTTGGACCATACCATATTAATAAACTCTGATGAACTTGGAACGTTATATACCTACATACATAAGTTCGGAATTTTATATATCACCATCCACTTACATAAATTTGGAACACATCATGCACAATTACTAAACTCAGATCTATGATAACACGTAAACTCAGACATCCAACAAACTCAGACTCACTTATGTTCGAACATCATACAAATTTAAACATCACATAATAAGCTCGGATATATGCAAATTCAGATCCAAAGATAAATTCGGACTCCCTACACTTAATAAATTTGGACTCTACATCCATAGGTAATCATGTAAACTCGGAATCCATACCGAACACGTATAAACTCGGACTAGGTCAAGGAAAACCCAGACAATACACAACATAAATAAACCCTGACTTCATTATTTCTAAACTCTGACTATATATAAGAACCTAATAAACTATGATCTTTTTACTTCCCGAAACCCTGACTTTGTGACTTCACAAAGTCGGACAAAACATAATCGCTCATGAACACAAGATAAGCAGTTTTCAATACAACAGTTACTTCTGTACTATCAAAACCCTAATCTAGCATATGAATCAAACAACAATTTAACAATTCTAGTATATGGATTGCATCCAAATAAGAGACAAACCATTACACAATCATTCACAAACCATAGCTCAAACTATCAGAAACATTAACTAAACACAGAACCATTGTTTGGAGGACTAGGGCTTGCATGAAATTAAAAGAGCAGAGATAATAGCGTACAATCATAAAGCAATTACCTTGGCTTGATTCCAGGTGGATAGAAAGATCAAGATTGATGTGTGTGAAACTTGTGTAGCCAGGGATTAGAGAAATGATTGAAGAAATGATGAACTGCCGTAACTTAGATTATGAGAAATAATTAGGGTTGTAGGAGTTTTATTTTATTTTCAATATTAACACTAAACACCCCTAACTTTGTAACTTTCACACAAAACACATAACCAATTGTAATTTACAATTAAAGCATGTAGCTCATGTATTTGTCATGCAGCACCTACATTTCATATATACCATCCGTTTATAATTATTATTCGCGTTACTCTCCAACGTTCGAGAATTATCATGTGCGTGTGTTCTGGTAATTCCCCGAATTACCAAAGTAGACTCATCTAACTAACCCTAGTTAAATGTAGTGCTATGAATGTATGTTTAATTAACCGTGGTTCTGTTAAAGTAGTAACCTGAAGTTGCGGGTTGTCACAGTACTTGCTGTACTATTACAAATTCTGCAAATCCTAGAGTTAACCACGACCCGTGTTGGGTTAGCATGGCCCCATGTTGGTTTTTCTTTTGCTGATGTCTTTTTCTGCAGAGAATCTTGACTGGGCACGACCCCATGCCTAGTGGGCACGACCCCGTGCCTAAGCTTCCGTTTTTGTTATTTTGTTGTTTTGAATGTTGACGGGGGTTCGACAGGTCGTGTCAATTCTTCTTCTTTGTATTTGTGTTGGTTTCTGCTGTTAATTTATTCTTTTTATTCATTTAAGCTCTTTTGATCCTGTAATTAAAAGTAAATAAAGAAACATGCTTTTTCCAACATTAGTACCGAATAACGATTTATGCTTTGTTTGATATAATTTATACGTTGCATTTTGCGCACATCAGTAAGTTAAACAAACGGACATGAATATAGGTTTCGTTCGTTCGTTTATGTTCGTGAACATTCGGTGATGCGTTCATTTATGTTTGCTCATTTATGTTCATTTGTATGCATTCATTTAAATGTTTTTATATGTTATATTTCTATTTTATTGGTTTTAGGTTTTAAATTTTGAAACCATAGTTATACTATACACCTCCGCCAACATCTCTCATTTGACTATTTAATTTTAGTTTGTGTTAAAGTAACTTCTTAATTTTTGTGTTAATTTATGTTTATAATAATTATGTCAACCATGTTTAGATAGTTATGTCAAATACTTGTTTATTTTTTTTTGTGACAGCTTGTGTTTTACTATAACTTTTTTTTCTTTTTTGTGCTTCCTGATCATGTTATATTTTATTGGGTGGATACTATTATCAATATTTAGTGTGGTGGAGTTTGGTGTAGGTCTTTTCTCTTAAGTTTGCCCCTGAGGTTCGATCTCACTCCCTCTTCACTATTATATAACCACCACACATCCTTCGTATTTTAATTTACCTCTTATGTTAAACAGTATTTGACTAAAGTGCCCTCATGTAAGGGACATGCAACTGGATTTTAACGAATAACGTGATGGAGTTAATTTTAGGGGCTAGAAAGGTTAGGAAAATGGCATTGGGGTTTGAACTTTCAAAAAATTCATTTTTGAGTTGATATGGTTAATGTAACCTAACCACATGCGTCAGAAACATAATTTACTCTTTTCAATTAAAGGGTAAAAAATCCAATTTGCCCTATTAATTTGCAAGACACGTGACCAGACTTTTCATTCAAAATTATCGATCGTTAAACAAAAAGACATAAACTATCACAACACATGAACCTAAAGGATCAACTTTTTCAGTTCTTTATATTTAGGATGAAAAGTGAAATTCACAACATACATAAAGGCCAAAAACTCTAAGTTACTAGTAAAAGAATAACTTTATTTGCATTATGGTAGATCAAAATGATACTTTCTAAAATAGTTGGGTTCCATTTTGAAAGCTCTTAAAATGCTTAGGGTGGTTATAGTAAAATTCGCATTAGGGTAACCCCACACTTCTTATTTAAACGAACACGGTACCATTTTCATTATAATCACTTAATCACCGCCGCACCCTTTCTTCTCTCATTCATCCACATCCTGGCCCTAAAGATGGCCTCTCTTTTTTCGTGTAATTGTAAGAGCTTTTATTAATTTTAGTTTTATCTAATTTGAATTGCCTCATAATCTTTCTTTACACTTTTAAAAATCATTGCTTGTTTTCAAAAGTACGAATTTGAGAATTTTGGTTAATTAATTTTATGGAGATGTATGCTTTGATTTTGTTGGTGTTGATGTAACATATACACATAATAACTCAGATCGGTTTGAAAAATAAAGAAATTCATTACCAAATACATTTTAGAATTTTTTATTTTCTACAAGCATGTTCTAGTATAGATCTATAAACAAATGATTTTTTTGTTCCTTATTTGATGGGTAGTTATGAGGAATTTTTTTTTTTTGGTTCCTTATTTGACATGTAGTTATGAAGATTTTCTATTTTGTGCTTGTTTTGTTGGTTATAAATGTTAGGTTTGGTGTTATTTACCGATCTCACATCACAAATGGATACGGCTAATCATTCAGGAGCAGACTATAGCATGTTGATTGTTCATGGCGTTTCAAGGGCTCAATTGAGAAAGGTAAAATCCAAAGCCATTTAAACTAATGGAGAAAGTCATATGCGAAAGTGCAAGAAAAGGATAGTCAAACTATGTTATAAAATTAAAACTTAAAAACTATTGTTTTATAAAATCTTATTTGGAGTGCCTATACTTGATAATGATGCATTTAACCATTTCAGAGAAGCATCAAGCAAACGTTCCAGACATAGTTACGAAAGAAACAATAAAAAATGAGGAGAACAAATTCATAGGTAAAGAAGAAAAAGACGTCCGGCTTCCTGCAGTCCCTATACTTCATAATGATGCATTTAACCATTTCAGAGAACCGAAAAAGAGAACTCAAATCGAAGAGAAGCATCAAGCAAACGTTCCGGACATAGTTACGAAAGAAACAATAAAAATGAGGAGAACAAATTCATAGGTACAGAAGAAAAAGAAGTCTGGCTTCCTGTAGTCCCTATACTTGATAATGATGCATTTATACTTGGTTTATATATAAATCTTATGTAATTAGAAATCCTATTTTCATTCAAGATTGAAGATTTCTTGATTTTCTTCTTACTTGCTTCTTGATTTCTTTCCCTTTGGTTAATAGCTTCCTCTGTAATAACAAGATTTTGATAAAATCACATATAATACCCTTGCATTAAATAAACCTAACTGAGTAATTTAACTCAATTTGGTGTAAAGGACTTAAAGTTATATAAAACATGTGATTTTTATGACATAAACTGAAATTAAAACTTTTAAAGGGTACGCTTCATATATATCTGTTTAGGTGTTTAATTTACTTAGTTAATCTTACTTAGCTTAGCTTAATTAATCTTACTTAGCCGATTAATTAATCTTACTTAGCTTAATTAATCTTACTTAGCTGATTAATTAAATAGCTTACTTGGCTGTTAAGTTTTCTTAGCTATTAAGTTTTCTTAACTGCTAAGTTTTACATAACCATTAAGTTTACTTAACTATTAAGTTTACTTAATTACTAAGTTTACTTAGCCAATAAGTTTTCTTAATAATTAAAGTTTCTTAGCCACTAAGTTAACTTAATTGTTAAGTTATTTTAACTACTTTGTTTACTTAATCGCTAAGTATTCTGGTTTAACAGCTCCCTAGTTACGAATTCTAATTTCTAGATACAATGGAACTCGTATTAGTTTATTAACTCATTTCAACTTTTAACGATAATCACGAGATCGAAACCCTCACAACGAATGACAAAGTATAGCCAGATATTGGCAGCACTTAAACATCCATTGGATCAGTTTTAATCGATCGGATATCGTGTCAGTGATTAGAGTTATTACTTTGATAACGAGCAGAGTTTCAGGATTTAGAAGTTCTGACATTAGAATGACAGAACAAGAGAGCAAGAGAAAGAAAAGAATTGAATGCTTTAAAAGGAAACCATCGGCTGCTATTTATAGGCTGAAATAGGGGTGAGTCGCTGCCCGCGAAGCATATCAGCTTCTCCTTCGCGGCCCGCGTGGGAGTCTGGGTCGGTGTGAAGGTTGCTGAGTCATGGCGTGGTCTTGACACGTGGACGACACGTGTCCCTCATGCTTATCCGGAGACCACAGGTCTGTCGCGCCCCGCGAAGACTTCTTCTAAATCTGTCGCGGCCCGCGAGAGATGAAAATTATTGTTTTTTCTTGGATTTTTATGAAAAGTAAGGTTCTACGGGTTCGGGTTTTACTTACGGAGCAGTTTAGGACATTTTTGTGTGAGTCGTTACATCCTCCCCACCTTGTTTAAAATCTCATCCTCGAGATTTACTAGAACAAGTATGGATATTTTCTTTTCATCTTTGATTCTAGTTCCTAAGTATATTCTGGTCCTTGCTTTGAAATCTAACTTATTTTGACCAGAACCTTTCTCTATACCTTGAGATTCTTATCGTTGACTTGTATGGTCTTTCATGGACTTAAAATTTTCATTTACCTCTATATCTTGAAGAGGTATAATTTAAAGATTTAGTAGCTGAGCATTTCTTTAAGTTTTATACATGAAATAAATCATGTATACCTACCATTTCCTGTGGCAATTTTAACTGATAAGCTACTGGTCCAATTTGTTTAATGATTCCAAATGGTTCAACAAATTTTAGACTTTTAACTTTTCTTTCTTGCCGCATCGGGCTATTCCCTTTTCACGGAGAGATTTTTAGTTGTATTCTTTCTCTGATTTGAATTTCTAATGGTTTGCCGATCTCATGGCCCGATAGTTGCTTTTCTCATTTTTCTTCTCGACATAATGGATGGTACCTTCATTCATAAAGTGCTTCAAACGGGCAATACTAATACTTGAAAAATCTTATGGGTGAAAGTCCCACTTTCACCAATATTTATTGTACATGTACTTAGCACATCTTTCTATGTTTTATAGTGTTCCTTTACACTACTCAAAATAAGTCGGGTTAAAATTTTCCCAGAAATGAGAAGTGAAATGACTATCTTGGTTTGATACAATAGATAACAGGATTCTGTGTAATGAGACTATTTCATTCCCACACAATCTTAACTAAGTGTCTTATACTAAAAGGTTCCTTTGATTATTAGGGATTTGAGCAGACTTGGTTAGTTGATCCACAATCACCCAGATTGTGTCGTCTCTTATTTTGGGTAATTTGGTAACAATATCCATTGTTATCAATCTCATTTACTTACTGATGTTGTTGAGGTAAACCTAAAGGGTTCTAATGTTTAGTTTTAAATTGCTAATAAACTAAATACTTGTAACTTGCTACACCCTTCTTCATTTCTATCTATCCGAAACTTAATCTAAGAGCACGTACTTATTTCGGATTCTATGAAACTTTTGACTTAAGGTATCAACTACTACATTAGTCTTAACTTTGTTATATAACAATTGGTGTTGTTCCTAGTCTAAGATGAATTCTGAATTCCTCCTTATGATTGGGTGAGAGTCCAAGATCTTCTGGGAAAACGTCAGAGTATTCTGATATTACCAGAATTTCTTTCAGTTCCATGCCTCTAGTGTTAATGAACTCCGAGACCATATACGCTATGTCTTACTTCCGTGCATAACTCACAGCTTTTATCACAGAGATGAATTTTGTGGGTTAGTCTATCTTGGCTTCTTGTGGTCATTTCTCTAGTTGGCTTGCAAATGTCAACCTAATTAAGCAATCACCTCAGGAATCATCGTTTTCCATTTGTTCCTTTTTGTGAAGCAGACATAATTTCCTTTCTGTCAGTTCTTCTCATTCTTTCCATTTCATGGCATATGTCTTGATCATGTGTTTCGAAGCTCGGGTCTTACTATCTTAATGTCTAAATTTTGAAGCATACATTACTTCATTCTTCTTTAACATATATACTAAAGGTTTGGACAACTTTAGCCCTTTGCAGCCCATGTATTTTGTAACAGCTTCTTTATTACTGGCAATCTTAGTGGGATTATTGGTGAATAGTCTGTGTAGGTGCATCTAGTCGTGGTTACTTTTATCTTTGAAAGAGTTCTTAAAGAAAGTAGAATTACTCTTATTAGCGTAAGTTTTTTTTAGACGTTTTGTGCCTAGCACGACTTTAGCTACAGGTTTCCTAATGCGTTAATAATCTAAGGTAACGCAAAAGGGAATTCTTATACTTTCGATGGCATCTCAACATAAACGGTTCACATCGTTCATCTTGTCGCATGAGTTACGAGACTGATAATCAAATGAAATAATGTTTGATATCAGAATTATAGATGTATATAAGAGATTCCTGATAAAGAAAATCTAAAATTTATCATTGACACATATGCTTGTGATTCATTCTAAATTGTCAATCCTTATGGCTTTTGGATATACATATCTATATAATCATATATTTCACATACTGTAATATACATACCATTCATAAGGCCAATGTATTTAACAGGTTCATGTTTTCAAAAACAAATCAGACATCAGGCCAATGTATACCCCATCTTACTCGGTTCTCGTCAGAGAGATAACCCCCTCTTATCCGGTTCTCGCCGGAGAGGTAATTATCATTGTATTTCCCATAAATAGAATTTTCTCAATTCATGATTTTGGAAAAAACATCCTTTATTAGGACTTTCATCAGAGAACAAGGAATTTAGTATTCACATGACGGATCATATTCCAGAACCCAGTAGTACCAATAAATAAGAAATAACAGTGGCCAAGTGTTATTGCTTATTTACCGTACTTGCAACGTTCTAGTCATCATCCTCACGGCATACCAATACCCATCACACTTTATTTATGTAAGCTTATCTCGAAGCTAATACAAAAGTATCTTTCTTAAGTTCAAGTCTAAATACTATCCTTGTTGCTACCAAATAACAATTTCCTAACTCTTTTGTTTAAGCTTTGGTATTATTACTACACCTAATTGCTTGAACCAGTGGCTCTGATACCACTTCTGTCACGACCCCCGACCACACCCTGGACGGGAGCCACGAGCAGTCAAGTGGTACCGGTGGTTATTTTGAAAATATTGCAGCGGAAAAATTTTTATCAGGACCGTGAGTTAGGAAAATACTAGAGTTTTAGAAACACCGGATTTTATTTATTAAACAGATTGGAATAAACCTATGTTTTACAATGGTAGCTTTAATATGGAATAAACCCGAATATATAAAAATAACATTTAATTCATTTGATAAAATAAGCCACTTCTTTAAGCCGTTCGGTGTCGTGTCACAACTCTTATTCCAATCTACTGTAATCACCTGAAACGGATTTTAAAAACATTTGGTCAATAGGAAATACTGGTGAGTTCATTCATTTTTGTACAAAAACACCTTTGTTATAATTCACAGTATTAAGAGCTATTACAATGTTTATATCAACCAATTACCCAACGGTATTTGTCACTCGACTCGTTTCTGTGACTATGGTCATATCACCCATTGGCTAACCCGTTGTCCAATGGTGATGGTTATCAAGTAATGTATACAAAACCCTATTAGAGGAACAGATAATTAAAGCCAAAACCGGATCAGCGCAGTGGATCCAGAATAAGCAGATGTTATTTATACAAGTCTCTCCCCTTGAAAGTGATTTCAACATCTGATGACCTCCAATCCACTGATCGTTACAACTGCTGACTTACAACTGCTGATCAAGTCAAAGACTGATGAAGACTAAAGCCCTGCTGTTCAATCTACTGCTATGGGTCAAGCACTGCTGAATACATCAAGTACTGCTGGGTTCACATCAGTGGAAGGATTCAGCAGTAGTTTACTTTGTTTTTATGTAATGTATTGTAATCAGTAGTTAGCATAAGCAGTGTTTGTATTAGATCAGTTGTTAGAGTTTGTTAAGAGGTTAGACGTCACTTTCATGGTGACGTCAGCAAAGATGCCACAGTGGTTTGTCCGTGCCTATAAATAGAACAGTACCATGTACTGTTCTATTAGCTCTTCACCATCTTCCTTCCTGTACGAACAAATCACTGTGAGCTCTTCACTATGCATGCATTGTAATTGAATCTTTTAATAAATTCAAGCATTCGGTTCTTTGTTGAAAATGTGTGTTGAAAGCAATTCTCCTGTTTGATTGTGTGCAAAGTTTGTTTCCATTTACATTCCGCTGCATTACTTGTTCATTGTTCATCTTAATTCAAACACAAAACATAATCAATCCAAACTCAGATCCTAACAATTGGTGTCCGAGCTGGGACAGTCAAATTTGATTTAACAATCATTTTGACGTAAATAGTTCAGCTCACAATCGTTGATACTGATAGTTGCTCGTTTTGTTGAAAAAATAGAGCAAAGTTTAATCACCATCAAAGTTGATTAATCAGTGCCTGTAAAACAACCAGGATGACGTCACAATCACAAGATGATAAGAATAACATCGGCTCACTTTTCAAACAACCCATGCTTAAACGAAATGAATACAACATCTGGGAGAGAAAGATGGGTCACATCCTTGCTCAACAAAATACTGGATGTTGGAGATCTGTTGTTTTTGGACCACATGTTCCCATGGTGCCAAGTGTTGAGGATACAAAGAAGTTCGAACCTAAAAAACCTGAAAATTATACTGAAACTGATTTCCAAAAGTTCGAACTCGATGCCAAAGCATTTAGCATCATTGCATCTGCATTACCCAATGAAATTTATGCTGGGCTGTTACATTGTAACAGTGCCAAAGAGCTATGGGATGCACTGAATGAACAGTTTGGGGGAACGGAAGAAGTTATTGAAAATAACAGGGAAATTCTGAATCAGCAGTATGAAACCTTTTGTCACATCAAGGGTGAATCATTGACCCAACAGTTTGAGCGATTTAGTTGTCTAATTAGTGAGCTAAGACTTGTTAAAGTTACATTTCCCAATTCAACACAAAATAGTAGGTTTCTTAGATCACTACCTGAAAAATGGGATACAATTGCTTTTGTAACTAGAAATTCTGCTGAGTTCAAAGATCTGACCCTGACCCAACTTCATGGTAGACTCCTGACCTATGAAAGGGAGTTAAACCAGAAAAAGAAGTTGCAAGAGTCTGGTAAAGTTGCTGATGATTATTCATTTGGCAACACAGCTCTTTTTGGTCAGGAAGAATCGAGTAGCAGTAGTAAGGATCAGAGTTATGATCATTTTATTGATATAACTGCTGGTGGAAACTTTAACAACTCTGATTCTCACTCTGCAAATTATGCTTTTACTGCAAATTGTGAAAACCAGATGTCAGATAACTTGAGCTTTGAACTAAATAACTTACAGCACTTTGATCCAACTGATCTTGAAGAAATGGACATTTTGCATCAATTGGCATTACTTAGTGAAAGAATAAGCAAATTTTACAAAAGGACAGGGAGAAAATTCCCAGGGTTACATGGGAATTTAAAAGTGGGGTTGGATAAGTCAACAATCAAGTGCTACAAGTGCAATAGGCTAGGACACTTTGCCAGGGAATGTAGGAGTCAAACCACTGGTCCAATTGTTACTCATCCTAGCTCAAACCCTAGGCCACAAAATCAAAGCACTGTGCACTATTCCCATTATACCCCTGCTTCCCATGTAAACACTGCTCATTATGCAAACCCTGTTCCTGTGCATTATGTTCAAACCACTGTCCCTCAAATTCAGTATGTTCAGGCTCCTGTACCTCAGGTTCAAGTGCAACCAGTTGCACCACAACAAACTGCACCACCAGCAGTGGTTCAACCAGATCAGCAAAGCTTTTTCACCCAAGGCTTTGTTGACTGGAGCAGCTTACCTGAAGAGCTAGGAGATGAAAATTTTGCACTCTATGCTACTAATGATGCTTCTAATGATGAATTTTGTCTTATAGCATTAGAGTCAATACCAGAAGAGCCGGATGCTGAAAAGGGGCAAACAAGTGTTGAAACAGTGGATGAAGTTGCTGAAGCAGTGGTTACTGTTGTTGCTGGTGAACTACTGCTGGGAGAAAATTCAGAAACCCTGATTGAACCATTGGTTGACCATTAGTCCAAAGAAGAAGAAAAAGAAGAAAAAGAAGAAAAGGAAGAAGGTGAGAAAGAAGAAAGAGCTGATGAAGAAAATGATCATCAATGCGACTGTGCCATGATGGCTGCAGCTAAGGTATCATCTTAGGTTCTTGAAAATTTGTGTTCAGACAAGTGCATTATAGCATTTGCTAACATCAAAGAGGTGAATGAAAACCTTAGGGTTAGAGTGTTGAATGATGAGGTCAAATTTGAAAAGTCTTTAAAAGAACTTAAAAACAAATTGGTCGAAAAAGACAAAGAAATCTGCAGCTTAAAAGAAGAGCAAAGCATAACCAAGAACCAACTCCAAACTATGGTAGAAAAATATCAAGTTTGCAAAAAGGAGTTGGAATCCACCCAAATCACTTGTGAAAGATGGGTGGAATCTTGCAAAGGTTATGAGGTCATGTTAGAAAAACAGCTTGAAAGCAATGTAAAATTTGGCATAGGCTTTAGAAAATATGATGAAATTGAAAACACTGCGGCTAAACAAGCTGGTTGAGTTGAAATAACACGAACAAACAAGAATGCCCAAGAAGTTAAGATAACTGACAAACTTGGTAACAAAATCACTTTGGAAAGATCTGTGGGATCCTCAACTTTTGAGGAAATTGAGAAATACCAATTTAAACCCACATGGTCTGATGAGTGTGACATTCTTGAGAATTTTAAACCAATGGACTTCACAACCACTGATGGTGTAAAAGCTCCTAAAGCAAATGTCATTCCTTTCAAAGACATCCCAACAGTGGTTCAAAACTCTGTTGCTAAGGAGTCTGAGAAAAGGAAGTAAAGATCAAAAACCTGTTTTGTGATTTTTGTGAAAAGAAGAATCATCTAACAAAAGACTGTTTTCATATAAAAGCATATGATCTAAATAAAACAAGTGTCATTGTACCTGCTGAGAGCTGCACCATCTGTGGTAAAACAAACCATAAAACTCAAGAATGTGTGTATCTCAAAAACTTTGATGTAAAAAAGAATGAGTACACTGCAAAAACATCCTTAAGTTCATCAACATCATCTGTCAAGTTCACCAAGAACCAACCACTGTTTGTGCCAGTCCAAACAGCTGTTACAAAACAGTTGAACCAAACATCTGTCCAAAGAGATGTTCAAGTGACTGATGCACCCCCTGCCAATCAATACAGAAGAGGCAAGGGACAACCATCATACCAAAGGATCCCACATGTTTATGAGGCTTACAAAAGGCCTTCTAAACTAATAGTGAACAGGAATCCTTTTGGTTATCAGCAGATCATTGGGCAAGACCCCCAACAGTGGTTAGATAAACACAGTCCCAAAACTGTCCAAACTCCTGACCTAACCACTGTCCATCCATCTGAACTCATCCCAGACACTGTTGAGACCCCATCCAAAGCCTTATTGGCTTTGGAGACCCTAATGAACTAATCCTTTTACTTCATGTGCAGGGAGCTTCTGCATGCTTAGATAGCCTTTGGTATGTAGATAGTGGAGGCTCCAGGCACATGAAAGGATGCAAAGCCCTACTCAAAGATTTCAAAATCCATGGAGGGGGTGATATATCCTTTGGTAATAATAGTAAAGGGAAAGTTCTGGGGTCTGGTACAATATAATCTGGTAATGTAAAATTTAAAAATGTCAATCTAATAGACAATCTAAAATTCAACCTCCTAAGTGTTTCACAAATGAGTGATAAGGGCTATGGCTCATTCTTCACAAAGGATTGTTGTAGGATTGTTGAAAAGATTGAAGCAATAATAAAAACTGGAAAAACCAAACTTGTTGCTAAAAGAAGTGGCAATGTTTATGTAGTTGATATGTCAAAAGAGAGCCCCAGAACTGATGCATGTCTGTTCTCAGCTGCATCAAACAAAGAGACAGAATTATGGCACAGGAGATTGGGGCACACAAATCTCAAGACAATCACTGCAATTTCAAAACAGGGGTTAGTAAGAGGTTTACCTCAAAAACTGTTCACCTGTCCTGAGCATTGTGTTTCCTGCCTAAAAGGAAAACAACATAAAAGCTCATACAAATCAATTGATGAGTCCAAAACAACCAAATGTTTGCAAATGCTTCATATGGATTTGTTTGGCCCAGTTAAAGTCATGAGTCTTAAGAAAAAGAGATATTGTTTGGTTATTGTTGATGACTTTTCTAGGTTTACATGGACTTACTTTTTACACTCAAAAGATGAGACTGCAGGCATTCTGCAAGACTTTGTGAAACAGGTTGAAAAGCAGTTTGACCTTCCAGTAAAAATCTTCAGAAGTGATAATGGCACATAGTTCAGGAACAAGGAGTTAGATGATTTCTGTGTGTCAAAAGGAATTGTGAGGCAATACAGCATTCCAAGAACACCAGAACAAAATGGGGTTGTTGAAAGAAAGAACAGGACCTTGATTGAGGCTGCCAGAACCATGCTTGCTGATTCAGGTTTACCATTAACTTTTTGGGCAGAGGCAGTAAACACTGCTTGCTATGTCCAAAACAGAGTTTTAATCAACCCCAGGCATCAAAAGACTGCCTATGAACTGCTGTATAAGATAAAGCCATTGATTTCATATTTCAAAGCTTTTGGCTGCCCAAGCTTCATTTTAAACTTAAACAACTCTATTTCCAAATTTGCAGCCAAAATTGATTGTGGTTATCATCTAGGATACTCAACCACTGCTAAGGCCTACAAAGTGTTTAACACAAGGACCAAAACAGTGGAAGAGACTTTGAATGTAAAGTTCAATGAACTTTCATCAATGAAAATCCCAGCAAATCCTGCAGACTTATTTGATCTTGATAGATTCACATTTGAAAGTGTTTCTGTCAAGACTAACAATGCAGGTCCATCAGAAAATTCATCATCAGACTATGGATATGAAATCATCATTCCACAACAAAAGTCTGCATCAAGTGGAAGAGCAACAGATGTTCAAAACAGCTGTCAAAGCCCAACCACTACTACCTCAACAGTTGTTGATCAAAGTAGCCCTTTAACCCCTGCTCCCACATCATCAAACACTGTTGATAGTCCTCCATCAGTGGATAAAAGTCAGCATGTTTTCACACCAGTTCCACATATTCCTCCACCTCCATTTGAAGCCACTGCTAGATCATTAAAGTCACCAGCAGTGGTTAGCTCAGATGTTTCACATCTGCAGCCTTCACCATTAAATGCCATTGTTCCATACCAAGGAGATCTTATCTTCTTGAAATCTCATCCACCTGACCAAATCATTGGCAACATCAATGAAGGGGTGCTCACAAGAAGTCAATCCTAAAACATTTGTCTTTTTGCTGGTTTCCTATCTCTCCATCAGCCAGTCAAGTACCAAGAGGCACTGAAAGACAACAGCTGGGTAGAAGCCATGCAAGAGGAGCTCCAATAGTTTAGAAGACAACAAGTTTGGGAGCTTGTACCATTTCCAGAGGGTGTAAGTCCTATTGGCACAAAATGGGTCTTCAAAAATAAAACTGATGAAAGGGGTATTGTTGTCAAGAATAAAGCTAGGCTTGTGGTTCAAGGGTTCATACAAGAAGAGGGCATTGACTATGATGAAACATTTGCCCCTGTAGCAAGACTTGAAGCTATCAGATTATTTCTGGCCTTTGCTGTCAACCACAAAATCAAGGTGTATCAAATGGACATTAAATGTGCATTCCTCTATGGTAAGATTCAAGAAGAGGTTTATGTTTGTCAACCTCCAGGCTTTGAGGATCCATTTAATCCAAATCATGTCTACAAGCTAAATAAAGCTTTGTATGGCCTGAAACAAGCACCAAGGGCCTGGTATGAAACTCTTTCCACTTTCCTACTATCCATTGGTTTCACAAGAGGTAAAATAGATAAAACATTGTTTTTAAAATGTAGAGGAAAGGATTAGATGATTGTCCAGATTTATGTGGATGACATCATCTTTGGAAGCACATGTAATAAAATGTGTGAAGAGTTTAGGAAACTCATGACAGCTGAGTTTGAAAAGAGTGCAATGGGTGAGCTCCAGTGCTTTCTTGGTCTCCAAGTAAGGCAACTGCAAAATGGAACTTTTATCCATCAAGGCAAATATGCCAAAGAACTTTTAAAGAAATTTGAGATGGATGATTGTAAGCCTTGTAGTACACCCATTGCAACCAATAAAATAGACATGTCTGATGAGAAGGATGATTTGGTTGATTAAACTTTATATAGAATCATGATTGGGTCTTTATTGTACCTAACTGCATCTAGGCCAGACATCATGTTTGCAACATGTGTTTGTGCAAGATCCCAGTCAGCCCCTTGAAAGTCAAACCTTATTGCTGTAAAAAGGATATTCAGATACCTAAAAGGTGCTCCCACACTTGGTATCTGGTATCCAGCTGATGGTAAAATTGAACTTTCAGGTTTCTCAGATAGTGACTTTGCTGGATGTCACAAGACAAGGAAGTCCACTTCAGGAGGGTGCCAATTCCTAGGCAGCTGTTTAGTGTCTTGGCAAAGCAAAAAAGCAAGCAGCTGTTTCCACATCCACTGCTGAGGCAGAGTATATAGCCGCTGCAAGCTGTACAGCCCAACTGCTTTAGCTTCAAAATCAGTTGCTGGATTTTGGTATCACTGCCTTAAAAACACCACTCATGTTGGATAGCCAGGCAGCAGAAAATATCATCAAAAATCCAGTTTCTCATTCAACCACCAAGCACATTGACATCAGACATCACTTTGTGAGGGATTGCTATGAAAAAGGTTTGATTTCTCTGCACCATGTACCAACTAAGGATCAGCTGGCAGATGTGCTAACCAAAGCATTAGATACATCCACCTTTGAAAGTTTGATCTCTAGGATTGGCATGCTATGTAACAACTGTGCTTGTAATCACTGTGAACAATTCTGTTATCAATAAAACAATGTTATTTGATCACAATGTTTGTTTTGTTATGTTTTACATTTTTCATGTTTTGACTTTTGTTCAATTCCAAACTCTACATCACTTTCTGGAGAGTTATACGCAAACTGGTGCGTAAACGTACTCAGTTTAATGCGAGAAATACTCTGGAACATCAACATATACTCAACATACCTTAAATAACCTTTACATAACTTAGAAATAAGTTTTGAAGGCTTTGGTATGGCAAAAACAAGTTAATTCGCTTACAGGGACTAAATATGACAAACTGCGAAAGTATGTCAATTTGAACTGTAACGAACATTCCGGAACATAACCATAAGTTAAACACACCTTAAATATCCTTTACATAGCTTAGAAATAGGCTTCGAGGGGTTCGGTGTGCTAAAATAAACTTTTGGGACATTCAGGGACTAAAAGTGTCAAAAAGTGCACAAGTTTGCATTTTCGCGCATAACTTACGTTCTGAATACATCCGGACCTCCAAAAATTTATGTAAGCATGACTATATTATATTTTAGTGTTCGCCATAAGAAAAATCCATTCGTCGTGTCATTTGGATCGTTTTTCGCGCTTGTGCGCATTCCGTCGTAATTAAGCGAACATCGCGTTCGTACGACCAAACGAACCATCATCCGACATATTTTTGAACATGTTTCATGTCCAAAATGTTTAGGCAACATTTTAGGGCCTTAAAGTTGGCTTTACGGGCCTTAGAAGTGTCGGGAATGGCCTTAAACACGTGCAGGGGCTGAAACTGTCATTTCTGAAACATATATGCAGATCAGAAGCCTCAGGCGGCCCGCATTGTGTTTGGCTGATCCTAAAGCGGGCCGCTTCCCACCTTCTGACCAGATTAAATGTTTCTAATCACAAGTTGCAGCCATTTGATCCTCCACCACATGTTCTAAACTTGCTTAGTCACTAGATAAGGATCATATTTAGCTTCCACAACATTGTGACAAGTGTACGGACTAGATCTTTTCCCCTTTTCCAAGAAACAATCCTAACGGTTACCCGAAAACTATAAATACCCCATTACCCCCAACCTCATTTCTTACAAGAATCTGATCTATTTGACTCTAAGTTGAAACCGTTGTTTCATACCTGAGTTATTGTGATCACGATTAGCATTCGGGGACCCTTCGTAAGTATTCTTTCGTTCTTTTCCTTATTTTTACTGCTTTTCGAGTCAGAAAGTCAAACTTTGTTTGACTTTCAGCGTTGACCAGTAATGGTCAATGCGAAGTTCGATTGAACTTCGCAACGTGATTGTAATCACGATGGTCATAGTCCCTTGGGACTATGCCTACTGATTACCACGTTGTCTAGGGTCGTAGGGTAAGCGATCTGATCAATCGCTTATACCTTCGAACCCGACCTAGTTTGGTCGATCATTAGGATCCGACCAAATACATTAGGTGACCATAGTGTAGGGAATAACCTTCCGAGGTTATACCCTATGGTCACATCGTTTAAGTAGTTGTATGATAGGTAGTTTATATGCCTTAGATAAATTACCAGAATACCCTTTTCATGTATAAATTGTAATTAAGCATATGTAACCTAAACCTTTGTCACATAACTGATTATGTAACATGTTTAGGCATATAACACTTGTCATAGGACTAGTTAGGCGATCCGAACGCGTTTCACGCGCACGATGCGTTAAAGTAGCATAAGCTACCTAAACGGATCATAACGGGTCAATAAGACTTAGGTTAAGTTTCTTTTAGTATGTAGGCTTTGTTAAACCATGTCACGTGAGTTCCTACACTCATTTGGTTTACAAACCCTAATGCTACTCAGTCTTCCGATTTAGGTCCGGTTTATTAACATAGTTACCTATATTAGGTGCCGTTTGATTCCGTGATCTATAGCATTACTCGGTGGTCATCTTTAGACATCTGAGCAATCTCAAGTGAGTACATAGACCCCTCTTTTACTGTTTTCCAAACTGTTTTGGGGTGGAACACATGTGCCTACTTGTTACTTTCATGCTTTCCTGTTTTCACATCATATACCGGTTATGTTTGTTAGTACATTATAGTACATGATTTCATTACATTTCATGCTAGGTGTGCCCATTGTGTGCATTACTTAGTACATTGTTTTACATGACATTTCATGCTATGTATGCCCATTGTGTGCCTACTTAGTACATTGTTTTACATGACATTTCACGCTATGTATGTTCATTTGATTACATACTTAGTGCATTGTTTTCACATGCTTACATTTTGGTATGACATTTGGTTTGTTTACATGGGACAATACATTCATTAACAATGATCACGCCGTTCGTTAGTAGGTAGTGGTACCATAGGAATTGACAACTCCCGTTCCGGACATCCCAGGGAAAGGGGACAGAAAGGAATGACCGAATTCGATGATATAAGACAGATAGACCTTTAATTTGTTTAAGGGTTTATCACCACAGTCACAAGGCTTGGATGTATGCATATTCACAATACCGCATAAATGTTCATATTAAATATTTGCATGCATTTTTCCACAAAGACATAAGATTGATTTAAACCATGTTTTACTTCAATATTTTGTTTTCGTGCATATGGTTTAGTTGAGACATTTCACTTGCCATACATGACATTTTGACATAGACATTTTACACAAAGACATTTGACATAGACATTTGACATGGATATTTGACATAGACATTTGACATGGATATTTGACATAGACATTTGACATGGATATTTGACATAGACATTTGACATGATTTACATTTGACATATAACATGTTTGACAATTGGTTTAAACATAGACTTCTTACATTGGTTGGTTTGGTTTGATTAAGTGATTAAGTAACGATGCGTGTGTAATATGATACAAGCATGGTGGATACGCCGCTGGTACTTCCTATATATAAGTGTTTGTATGGTATTACATGTCGTAACGTTATTTGAATCATTTCAATATTGAGACATAGAACATTTTATACAAATAACATACTTTTTACAAGACATTGATTTACAGACAACTTATCTTATACAAACACATTTTTACATGGTTATTTATTTAACCTGACATTTACTTATACATATCATCTGATCTTATTGTTATTCAAATGATTTACAAGACAAAGCAAATTACAAGGTTCATGACTAAACATTTCTCAAATACAAGTCATGAATCCTATTTTCACAAACCTATGTATCTCACAGGCATTTTTATGCTGACGTACCTATTTTCACATGTGTTTTCAGGTGCTTTTCCATAGGATGTTGATCATGATACTAGGGCGGACCTGTGCCTTAGAGACTTTCAAATAAGATAGACTATGTTTAATTATGTTCTGAACTCTTTAATTTCCTGTTTGAAACAATGAAACACCTTTGTTTATAAATAAAAGACAACTTTGTATGCCATGGTTATGAAACAATTAATTCTGTTGCAACACTCCCCGACGTTTCCGCCGCGATTTGTTGTTTTACGCGGTCGGGGTGTGACATGCTAAACATGGAATAACAGGCAAAATCCTGTTTTTCTATGAATAAAAGCATTAAAATGTTTTCAGAAAATCAAAAATCCATCCTTAAAAATAGCTAAAAATGAATTTTTCATTAAATCCTTAAAAGTCTGCCATAACCACTGCTTTGTTCAAAAATACGTTCTACTTAAAAGTCTGTCCACTGCTGAAAGTCAACCCCTGTTCTCTCTTTTCGTTGATAAGCACTGTTGTTCAAAATCAGTGTTTTATCCACTGTTATGCTATCCTCTGATAGTAAAAATAACCCACTGCCTTCATTATTACCGTTACAACCACTGATCTTGTTCCATCAGTGGTTTTCATAAAAACCCTTGTCCTTCATTTCATCAGGGGTTGGCACATGGACAGTACATAGCGGTCAGATCTTTTGTAACCGCTGCTACATCAGCATTCACTTTTTCCTTTATAAAACCCTCTTCAAAACCCAAACAGGGTTTTACTGTCGAATCGAATTCACAAAAATTCCTTTCTCAAAGCAGTTTTCAACTCCTTCTCTCAAATCCTTCAAATCCTTCATCGATCTTCTTCTTCAAAATGACAAAATCAAAGTCATCCGCGAAATCCACTTCAAAATCATCTTCTGAAAAGGCCACTCAAATGGCTACTACACCCATCGAAATACCATACAAAGCTCCTCACAATTATCTGGGTCTCCTACAAAACCCGACACCACTGATACCTTTGATTCCATCATTGACACTATGTCTGCATCAAAGTACAAAACTTTGTTAACAGCAGATGCTCCAATTTATCTGAAAACCCAGAGAGAGTTTTGGAAAAATATTACCCTTGAAAAATAAGGAGAAGACGTCATAGCCATTAACTCTTCTCTAATGGGTAAAGCAGTCAAAATCACACCACAATCCATCTCGGAAGTCTTTGAACTCGATGATCTGCAAGGTAAAACTTCTTTTCCCAAAAACGAGTTAAAAACTGATTTCCTTGAAAGGGGGTATGCAGATACAATAAAAAAGGATACCTTACAAAAAGGTAATTTTCCACCAGCAACAAGATTTTTGTTCCATACCCTGCTAATGTGTGTTTCAAACAAAACAACTTCTTTTAATGGGATACCATTAAATATTCAAAACCTGAGATATGCTATTCTACAAGATGAAAATTTCAATTACTCCCAGGAAATATTTAATGATTTAGTTAAAAATGTTGATAAAAAGCCATTCTTACTTTTTCCAAGATTTCTAAGTTATTACTTTGAAAAGAAATTTGGTAAGGATAATGCTCATGTAATAAAACAAGGTGACTCTTTTCAAATAAACAGCTTAACTGCTGAAACTTTCACAAGAATGTCAACACCTTGCAAAACACAAGCAGAGGTCCCTGAGCAGAATTTAGCAGCTACCACTGTTCCTCAGGTATCTGCTGCTGAGCCTGCTGCTCTAGGTGATCATAGCAGCAAAACAACTGCTTTAAAACCCACACCTAAAATCACCAAAAGGCCAAAACAAAAGAAAACTCAAAAGCCCCCCAAACCTACCAAAAAGGCAACTCTGGAGGATGAGATACCAGAGCAACTGCCAGTGACAACACAAAAGTCACAAGAAACCACTGCTGCTACTTCCTCATAGCAGTTGGTAGAAATATCTCAACCTTTGCCTCAAACTCCTCCTGCTTCTTCTAAAAAAGAACAGGTTGTACATATAGACACCACAATATGATGCTCTGGAATCACTTGCTTCCATCATCCACAGCCCAATGCCCGGGGCCAATTCTCTTTCTACACCCAACCTCACCTCCACAATTCCCCCATAGACACAAATATTGTTGGATGCTCATGATCTGCACCAGGCACAAACCAGTCCTTCTCAATCACCTGTCAATGAGAACATACCTCAACAAGTGATTGGGTCTGATGTATCAATCATTGCTAACCCACCAACAACACCTGAGGAGGTTACACCCCTTGAGTTACAAGTAACTCTTGGTGGTAGTCTAAGTGAAGCAGCCACTACAAGTGCTGAACCCACTGGTTTGCATTTGGACAGTGGTTACATCAATAAGACTTCCTTGGAGGCAATTTCTTCTCTGAAAACACCTGTGTATCCAGTTTACACTGGGTCACTAAAAAGTGTCTTTCAATTTGAAGGAATAAGTCCCCAGTATCAAGACAAAGAGGCATCAGTGGATGACTTTTGGAATACAATCCCTGAGTCAACCACTGTTACAACCACTATTAGTGGGAAATCAGATGATCCCATTAAGTTGGGTGATGGTTTAATGTACCAAGAATTGACGGACAGAATTGACAAACTGGATACTTCTGTTGCAGAAATTAAAGATATGCTGCAACAGTTGTTGAAAGTTCAAAAGGTACCAACCACTGTTGCTCCAGCTCAAGCACCTGCACAACCTGCACCTACTGCAAATGAGTTATGGAACTTATTTCAACCACTGCTCCAACAACAAAAACAATTGGCTGATCAGCAGCATGAGATTCATGTTCAAAAGCTGCGAAACATGATGGAGTCAAGGTTTAAAGATACCCAAGCTGACATCAAGGCTATAAAGGCCCACATCCTAAACACCACTGGCACTGCTCCTCCCACTGTTCTCTTTATTGATAACCCACCATCAGATAATGCCAAAAATGGGGAGAAAATCAAGCAGTGGATGAAGAAGGGAATTGAAGATGGTCTTTATATTGAACCAGAAAAAGATAGCATGACTAAAGACATTCCCTTGCCAGATGGTAGTAAAAAGATTGATGTTACTACAAATGCACTTGCTGAAGCAAAAGCAAGTGTAAAAAGGGATAGAGAGGCTAAGGATAAAGCCAGGTGTCAAGACCCCCGACCTCACCCTGGACGGAAGCCGTGAACAGTCAAGTGGTACCGGTGGTTATTTTGAAAAGTATTGCAGCGGAAATGTTCATCAGGACCGTGAGTTAGGAAAAATATCAGAGTTTAGAAAACACCGGATTTTATTTATTAAATAGATGGGATAAAACCCATGTTTACAATGGTAGCTTTAATAAGGGATAAACCCGAATATATGAAACCATGTTTTCTTAATTTAATTTAATTGATAAAATAAGCCACTTCTTTTAAGCCTTTCGGTGCCGTATCATCACTCTTATTCCAATCTACTGTAATCGCCTAAAACGCATTTTAAAAAGATTTGGTCAGCAGGAAATACTGGTGAGTCACTCAGGTTATATAAAATGACAGATTAGTTATAAATTACAGCATAAGAGCGATTACAATGGCTACTATCTTATTTTTATCTGGCGCCGTGTCACACCCTGGTGACGATGGTCATACCACTATTGGGTCCTTTCACCCAAGTAGTGATGATTGTCACTGTTAGGTTGGTGAACCTAACCGTGAGAAATTAGTAATGTGCACAATACCCCACTTGCCAGTGATTCAAGATAACCAAGACTTAATCCCTGTAATTATAACTTTTGAAAACAATTTGAGTATTGTAAAACATTGTTGATAAAAAGAGAATGACTCACCGTGTTAGCATATAGTCTTGATTAAACAAGCATCTTGATTCTAAGCATCTACTTTATAGTTCTGAATCTTCTGATGATTATACATCTATTTTGATTGTAAGTGTATAGTGCAGAGTTTTCTGGTAGTTAAATATTTAGTTTAACAGAGTGGAATACGTATTAGTGTTAAACCACATCAAACCTAACGATGGTCACGAGATCAGAACCTTAACGAAATTCACAAAGTATAGTCTTATTTAGACAGCACTTTGGCATTCGTTAGTTGGTTTCCGAATCGATCGGACAGAATATCGCATCGGTGATTATTGGTTAGAACACCCACGTATAGAGAGAAGAATAGAAGAAATGAGCAAAGAAAAATGAATCCTAAGCTTCCTATTTATAGGTAAGAGGAAAAGTCTTACCCCTACATAGAACTTCCCTAGATAAGTCTTCCCCAGATAAAGCCTTCCCCAGAGCTGATTAATTAATTAATCTTGCTTAGCTTAATTAATCCTGCTTAGCTTAATTAATCTTACTTAGCTTAATTAATCCTGCTTAGCTTAATTAATCTTACCTAGCTTAATTAATCCTGCTTAGCTTAATTAATCTTACTTAGCTTAATTAATCTTAACTGGTAAATTACATCATTTACTTAATCGATTAATTAACTTAATTAGTTGCTTAACTGCTAAGTTTTACTTAACCATTACGTTTACTTAAACACTAAGTTTACTTAATTGCTAAGTATTCTAATTAAACCACTCCCTGAGTATGAGTTCTAATTCTACATACAACGAAACTCGTATTAGTGTATTAACCCAATTCAACTTTAACGATAATCATGAAATCAAAACCCACAATGAATGACAAAGTATAGCCATATACAGGCAGCACTTAAACATCCATTTGGATCGGTTTCAATCAATCGGATATAGTACCGTGTCCGTGATTAGAGTTATTACCCTGATAACAAGCAGAGTTTTAGGGTTTAGGGGTGTTGTGCAAAGAAACGGAGATACGAGAGAGTAAGTTCGTCAAAATTTAATCGAACTGGTGCACAGACTTCAGTCCCACTGCTGCCCTCTTATAGCTGATTTTTGGGTCCCCTCGCGTGGCGCGTCGGCCTCCCTTTTTACTGGCTCGTGGTGCGGGGATAGTTGGCCTGTCTTTGGTCGCCACGTGTCCCACGTAGGTCTACCATGTGTCGTCTTCGCGTGACGCGTGTCCTTGGCCGCTTTTTCGTCCAATCGTGCGTTTTTCCTCGATTTCCATGCTAATACTTATCGTGTATGTTTGGGTCTTGATCCTAAATGGTTTGGTTTATAATTACGAGTCTACTAAAGATACTTTTGTGCGGTTTAGTTCATTAACCGTCAAGTTTTCAAGTTTCGTCACGCACACTTCGGATTTTGTTTATGGATCTTTTTGAGGGTTGTTACACCAGGTGGGAACAGGAGAAAAGAGCTTTTATGGAGCTGAATGTGAAGGGTCCATCTGAACCTATGGATGATGAAAATCCTAAGGATGAAAAGAAGAAGCCCATTAGACAAGTGAGGCAACCCAAACACACACCATCCAGACCCACAAAGCATGCTTCCAAACCACCTTCCAAAGGCTCCAAACCTCAAACTTCCACCCAAACAGCTGTTGTAACTCCTGTTGTATCAACAACTATTGATACTTCAGTAGTTTCAACAACTGCCAGCCAAACACCTGCCATCACTTCAACACACACCACTACAACACACACCACAACCACTGCCTTACCACCACTACCAAAAATCACCTCACCACCTAAAACAACTTTACCACCATCATCACCTCCTGCTAAAAAGCAGAAGACAACAGATGTTACAACATCTGTTGTAATGGCAACAGTGGTTGAAACACCAGTTGTTTCAACAACTATTTGTCAGCCACCTTCCACCACTCAAATCACCACTTCACAACCATCCAACACACCACCAGCCTCTCCTAAACAAAAAAGGAGAAGGATAATTTTGCCTGATGATGATTCTCCATCACCACCACCAACATCTTTACAACCTCTATCACTTGTTACTATACCAAACCCTGTTCCTCTCTCTTCAGCCCAAGTTCAACAACCAATCACTGCCATCACTCCAGCAGGTTTCCAATATCCTCTTGAACTTATAGCAGTCAGAGAAGAGATCAAATCTTTCTACTTTGAGGATGATCCTGCTAAAAGGAGTTTGCCATCTGTTGAGGGATATCCCAGGCCTAACAACATTGAAGAATACTTGAAAGTTAAGGCTCAACAAGCAGAGGATATCTCCAAGAAAAATTCACAAGGAAAGTCTGACAAAGAAATACAAAGGCATTATCAATTTCTGCTCACACAAGTCAGATCTTTGGAGCAGTTTGCAAAGAATGTGTGTCAGCAAATATCAGAAAGAGCAGATGAATCCCTTAGAAAAGACTATATTGAAAATATCATGACTTATAAGAAGTATAAGGGAGAAAAACATATGTACAAAGAATGGACCATTCCTGAGCTTGAAAGTGAAGCAGCCAGGATTCAAGAAATGATTAAAAACAAGGTCAAATACACTCCTCCTGATTGGGCAAAGTACAAAAAGAATGTACCTGAAAAGACATTGGAACTGAAGAGAATGAAAGAGAAATTGATCACTGCTGAATTTGGGTCAAAGAATCAAGTGATCAGGTGGAAAGAAGACAAAGTCAGGGTCACTTATAAAAAGTTGGAGGAATTAAGGAAGAAAAATCCAAAAATTCCACAAAAACCTGACTATCCTGAAGCAGAGGATTCAACAAGACCACCAAAGCTGCAAATCAGGAGATCCACTGCTCCAGCTGGTGCTGCCATCTATAAAAGAAGACAACAAAAACAGTTGGATGTTGAAACAATGGAAGAATTAATGGCAGGAGATGACCTTGTAAAAGAGGGTATTAAGAGGATAATAGCAGAAACTCTTGGATTGAATCAACCTGCAAGCACTGCTCAGTCAGTCATCACAAGGCCAGCATCACCAAACTCCTCATCTAATAAAAATCTCCTAAGAAACCCACCAGACTCAAAAATACTAAAGTGGAAAACTGACAAACAGACCCATGTACTGACTGTGATCAAGTCTAGTGGAGAAGTGAAGAAAATAACAAGGGAACAATCACTTGGCCTAAGTATTGAAGATTTGCAGGATCTCCTTGATCTTCCACTTTGCAGGGATGAAGATGACACAGATGTAGGTCCCCTTGATGTATGGATCTTTCACAGAATTGTCAATCTAATCAAGAGTGTGGAATCCTCTTGATCAGAATATCACAGAAACAAGTTGAAACAGAAACAACAATTCACCTTCAAACCGGGTTTTCTATTGATTATCAATCAAACTGAATTACAATCAATTAAAACCCTAACTCTCTGAATTTCATCCAAACCCTAAAGCTCTCACGAAATTCCTTTCACAAACTGTTTTGGCTGATTAACCTAAACCCTAAAGCCTAACCTTGTTTATATAACACAAGGTTTGCTACTTGGGCTTGGTTAAGCATCATGGACTGCGAATTGGACAGGGCCAATTCGCCCCCACACACCCAATTCGTTGGGTTTGGTTAGCCCAAACATTACAACTAACTATTACAAAGCTAAACCCGCTAACTGTTTATCGTTTAACTAATTACAAGATATCCAAAGACCAAATCTAAGCTGTTGTCACAAACATGCACCAACAAACTCCCCCTTGACAATAGCTTAATAAAATAACTTTGTCTTCAGTCATCTTGCAATCTTCAAGTAATCTTGCAATGTCTTTGGTCTTTGGATAGCTTCAGCTTCAATAGCTTCTGTCAGCAACAGACTCCCCCTAAGCTGATGCATCTAATCACCAAATCTTCAACACATTAGCATTTGAGTAAACTCCAGTTCAGCATATGTATAGCAATCTTCAAACTCTTCAACTTGTCTGCAATGTAGAAAGGAGGTTCTACCATACATCCAAACCAACTCTCATCTCTTCACAGCAACTCATCACTTTAACTTCTCAGCAACATCACTCAGCAACATACTGCTTCAATCTGTATACTATAAAACAAACATCTCGAGAAACCATAAGAATTTTTCAACATAGTTAAATAAATTATTATTATTCAAGAGATATTTAAACTGTATCACAGATTAAGCATTTTCAACTTATCACCAACACGCAAAACTTTTTAATCACACACCCTATAACCCGCATGATTTAAAATTTTGAACTCAACTTTCCAACACCGTCTCCCCCTATCAGTAACAATTCCTCCAAGAATAACAGTTTTCCGTACGTTAAGAATTTTTAACAGAAAAAGACACTATTTTTGGATTTTTATATTCTCTGAAAGCGAGTAAATACAAAAAGCAATAAACACTTTATTTTTGTGAGAATCACTGGTAAGAAGATCATATCAGCACAATCAAACTGTTTCACACTATGTAGATAATTCTTTATTTAATATTTCGTGAAAAGCAGTCCAAGACGATTACCAGTATGTTTGTCCACTTAAACAAAATGCATGAACATTTCAAGTACCATTACCGTATGATACGTTAAGGTAATTTTATTCTGATATACTAGTGTGTCCCACTTCAGGATATACCCCCGCGATCAAGGTATGCACAAAGATTCATCGTAGTAGGTGAGTATACTGAATTCATCCGTTTTATTTTTCAACGTTTAGATAATTGGTGATCAGGTCAGTACTTCCGTACAGCAAAGAGACCAAAATATCTAACGAGGGCTATGACAAATACCATTTTTTGGTACGATTTATGCTTTTTGCACTTTTTGAATAACTCTCTATGAGAGCTTCTTCATTTTCAAGGTTTTGGCATTTTTAGCACTTTTAAGATATCCTGGTTGTGCCTAGGTCAGCATGTATCTGGATGCAGCAGAAGGACAACCCTGATATCCCCAGATGAAATAACAGTATAAAGACCCAAAACTTCAGATTTTGGCAATCTATCAACGCAAGATTTAAGGTCATTAAACCATACACCACTGATGTGTTCCCCACTCATACACAGTTCATTTAGGTTTATATCACATTGGTAAGTTGATTATTTCATGCTTTTTGCCTACTGGTACATCATATGATGAAGCTGCTATCACACTTATGCAATTTAATTTCATATTCAGTGTGACAGTCTAACTTGCTGATGTACTATCATTTCTTCTTTTTCACACAATGAAAACTCATTTTTAATTTTCTATTTTTTTATGTTTTTCAATTTTTCAATGTTTTTGTATTTTTGATTTTTAAGAAAAGCAGTAAACTATTTACAAAATTCTCATGAAAAACCGGTTATTCAGGATTCCTCATCCCGTTGAGTTCGACTAAATGTTCAAAGCGGGCCCTGTCAAATGCTTTAGTATAAAGATTTGCCAGGTTATCTAGTGTGTCAACTCAGCACTTTGAACTTCAATTTAAATCAATCAATATATATATATATATATCAACAATCTCACATCCCCCTTCATGTGCCTAGAGCAGCCACTATCAACATAAGTTGATAATCCTCCTTAGCAGCTCCTGCACACACCAACTAAGAAATTAGTTAGATTGGGGGACCCAAGCCTTAATGGTCTTGGGTCATCCAAATTCACCAACCACTGGAACATCCATCCAATATCCATTACTCCTAACTGGAGTCTTGGATCTCAGACCTGTTGATGGAATTTGATTTTGATTTCCACTAGGTCTTTGGTCCTGAGGGTTCCTATATGTATTTGGACTATTTGACCTTTGGAAATTTTGATTTTGGTACCTTGAATTTTGATTCCAAGAAGCATTATTGTTGTAATTTCTAAAGCCATTGTTATAAAAAGTTCGACCACCATTATTTTGGTATCGATTTTGATATTGACCTTGACTTCTGAAATTATTTGTATTTCCATTAAAATTGTTCATTCTAGGTGAACTGCTTCTAGGTCTCTCATATCTGCCTGGTGGAGATCTAGGCTGAAATCTTGGTTGATTTCTTTAAAAATGTGGAACATGTGGAGTTCCTGTTCCAGCCTTATCTACACCTACACCAACAGCAACACCCTTCGGTTGCTTGGGAGCAGATTTCTTTGGAGAGTTAGACTCCTTCTCCTGTTTATCACCACTATTCTCTGGTGACTTCTCTCTCTTCCTCTCACTAACTTGTGCTTCATTCTTTTTGTTAGGACAGCAACTAGCTACATGTCCCTTGGTGTGACATTTGAAGCACGATCTCCTTTTTAAAGACTTCTTAGCTGGAGTCTCTGAGGTAGATCCCTTATCAGATGGTGATGATCCCTTGGATGAACCTTGTTTAGTTTGCTTGGATTCAGATTTTTCTTTGTTTTTATTTTTAGCAAACTCTACATTTGATTCATTTTCAATAACAGTTGTTTCATTTTTCATATCACTACCTTGAACAAAATTAATCTTTTTAACAAAAGCTTGATTTTTATTCTTAGGCGGTGAATTTTTCCTTTTCAAAGGTTCCCTGTTATTGTTCTTCTTAGTATCATCACTCTCAGATCCATCACCTTGACTTGATGTGGATCCGAAACTACTTGGTGCAGATGCCATAAAGTCTGCTAGCTCATCTTCACTAGGCAGGAATGAGTAGTCATGACTAAGACGAGGTGGAACTTCATTAAAGCCCTGGAAGCCCACACTGGTCTTGTCATTACTCTTCTTTAACCCACCCATCATGTGTTTCATAACAAAAGACGAATCTCTGAATTGACTTAATTTCTTTTCAAGTTCAACAATTTTGAGTTGTGCATCTGACAACTCTTTGCATTTATCAGAAATCTCTTTTGTTTTCTCAGCCATCATTTCATGAGCTAAGTCTATAACTTGAAGTTTTTCATTTAATTTGCAGGTTAAAGAGTCAATTTTACTTTCATAACCTTTTATCTTCTTCAAGTATGAGGATTCATTTCTTTTAGCAAAAACGTTTGCCTCTTTTATGTTAGACATCTCGCCCACCAGACTTTGGTTTTGTGTTGACAACCTGTCAACCTCACCCTGTAGTTCACGACATTTTAAACATACAGAATTAGATTGTACCTCTTTCTCATGAACTTCTGAGGTTTCATCAGCAACAACCTGTTCAGCTTCACTCTCTTTCTCTACTTCAGCATCCACTTTTGCTTCAACATTTTTCACTTCAGATTCAGCATCACTCACAGTAGTTTCAGCCTCATCAACTGGCACTATCTCTGTCATGAATGCCTGAGTGGCACTCTCATTCCCCTGATATCGCTTTTGTAATGCATCCCACATATCCTTTGAATTAGTGTACTTTGTGAAGGTATGCTTGATGCTATCAGGTAAGGACATCTTTATCGCAGCCAAGGCTCTCTTTTCAGCCTCATACATCTTTTTATCATCCTCTTTCATGTTCACATAGTCTGTTCTACGTGGTCTGCCCTCATAATCGTGTGTTGGGTTTATGTACCCATCTTCAATACAGATCCACATGCGTGCATCCTGAGATTCAATGAAGGATTTGAAGCTGTCCTTCCATGTAAGATAATTCTCCACCTTCATCATCTTAGGTGCATTCAATTTTGTCATGTTCGACATTTTAACGCAAACAGACTGGTAAAACCGTACAAAATATCTCCGAAAACAGTGGTTACCAAATTAGACCGTTAGAATCGTCTCGAAAAGACGAATCCAATGATATATAATGTCAAAAACCGAATTCGGGATTTTCCAGAGTTTTTTTTTCCCTAAAAATACGAGGAATTCAACGGTGCAGACGGTTCTGTCAAACGAGCTACGGATCAATTTCTATTTGAAAAACAGTCAAATTTTATCGACGCTTGCCAACTGAAATTCCACCACTTTAATTAATTTCGCTGCCTTAATTTCGCTGGGAGTGATGTTAATTTCGCTAGGTCTGCTTCGCTGACAAGTCAAATTCGCTGGTCTAGTTCGCTGACAAGTCTGTTAATTTCGCTCAAAATAATTTCGCCGGGTAACCAGTTCGCTATTACGACGACTGGTAAAGTCGCTGAAAACTGTGGTAATTTCGCTGTGGACAATTACACGGTTACCAAAGTCGCCTTTGGATTTTAATTTCGCCGACAACTTCGTAGACCTGTTAAATTCGCTAGAACAGTTAAATTCGCTGGTCTTTAAGTTTGGAAATTCAATCTTCTCGAAAATTCTGATGATTTTCTGGATTCTCCTAACAACTTCTGTAGAATCGAAACAGCAAAATCAGCAATCTTTTCACCCAAATTCGATGAACTTGATGAAGAAACCAAGAACAATCTTCGAATTTCAGCCAAAAATTTTCCAGAATAAACCAACAAATGTCCTGGAAACCTGCAAAGCAGCAAACAAACAAAGCAGAATATCAAAACAGCCAATAAATTTCAAAAATTTTTATCAAAACAGCCAAGAATTTCGAAAATTTTTATCAAACAAAACAGAAAAATTTCGAAAATTTCAAAACCCTAATTTTCAAAAATTCGAAAAACTCCCTGTTTCTGCAGATCACAATTCTGAACCGAACCTTCAAGAGCCTAAGGCTCTGATACCAATTGTAGGTCCCCTTGATGTATGGATCTTTCACAGAATTGTCAATCTAATCAAGAGTGCGGAATCCTCTTGATCAGAATATCACAGAAACAAGTAGAAACAGAAACAGCAATTCACTTTCAAACCGGGTTTTCTATTGATTATCAATCAAACTGAATTACAATCAATTAAAACCCTAACTCTCTGAATTTCGTCCAAACCCTAAAGCTCTCACAAAATTCCTTTCACAAACTGTTTTGGCTGATTAACCTAAACCCTAAAGCCTAACCTTGTTTATATAACACAAGGTTTGCGACTTGGGCTTGGTTAAGCATCATGGACTGCGAATTGGATAGGCCCAATTCGCCCCCACACACCCAATTCGTTGGGTTTGGTTAGCCCAAACATTACAACTAACTATTACAAAGCTAACCCCGCTAACTGCTTATCGTTTAACTAATTACAAGATATCCAAAGACCAAATCTAAGCTGTTGTCACAAACATGTACCAACAACAGATGCCTTAGACTTTGAGTTACAACTCAAAGGGTAAATAAGGGAAATGTTGATGAGGCAATAAAGATCTACAAATAATGAAGGGTTTTGGCATTATCTATTCCAGGGGGAGATTGTTGGGATTGAACCCTATCAGAGGAACAGATAACTAAAGCCAAAACCGGATCAGAGCAGTGGATCCAGAATAAGCAGATGTTATGTATACAAGTCTCTCCCCTTGAAAGTGATTTCAACATCTGATGACCTCCAATCCACTGATCGTTACAACTGCTGATCAAGTCAAAGACTGATGAAGACTAAAGCCTTGCTGTTCAATCTACTGCTATGGGTCAAGCACTGCTGAATACATCAAGTACTGCTGGGTTCACATCAGTGGAAGGATTCAGCAGTAGTTTAGTTTGTTTTTATGTAATGTATTGTAGTCAGTAGTTAGCCGAAGCAGTGTTTGTATTAGATCAGTTGTTAGAGTTTGTTAGGAGGTTAGATGTCACTTTCATGGTGATGTCAGCAAAGATGCCAAAGTGGTTTGTCTGTGCCTATAAATAGAACAGTACCCTGTACTGTTCTATTAGCTCTTCACCATCTTCCTTCCTATACGAACAAATCACTGTGAGCTCAGGCTGAGGGGGTGTTCGTTACATGCATTCATTGTAATTGAATCTTGTAATAAATTCAAGCATTCGGTTCTTTGTTGAAAATGTGTGTTGAAAGCAATTCTCCTGTTTTATTGTGTGCAAAGTTTGTTTCCATTTACATTCCGCTGCATTACTTGTTCATTGTTCATCTTAATTCAAACACAAAACATAATCAATCCAAACTCAGATCCTAACAGGCTAACCCGTTATCCAATGGTGACGGTTATCAAGTAATGTATACAAAACCCCACATACCGGCTGTAATTGAAGACTACAAAGACTTAATCCATGTAATTATAACTTTGAAAATAAATAGGGTTTTGGAAATAGTTTGGTAAAGGAGAATGACTCACCTTGTTAGCATATAGTCTTGATTTAACATGCCTCCTGATTCTAAGTCTTCAGATAACTAAGCATCTATTTTGATTGTAAGTGTAGTGCAGAGTTTCTGATAGTTAAACATTTAGTTTAACAGAGTGGAATACGTGTTAGTATTAAACCTAATCAAACCTAACGATGGTCACGAGATCAGAACCTTAACGAAATTCACAAAGTATAGTCTTATTTAGACAGCACTTAGGCATTCATTAGTTGGTTTCCAAATCGATCGGACAGAATATCGTATCGGTGATTTTTGGTTAGAACACCAACGTATAGAGAGAAGAATAGAAGAAATGAGCAAAGCAAAATGAATCCTAAGCTTCCTATTTATAGGTAGGAAATATGAAATTTCCAGGAAGTTTCCTATATAATTTTCTAGGAGGTTACCTATACATTTTCTAGGAAGCTTCCTACCCACATATATATATATATATACATATATATATATCCTCTTACACCTTCCCTGCACATTCCTCATATATATCTATTTAGGTGTTTAATTTACTTAGTTAATCTTACTTAGCTTAGCTTAATTAATCTTACTTAGCTTAATTAATCTTAATTAGTTGATTAATTAATCTTACTTAGCTTAATTAATCATACTTAGCTGATTAATTAAATAGCTTACTTGGCTGTTAAGTTTTCTTAGCTATTAAGTTTTCTTAACCGCTAAGTTTTACATAACCATTAAGTTTACTTAACCATTAAGTTTACTTAACCATTAAGTTTACTTAATTACTAAGTTTACTTAGCCATTAAGTTTTCTTAATCATTAAGGTTTCTTAGCCACTAAGTTAACTTAATTGTTAAGTTATTTTAACTACTATGTTTACTTAATCGCTAAGTATTCTGGTTTAACAGCTCCCTAGTTACGAATTCTAATTTCTATATACAATGGAACTCGTATTAGTGTATTAACTCATTTCAACTTTTAACGATAATCACGATATCGAAACCCTCACAACGAATGACAAAGTATAGCCACATATTGGCAGCACTTAAACATCCATTGGATCAGTTTTAATCGATCGGATACAGTATCGTGTCAGTTATTAGAGTTATTACTCTGATAACGAGCAAAATTTCAGGATTTAGAACTTCTGACATTAGAATAACAGAACAAGAGAGCAAGAGAAAGAAAAGAATTGAACGCTTTGAAATGAAACCATCGGCTGCTATTTATAGGCTGAAATAGGGGCGAGTCGCGGCCCGCGAAGCATATCAGCTTCTCCTTCGCTGCCCGCGAGGGAGTCTGGGTCGGTGTGAAGGTTGCTGAGTCATGGCGTGGTCTTGACACGTGGACGACACGTGTCCCTCATGCTTATCCAGAGACTACAGGTCTGTCGCGCCCCGCGAAGACCTCTTCTAAATCTGTCGCGGCCCGCGACGGATGAAAATTATTGTTTTTTCTTGGATTTTTATGAAAAGTAAGGTTCTACGGGTTCGAGTTTTTACTTACGGAGCGGTTTAGGACATTTTTGTATGAGTCGTTACATTCCAAGGTGGGTTTTCCCCATTTCCAATACATGCAAAATCTCACACAAGATCATAACTTGATTTGATCATTTTTCTTTCATACTTTTTTCTTACAACATTCAAGTGCAAGAACACTATTTTTTTTCTCAAATTTTCGGCCCAAGGTGGTGTTCCAAGAGGGGTTCAAGTTTGATTTTTAAGTGTACAAATCCTAGCAAAATCAAAGTGTTTGTTGGAAGGCTTGGGGTATACAAGCTTGAGGTCTTCTCCTTTGAAGATTACCATTCAAGAAGCATCATCCTTTTCACCTACTTGTTCTTTGAAAGGTAGTATTCTAAAACACCCTATGGTTGTGTTTTTGATAGCATGCATGTTCGTATATGGATCCGGGTTATTGGGTTTTGCATATAAAAGAGTTTTATATCTTGTAAAGTAACATGTTTTAAATAATTATTCCGCTGCGTTTTTATCTTATATGGGTAAAATAACTTTGATAAACATGTGAAAAACCCAACATATGTATATACACATATTTATTTACTTATTTATTTATTTATTTACGACTTACGAAAGCTACGGAGAGTGGTACTACTATTCATCTACGCCTACTATTCGCGACGACTAATGCGACTTCTCGAACGTATTTACATTTATATATAAATATATATTCTAAGTCGCTCGGAAGCTAAGTCATTTCCTCGACTTAGTTTTTATCCCGATTATAAATGGGATCAAATAAAAATAGTTTGGTTATTTCAAACCAAAATATTAACACCTTCGTAGAATCGTTTAGTTAACGATTCGGTAGAGCTCGTACACGTAGTTTAACTACATTGTTTAATTAGAAACTTATAAGTTATTCCTTGTTAGGAATGTTGTAGACTACATGCTAGTGAATTCACGTTCTTGGAACAACATCACGGAATCACGATAATCTAGCTTTGCACAAGGACGTCAAGGTGAGTTCATAACCCCCACTTTTTACCGTTTTACATTTTTATAAATGTTTTCGGGGGTGGAAAGACATGCAAGTTTGTGAACGACCGGAATGTCTTCGATCTTCTTTTCCTCAGATTGGGTATCGGTAACGAGAGCTAGAATAGCAGGATAACCCTTTTGTATGCACTTCTGGGCTTTCAATGCCGAAATGATGCCAACCGTAGTACCACTTCGATGACCCTGAATGGACAAAGAATCTCCACGAAGGATTGGATTACGAACGACCTTCTCTTTACAGAGAATTTCAGCTCGGTATTTGGATAACCACTCCATATCGACGACTACGTCAAAGCTACCAAGAGTGACAGGAAGGAGGTCAATGTCGAACACTTGACCTAAAAGGTCAAGTTTGCACCTAAAGTGAACATGAGACACTTCAATTGGTTTGCCGTCAGCCATTTCTACAACCTGTTTGGTTTCGAGAGGTGTTGGGGTCGATCCTAACAGTTTACCGAATTTCAAGGACACGTAACTCCAATCAGCACTGGAATCGAATAAAACAGAGGTGAAAAGATCGTTAACCGAAAAGGTATCGGTCACGACATTGCCATCGTTCCTCGCGTCACCCGCACCAACAATAAATGCCCTCCCGCGAGCACCATTTCCACCGTTGTTGTTGTTGTGATTTCTCGCGTTGTTGTTATTGTTGTTGTTCCCATTGTTGTTGGTGTTCTCGTTCAAATGTGGGCAATTGTAAAAACCCTCCTAGAACCCTTAACATGACCCTAAAACATTCCTTACATACCCCGTGCATGAAAAATGGACCCGAAATACCTTCGTACGTGTAAAAATTGAAGAAAACAAGATTTGCCCTTCGCTCGCGGACCGCGACAGATGAAGACAAAGCTGTCGCGGGGCGCGACAGCCTATTGCTTGGCGGACACTCCGAATGCCACATGTCAGGACACGTGTAAAGATCACCCGGTGACTCAGTAACCCAATCGCCGCCTCTGGGCTCTCGCGGGGCGCGAAGGAAGAAGAAGAAGCTCTCGCAGGGCGCGAGAGACTTCTGTTGCAGCAATAAAAGGGGCTGAGATCAGCCATTTCGATTGTTCATTTTCTCTGAGTCTCTCTCAAACTCTTATAGGCGAAAATTATAGCCAAATACCCCCTAACAAGCGAAGCTCTGCCTCGTTGTAAGTACTATAACCCTGCTATTACCCACACGATCGATTTAGGATTTCCGTAACGCATGTCGGCCTTGCCTAACTCAGTCGTTGGAATTCTATCTCGTGTTACACCCGATTGATTTAGGACTCCGTAATGCATGTCAAGGCCTTGCCTGACTCAGAAATTGGAGTTCTGTCTCGAGTTGTACGGTTAATGCAATTTGGGTTATTTTACTAACACGTGTGCATTGTTTAAATTAACCAGGAAACTATAATATTATCAGGAAGCTATAATATTACCAGGAAGCCTGTAGAAATACCTAAATCTACAAATGTGAGTACATTCTCTTTTTATAAATCTTTTTATAAAAACCTCAATTGTTTTAAATTATACTTAACAGTAATTGAGTATTTGTAAGTCTACAATTACTGCCGGTATGTTGGGGTTTTGTATACAAAATTTGTGAGACTTTAACATTGGACAAAGAGTTAGCCAATGAGTAATATGACCCACAAGTCGGGTTGACAGTACTGATTGGGTAATTGATTAGATCTAGCAAATGTAATTGCGGGTTGCCCTCAATTCTGTTAAAGTGATAAAACTGTTTTGATTAAACTGAGATGCACTCACCAGTATTTCTTGCTGATAAAATCTTTTTAAAACGCGTTTCAGGTAACATAGTGTGAAGCCAATATAAGCCAGTTGGAGAGCACTGAAGGCTTAGAAAAGTGTCTATAAAGTTACCTAAATAAAAAGAAGAACTGTTTTCAATAATTAGGGTTTATCCCTATAAATATTTTACAAATGCAAATCGGGTTTTATCCCATTTATTTATTTTAAACATTTTGGTGTTTAACTCTGATAAAAATATTACCTAACTACGGTCCTGATGAAACTTTCCGCTGCCAAATTAATAAACACTGATACCATCTGACTGGCTCTTGGCTCCCGCTCCCAGGGTGGGGTCGGGGGTTGTGACAGAAGGTGGTATCAGATCTATGCCACTGGTTTAAGTCCTTTAGGTGTTCTTCCAATACCTAAACCTTAAACATTTATGTTAGGAAATTAAAATACCTTATGTGTTATCCTGTGAACATAAAATCTTAATATGTTTATTATGATTTTTATGTCATTAAACGAATTTTAAATTCCCAATATGTGTTACCCATATCTGTATCTTACAGTTATGATAGGCTTAATATTATATATATATATATATAAGTGATATATTAATAATATTATGTCTTATTAAATTTTGTGATACATATTAAATATATATATATATATATATATATATATATCATATCCATATATATGTTTATGAACATAATGCAATATGAATTTTATAACACTATAATAATATTACGATAGTAACATTAATATCTTCATATTAATATAAGATAACAGGATTCAGATATGATACTTCGAAAAATTTCATAATATAAATATTAAAATAATATGGATTTTACCTAGATGATTTTACATCATTTAAATTTTCAGGATATGTAACCCCTATTTGTATCTTACAGCAGGTTATGCTATAAATATATAAAGGAAATATGTTCATAATATATTAAAATTTTGTGATAAATATAGCATACCCATATGTTTATGTGAATACAATTCAAAATAAATTATAATAATATTATGATATTGACCTTAATATTTTAATCAAAGATATAAGATCACACCCTTAGGTGTGATGTCACTAAAATATCATAATATAAAATATTATTTGATACAAGTAGTATGTTTTATGATTTATGATATAACCCAAAATTTTACTTGACTTAAATCTATATTTTTGTCAAAGTTTTGACAAAACATGTAATTATATTAACTTTGTTAAAATATAATATTTTAGCATACATAAAACATGTTTAGATACAATAATTAAAAACAAGATTTTCATGATAACTCTATGAAAATATTATTCCATATGATTATATTATATCCATATAGGCACATGTACATTTTCATCTATATGAAAAGTATGCAAATATATGCATAAAATATTTTATATTTTATAACCTGTATTAATAGAACAAATAATATTTCATGCATAGAATAAAAATAAGTCCAAAAACATTTGGTATTGTATAACTAATTGATTTAAAATATATGTATATAACACATACATATAAGCAGGAAATTACTTAAAGATTGTTATATAATAGTTCAACTTATTTCTTAAATTATATATATATATATATATATATATATATTATATATATATATATATATATATATATTCTGATATAGGAATAATATTTCACTATTAAATTAAGAAACGCTAAATTTTTGTATTATCTATTATGATTCTTTAAATAAACAAAAATGATAAATTAAGAATCAAGTCCTAATATTTTACAAACCAAAATGATTCAACCTGTCAGTTAAAAATTAATTTGTTCTAAAAGAATCCAGAAAATTTATATTTTGATTAAATTTATTTCTTTTGGTGATTTACCTTTTTTATTCCAAAATATTATTTCTGATAAATTTAATAAAATTTACTTTAATATACTATTACCATTGTTAGTATAAAGAAATAAACAAAGTTATGGAAATAAACAGGATAATTAATACAATTAATTATGTAACTGGATTCTTATAATTTGGTATTATATGTATATATTTTAGTAAGCTTTAAAACTTTATATTTATACGTATGGATATACAAGACACAAATTTATTGATAGTATATACAATATAATAAATAAATATCTTCTGTAGAAAACAAAATTTTGTATATAACAGAAGAAACAACCCTACATGTTTACTCAAGATCTATTTTGATACACACCTTTAATTCAAAAGATACCTTAAGAATATCCGTACTAGCACCATCTCTTAAAGAACTATAGTGGGTCAATGACAGAAAATCTCGGAATTTGATATAAAATCCCTACCTCTAGCCACAACCGTAAATTCTGAATACCTATCCAGCCATGAGCTTTGGAAATATAATATGTATATATATGTGTGTGTCTATATATATATATATATAGGGTAAGGTTCATGCGAGAACCACCCTTATTGCGAGAACAGCGAGAACCAATGTGAACATAAAATAAAATCTAAAAAAAATAAAAAAAAATCGCTATATTTCGTTACCATAAAAAATAAATAAATAAATAAAACTTTTTTTTCGAGTAACATTATCCATGCACATGTGCATATGTATCATTACTTCGACAAATTCGGTAATACGTTATCAGGAATAGACAATTGCACTTTAATTTACAATACCATTAGTAATACACTACTTTTTACATTACCAATATTCAAAATGCACATGTGCATCATTAGGTATAACCATGATATAACGTGTTTGGGTACAAAAAGTTTGTGATTTTGAATGGATAAGTAGGCCCATATACATGTTTTTTGGTTAGTTATATCTAGTGGTTGATGGCTTGGTTATAGTTGTCAATTTATGATGTAATATGTTGATTGGATGGTATAAATGGTGTTTACATACATGTAATAAAGTGAACATATTGTTAATGGTATTGTATTATGGATGGTAAGAGGTAATGGTATTGTATTATGGATGGTAGGAGGTAATGGTAGTGTATTATGGATGGTATGATAGATGAAAGGGAAAGTGTATTCAAAGTAGTGTACCAAAACACCTTATTTCATGTTAAAACATATAAATGCACATGTGCATTTCTAATATTGGTAATGTAAAAAGTAGTGTATTACATATGGTAGTGTAAAAGAAAGTGCAATTGTCTAATATATTTAATGAATTACGGAATTTGTCAAAGAAATGACAAAAAATGCACATGTGCATGCTTGTGTATTATGGATGGAATGATAGATGAAAGTGAAAGTAGTGTACCAAAACACCTTATTTCATGTTGATACATATAGATGCACATGTGCATTTCTAATATTGTTAACGTAAAAAGTAGTGTATTACACGTGGTAGTGTAAACGAAAGTGCAATTTACTATTATTTGTAATGAATTACGGAATTTGACAAAGAAATGATACATATGCACATGTGCATAGATAACTGTTACTCGAATTTTTTTTTTTTATTAACAAAATATAGCGATTTTTCCAAAAAAAAGTAAAAACATAAAAAAAATACTTTTGGGTGTTTTTTAGATTTTTGTAGGAACTACTGTTTGTGTTCACACTGGTTCTCGCGGTTCTCGCAATAAAGGGTGGTTCCTAACGGATCTTTGTCCTATATATATACTAGTGGGAATGCCCGCGCGTTGCGGCGGGTGTCCCAATTTATATCAGATTCAGTTATGATATCTACTACAAATGTTGACGTTAAAACATGAAGGAAACCCTGTTTTGAGAAACTTTGGAGTCTTATTCCCAATTATTATTCATTTTCTTTATCCTACTACAGCAGGAAACCCGCGCGATGCAGCGACTACGACAATTTACAATGCGGTACTCGTTTTCGATTAGTTTATCAATCCTCTAGTGGGTTCACCCGCGTTTCAAGGCACACATACCGATTTCTAACAAATTTTAAATGGAAACAACGATACCTACAGCTAAAATATTTTATAAAAAAGGTACCTAGAAGTAAAATGTGATACATGTTTGACAAGACAAAATATTAATATGAGAATTCATTGACGAAGACGGTATTAATTTGAGAATTCATAGAATACTCTTTTAACCAAAATAGCCGAATACTCTTCATTGCCACTTCTGTCTGTCATCTCACCCACGGCTGCAAAATAGAAAAAAAGACAATGTGTCGATCTTTCAAAATAGCATGCAAATTCAAAAAAGATTTTAAAGCTTACCTTGAACATAAATGGGTTTCTGAGATAGACCAAGAGCATACATATTTGCACCCAAAACCTAAATGTCAACTGTAGATCATCATGATGTAATGTTTTTTTAAAGACAATGGGGCTTTAATAAACCATAGAGATTTTCTCATCAGACCCACTTACAAATCTATACTTACCTTTTCTGAAGTGCATTTATACCAACAATCACCAAATATTGGAAGATCATTGTGAGTATTACAACTTACAAGAAGGTGTACCCAAATTATAAGCTTCAGGAAGTTCACTCAACTTAAAAAAGGAAAACAAATTAGTTTAAAAAACGCCTAAATTTGCAATTATGCTTATTTAAAGATTGTGTTATGCAATTCTGATTACATGTTATATTCATGTCGGTTTGACCTGCCAATACGACCCATTTAACACCCCTAATTTAAAACATGATTTCTTTCTTGTCTTCTAAAATCTTTTAGAATTGTACCTTTATGAGTCTCTAGTTCACTTTGCTAGAGGGTGTTTGGCATAATGAAAAATCACATGACTCTTATCGAATATAGATATTTGATTTGATTCTATGCCTGTACCAGCTAATGCTTCATATTTGTCGACGACTTCAATGTCAACTAATGTTGGTGTTCAAATACCCAAAGCCGGGTGTTTTTAGATAAAAGAATCACATACCTCTAGGTAGCTATAAAAGCCTTTGCAACCAATAACACTACCCTGATGTTATCGCTACACCTCTAGCCATTCCATAACATATAGATTACAGAAACTATCAAAATAACACCTGCACATAATATATAAAAAGTCATCAGCCATATGAAACTATCAAAATAATAAAAAGGCTTGAATGTCACCTGGTTACGTACAATTATAAACAAACAATGACTTGCATCCAATATGAATTTATTGTTTACTTCATTTAACAATAATTAGCAACAGTCATACTTAAACAAAACCCTAATCGAGTGTAACTGGGAAACTGTAAATCCAAACCAAGAACAATGGCCTAAATCCTCCAAGACCCTAAAGTGCCACCTATTTTATCCCATATATGCATAAATCCCAATTACAACAATTAATCTCACCATCACGCTTTAATTAGTTCTGAAAAGCTTCACAAAGACACACACACATCATGCGTAACCTGTTATTATCATCCTCATCTTTATAACCTTAATCAACACACACCCTTTCTAAACCATGGCCAAGAGATAACATAAGTTGAACACATAAATGGAGTCATAAACAAAAGACAAAACAGTGGTGATGTACCCATGAGTGAAGCCTATCGTTGGGTCAAGCTAGACTCGCCGGAACCCCACCCAATGTTGTTCGTAGAACACCGTCAACCATCGCTGAACCCTAATCATGTTGAAAGAAACAAAATCAAATTAGAAACGACGAACATCGACCCATTGAAGGAGACACGAATCAGTTGCAGAAATTGATGATCGCGTTCGATGGTATTGAATCGATTGCCACCAAAAAATCCAGTCACCTTAAGATAAGAACAAAACATGTTACATAGTCAAAAATTAAAAAAAAAACAAGTAAAAAAAAATCAAGATCCATCATCCAACTACAAACATTTGATTAAATGCCACGTTGTTTTTGACCCAAAACTTTTAACAGCAATGTGGCACACGAGAATGCTGAAGAGGATAGAAATAAATAAGGCAGATAAGCAAATTAAGAGAGGAGGGGGTATTCATTTATCATAACTTGGCTCAGGGGTACGAGTGACAAAACGGGCAGGTCGGGTCAGTTGCGCAACAAGTTGGAACTGGTTCAGCTTAAAACAAGCAGCTTTAAAAATTCATGTGAAATTGGTTCAGGTCAAAACAGGTTGAGTCATATTATCGATAAAATCCTGTAGATCAGCACTGGAGAAATGTGATTAGGTCAGCATATGGATAAAACAAATAAACACCATAACAAATATGTGAAATGAATATAAAACATCGTGATTATCATATATTATTGAATAACTATATTTGATGTTTTTTTTAATTTTTCCAACATTTGGATTTTCCTTTTGTATGACATGAAATAAAATGAAGATGTAACACAGTGGGTCTATACCGCTTGCTCTGCCCATTACAAAATTCCATGTGTCCATTAAAACAAAAAAAAAAGATTATTAAACACACTGTGAACATGTCTAGAAATATCCTTGGTCTGAAATACTCCTAAATGCCCTTAACAATCTGAATATTACAAACCATAGGATGATTCTATTATAGATAACTAATACTAATATTTATCGAAGAAACAACATAATGATAAAGTCAAAACATTTGGAAAATAAAACCAACAGTTACATATACCTGTCTTGAACCACTGGTTGATGAACAGTGTTGGAGAGGGACTACACAAGTTTGATCATACTTTCCTTCCCTATCAAAGAGGAGAAATGACCAATTATAATATCACATATCACTGCAAATGAATCAACGGTAATCAAGATCTAACATGCTTTCAATAGATAAATTCACTATCTCCGATAAAAATTTCACATAAATACATATAACATACTCAACTTTCAATCAAAAATGACCAATTATAATATCACATATCACTGCATCGTCTTCCCCCAGTAACTCTTGAAACATAATCGGGAATACTGCAGTTGATTAAATTAGCATTGCCGATTTCAACTTCCTCTTCATTATCATGCCAAAACCCTAATCGGCAAAACTCAAAATTCGAAACAAACACTGTGAAATCGAAACGGGTGTTCGATTAATCAACCGAAACAGAGGAAAGCAAGCGAATTCAAAAGAAATTTTTGTGGATTGAGGCGAATAATTGAAATCACGTAATACCAATTAGAGCATCAAACTGCAAAAACATACCTAAAATGAAAACAAATCACTGTCCTCGTTATTGCGAGTTTAATCTGAAATGGCTTCAATCTGAATACCCTTCGAATCCATTGCAGTATGCCGTTCACCATTAATAGAAAAAATAGGGTTTCAGAAAACTGGCGAGACGAAGAGCGTGTTTGGGATTCCTTCTTCTCAAAAGTGGGGTTAAAATAGTAGGCTTCAAGTGAAACAGACAGGGGAAACCAATCGCCGGTGAATGGAAGCGGTAGGGTACTCTGAATCCATTCAATGCCGACGCCTTCTAAAAGTTCATGGATGAAATCCCTATACTAACCCTAATGCGTCTTAAAATTTTGACCACTTTCCTAATCTATCTCTTTAATATGGCTACTATTCTCTTGTACATTATGCTTTTAAATTTGTATGTTTGGCAAAATTACCATCTTGTACATCACTTCTCCTTTTTATAATAGTATAGATACTAGGTGTACGCCCGTGTGAATACACGGGTTTGTTCTAATAACGATGATTCTTTTATCCACTTCTTTAACAAACGTGTCAAAAATCATTAACAAACGTGTCAAAAGTGCTCGCATGATGATTCTTTTATCCACTTCTTTAACAAACGTGTCAAAAATCATTAAATATTTACGTCGGCCTTGTACACCCTTTGAGCTTTAGAAATTGTACGTCGGCCTTTCTTATAACTAATTTTTGGGATAAAGTCTTATCGGCAAACCATTTTGAGGAAGCGCAAATGGCGCATAATGAATTTCATTCTGAGGGCCTATCATTGACCATCTGCATATAAAAACAAACCATTTTAATCAATGTTTAGAAAACCTCATAAGATATTATGTGTTAAGCAATAAATATAAATAGTTACAATGGTGTACAAAACTTTAATGTGTTAATAATTGGATGCATTTCACCAACCTGTACTTTGTGGTCATGTGATGCATGAGTACTAATATCTCCAGCTTTGCTAGCTCATTCCCTAGACATGAGTGGCAAAATCCAATTTGAAGGTTTGTTTCTCTATAAAAAAAATAATAAATAGGTAAAAAACTGAATGCCAACAGAATGATTCAAATTCATATTTGATAATTTTGATTGATGCAAACCTTTATATGCTCCTGCCTACCATCGTTTTCACCGTGAACCACCAAAACATGTGGAATTTTCTTTAGAGTTGGACCTTCTACACCACAAAAAAATCTATATCTTTTTCCAAAAAAAAAAAATCTAAATGTCCAAAAAAAATATATAAATCTCCAAAAGAAAAAAAAGATTTAGTTGGTTGTATATGTATGCATTACAGATAGACTCGGAGAGTTTCAAGTTGTTTGACCCATTCTCATTTAAGCTAACTTTTTTTATTTGACCCCGCAATGAGATAAAACACAACGCAAATCAACCCACTCATAAGTAGATACATTATTACGACATGGAAGTTCTAAATAAACAAAAAAAGTACTAAAGGTGTAATTTGACATGTAATTTGTATGTATATATTAGCATGCGGATTAGAGAAACTTTTATAATTCCTGATCTTCATGTGGGCTATAATTCTAACAGTAAATATGTATATTAGCATCAATATCTGTTTCAAATTGTAACTGGTCAGAACATGTAAATTTTTGTATGAGTTGAAACACATCGAGTCAGGTTGACCCAAAACACATTTTGTCTCAACTTTTTTTGATCCGTTTAAACTATTTCCCTTTTTAATCACACTCGCTTTTGCATACGAACAATAAAGGTTAAATCTTGAGAAGATTGTACCTTCCAAAGTTTGATGGTTTTGTCGTTCGTTGAAAGTATAAAGAGCGACCCATTAAATCCCACATTTCTAAAAAGGCCATCATGGAAAGCATCAAACCAACATGACAGTATTAATAAGCTAGTATAATGACCAAATTTATCTAATTAATTAAATAAAGGAGGATAATATAAAATGTAAATACCTGATGCTTTACTTGAGTCTCATTAACATCATTAACTCAGTTGCTCAAGAACCTGATGATCCTTAAAGATAAAAGGCCTTGTGGAGCGCAGCAGAGTGAACCATCAAATGTTGTTCTTATTCCTTTGTATCCATTAGCTTCTCGACGAATTCTAGTAAAGCCTTACCAAATCTGCTTTTAAGTAGCCCAATCCAATCTATTTAAGTTGTCCAGTCAATTAGAAGTGAAGGAACATTCATATCAAACATTGCTGCGTATAAGTTTCTTTGCCAATATCCTCAAGATCATTATACTTCCAGCTAACTCGGATGGCATATCGTCTATCAATGAAAGTGCGATATAAGAGTTAAACAATAGACACGACGTACAGAAAAAATGAGCTGTAAAAAACATAAGAATAGACACTTGACGCCAACCTAACCCTTTAGAGATCCATCAAAGCATGCACTTGACAACAACCCGACATGTTTTAAACCCCTAAAAGCAGAAAATGAATTACCTTCAGTTTCATTACCAGCCTCTCCACTCAAAATCCCTCCTAGATCTGGAGCACCAAAACTCTCTTCTAGATAATCAAGGAGTCTTAATTGGAGTACAATCTGCACTAAGAAGGTCTTTTATTACATATCTCAACGACAGAAAACTTCATTACAAATTCTATATCAATTTGCTGAAAACAAAAGAGTATATAAGTTTTTAAGTTTCAAATGGAATGACCTGTTAAGTGTTACATTTTATTCACATAGTTTATTTTGTTTAAGTGGTCTACTATGTCTGAATAAATAGTTTAATTTACAACATAGTAGGTTACGCAAATTAATGTCAGTATTCAAAAATTGACAAAATAACACTCACCGCCATTGAGGGCTGAAAGAGCATGTCTTTTAACACTATCTTCAAATGAATAAAAAAAGATTAGATTAAAAAAGGAATAATGCAAGATCATCATCAGCAAATAAAAATGATATTTTTAAAAACACTTACTTGCTGAATAATCCCAAACTTGATTTCAAGTGGATGCTAATCTTCAAGATGAACACGATATCCTATGGCATCAAGTACACGACAATCAATTGGGATAGAGGCTTACCTTGAAGATGCTTCAAAACTTGATCCTTCCATCACGTCAGTACAACAACCGTCAATCCTGTTCTTATCAAATACGTAGAACTCGTAGAAGATGTTGGAACAAAACGAACAAATTCCTGCACAAAATAGTCAATCCTGTTCTTATCAATACGTAGAACTCGACTATGTACTCACCTTTGTGGACACTTGAAGAACGCTTAACTATCATAGATTATATAAACACATTTAAAGCCATTAATAGATTAGTCTAATACAACCAGGTAACTATCAAACACTACTGATAAAACAATGCAACAAATTCATTCAGCAAAATTACAAATCGATGACACATATGCATCAAACATATGCATATTTAACTTCCATTCATTTGTTTCACACATGTGCATCAAACATATGCATATTTAACTTCCATTCATTTGTTTCACTACATCAAACACATGAATAATCAATATTATTTGTTTCAAATAACACAGTGGTTGACAATAAAGTAATTACTTTTACTAAACTACCGTGATGAGCAATAAAGTAATTACTTTTACTAAACTAATTAATCAATAACAAATGAGCACCAAGAATAAGAAATTGTTGTATCAAAGACTATATATCACTTCTTTTACTAACCTTTGCTACAAGAAATTGTTGTACGAAGAAGAAACTTGAACCACTTGATTCTGTGATTTAGAAAAAGAACAATCACTCAATGATTACAAGAAAGCATAATATATTTAGAAGAAAATAAAAAAAAACTAACCCTTTGAGTCTTCAATCGTGCTATGATGAAGAAAGGAACTGTGTTTTTATACAGGTCATGGTGAGGCAGTGCGATCTTATCTAGGGTAAATGAAATCATATCAAATATTGATAAATTTGAAAAAGATTCAATGTAAATCAACTGAAATCCACTCCCCATTGTTCACACTGGTGCATTCACCATGAGATATCGCCTCATAATTCAGCTATACCAAATCAAACCGTTTAGAAAGTAGAGATTGATGTTTTAAGTATCTAGAAATTAAGAAAAGTATGAAGAACTTACCTGATAATCGGATCGAGAAACAATGGGGGGAGATGAAAATGCGAATTTTAGAACACAGGATTAAACCTTCAGTTTGCAGGAATCTCTTCAATCCATGGCATGATTTTTCTTCTTTGATTTAAGTTGATTTTTCTTCTTTGATTTAAGTTGAATCTCTTCAATCCATGGCATGATTTTTGTTCGGTCCGATTTGTAGCAGAAGAAACAGGAGATGTTTTAAGAGAGAGAGAGAGAGAGAGGGGGGTATTGAAATTATGGTTTGGATTTTAATAATTTAGAAACTGGAGCCATCTTTTGAAATTTGAAAGTGGAGCCATATTTTGAAATCTATTATTTAGTGGAGCCATATTTTGAAATCTATACATTGAGATTAAAATGATTAAAAGAAAATCGGATTTATGACATCAGTGGAATGACATCAGCGGAGTCTATGTGGCATCCTATGTGGCATAGCTAATATCAGGACAAGTAAGCAAAGTGAGGTCAGCCTTTAAGCTCCTTTTATAGATAGTATAGATATATATATATATATATATATATATATCAACACATGATACTGATAGGTATGACTATATTTGTGCTAAATGAAAAATGAGCAACAAAATATGCCTGTATAATTGTTTAGTTCTGTGATAATTATATCTGAACTTGTTTGCAATTCAGATGTCAAAGGAAATAGCATGTAATCAGGAAATTCAGGATAGTAATGAAAATTCTTTGGATAGGAACACTATAGAAAATATAATAGCTCAAGGATTGTCTAATGCCATACCTTCGATCATTGAAGCTATTAAGATTTCTGTGCCTATAAACGAGGATCCTACTACCCACTGTAGGCATACTCAACACTTCAAACCTAACCCTAGTATCAATAGAGGTCATGATATTCATATCAAAACTCCATCTTCCAAACAAAAGAAAACCACAACCTATAGCTACTCTTATAAGGAATTACGCTCCGACAAATCATATAAGGACAAAGGAAGGAAACCAGAAATCGCGCAACCTACCTGCATAAACTACAACAAGAAACGTTCAGGAAAACGCCATTTTAAGAAGACACACCACTGTAACTTCTGCAAGAAAGCTGGACATGCCGAGGAAGAATGTAGAAGGAAAACTAACATATGTTTCAACTGCGGAGAACCAGGTCATATCCGTCCCTACTGCCCAGAACTATCTAAGGCACCCAACAACAAGGCTAGAAACCCAGGTGAAGCTAGGAAGAACGCATAAACGACACAGGAAGCCATAGTAAATTCTAACATAAGCATCCGTACGTTTTGCCTGTACTAAAATACTAGTTGACTTTTGATTCCGATCAAAGTTTTATAAATAAAAAGGTCTTTATTTTTCTTTCATAAAGCCAACACTCAATTGTCTTATCTCTTGACAAATTCATATGTTGCACGTGCATTGCTTATTACATATGTGATTCATTTCAAAAGATCTTTTATTCATGAGTTCGGATCTCATTTCGTTATACTCATTTTGACAATTCCTATTATTGCAAAAACGTTGACTTTTGATATCAAGTCAACAGATTTCTTGGAAATCTCCTTTTCTTTTTAGAGTTACTTACCGGATTTCACTGTAACCATTTCTTGTCAGTACATATATCCATTGTTGGAATATGTGTAAACCAAGCTCAATTGTTTGAACTTGTTCACAATATACATTCAATTCAAAATCCTATATGATGAATTGAAATCATCATATTCGAATAGTCTCATTTGTTTAAACATAGTAGACATGTTCAAAGTCTACAACTCCAATGAACCACTTGTTAAATCACGAAACCTTGCGATGGCGTTTTTTTTAACTCATTTCATTTTCACACCTAAGGTATGAATTTATCTATCTATTGATTCAGTATCCTAAACCAGTCTTAATACAATTTTGTGATTAAGATAAAGGTACCTAAATTTTTATTCCATTGTACCTGCAACATTTCTTTCATCATTGATCAATCCTACGATATTCATTTATTCCTTCACTTGAAAATCCTATCTTTTGAATATCCAGATTCACTTCATTGAAACTTTCAATTCATTTCAAGAACGGTGAATTCGTTCGGTCAGCGTAATCATTGAATTATTTCAAATCATTACAACATCTTGTGATGTCTGTATAAATTCATAGCTTGAGCTAATCATAACCCTAATCATATCAACTCATACGTACTTTGTTTGACTCGTAAAGTAATCTTGATACAATTATGTATCAGGACACTCACTCCTATTGTATTTTCGGTGTATCTCTGCCATTCAACTAAATGTCACGGATTTTTGGTTTAATCATTGACAAATCATTTTTTCATATTTCTATTTTCAATTGAGATTATTGATTTACAGTTCTTCTCAATCAAGGCAAGTTCTCTGCCGACATCAAAACCTATTGTTTCTAAAAGTCATTGCATTTTGAATTTTATGCCTATCAAGTCTATCTTTCGATTTGTGAAACTTAGTAATTGTATCATTTCAGCTCATTCAGTTAACATCGATTCCTGAAACTAATTTTTGGGATCATTGAATTATCCTATGATATATATATTCGTATCTTGATTCTATCTCTAACACCTTGATATAATGTTCTTACTAACTTAGAAACATAACATAACTCTGAGGGGTTATCGTAGCCCAAATCTCGAGGACGAGATTTAAAACAAGGTGGGAAGGATGTAACAACCCTCCTAGAACCCTTAACATGACCCTAAAACATTTCTTACATACCCCGTGCATGAAAAATGGACCCGAAATACCTTCGTACGTGTAAAAATCAAAGAAAACAAGATTTGCCCTTCGCTCACGGGCCGCGACAGACGAAGACAAAGCTGTCGTGGGGCGCGACAGCCTATTGCTTGGCGAACACTCTGAATGCCACGTGTCAAGACACGTGTCAAGATCACCCGGTGACTCAGCAACCCGATCGCCGCCTCTGGGCTCTCGCGGGGCGCGAAGGAAGAAGAAGAAGCTCTCACATGGCGCGAGAGACTTCTGTTGCAGCTATAAAAGGGGCCGAGATCAGCCATTTCGATTGTTCATTTTCTCTTAATCTCTCTCAAACTCTTATAAGCGAAAATTACAGCCAAATACCCCCTAACAAGCGAAGTTCTGCCTCGTTGTAAGTACTATAACCCTGCTATTACCCAACACGATCGATTTAGGATTTTCGTAACGCATGTCGGCCCTGCCCGACTCAGTCATTGGAATTCGGTCTCGTGTTACATCTGATTGATTAAGGACTCTGTAGTGCATGTCAAGGCCTTGCCTAACTCAGTCATTGGAGTTCTATCTCTAGTTGTATGGTTAACGCAATTTGGGTTATTTTACTAACACGTGTGCATTGTTTAAATTAACCAGGAAACTATAATATTATCAGGAAGCTATAATATTACCGGGAAGCCTGTAGAAATACCTAAATCTACAAATGTGAGTACATTCTCTTTTTAGAAATCTTTTTATAAAAACCTCAATTGTTTTAAATTATACTTAACAGTAATTGAGTATTTGTAAGTCTACAATTACTGACGGTATGTTGGGGTTTTGTATACAAAATTTGTGAGACTTTACCATTGGACAAAGAGTTAGCCAATGAGTAATATGACCCACAAGTCGGGTTGACAGTACTGATTGGGTGATTGATTAGATCAAGCAAATGTAATTGCGGGTTGCCCTCAATTCTGTTAAAATGATAAAACTGTTTTGATTAAATTGAGATGCACTAACCAGTATTTCTTGCTGATAAAATGTTTTTAAAATGCGTTTCAGGTAACTTAGTGTGAAGCCAATAAAAGTCAGCTGGAGAGCACTGAAGGCTTAGAAAAATGGCTATAAAAGTTACCTAAATAAAAAGAAGAATTGTTTTCAATAATTAGGGTTTATCCCTATAAATATTTTACAAATGCAAATCGGGGTTTATCCCATTTATTTTTTTAAACATTTTGGTGTTTAACTCTGATAAAAATATTTCCTAACTACGGTCCTGATGAAACTTTCCACTGCCAAATTAATAAACACCGATACCATCTAACTGGCTCGAGGCTCCCGCTCCCTGGGTGGAATCGGGGGTTGTGATAGTAATCCTTCCTGAAGTGGCCCTCGCTTCCACACTGGAAGCACCCCTTCCGATTACCCTGATTCTGTTGCGGCTGTTGCCTCTGTTGTTGTTGCGGCTGTTGTTGTTGTTGTTGATGATGTTGCTGTTGTTTTGGGAACGGAGCTCTGCAGTCTTTCTCCATATGGCCCACTTTGTCACACCTCTGACAGGTTCGAGTGCACTACCCATGGTGATGGTAGTTGCACTTATTGCACTTTGGCTGCTTGCCTGCGTAAGAACCCTGATTTTGGTTTTTGCTCTGGTTTTGATTTGCTGAGGAAGACTGGTTGAAATTGCGGTTGTTGTTATTATCAGCCTTCTTCTGTTGCTGGTTGAGATTGGAGGACTTTTCTGAGTCATTCCACTTTCGTTTGTTGTCGACAGCAGGAGTAGGCGTATCACCACACTCTAGTAGTGCACCACGTTCGACTTCTTTGTTAGTAATCTTGTGGGCTAGACAGATAACCCGTGGTAAGTTATCGAGATTCGCCGCAGTAACCATACTCTTGATCTGTGGCGCCAAACCATTAATATACAGTTCGATCCTCTTGTAGGCCGGGTTTGACATATTAGGACACATCTTTGCAAGCTCATGATATCGCTTCGTATAGGCTTCGATCTCGGACCCTACCATCTTCAAATGATAGTACTCATTCTCCAACTTTTGAATCTGTTCATGTGGAAAGTACTCCTCCCGCATCAATTCCTTAAAGTCATCCCATGTTGTAGTATTCGCCACCTTAATTCCAAGCATCTGAACTTGGGCGTTCCACCAAGTTAAGGCACCATCCTCCAGTGTGCCTGAAGCAAACTTCACCCTGTCCCCAGCCGGACAGTTACACATAGAAAATGCTGATTCGGCCTTCTCAAACCAGCGAAGAAGTCCCACTGCTCCTTCAGTCCCACTGATAGTTTGTGGCTTGCAATCCATAAACGTCTTGAAAGTGCATACAGGCGGATTGTTCTGATTTTGGTTCATGTGTTGACCTGAAGGCAAAAGAATGTACAATGCACGAATGAGAGTTTGAATACACGCATAAAGAACAAAACCATCTTGTTGTAAATTTCGTACCAGCTTGCTTAGTTGCTAAAGCCTCGGCCACACGTGTGTTAATGAGATCCGTCAACTCCGCCTGACTCATGATGATATTGCCACGTCCACCGCCGCGGCCACCATCGTGTCCACTCATGATTCTGCATCCATTAGGAGAGTGGAAAGAGTAAGGATTATGGTTGAGTTGAAGTCAATCATCGCTATGACTCATATATATTGTTGAATCCCCAATTATGTTGGATAATGGGTTAGGACCCCTTTACACTTGCTAAGCCTCACTAGGACTCACATGCACTCCTATATAGTGTACCGTAATGATAACGTCATTTGCATGTTCATCCCAGTTCCTCTTAACTTGCTTCAAAAGATTCTCAGATTCAAGTGTTAAAAGTTAAGGTGTTTTCAAAACGATAAGGATCACGAAGGTCTAAAGGTTATGTCATACTAAATATGCATCATAATGTAAACAAGTAATACATGTAATTATACTGTAATGTTGGGTATGATATGCAATACAATGCAATGCAATGCATATGTGTACGCTAGATGTATAATGTTTACAATAATAAAAGACGAACCTTGCAATCTGGAGCGTAGTGTCATGGTCGCTTTCGGAACTGATTCACTATAACCAGCGGCTCTGATACCAAACTGTCATACCCCCAAAAGCCCACATGCGGATGTCAAAGCGAGGCGTGTGACGTACCAGGATCTAGCCACTAATTAAGTCAAACTAATAGTAAATGACAGTAAAAACAAACATCACATTCAACATGATTAGTGCATTTCAAAAACTGTCGATTCAACAAAACAATGTAATCAGCAGAAGCAATATAATCGTTTAAACATGATTAAAATCATATTGTTTTAAAATGCGAAGTGTTTAACATTCACCCCAATAATATGCCCCATGACACCTTCCACTCTCCAGATAGCAAGTTCCAGCGTATGATGCATCTAACGACCTGCAAGCATGCAGAAAAGTGTGTCAACATAAAGTTGGCGAGTTCACAGTTTTGTTTAACGAAAATCATGTATGTGTTTAGTTTAAAGACATCTTACGAATAATAAACTCGATACCGATTGACTGCTCTTTTTTGGTGCCCTCATCAATGTCTATCATCATTGATCAAAGTGTTTAAGGTCATTAGTTCACGCCCGTCCTCCCAGGTACGGTGTGAGGTTTGTCAGGCCTAATAGGGCTATCAACCAATACCTCGTTGCCTCCCAGGCAACTAGCTCGGTATGTAAGTAGGGACTTTCGTGATAGAGTTGAATTTATTAACTAACATCGAAATTAAACCAAACATTGAAAAGTATTCCTCCCAGGAATGGTAGTTTGTTTGTCCCCCCGGGACGCATGCTTGTGAAAAAGTAATGAACTCACATTGGTTTGCTCGGTTTGTGTTTACGTACTTCCAGCGTTAATAATATGTTAGGTCCATCACACGTGACCTAATGTACAATATCGTGCAAGTATAGTAAGTATACGAGTAGGGTTTTCAATACCCTAAGTACCTAAACAATCAAGTGTTTAATGTGTTCAATTCCACAAGTTTAACTTAGTGTCTAGTTGGTGGCTTGTTGGTGATTCGGAGATCAAGTGTGTAAAACTCGGACAGTTAAACATGTATTACAAGTAACTCAGATACAAATATTCACGTATATTCCATACTCGGATCAATATATTCAGAACACATAACATGGAACTATTATTCATGAAACAATATACAACTCCGAGATATTGATCACATTTGGAACCATATATGAAACTCGAAACTTCCTTTTTATATATACTCATAAAGTCGGACACATTAGCTACCAAACATTAAACATTGAAACCTTGTAAATAAAGTCGGATTATATATATAAACATATATAAAGTCGGAGCCGGCATGTCCTTCATAAACTCGGATTTCATTCTATACCCATAAATCCGGACATCTTTATTAACATAGCCCGGACCCCCTTTAACTCAATATAAATTCAGACCTCCATAAACTCAAGTAACTCGGACACCAAGTAATTATAAACCCGGACTCCAAACCAGTAAACTCGGACCCATCTTTTAACACTAAGTTCGGATACATCTAATTCAGGAAGCTCAGAACTTAGGTACATGTAGAGAAACTCGGATCCATTAATATGTATCATAACTCGGACCATACCATATTAATAAACTCTGATGAACTTGGAACGTTATATACCTACATACATAAGTTCGGAATTTTATATATCACCATCCACTTACATAAATTTTGAACATATCATGCACAATTACTAAACTCATATCTATGATAACACGTAAACTCAGACATCCAACAAACTCGGACTCACTTATGTTCGAACATCATACAAATTTAAACATCACATAATAAGCTCGGATATATGCAAATTCAGATCCAAAGATAAATTCGGACTCCCTACACTTAATAAATTTGGACTCTACATCCATAGGTAATCATGTAAACTCGGAATCCATACCGAACACGTATAAACTCGGACTAGGTCAAGGAAAACCCAGACAATACACAACATAAATAAACCCTGACTTAATTATTTCTAAACTCTGACTATATATAAGAACCTAATACACTATGATCTTTTTACTTCCCGAAACCCTGACTTTGTGACTTCACAAAGTCGGACAAAACATAATCACTCATGAACACAAGATAAGCAGTTTTCAATACAACACTTACTTCTGTACTATCAAAACCCTAATCTAGCATATGAATCAAACAACAATTTAACAATTCTAGCATATGGATTGCATCCAAATAAGAGACAAACCATTACACAATCATTCACAAACCATAGCTCAAACTATCAGAAACATTAACTAAACACAGAACCATTGTTTGGAGGACTAGGGCTTGCATGAAATTAAAAGAGCAGAGATAATAGCGTACAATCATAAAGCAATTACCTTGGCTTGATTCCAGGTGGATAGAAAGATAAAGATTGATGTGTGTGAAACTTGTGTAGCCAGGGATTAGAGAAATGATTGAAGAAATGATGAACTGCCGTAACTTAGATTATGAGAAATGATTAGGGTTGTAGGAGTTTTATTTTATTTTCAATATTAACACTAAACACCCCTAACTTTGTAACTTTCACACAAAACACATAACCAATTGTAATTTACAATTAAAGCATGTAGCTCATGTATTTGTCATGCAGCACCTACATTTCATATATACCATTCGTTTATAATTATTATTCGCGTTACTCTCCAACGTTCAAGAATTATCATGTGCGTGTGTTCTGGTAATTCCCCGAATTACCAAAGTAGACTCATCTAACTAACCCTAGTTAAATGTAGTGCTATGAATGTATGTTTAATTAACTGTGGTTCTGTTAAAGTAGTAACCTGAAGTTGCGGGTTGTCACAGTACTTCCTGTACTATTACAAATTCTGCAAATCCTAGAGTTAACCACGACCCGTGTTGGGTTAGCATGGCCCCATGTTGGTTTTTCTTTTGCTGTTGTCTTTTTCTGCAGAGAATCTTGACTGGGCACAGCCCCATGCCTAGTGGGCACGACCCCGTGCCTAAGCTTCTGTTTTTGTTATTTTGTTGTTTTGAATGTGGACGGGGGTTCGGCAGGTCGTGTCAATTCTTCTTCTTTGTATTTGTGTTGGTTTCTGCTGTTAATTTATTCTTTTTATTCATTTAAGCTCTTTTGATCCTGTAATTAAAAGTAAATAAAGAAACATGCTTTTTCCAACATTAGTACGATTTATGCTTTGTTTGATATAATTTATACGTTGCATTTTGCGCACATCAGTAAGTTAAACAAATGGACATGAATATAGGTTTCATTCGTTCGTTTATGTTCGTGAACATTCGGTGATGCGTTCATTTATGTTTGCTCATTTATGTTCATTTGTATGCATTCATTTAAATGTTTTTATATGTTATATTTCTATTTTATTGGTTTTAGGTTTTAAATTTTGAAACCATAGTTATACTATACACCTCCGCCAACATCTCTCATTTGACTATTTAATTTTAGTTTTTGTTAAAGTAACTTCTTAATTTTTGTGTTAATTTATGTGTATAATAATTATGTCAACCATGTTCAGATAGTTATGTCAAATACTTGTTTATTTTTTTGTGACAGCTTGTGTTTTACTCTAACTTTTTTTTCTTTTTTGTGCTTCCTGATCATGTTATATTTTATTGGGTGGATACTATTATCAATATTTAGTGTGGTGGAGTTGGGTGTAGGTCTTTTCTCTTAAGTTTGCCCCTGAGGTTCGATCTCACTCCCTCTTCACTATTATATAACCACCACACATCCTTGGTATTTTAATTTACCTCTTATGTTAAACAGTATTTGACTAAAGCGCCCTCATGTAAGGGACATGCAACTGGATTTTAACGAATAACGTGATGGAGTTAATTTTAGGGGCTAGAAAGGTTAGGAAAATGGCATTGGGGTTTGAACTGTCAAAAAATTCATTTTTGAGTTGATATGGTTAATGTAACCTAACCACATGCGTCAGAAACATAATTTACTCTTTTCAATTAAAGGGTAAAAAATCCAATTTTCCCTATTAATTTGCAAGACACGTGACCAGACTTTTCATTCAAAATTATCGATCGTTAAACAAAAAGACATAAACTATCACAACACATGAACATAAAGGATCAACTTTTTCAGTTCTTTATATTTAGGATGAAAAGTGAAATTCACAACATACATAAAGACCGAAAACTCTAAGTTACTAGTAAAAGAATAACTTTATTTGCATTATGGTAGATCAAAATGATACTTTCTATAATAGTTGGGTTCCATTTTGAAAGCTTTAAAAATGCTTAGGGTGGTTATAGTAAAATTCGCATTAGGGTAACCCCACACTTCTTATTTAAACGAACACCATACCATTTTCATTATAATCACTTAATCACTGCCGCACCCTTTTCTTCTCTCATTCATCCACATCCTGGCCCTAAAGATGGCCTCTCTTTTTTCGTGTAATTGTAAGAGCTTTTATTAATTTTAGTTTTATCTAATTTGAATTGCCTCATTATCTTTCTTTACACTTATAAAAATCATTGCTTGTTTTCAAAAGTACGAATTTGAGAATTTTGGTTAATTAATTTTATGGAGATGTATGCTTTGATTTTGTTGGTGTTGATGTAACATAGACACATAATAACTCAGATCGGTTTGAAAAATAAAGAAATTCATTACCAAATACATTTTAGAATTTTTTATTTTCTACAAGCAAGTTCTAGTATAGATCTATAAACAAATGATTTTTTTGTTCCTTATTTGATGGGTAGTTATGAGGAATTTTTTTTTTTGGTTCCTTATTTGACATGTAGTTATGAAGATTTTCTATTTTGTGCTTGTTTTGTTGGTTATAAATGTTAGGTTTGGTGTTATTCACCGATCTCACATCACAAATGGATATGGCTAATCATTCAGGAGCAGACTATAGCATGTTGATTGTTCATGGCGTTTCAAAGGCTCAATTGAGAAAGGTAAAATCCAAAGCCATTTAAACTAATGGAGAAAGTCATAGGCGAAAGTGCAAGAAAAGGATAGTCAAACTATGTTATAAAATTAAAAATTAAAAAATATTGTTTTATAAAATCTTATTTGGAGTGCCTATACTTGATAATGATGCATTTAACCATTTCAGAGAAGCATCAAGCAAACGTTCCGGACATAGTTACGAAAGAAACAATAAAAAATGAGGAGAACAAATTCATAGGTACAGAAGAAAAAGACCTCCGGCTTCCTGCAGTCCCTATACTTGATAATGATGCATTTAACCATTTTAGAGAACCGAAAAAGAGAACTCAAATCGGAGAGAAGCATCAAGCAAACGTTCCGGACATAGTTACAAAAGAAATAATAAAAATGAGGAGAACAAATTCATAGGTACAGAAGAAAAAGACGCCCGGCTTCCTGCAGTCCCTATACTTGATAATGATGCATTTATACTTGGTTTATATATAAATCTTATGTAATTAGAAATCCGATTTTCATTCAAGATTGAAGATTTCTTGATTTTCTTCTTACTTGCTTCTTGATTTCTTTCCCTTTGGTTAATAGCTTCCTCTGTAATAACAAGATTTTGATAAAATCACATATAATACCCTTGCATTAAATAAACCTAACTGAGTAATTTAACTCAATTTGGTGTAAAGGACTTAAAGTTATATAAAACATGTGATTTTTATGACATAAACTGAAATTAAAACTTTTAAAGGGTACGCTTTAAAATTCAGATAATACATGAAGGACAAAAAGTGAAATTTACTCTTGTTTCTATTTACAAGAAAAATCAACCACCAGATGACCCCTTCCTCCTTGCAGGTACAAAGAAAAAAAAACCTAAGTGTATAAGTATTTGTTCAGAGGTGTCTTCAACGGTCACCACTGCATCCACCGCCGGGCACCACCACCACTACCGATCAGAGGCGGTTGACCACCACACTACAGCCGGCGTCACGATAAACAACCAATCGGTTGCGATTCTTTTAGATCTGTTCAGCCACCACTCAGAAATTTCGAAGAAGATGAAGATGTGGGTTGTATCTGAAATGGGAGCAGGTGAAGAAACATGGCAAGGGCCGACCATGAGATAAAAGTGGTTGAAGGTGTGGGGTCACGATGATGTGGGTGTTCGGGATTCCTTATTTTCATCAACTTATAACTTATTAACTTTTTGAAAAGTTAAAAAGGACTTATAATGTGTTTTGAAAAGTTAAAAAGTATTAATCGGCTAAGTAGCTAAGGCTACAAATATATTATATACACTCCTATTATTTGTTCAAATATCAAAATAATTATGTTGATAAAATAAATAGTTCAGTATTGTTAAAATTAGATATTTTTTATGGCTATGTTGTTTTTGGTTAATTGTTGTTGCTAAGGTTTAAATATATATTTTATTTATTTATATTGTTTTCGTGAATAATATTTGTTATGAATATTCTTATATTAATATTATTAAAATGTGATTATCTTAATATAATAATCATTATATCTAGAGATACAAATAGAAATACAAGTAAACCTATATAATATGGTTATTAATATTACCACGTTTATATTTCTGGGTTGGTATTGTACTTTTAAAGTTTTTTTACATTGGTTTTGTTATCGTTTCGACTTGGTTATTCTTTTATACAATAATGTTTCGCGTAATATTCCGTGTAACGTGCGTGTGTAGTTCAACGTTTTTATGTCTAATTTTCGTTTGGTTTAGTAGTCCCGTTGCAACACATGAGTTCTAAAAAAAGATGCAAACGTAGAAACCATTGGGCTAAAAAATCAATTAATTCCATATTCACTTATGGTTTGCTTAAACTGTGATATAGACATGAGATATCAAGTAGTTAAACGAGTTGTATTCATATTTAATACTTGTGTTATACGCGTCGTCAGAGACCTTTTAAACCCGATAAGACACGATTTGTCAGCCCTACTCTAGCCCTACTCTGAACTTATAAAAAACCTTCCTTTTCTTAGTTACTTGTACAAACTACAGATAAATTGGTAATACTCTAAAAAATGTCTATATATATATATATATATATATATATATATAGGATCAAGATCAAGGGAAAACCCTTCCGAGTTGTGAGACTTAGAGAACTCGGTTTTCTCGTGCGAGTTTTGCCCCCATTTTTTTCACACCCCTAGATTAAAATGTTAGAAAAGACTGCTGTAAAAATAAAATAAAATTTCGAAGTGGTGTTTTTCGGCCCGTTACATTAGCAGTAAAAAGCTGATGACATAAGCATGACATCACTTTTTATAGCATTTACAAGTGCCATAAATGAAAAAAAACTAGTTTTTTTTGGGGGGGGGGGGGGGAGTTGATTTTTTTAGAATATTTGGTAAATATTTTTTTTGAAAAAACTTTTCATAGTTCTCTAAGTTTTCACAACTCGTATAAGTTTTCATTTTACGTTAACCCTATATATATAGTGGAGGGTTCAAATGAGAAGAAATTCTTTGTAAGAAGAAAAAAGAATAAATTTCAACCAATAGAAATGCTTCATTAGACTTCATTTAATATTTGTACTTAATGTAACTATAAGGGTATATTAGTAAACTTACATACATCATTAATATTTGAATGTGATGTTTGAGATTGTTCCAGGTGTTAGGAAGTGTTTATGATCAGTACACATGTCCTAGAACGTGGCAAGAGCAGCCATGAAGCCCATAGTTTTGATTAAATGGTTTCATGCTGCTTTGCTTGATGCCCAAACAAATTTTCATCACTAGCGATCCTCTACGGACCGTAGGGGCGGTACCCTTTGCGGTCCGTAAAGACCATGCGCACACACTGAAATGAGCTAGCTTGCAGACCGTATAAACCTTAGTCTACGGTCCGTATACGATGGTTTGAGACAAAAGAATTAGATTCTTGCGGACCATAGAGAATAAGCTCATGCGGTCCGTAAAGGGCCACTTAGAGGCATAAAGTTGAGCATGTTGACACCTTTAGTCCCTCCACATTCATACTTTCAAATATTGTCAAAATAGTCCCTCTCGGCCAAGATTAAGCACAATTGAGAGTATGGACACGTGTCAGTACATTACCGGACAAGAATTTACGAGGTGTTATAACCTCACCCCCTTAAAAGAAATCTCAACCTCGAGACTTTATTCAAAAAGATGGGGGTACTTTTGTCGCATAGTGGACTCAACCTCCTATGTATATCCGGGGCCTTTTCGGGCATCCCATTTAAACTTTACAATGGGTATAAACTTCATTCGTAGCTTCTTAACCTGACGATCCTCGATCGAAATCAGTTTCTCAACAAACCTCAGGTTTTCATCTATCTGCACATCTTGAAGTGACATTGCTAGCGACTCATCAGCTAGACATTTCTTTAAATTACAGATGTGGAACACATTGTGAATTCGACTAAGCTCCTCCAGCAGATTTAGCTTATAACCTATCAAACTGACACATTCGATTATCTCGAATGGTCCGATATATCTTGGGCTTAACTTGACCTTCTTTCTAAAGCGCATCACACCTTTCTAGGGTGACACCTTCAGCAAAACTTTATCCCCAACTTGGAACTTAAGAGGTTTACGCCTCTTGTCAACATAGCTTTTCTGCCTGTCCCTGGCAGCTTTGAGACGATCACGTATTTGTACAATCTTTTCCGTGGTCTCCAGGACAATCTCTGGTCATGTTAGTTGGGCTTCCCCAACTTCAGCCCAACAAACGGGTGTTCGACATTTTCTCCCTTACATGGCCTCAAAAGGAGCAGCCTTGATGCTTGTATGATAGCTATTATTGTAGGAGAATTCTATTAGGGGGAGATGATCATCCCAACTATCACCAAAGTCGATCACACATGCCCTAAGCATGTCTTCTAAAGTCTGGATCGTACGCTCACTCTGTCCATCTGTCTGAGGATGGTAAGCCGTACTGAAGTTTAATCTTGTGCCTAATGATTGCTGGAAACTTTTCCAGAAATGAGAAGTATATCTAGTATCTCTATCAGATACAATAGATATTGGCACACCATGCAGGGACACAATCTCATCCACATATAACTTAGCCAACTTGTTGATCGGTGTATTTTTTGTACACTCTAGATTATTTTAATTATAAAAAAAATGCATCGATGTTGTTATAAAAGATACCACTTTGATCGGTTTTGTTGTTTTGTAGGTTGTGAAGTGAACTAGTTTAAAATGATGAATTTATAATTAATATAACATAAATAATAAAGTTTGAAAAATCAAATAAGAAATACTAATTGCAATTGATATTCAAATTGTTTTCTTTGTTTTTGGAGTCAACGAGAAAACAAAACAGAATACTAAACAATTAACTTAATTAAAATTGCAATTAATGTATTTGTAATTAATGTTTTTGTTCTTTTGGAATTGTGTAGAGAATGAAATATAAATGGAGTTCAAAAAGTATGTTGAAGAATGGTTATACAGAAGTCAAATGGAGCATGTGCAATTAATTGGGTTTTCTATAACTCTTGCCATAAACAATCATCCATAACCCACCATAGAGTTTATCTTATTGGAATTAATTGATACATGTTGACTAAAAGAAAAAAAGGAACAAAACGTAACAGCAACACTATTTTTTGGGAGTTTAAAAAAGTGATCTTGGAGCCACAACACACCACCACTTCATCTTCATCCATTCTCCACCATCCAAACCCTAACCTCTAACCCTCAACTCTCCTTCAAGACTCAAGATTATGGTTTGGTGCTCGCATTCATCCTCCGGTGATCACGCCTATTCGACCATGAACGGCTAGTCTCTTCAGTTTCACCCCGGTATAGATTGTTGTAAGAATTTATAGGGTTTATGCATTTGTATTTTCATTTGATTTTGTGACAAATTGTTTAGTATTTGAAACCTTTGAAAATTGACGTGCATTTGAATTGAATTTGTGAATTGTTGAATGATTATAAAATTTGACTTTGCGAAATGAATTTGTGCACTTATGCCTTATCGTAAGTTAGGATTTACATGTTCGAGGTAACGAAGTGCTTCACGGTCCGTTTTCTATGACGTCGATTGCAATTGGCACCTAAGCTTCGTGATAGTAATCCGTTAATCGCTATATGCAATTGAATCAAGTTAAAACATGTAGGAACCCTAGGTCTTGCAATAATCGAACCGGGTGTGGAACTTGTCTCTAATTTCTTGCTTTAACATTTAGTAATTTAGTTGCAATTTTAGTTAATCACAAGTGTTTTAGATAATACCAATTTTTGGGTCACTTCGATTTATTTTCCAACCAAATAAACTTATAAAAAAATTAGCAATCTTCATAATCACATTGTACATTTTTGTAAATAGTCTAACTAGTCGAACAGGTCGTGCGATACTGACCACATGCTCTTCGTGGATTCGATACCCGACTTATCCTAGCTACCTTGGTTTAATTGGGTTTTTGACGGATCGGGACGACACGGTCACGTCAAAATGGCGCCGTTGTCTGGGAGCTAGTGCGCTTAGTATTGCATTATTCGTTTGATTTGTTTATATTGGGTAGTTTTAAATCTTAAAAAAAAAACTCAAAAAAATTAATTAATTTTAGTTTTTAGTATGCTTTCTTTTTTTCTATTTGATTTTACTTTGGGTAGTCGAGTTTTGTCTATACAGGTATATGTTTTGCAAGTACCTTATTTCACCATGAATTGGGTAGATGATGACCCATGTATATGTTGTGGGAGCAACTGTCACTGGGTTGAGGATTGTCCGATGTTTGAAGTTAAATACGGAAATCGTGGGAGGTATTGCTCTGAATATAGGCGAGAAAAAGGATATGTGAGGGTTTGCTATGATGATGACGGGATACCCTTCTATTACAACAATTATGAACAAGAGATTGTCTAGTGGAAATGAAAAGGGAAGACGGGCTTAGAAACAAATCATTTGATGCTTTGGTTGTGCAAGTTGGTCAACTAACTGAGGAGTTGGCCATGTTGGTGCATACGTCTGTCGACTTCGTCTTGTATCGAGTCTAGTATTAGAATTGTTAGATCAAGGCGCGTTGTACGAGAAAATAGGAGGTTTTAGGGTGTTGTTGAGCTAATTCCGTTTGAAGGACCTAATTACGCTTGAAATGACAAGTGACACTTTCAAGCGAAATTAACCTGGTTAATTCCGCTTGAAGTGACACCTTGACACTTTCAAACGGAATTAGAAATCTATGTAAACCCTCCAAGCGAAATCATTTGTAACTTTCGTCATTCCGGTACTGAACTGCTGCCGACGTGTGATTTGATCTGTATTGCTGTTATAATCAATAAACAAGACGATTAATAGTGAAACAAGCTGTTTTACAAGTCTGATTCTTAGTTTCCGCCTCTGAAACAGACAAGAACTCTTCTGATTGACTCATTTGGGTCACAACTCGATCCTACAAGTGGTATCAGAGCTCAGGAGGAAAAGTTCTTAACAAAACAGCTATTATTTCTGACTTCTACATCTTCTTTTCAAAATTGAACTAGTTTTTACGGTCAAAAAGTCTTGAATTTCACATATTAAGTGCGAAACTGTGTTTTAAGTAATCCTTGAAAGAATTGGAACTTAATTCGGCTTAAAACTAGTAAAAATCATAATTCCGTTTGAAAACCAGATCGAATTTGATGACGTCAGCAACATTTCAAACGATATTAGCACCTTATTCCGCTTGAGTTTGCTATTTCGCTTGAGAAATTGACTTAATTCTGCTTGAAAGTACCTAATTCCGTTTCTGGGTGTATTTCCGTTTGAGGAGGTTCAAACGAAATTAGGTGATTTCGTTTCAGTGTGTAATCCCGTTTGAAAGTGTGTCTGTTCAAACGAAATTAGGTTATTTCGTTTGAGAAGGTATTCCGTTTGAGGGTGATTCAGTTTGAGAAAGTAATTTCATTTGAGAGTGTTGTGAAGGTGATTCCGCTTCAACTGTAATTTCGTTTGAGGAGTAATTTCGCTTCAAGAGATTCCGTTTGAGATTTAATTCCGTTTGAAATTGTGTTTTTGTGAAAAAAATTTCCGAAACATGGACGAGGATTTCTACAATGCATTTGCTACACCGATTGCACCTGTTACAGCTGCTGAAACTGTGTACAATGAGAATGAGACAGGAACTTATCAGAAACCACCAAAGCTCATATACATTGAAGATTTTCAAGGATGGAAAAATCGTTTTGAAAACTGGGTGCAAGCTTATAAATTTGATGGATGGTGTTCATTGTTGAAAGATTATGAGAAACAAAAGAATGAACGTGGGATTGAAAAAGCTATTTGTGACTATTCAGAGAGTGACAAATTGAAATTTACAAGTGAGAAAATGATGATCAGTATTCTTCAACAAGCGAGTAAAGAAGATATCTTTGTTTTGCTCCAACATAATAATACAGCTAGGTCAATTTGGGAAGCATTGATCCAGAAATTCAAAGGAAGCGCAGATATGATCAAAAACAAAAAGGCGTTATTGAAGAAATCGTTTGATATGTTTTCAGCTTTTGATCATGAAACTACAAAGCAGACTATTGATAGATATTGTCATCTGGTATTGGAAATGAAAAGATTGGACATTGAGAAAGAGGATGATGAATGGGTCGATAAACTAGCTGAAGCACTACCACAGCATAAGTGGGGAACTTATTTGATGATTGTGAAACACATGAGGAAGTCTGAGAGTATGAATTTGGCACAGTTCATTCAGAAAATTGAAGAGCATGAATTGGATATTCAGAAAACTGCTATCATGACAAATCCAAATGCTCAACAAGATGTTAGTTTGTATTACAGAGGGAACAAGTTTGAGGCTAACCCCAGCCCTAGCCCAAAGATCCAAACTGGTTTTAGTGCTGACAGTTCATCTGGAACAAAGTGTAGTAATGTGACACAGAGTGGTGGATCTTCATCTTCATATTCAAGCTTTGATCCTAATCATACAACATCAAGTTCTCAACGACAGAATTCAACAAATCTTCAATGCAACGTCACTTTGAACATTCAAAATGGTCATAATTTGTCTCCAGAAATAGCCAAGCAACACATGGCATCACTCGTTGCTATGTTGGAATCTTATGAAAGTTTGATTGCTGGCAAGATTGGAAATCCGATGCTTACAAAAGAAGATTATGACCAAATTGATGCAGAGGAACTTGAGTTGATGGATGTGAAGTGGTGTTTGGCTAGTGCTTAGAGGAGGGCAGAAAAGTTTCAACAAATTACTGGTAGAGATGAGTTTCGAGGAATGGCTACTTCTCCATTAGGTTTTGACAAATCAAAAGTTACATGTTTCCGGTGTAAAGGAAAGGCTCATTTTAAGAGAGAATGTACAAATAAAGAAGTAACCGGGAATCAAGAAAAGAACAATTATTATCAGAAATCAATTTTTCATCAGATTGATCAACATACTCAACAAAAAGATCCAAAAACTGCTCATGGAAAAATGATCGAAGATGCAAATAAGAAAGCTTATTTTGGAATAATTGATCAAGATGATGAGTTTGTTGCAGAGGGATTTAGCTGGGATAAATACATTCCACAAGGTTCAGGTCTAGTTACAGAGGGATTTAGCCGGGATAAATATATTCCACAAGGTTCATGTTTTGTTGCTAGAATTCTAGGTAAAGATGAGGCTAATCAGAAAAGAATCCCGATTTTTCCAGATCTTGGAAGCGATATGGATACTGATGATGAGGAAGAATATCTTAACAAAACTAGAAAAGGCATAGATCCTGACAGCTTTAATTTCTTTTTTGCAGATAAAATGGAGATGCTGAATCAGAAGAAGATTGCCAGATTAAAGAGAGAGCTGGAAGCACCAAGAATCTTTGCTGATGAAAAAGCAAAGACAGAAGCTGGAGAAGCTAGTAGTGATCAAGTAATTGAGAAAGTAGTAGAGAAAATTGTTGAAGTGGAGAAAGTGGTGGAAAAATTAGTTGAAGTCGAAAAAATAGTCGAAGTTGAGAAACTTGTTGAAGTAGAGAAACTCGTCGAGGTAGAAAAAATCGTTGAAGTTGAGAAATTTGTCGAAGTTGAAAAGATAATTGAAAAAATGGTTGAAGTTGAAAAACCATGTTTGAAGTGTTTAGAATCTTGCAAAGTTTGTGAGGAGAAAGATAAGAAGATTGCTGATTTGGAGAAGATAAAAGAAGATTTACTGTCTGATTTGAAGTATATAAAAGAGTCATATGATGTTTTGAACAAGACAGTTGATGGTTTGAACAAGACAAACAAAGAAGTTGATGCTGCTATGACAATGATGAACTCAACACTAATGACCAAGCAGAGCATTATCAATGAGTATATCGAAGATTGTGCTAAGCTGAAGCAAGAGTTAGAACTTGAAAAGATTGAGAGTGAACGGATTAAATGTTTGTTGTTGAGTTATACTACTTGTGATTATTTGATTGATCGTGTTTATCCTACTGTTGCAGGTCTTGAAGCGTTTAAAGATAAAGAGATGGAAGACACTGATGCTGGTAAGACACAAAGTGTCAAGTATAACAAGTGTCCGCCTCCAATCTATGAGAGTTATTCCCCCAGGAATCCTAACGAAGAGCGTCTAAAAAAGGCAGTCAACATCAAGTCAAAGTCTGAAATCATTGATGAATTACCAGACAATATTGATGTCACATTCACAGCGTCTGACACTGATCATGAGTCTGAGTTATTAAAGAAAGTGGTCGATCAGGTGTTAGATACGGATGAAGAGTCAAAACCGGAGTCTAAGTCTGAAAGTTCGAGTTCGTCAGAAAAGAGTCTGAGTTCACCGGTTAAAAGGGTTTACAATAAAGAATTTCTGTTATCAAAATCTAATTTGAAGACGGACCAATCAAAGTGGCATATACTTTGAATGATTCAGACAAATTATATTCTGATGAAGAATTTCCAATAAGAAGTGTAAAAACTGAAATGATCAAACAAGTTTTCAATTTAACAGAAATTAATATTTCTGAAATAAAAGATGTAAATCTTGCTAAAAAACCTAAAAAGTACACTTCAAGATTTCAACAGAGATTGAACAAGAAAAAGGGTTACAGTTCTGGTTCAGGTTATCGAAATAAACCTAACCATAACGGTAATTTCAGAAAACAAGGTCTTGGTTTTAGTTCTTCGGAAAATTATAAAAATGAGAAAATTATAAACCAAAAACAAAATTTGTTTCAGGAGGAAGTTCTGAAGAAGAGAAGAAGAAACCATTCTGGAAACAATCAAATCATGAGTTTCTTGCTGAAGTAAAGAAGAATGTAAAGAAATTTGCTCAGAGAGTTGATAGAAGAACCTGTTTCAAGTGTCAAAAAGCTGGACACATTGCTTGGAACTGCCAAGAGTCCACTTATTCAAAACAGGGAGTGTCTTCTAACTTTGAAATGAGAAGAAAATATGTTGACAAATCTGAACAATCAAAAGAAAAGGTTAAAATGTTTGAAAAATCGACTGTGGAAGTTGGTGAAACTTCAAAACGGTTTTACAAAAGACAAGTTGATTTAAACAAACAAAGATGGGTTGTTAAAAGTTCAGATAGTAGTTCTGACAATGAATCTGATTCTATAAAATCAGAGGAGTCGTCTGTTGAGAAGAAGAATGAGAATTCTGTTCCAGAGGTGAACGATGAAAATTTTCCTAAATTGTCAAAGGAAAATTTGAAGTTGAAGGTGGGTAAAACTGAGATTTCAGATCAATTCTTTGTTGGTAAGAAAGAATTTGATGCTGAAAAAGCTTTTAATGGAAAAGTTAAACATATTTTCGGGAAGATGGTTGATGGGAAGGTTAAAAGTGCAAAAGATTTTTATAAATCAAAATGTTGGTGGGATAGATGTGTACCAGAATCTCCCGAGGCTGGTCAGGCTTGGGGGAAATTTCCTAACTAAAATCCGGACTTGCCGGAGCTCCCAGGTTGGTAAGAGTGGAGCAGGAATCGGCATCATTCTTGAAATGTTTGGTTGGTAAATCTGCAGGTGATATCTTTATATTGTTATATTTTGATTTACAAGTGGTTTAAGTTAATAAGTGAACCTTCAAGAGGTTGAGGAAAGTCTTTCACTTACAAGTGGTAAATCAAGGACATTAAATTGTACTTGTTTTTCTTACATATGATTGAGAAACAATATGATGAACCCCTAACTTACAAGTGGTAAAATCAACGAAACTTATTTTCCAGAAAAACCATTTGATTAAAACAAACTTAAGTGTTTTGAAATCACAATGGGAAAATAGTTTGTTGAAAGGGGGAGTTCTGATTGTTTATGCCAAGTGGATGGCAAATTGAAGCAATTCACAACAGTTGTTGCTTTGCGTGTATAGTTTGTTTTCAAATTTCCTTAATTGTATTTGCATTTTAGGGGGAGTAAAAATTTCAGAAAATCCAAAAACATTTGAAAATTTGAAAAAGCCAAAAACATGATAAAATTAAAAATGAGTTTTGTTGTAAAAAGAGGAAATGATAGTACATCAGTGGAAAATCACAGCATGCTAAAGAATTGGAAAGAAAAATGTGATAAACGGTCTCACTGATGATGTGCCAGTAGGTTTTTGCACATTTAGTAGATTGTGACGAGATATAAACCTAAAATTCAAACTTGCTTATATCATGGGTAACATCTCTCGGATATATGGGTAACCCCCGAAATCTTGTTTGAAGGACCCCTCTTTCTGAGATACTAGGTCTTTATGCTTAGTGATATCTGGGGTATTATCCTAGGACTTCTGATAATGCGGAAGCAATGGCCTATTCCCCGGATAATACTTTGCGCTTGCTTGAAATATAGCCCACCCTCAGCATAAAAAAATGATAAAACATTGCAAAATGCAAATCATGTGCTGTTGTAAAAAAGATCCTTTAAAGGGGACCCACCAAAAGTCGAGCCGTCATCTCTCTGCTGAACGGAAGTTCTGACCTGAGCTCGCACGGTTTCACAACTAACCCCTTACAGATATCATCTAGGTATACTCACCTGTAAGACTGAATATTGGGATCTGGATACGGGAGTATATTCTGAGGTGGTACACGCGAATAAGTTTAAGTCTCTAAAACATTAATCTCGTATCTCAAAACAGTTGAACTTTGTGTGAAAATTTAAGTGGATCAGTATACTGACAATCTAAGTGAATCGTTTAGAACTTAAAATGTTTAAAGCATAACGGTGTTGGTGATTTGTCTCATTAAACTGTTATGATCCTCTTACGCAAACTCACAAAAATATTGTATGTAAATATTTCTTTACTGCATTTCATTTCATGTCAAAAATTCAAAAAGATTTTAGTGTATTTTAGCATAAATTTTGAAAAATTCAAAAAGATTTTAGACAACTGATGTTGAAAATCTGTTTTTCAAAATTCCGAGTGCTAAACATGACGAACAGGTTTGGGAAAGTTTGTTTGAAGATGCTTGAAATAAAAATTGATATACATGCAAGTGGTTCATCAGAGATTAACATGATAAATCATTATTACTTGAAAATGATGTGTTAAGTTTGTGTCTACTAGTGGTTAGAAGGGTTTTTAAATTTGTTATATCTTATCTTTTATAAAATTTATGTTTTGGGTAGAGAACTTGCAGGTAAGCCAGGAATCGATCCTGAATCTGTAAACATTTGAGAGAGCCAGGTTGCGATTCTTGAACCTGTGATCATGTGAGCAGAATGTGAGCCAGACTACGATCCCAGCACAAGTTGAGGGGGAGTCTGTTAGAGAAAGAGAGTATGAAGATGCAAGAGCTAGGAATCTAATCCTGAAGATGCCAGAGATTGATAGAGCATCATCCGAGGAGGAGATTAGCTGAAGAAAGAATTAGAGTGTGATAAGAGCCAGATAGAGATTCTGGTAGCCCGGAGACTGATAAAGACTAAAGACGTTGAAGACTCGACACTTAAGACTCATCAACATCCGAGGGGGAGTCTGTTGGTGCATACGTCTGTCGACTTCGTCTTGTATCGAGTCTAGTATTAGAATTGTTAGATCAGGGAGCGTTGTACGAGAAAATAGGAGGTTTTAGGATGTTGTTGAGCTAATTCCATTTGAAGGACCTAATTCCGCTTGAAATGACAAGTGACACTTTCAAGCGAAATTAACCTGGTTAATTCCGCTTGAAGTGACACCTTGACACTTTCAAACGGAATTAGAAATCTATGTAAACCCTCCAAACGAAATCATTTGTAACTTTCGTCATTCCGGTACTCAATTGCTGCCGACGTGTCATTTGATCTGTATTGCTATTATAATCAATAAACAAGACGATTAATAGTGAAACAAGCTGTTTTACAAGTCTGTTTCTTAGTTTCCGCCTCTGAAACAGACAAGAACTCTTCTGATTGACTCATTGGGGTGGAAGAGGTTATGGATCTTCCAAAGCAATAAAAAGAGTGTTTAAATTTATATGAAGACATAACACCTTTCAAAGAAGTAGTAACCAAGGTAATCATAGTGTATCCTCACTATGATAAAGTTGGGGAAAAGAGCGTGAGATTGAAGGAAAGAAAGGTGAGATGGCAAGACCTCGCTTAAGCTATCATGAAGTGGCCCCGCATAAGTGTTTCAATTTTCATACCAATCGTTTGGATGGAAATGTGGAACTGGCAAGTCAACTACCGAGCGTATGTTGGAATCTCGGTAGGCAAATGTTCACTTCGACCACCATGAGAGGCAAATCAGGTATGATTGTTGTAGAGTTTGTATTATTATTCGTTTTTTTCTAGATAAATGAACTTTGTGGGTGTGTTCCCTATATAACCCTCACGAGACCTTTCTCGTCCTCCCGAGCTACCAGGAGGTTTAAAAGGCTTGTTGCATACGCTAAATGCAACCGTGATTCCTACAAAAGTGATTAGGTTTGTTGTTGTAAATTATTTTTTTTCCACTAATCAAAGCAATTAATAGATTACTTGGTAAATGTTTTTGTGATAAAATGAACAATCTTATGGATTTTAATTGTTCTGAGAAGCTTGCTTCTACACATATTTGAGGTTTGTAGGTACCTTCATGCTTTGCTTTGGTAACCATTTCGCTTAGAAACAAGGACTATCATGAAATGTGAAGAAATCAGGTGTATCTATTTCTAATTCTCTATGCTTTGATTTTTGAATATATTTTTTAATAGTGAATTGTAATTGTATATTATTGGGGTGAGGTCATTGTGGTGGTGGTTAAGTCTTGTGCATCCCGGTTACGCTTAAAAAGTTTTCAAAAGTTAAATTAAAATCATACCCTTCATTCAAAACACTACACATTGAGGATAATGTCAATCTCAAGTGTGGGGATGGAGAAAAATTGGAAATTTTGATAACTTTTGCCCTTAAGTCGACTTGATCATGTTTGAAGACCGAATTTCTCAAAGTAAATCATCAACGGGTTCCAAACCAAACAACATGTATAGGTCCTTAGTCATGGTCATGTTCCATGTGATTGTAGTAGAAAGGGTAATTCTAGAAATTTTTGTAAGAAAAAGGAAAAGGAACGCCTAGCTATAGCTAACAAGCTTTTGGTAAAATAAATGCATGCTTCACATCGGTAACCTTTCTCCCCTACTTGGTGAGATTTTGAGCCTACTTTAAATCAAAAAAAAAATCATTATCATATACATATATTTTTCATTTGTTTGAGAGTAGGCCATATGTTAACTCTATGTTAGAACTTGTATGTTTTGATACACGCCGAGGCCATGGAGTAGACATTCGCACATAGATGAAAAAGGCAATTTAGGACCACCTTTTTGTTTTGACACCCTTATGTTTTTTACCAACTTAACCACATATCACCCATTAGAAGCCGAACTTGAACCCTTTTCCATTCGTTTGTTAACCCATATCATTACCCAAGTTAAACCTTAACCTCGTTTGAAAACCGTCTAAAGAAGATCCATTTGTTTATAGTTGTTGCAAAAAAAAAAAGAAATAAAGAAAAGCCAACAAATGGGTCGAACGACCACAATCGAGGCTAAAAAAATATGAATAAGTTAGATACGGGTCAAAATTACCCAATATCTTTTAGTTTATTTGTTTAGAAGAAAATAAGGATTCTTTAACGGTTCGTGTTCACCATTTTTCATTTTAGCCACGTTTTAGCCAAAAATTCCTAACCTTTGCCTAAGCCAAAAACCCGTAAGACCTTTTAATATGTGCGATGTCTATGTGTTGTAGTGGAGGTTTGATTGTCATTCAAGCTTATAATTATATATAGGGTTAGGATCATGAGTGAACAACATCCATGTTTGTGAACAGAGTGAACTCATCTCAACCATCCATTTAATTAGTTGATGTAAAGGTTATGATTGTAATTTTACATTTTTTTTTTTTTTAAATTTCAGTTTCTATTATCATTTAGCAGTTACATGCCCTATAATTTTGGAAACCAGAAGATTTCGTATGATTTTTTGAAAGATTCAAAAAAAAATGGCGACGGTCCCCTTCTTCTTTCAATCGACGACCCTTTTTTCTGGTGAATCGTTCTTCTTCAACCATTCAGACAGCGATTAAATATTCCGGCTACATACTGAAGGTACCAATGTCTTTATACATCGGTTTTTTCCTCCCGTATATGTTATTCGATTTTGTAGATTTAAGCTTTTGTTCCAAAATTAGTTTGATATTCTATACCTTTTTCCCAAATTCAAGTTCGTCGTTCCTCTTCTTCTTTTTCATCCGATCAATATGTTCATCAAAAGTTCCAGTTTAAAAAAGTTTCTTCCAGCGGCGATTGATTATTCTGGCGAGTTCTTGGAGGTAACTTAGTGGTTTTCATCCATTTCTTTACACTTCTCTTTTATTTGATTTGTGTAGAGTTATAATCTTGTTTGTTCATCTAAAACGCCAGTTCATCACTTTCATATTTCGTCAGAAACTACACTATTCTCGCCGCAATTGTATCGTCGCCGTTAGTTGATTGGGTATTTTACTGGTATTCTAACAAACATTAATCGGGAAAGGCAGTTGATTTTTTAAACTCAGTTATGTATCGTTAGTTGCTTGGGTATTGTACTTGTATTCCGATGAACATTAGTTGCTTGGGTATTGTACTTGTATTCCGATGAACATTAATCGGAGAAGGCTTGGATTCCAGCGAACATTTAATCGGAAAAGGCTGTTGATTTTTTAAACCCAGGTGTGTATATGTTGACCATTGATTTCCATTGATTGATTTTGTTTTCTTTGTGTTTTCATTATGATGATGGTAACGATGTATAGATTAATGTTTGTTTGGTTTTTTCATTATGTACAGGTTGTTATTCAATAGAAGAAATATGTAGATAACATTTTTATACACATTTGTATATTATATGATGACCTTCTTTTACCAGTAAGCTATGTGTATATGCACAGGTGTATAGTGAAAAATTTTCTTGAAGTTTGTGGTTTTATGTTTCCCCTGAGTGATACATAGATGTATAGATCATGTATGTTTTAGTTGTTTTTATGTATATCGTATATACAGATGTGTACAATGTATTTTGCTTTTAGTTTATCCTTCACTGGTTTACGTGTATATTTAATTATTGGGTATTGAAAATGTCTAGAATCGGTTGCTAGTAATGTATACGAAAGTCCCAATGGGACTAGGTATTGGACACCAACTGTACCACCCTATTTCAAACCATTTATCAGAGCAAGATTTAGTACAAAATACCCACAATATGCAACACACACAATACTTCGATAAACAAAGAAAATACGAATTTCAACCAACGTCTAAAGCTTATTAAACAAAGTTCACAATGAAATTTCAAAAACCATCCACTTTGGCTACCAAACAAAAGTCTATGTATGCTTTTTATGGTCTGCTATGCAGTCAACTAAACAAAAGTCTTTTTCGCCTTGTCAAATGCAACCACTTAGGACATTATTCGATCACGGTGCTTGTTTGACTTTGAAAAAACCAACTTCACAACATATTTTTTCCGTAACCGTATCAAACACGCCTTCTAAATCCTTCTGAACTTTTCCATACATTCACTATCATCATATCCAGTGTTATATAACAAATCGTCGGCCTGCATCAAAGGTACCATAAAACAGGCATACTAGTCACTTTTATTTGTATATACATTTAGCGTATACCTTAATTAAATTTAGCATACTACTCACAAAACAATCTGTATGACAGAAAAGGCATGGCTATGTTCCCTTAGTTCTATTAACTTTATCAAAGTTAAACATTGAAGCAAAGAAATTGACAACCGCAGCCCCAATCCACACACTTGTTTCTAAATCCTTCATTTGAAAATGCATCAGCCCTATTCCACCTTTGGTTTCAAACACCATTTCCCCAGCACATGCTCCAAAAATTAAACACTTGTATTGTCACAATAATACTTATGGATAAGACAGTTTGTACTTCGGTGTACACTAGTATGTTCACCAGTGTACAACAGTTTGTACACATGTGCACAATAGTGCATTACATAAGTGTACACTATCCGTTACACCTTATGTACCGTATTATATTAAACAAAAGGTTAAATTGTTTTTCTAAAACCGCATCCTAGTGTTCAACAAGTCATTACAGGTAACAATTACTTTAATGTTATGTTAGCATAACGATGCTCTGACCAAATAATATATGAGTTATTTCATCATAGACATAAAAAACAACATACTTTTTCCTTAACCAAGTCAAACACATCTTCATTCTATATTAAATGTACAAGTAACCAGCTTTATGTTAATGTTATTTTCTACACATATATTAATAAATTTTATAAATAAACTAAATAAAATACTTACAAAACAAACTGTGTGGCAGAAAAGTGGCGGACTTGTTCCGTTTGTTCTATTAGCCTCTTCATAATTAAGCATCGAAGCAAATCAGTTTGATAATCACATCTCCCATCTACACATTAGACCTATTCCGGACTATGTTAGGAACACCATTTGCCTGCACATTACCAGTAAAACTTAAATGTCCGAACAGTCTTAATATCACCGATGTGTATGCCAGGTTGTAGACAAATAAACAACCTTCTGTATACCTGTGAATCTACTGCTTATACACATGTGTACATAGTGTACAACCCAGGTTGCAGATAAATAAAAAGATTCCCCTGTACATATGTATACAACCCATTGTATTAATAAACCTTCATACCCTTGTACATCGCCGTATACACATGTGTACACAGTGTATTAATAAATTTTCATACCCCAGTGTGTTAATAAAAAATACCCTGTACATATGTGTACAACCCAGTGTAAAATCTTCATAAAATTTTTCCCCCAATTCAATATCAATCAGTATAATACACAAGTGTACATTAACGAATTTACACAATCAATACACACAACCTTATGACATATCACAAAACCTACTATAATACATACGTGTACAACAAATGAACAGCCTAACATCGCATAAAAAACAGAGCAACATCGCATAAAACATAGAAAAATCCACTAATTTGTTAAATCAACACTATAATTCAAAAAAAAAAATTTAAAGATGTATTGATGAAATCAGAACTATCTTGCTCAAAACCCATAAATGGAACACTATCTTTTAATTACAACAACTGTTATACACACAGTCAACGAAACCCTAGCTTTTGATTACAAATAATCAAATGAAATATAACTTATACAGAAGCGGCTAAGAAGGTATACACTGAAGACACGTACCTTTGCTGGGATTCCGGTGAATGAAAACGCCGATATGTAGCACACTTTATCAATCGACGGTGGAAGCTATTAATCGCCGGTCAGATTAATAACGAGAGAGAAGAATCGACGGTGGAAGCTATTAATCGCCGGTGGGATTTAAAGGGAGATACAAGAATCGACGGTGGGATTAAAAGGGAGAGAGAAAAATTCACTTATTATTAAGAGATTTCATATAATCTCCTATAAATTGAAAGGTGCGATGATTAAGGAATTAGGAATATGTCTCTCCAGTTTCCCAGATTCTAATGTTGCATTAGATAGAAATTTACTCTAATACCCTTGTTGAAACTGTTGCTACGAAAAAAATAATACAATAATAACAAAAAATGCCATTAGTATTAAATCTCATCATCTACTAATCCAATGGACAAGATCTGTTCACTCAGTTCACAAATTAACCACTCTTCACTCTAGAACCCTACCCTATAGAATAATATATAGTTGGTCTTTGAGTGCTTATTACTAGTGTATTACATGCTAGTTCAGAAATGAAACCGAGAGGAGTGATCAATTGTGAGGGGTATGTTGCATGAGAATAAAAACCAAAGCACGTTAGATTTGGTTAGGCATTTCCTTCTTTTAAAAAGATTATCACTTTGATTTGCTATTTAATAACCAATAAACTATGATTAACATTGTGAATGGGGTATGGCTATGAACCTTAACTAAGAATCCGTAAGGAATTTGTGAAGTGTATTTGTTAAATAATGGTTGGATAATATCGAAAGAGTTTGCTTGAGGGCAAGCAAAGCTAAGTGTGGGGATGTGATCGGTGTATTTTTTGTACACTCTAGTTTACTTTGATTATAAATAAAAATGCATCGATATTATTATAAAAGATACCAGTTTGATCGGTTTTGTTGTTTTGTAGGTTGTGAAGATAACTAGTTTAAAAAGATGAATTTATAATTAATATAACATAAATAATAAACTTTGAAAAATCAAATAAGAAATACTAATTGCCATTGATATTTAAATTGTTTTCTTTGTTTTTGTAGTCAACGAGAAAACAAAATAGAATACTAAACAATTAACTTAATTAAAATTGCAATTAATGTATTTGTAATTAATGTTTTTGTTCTTTTGGAATTGTGTAGGGAATGAAATATAAATGGAGTTCAAAAAGTGTGTTGAAGAATGGTTATACAGAAGTCAAATGGAGCATGTGCAATTAATTGGGTTTTCTATAACTCTTGCCATAAACAATCATCCATAACCCACCATATAGTTTATCTTATTGGAATTAATTGATACATGTTAACTAAAAGAAAAAAGGAACAAAATGTAACAGCAACACTTTTTTTTGGGAGTTTAAAAAAGTGATCTTGGAGCCACAACACACCACCACTTCATCTTCATCCATTCTCCACCATCCAAACCCTAAACCCTAACCCTCAACTCTCCTTCAAGACTTAAGATTATGGTTCGGTGCTCGTATTCATCCTCCGGTGATCGCGCCTCTTCGACCATGAACGGCTAGTCTCTTCGGTTTCACCCCCGTATAGATTTTTGTAAGAATTTTTAGGGTTTATGCGTTTGTATTTTCATTTGATTTTGTGACAAATTGTTTAGTATTTGAAACCTTTGATAATTGTCATGCATTTGAATTGAACTTGTGAATTGTCGAATGATTATAAAATTTGACTTTGTGAAATGATTTTTGTGCACTTATGCCTTATCGTAGGTTAGGATTTACATGTCCGAGGTAACGAAGTGCATTACGGTCCGTTGTCTATGACGTCGATAGCAATTGGCACCTAAGCTTCCTGATAGTAATCCGTTAATCACTATATGCAATTGAATCAAGAATTAACATGTAGGAACCCTAGGTCTTGCAATAATCGAACCGGGTGTGGAACTTGTCTCTAATTTCTTGCTTTAATCATTTAGTAATTTAGTTGCAATTTTAGTTAATCACAAGTGTTTTAGATAATACCAATTGTCGAGTCACTCTGATTTATTTTCCAACCAAATAAACTTATAAAAAAAATTACCAATCTTCATTATCACATTGTACATTTTTGTAAATAGTCTAACTAGTCGAACAGCTCGTGCGATACTGACCACATGCTCTTCGTGGATTCGATACCCGACTTACCCTAGCTATCTAGGTTTAATTGGGTTTGTGACTGATCGGGACGACACGGTCACGTTAAAATGGCGCCGCTGCCGGGGAGCTAGTGCGCTTAGTATTGCATTATTCGTTTGATTTGTTTATATTGGGTAGTTTTAAATCTTAAAAAAAATCAAAAAAATTTATTAATTTTAGTTTTTAGTATGCTTTCTTTTTTTTCTATTTGATTTTACTTTGGGTAGTCGAGTTTTGTCTGTACAGGTATATACTTTGGGTAGTCGATTTTATGATGGCCCATGTATATGTTGTGGGAGCAACTGTCACTGGGTTGAGGATTGTCCGATGTTTGAAGTTGAATACAGAAATCGTGGCAGGTATTGCTCTGAATATAGGCGAGAAAAAGGATATGTGAGGGTTTGCTATGATGATGACGTGATACCCTTCTATTATCCCAACTTTGAACCGCCTGCACCACCGGAGCAAGAAAATGATGCTTATCAGTCATGTTGTTGTTGTGGAAAAACTCACATACATGAAGTGTAACACCTCGTAAAATCACGTCCAATGATGTGTTGACAAGTATACTAAACCCTAATAAAGTTAAACGTTGACTATGAGGGAATAATTTTGCGAAAAATCAAAAACTTTGATTATGGAAAGACTGGAAGTATTAACATGCTTAGACTAAGTCCCTGAATAACCTCGCACAACATTCATATTCTCATATTAAGCCATTGTTGGATTATCGAAACCGTTTGCTTAATAAATCAAAAGTTTTGCCCGGTAAAGGGTTAAAAGCATCAACATGTTTAATAAATACCTATGAATGACCTTTTAATGAACCCGAAACATTATTATATCCAATTGTACTCTTGAGAATGCAAAACATTGGCCAATTAGGGCCTTAATGTCAATAAGTATCAATACGCACAAGTTTGTGCGTTAAAAAGGGTTGAAAGTGTCAACATGTTAATTCTTACCTCTGAGTGACCGTTTAACAAACCCAAAGCATCGTAATATTCGATAATACTCTCGGGAATGCCCAATATGGATAACATAGGGCTTTGACGCAATAAAGTGATAATACGCGCAAGTTTGCACGTTAAAAGGACTGAAAGCGTCAATATTTAAAACTACACCTTTAAGCGACCATTTAAGCAAACTGGTGTGAACTGAAGTGTCATAATACTCCATTGTACTCCATTATACTCTTAGGAATGATTGTTATTAACTTTGTAAGGCTTTTACGCCATTTCGCAATAATACGCGCAAGTTCGTGAATTAAAGGGTTAAAAGCGTCAATATGTCAAACTAGGCCTTTCACTGACTTGTTTAACGTGTCAAGAAGTTTATGATGCTTGGTTATACCCTTGGATGTGCCTAATGTTGGAAATACATGGCCTTGTGAGCTAAAAACATCGTTTCGGAGGAGTTCGGAAGTGCAGGGGCCAAACATGACAACAATTGAAAGTAGTGGTGAGCTGGTTAGGTCCTTACGGACCGTATAGAGACCCTTACGGTCTGTATACCATGCCCAGTAACAGAATTTTGAAAACCAGCTTTGGTTTTGCTTCCTTGTCTCACATAATTGATTCTAGGGGCCTTTGATGGTTTAGAAAAATGGTATTACACCTGTTATGATCTGGTTAAACCTCTCTAACACTTGTAATGATCCTATGCAATCCAAAAACCTATATAAAGGGCCTTGAACTTCATTTCATTTCACACAATTTCTTGAGTTTTGCTCTCTATCACTCAAATCTGAGGATCCTGATCATTGGAACCTCCTTTTGAGTTCTCTTCTATCCTAAGGACCACTTGTAAGTGTTCCATTCATGCTTAGTTATTTTGTTTGGCTCTTAAAGCCAAAAAGTCAAGCATTTGTGATAAACGCTTTGACTTTTAGTTAGACCTTATACGGTCGAGCCATGGTTCCCAACGAACATGGCTACGTGATCGTAATTAGGTAGGTGATAAACCCTCATAAGAGCACCTCCTAATTATCACGTTTACTTAGTTAATTGTCGGGTCAAAGTAATTAAAATAAAAGTCAAACGGGTCAATTTTTAAATAAAATTCATAACTGATAATATAGAGGCTATAAAATCAGTTTTGTCACTTTAATAACTTGGTAAATATTAAGTTTAGAATCGGTTCGCAACCGATAGTCGCAAAAGTTGACTTTTGCTTTGACTTTCAGTTCTGACCCAAATTAGCTTAGTTTAATTATGCCATTGGATTCCTTTGTGACCATATTATATGTTAGTATAACCCCCTGAAGTTATACTACTTGGTCCTTTAGAATTAGAGTTCATATGCATGTTTCCGTTATATGCTTAAAAGTTGACGGTTATGCCCTTTTGATATTAAAACGAGATTTTTGAAAATGTGAGAAGACAAAAACCTTGATTACTGATTTATAAACATGTCCTCAAAATTTGACATCGGTTAATGGTCTGAATTGAAAGATATGCGCAATATCGTAATTGAAAGCCTTTTTATTAATTAAAAGGCATTTTCGATATAAAACCTATTTAAACCCAAATTTTGACACCAAACCTTTTACCCACTGATGTAATATAATATTTAGAGATTTTTGGAAATTTTTATTAATTTTTAAACTGATCATAACATAGAGTTCTCGCATAGGCTCGGTAATGGACGATAATGCCCTTTTCGCTAATAAAATGAGTTTTACACCTCCTTTACATATCAAACCTTTTTCTACTGAATTTATATATTAAATAAGTTATTTTAAACTGTAAAGGCTGGTCAAAATCTCAGATTTCCTTAATCAACCCGAATATCGTCAAATACAAACTTTTATGCGATTTAGGCGCATAGTATGGTTTAAAACCGTATTTGGCACCTAAGGTTTGTTACCTACTGATGTTATGAGTAAATTTTTATACTTTAACAGTGAATAAAAGTTTTGAACTCAGATTTCCAAATTTAACCCTTATAGCATATGTGAAATGACCAAAATGCCCCCATGGTGCATAGTTTGGTCATAAATGATAAATTTCACATATATATGATATCTTACTGATATAACTTATTAAAATAAATATTTCTACTGATTATTTTAGACCAGAACCTCAGATTTCTATTTAACCTCTTTTATAATCCTTAAAATGACCAAAATACCCCTACGGGGCTTAAATTGATTTTAAATTCATTTTGGGCATTAATGGAAGGTATCCTATTGTTATCACAACATGTTAAAAGCATATTAACTTGTGGAACATGTTCATGACTCAATTGGTTACCCGTTATGCATCTTTCACGTTCGGTACGGTTTATGTAACTAGTTTGCATAAATTAGCCGAAACAGGTCAAACCTTATCATTTTCACTTCAAAATTCAGAATGTGTTTGGTTTACCCATATTATACAAGTCTCCATAACTTGTCGGGTCTAAATCACATTCAAATCCGGTCTTCGCTTAATCTTGCTTTTTGAACCGTAAACATTTCCTTAAAACTAACCGGTCTAAGTTACAACTTAAATAAGACCCGTTAGGAATCTAATAGTTTAATAAAACCTTCGTTCCAGATTGAGAGCCCCAGTAGAGGTACTTGTGCTTGCTGATTAGAATATACGGCTGAGTATAAATTGCATTTTAAGCTCAGGTAAATACTTTTAACTTATTTTCCCTATACGGGCTTGGGATACGGTATTATAATAATACCGCTTGGTCGGGTATTAAATGTTTAATCGAATAGTGGTTAAATTATTGAGGTACCCCGTTTTAATCTGTCTTGTTTGAAATAAAGCCTTTGGGGGTTAATGACCATGTCCCGGATATCCTTGGCATCATTTATTATAAAATGGCCACGTCTTAAGCACGAGGTGTAGGCATACACCTAGCAGTTGCGTAGGAAAAACGGTATCTCACTCTCTTGTGGGCCTATACTTGTGGTGTGTCTGTTAATCTTGACTCGGTTTCTACATCGGGCCCTGAATGTATAACAAACATGTAAATCTGTATACAAGATTATTTTTATGTAATTGTCCCAAGTTATAAAAGATTATTTGTGCCTCGTGCATTTAAATCAATTTTCATAAAACGTTTTCAAAAGAGTCAGTTAATTGTATTTACCAGTGTAAACTGACGTATTTTCCAAAAAGGTTAAGTGACAGGTGTTGTACGTAAATTGGCTGGGAGCTCAGGGCGTTAATAGGGAATCTTGCAAGTTCTAGACGTTTAAAGTCTGTTGAACAGTGTTTATCTTTCTGTTTTAAGACCCGCCTGTGGATCCATCTTACATTTCGTTTGTAGTTTTGATGTTACTTTCGAATCGGTTTGTAATGTATTTACTTTAGACTTCCGCTATGCATTGAACTGTGATTATTTGACTATGATGATATCAACTATGTCACGATACTCCCCACCGGGCCCACCGGTAATATGTGGAAATATCGGGGTATGACAGGTTGGTATCAGAGCCAACATTGAGTGAATTAAACACTAGCCTTTTGTGTTTAATCTCAATGACACAGTAGCACATTCCTTGACTTCCGAGTCTAGGCATGAACTAGGAATGATCTCATCCTTGTTATATGTATACGTTGTTTTCGATATTTATGTACTTCAGGAACATGTCGCCGAGCAAAGCTGCCATTGGTGGAGGCTCTCCAAATCCGAAGTTTAAGGATGTAAAGCTTCGTACTACAGCTCGTATTAGCATACGACCAGTATGGAGAAAGGACCATTTGAACCCATTAACCGTATTTCAAATTTTGTACCCAAGACTTTTGAAACTTCAAATGAGAAGCCAACATCGGAGGAGTTCATACCAGCTGTCCCTAAAACTCCCACTCCAAAGATAATACCTATGGACCCAAAGGACTCATATTTCTTACCTCCAAGTCTTGGAATCCCAAACTTGGATTGTACATTGTTGGTGCACTACATCTGTCGACTTCGTCTTGTATCGAGTCTAGTAGAATTTAGGTTAGACAATGACACAAAATCCAAGAAACATGTATTAGAGGTGATTTCGCTTATGTGTCAAGATCTGATTCCGCTTATGTGTCATGTACATAAGAGTGGAATCAGTTTCAGGTGATTCCGCTTATGTGTCATGTACATAAGAGTGGAATCAGTTTTAGGTGATTCCGCTTATGTGTCATGTACACATAAGCGAAATCAGTGAGTCTATAAATAGGACATATGAGCGAAATCATATGGTAGTAAAGGTTGAGGTCTTGTATGGTACGGCGAAGCCCTGCCAAATCGTCTCCAGAGCTTGTAAACTGTTAGAAGATCAATAAACTGAGACAAATTAGTGAAATCAAGCTAAACTAAGACTGAATCAATGAATTCCGCCTCTGATTCAGTCTGAGCACTCTTCTGATCGACTCGTTAGGTCGTATAACGTTCCTACAAAATATTTCATTTCTGCATTTAATTTTTATTATTGCATTTATGTTTCATATTTTGAAAAGTCAAAAAGATTTTCGACAACTGATGTTGAAGAGCTGATATTCAAAATTTCAAGTGCTGAACATGATGAACTGGTTTGGGAGTGTGTGTATTGAATTGAGAAATTTATTTTGAGAAAGAAGTTTGATTAGTTAATCGAGATCATTAATTTGAACTTGATGTAACTATTTCCAGTAAGTTTTTCTTATTGATTTAAGTAAAAACTTATGTTTTTGATGAGAAAATGTGTGCTGGAGAAGAGATTAAACTGAGAAAGCCAGGATTTAATTTCAATGGTGATAACAAATTCCAGACAGCGATCCCAGTTCGATGATAGGGGGAGTCTGACGAGAGTTAGATCCAGAGAAAGATCCAGGTACATGATTCCAGGAAGAGTTCCTGAAGAAGACCGATAGAGAGAGAAAAGCCCAGAGACTGATCAAGATTGAAGAAGTGAAGACATAGCATTGTTGTGACTCGATAGTCGACTCCGTCAACATCTGAGGGGGAGTCTGTTGGTGCACTACATCTGTCGACTTCGTCTTGTATCGAGTCTAGTAGAATTTAGGTTAGACAATGACACAAAATCCAAGAAACATGTATTAGAGGTGATTTCGCTTATGTGTCAAGATCTGATTCCGCTTATGTGTCATGTACATAAGAGTGGAATCAGTTTCAGGTGATTCCGCTTATGTGTCATGTACATAAGAGTGGAATCAGTTTTAGGTGATTCCGCTTATGTGTCATGTACACATAAGCGAAATCAGTGAGTCTATAAATAGGACATATGAGCGAAATCATATGGTAGTAAAGGTTGAGGTCTTGTATGGTACGGCGAAGCCCTGCCAAATCGTCTCCAGAGCTTGTAAACTGTTAGAAGATCAATAAACTGAGACAAATTAGTGAAATCAAGCTAAACAAAGACTGAATCAATGAATTCCGCCTCTGATTCAGTCTGAGCACTCTTCTGATCGACTCGTCAGATCGTATAACAATCCTACATACATGTCCTGACCTTATTCGCGGTCTGTATTATACATTAACCATAGAATCCTTGGATTCCACTTTTGCAAAGATTCCTAAAATAGGAGATTTTGACTACACGCCAAAACCCTCAGATTCATACCACACATAGAGAACCAAGGAGAGAAATTCCATAAATAAAGTGAAGAAGAAACTCTTTTTGTTGCATTCCATTTCTTTATTAGTCCTTATAAGGACATATTTATCTTTTAGTTCCTATGTGGACAAATTTCTTAAAAATCCCGTTAGGGCATCTATGTACTTTTTCCATTTAAGGGAATGTTATAATTTAAGGTTTCATTTGTCCTTATATGTATAAATATAAAATAAATCAAAATATCATTCCTTTTGTATTGATCTGCCTTTGAATATTGAAAGAAAATCTTGGAGGTATAACCTAGCCTATATATCATTTAGACATGGCCTAGATGGTAAAACCTTTTTAAGATTTAAACCCTTGTTAACATCTGAAAACATGTTAGCACTCATGGCAAATGTGATTCGATAAAATCACACAAGTCATCCTTATATTGAATTCTTCCAGTTTCTTATCTAGCCTAGTGATTTAGAAATCATGGCTCAAATCATCAGATAAGATGATCATATCATAAACATCCCTTAGTGATGAAATGCCTACGAGCTATATCTATTGTCCTAAAAGACAAAAGACAGTTGTAGTATTTGACTCTCTGTCAAGAAAGGTAATGAACTATGTTCAAACCTTAATGCCTTGATCCTATAAGGTAATGGCTTATAAATTCAAACTGTCCTCGTGACATGGCCTTTTGTGCCATTTCAATATCCTTAATAGTTTATAACTGGGATAAAATATAATAAAAATTTAAATAGATTAAATTAACCAATATGACTTAAAATTTCCATGATTAATGGATTGGCATAAATGACAATTCTATAATAGGCTTCTGAATAAATCATTGGCAATATTTATGTAGCAATCAAGCTACATGGCTGGGTCTGATGAGGTTAACAGCCACCCGAGGGAGAATAATGATGATACTAGAATTAATATAGCTGGAGCAGAACTGCAGGCATTAATAGATAATGCCGTTACTCGAGCTCTTGACAGACAGTATAATGAATCAAGTGGTACACGCACCAAGACCCATTCTATACCTCATACAAAACCACCTTCCCAAAGGCATGTATCCCATAAGGACGATTCTGATCACTCATCGAATCAGAGGAGTGTTCCGTCTGGACAGGTGGTGCTTAATCAAGATCCATGTATTAAAACCTGTTCATATAAATATTTTGTCTCCTGCAAGCCCAGAGACTTCACAGGAGAGAAGGGAGCCATCGATTGCATAACGTGGCTCGATGAGATGGACACCGTTGTTGATATTAGTGGATGTGCAGAGCAGGACATTGTGAAGTTTGTTTCACAATCTTTTAAAGGAGAAGCTCTAGCTTGGTGGAGATCACTGATCCAAGCTACAGGGAAGATCCCGTTGTACAACTTGACTTGGGGTCAGTTTGTTGCTCTTATCAAAGAAAATTACTGTCTTCAACATGAAGTTGAGAAAATTGAATCTGAATTCTTGACCTTGGTCATGAAGAATTTAGACTATCAGGCATATCTCACCAGTTTCAATACCATGTCTAGATTGGTTCCTTACTTGGTTACACCAGAACCAAAACAGATAGCCCGTTTTATTGGGGGTCTAGCCCCAGATATCAAAGCAAGTGTGAAAGCATCGAGACCTACTACATTCAGGTCAGCGGCAGATCTGTCACTATCTCTCACACTTGATGTGGTCAGAAACAAGGTTGCCAAAGCTTTCAATGATGGAAAGCGTAAAAGGGAGGATGAGAATTCTCATCTCTCCGATAAGAAGAAAAAGGGGAACTCTGATCATAGGAAGAGTTCCGGGTTTAAGAAGGACAACCAGCAGTCGGGTGAAAAGACCAGGTGCAAAACCTGTAGGAAATACCACCTCGGGAAATGCAAATTTGAATCTCAGCCTCTACCGTGTGGGATCTGCAAGTCTAAGGAACATAAAACCTTGGATTGCAAGAAGTTGAAAAATGCAACCTGTTATGGTTGCAACGACAAGGGGCATATCAAGACTAACTGCCCTAGAAATCAAAAGAAGCCTGAAGAGGCCAGGAAAACAAGCGCGTGAGTCTTCCAGATGAACACCCAGGAAGCAGTGCAGAATGATACCATCATAACAGGTACCTTTCCTTATCAATGATGTTTATGCGAGAATTTGTTTGATTATGGCACAGAAAAGTCTATTGTGGACAATAAATGTTGTAAACTGTTGTATTCGCCTATTAGGACTTTAGACATATAACGCGAGGAAGAATTGGCCAATGATACTTTAGAGACTGCTTCAACAATTTTAGATGGATGCTTTATATCCATTAGGAATCGCTCTTCTCCAATATTATTTCAAGCTATCCAAAATCATCAAAATGATCAAGACAGACGTGACATTTTGATCCCCTGTCAAAAAGGTGATGGACTAGGTCCAAACCTTAAATGCCATTGATGGTCTTTTATGGCCTAGGCTAAGTATAAATGATATATATTTAAATAACATTCATTAAGAATGTTCGTACTATATTAGCCTGTATGGTTTATTGATACCATGGTTAGTATATGTTAGGTCATCAGGATGATGAATAGCGGTTGCTGGATTGCAACTAAGTAATTGTTTCTTTGGTGTTAAGGACCAAGTCTCGAGTATGACAAACTCAAATAAGACAACCGTCAATCGCGCCATTGATGATGCGACACATGCTAATGATGCTACAATTGTGAACCTCAAAATTAGCAAAGATGTTCTTCAAGCTATGATAGACGCAGCTGTTGGAAAAGTTGTGAGAAAGGCCGTGAAAAAGTTCAAGGAGCCCAATGCTACTTGCTCCAAATCCCATTTAAGACTACACTCCCTTATTCATGAGAAGGATCTTGTTCATACTTTGGATGCAAAGGATGAACTAAAAAGGAAAAGGAAGGAAGATAACTCCCAGAGTTCTAAGAAAAAGGGTAAGCAAGAGTCCAATAAGAAACCTGTATGCAAGACCTGCAAGAAGCGCCATCTAGGAAAGTGCAGGTTCGAATGAAAATCCCAATCCCAGCCTAGGGCTTGTGGGATCTGCAAATCAAGAGAGCATAGAACATTGGATTGCAAGGACATAAAGGATGCAGTCTGCTTCGGCTGTAATGAGAAGGGCCACATCAAGACTATGTGCCCTAAATATGTCAAGGGAGGTGCGGCTAAGGATGGAAAGCTTAAAAATAAAAGCTCTTAAACCCTCCTGATGGATGCCAGAGGTAGTTCATATCAATAATGACATCAGGTACGTTCTTTAACATTTATTGGAATATAAATGCTAAGAGTTCTGATTTGTTTTGGATACCAATAAATCCTTCGTAAATTGTAAGTATAGCAAGCTCTTAAAGTCTTCCATAAGAATCCCAGAGATTAAGAGTAAGGTAAAACTTACAGAAGAAAATCATAGGAACCATTTCTTCTGTCCTGTCAGAAACCTTCAGTCGTAAAATTCTAGAGTACCCTCTCTCCAGATGAAGTATGTTAGCATATGTAGTTGGTATCTCTTTGATCTCTACCGATTGCGAATACCAGACGGTATGACAAAAGCGCCATATGAGGATTGGTGTATCTTAAAATGTTCCATAGATTGTTTCCATGCCTGATCAGTATGGAGGTTTAATGCATGGAACCACAAAGATATTCAAGTGATCATATGGTACTAAAGTCAGCTAATGGTATTCAAAGAAGATATCCAAAATAGAAATGTCCAAATAAGTGTCGATGAATAAGGTATCCATGGATTTGTAAAGTAAATGTGATACATATCTGACACAGGCAAGGATAGATGAATCGAAGTTTAAGATTTAGAATATCTCTGAAATCTCCTTATGTGTTGATTGTCTTCTTCAAGGACTACCTTGTTTACCTCCTGAGACAAGTAAGAGTTAAGATTTACATCCTGCTTAGGGCTGTATTATTGTGAAATCTCCATGTCGATTAGTACCGGCACTAATGGAAGAATCAAAAACTCAAAATTTAATGAGTTTTAAGATAAAGGTTCATAAAGCCTGCTTCATAAATCCAAGAGCTCCGATATTATGGATTAAGAAAGACGGTTCATTATGCTTATGCATGGATTATCGCAACCCTACTTAGGCAACAATTAAGAATCACCATCAGCTGCCTAGGATCGTCGATTTTTTCGACTAACTAAGGATTAGCTATTCCTTAAGATTGGTTTAAGCAGTAATTGAAATGACTATCTCACCTTAAATAAGCTCGCCTATGACTAATAGTTAGTATATAAGCATCAAGGCTGCTCCTTTGGAGACCTTGTATAAATAGAATGTCAAAAGTCCGTTATTGGACAGAAGTTTGGTAAGTCCAAACTAGCAGGACCTGAAATTTCATTGGAAACAACGGATAAGGCCATATAAACCCGTAATCATATGAAAGTTGCCAATAATCGGCAGAAAATCAATGATTGATAAGAGTTGCAAACCTCTTAAGTTCTTAATAAGGGATAAGATTCAACAGAAAGTACCACCCTAGAAGAAGTGTACTACATTGTGATGTAGCAAGCAAATTAAACACTGGATAAATTGTACCATTCGGGAAAATCGAATACGTCAGGATCAGTAGCTTATAAGTTAAAATTTATTTAAGGAGCTTGATGGAACTCGCAATGTGTCCCACACTTGCGATTTAAAGATATGGCTAGACAATAAGTCGATAGCATTATCACATTGATGTGTAGACCAATGAAAACTTATGGTTGGTGAAGAAATCAGCATCGATTAAGGATCGACAAGATTAGAAGCTCCAAAAGAATACATGTACCTATTATAAGGGTCAACTTGGGTGCCTTAGAGGCCCAAATATGCTATGGAAGATTAAGTCCATTATAAGACAGAAAGTACTTCCATCTTGTGAGTGAATCTCGAGGTTGAGATTTCTTTTAAGGGGGTGAGGATGTAACACCTCGTAAAATCACGTCCAATGATGTGTTGACACATGTACTAAACCCTAATAAAGTCAAACGTTGACTATGAGGGACTAATTTTGCGAAAAATCAAAAACTTTGATTATGGAAAGATTGGAAGTATTAACATGCTTAGACTAAGTCCCTGAATAACCTCGCACAACATTCATATTCTCATATTAAGCCATTGTTGGATTATGGAAACCGTTTGCTTAATAAATCGAAAGATTTGCACGGTAAAGGGTTAGAAGCGTCAACATGTTTAATAAATACCTATGAATGACCTTTTAATGAACCCGAAACATTATTATATCTAATCATACTCTTGAGAATGCAAAACAATGGCCAATTAGTGCCTTAATGTCAATAAGTATCAATACGCACAACTTTGTGCGTTAAAAAGGGTTGAAAGTGTCAACATGTTAATTCTTACCTCTGAGTGACCTTTTAACAAACCCGAAGCATCGTAATATTCGATAATACTCTCAGGAATGCCCAATATGGATAACATAGGGCTTTGACGCAATAAAGCGATAATACGCGCAAGTTTGCGCGTTAAAAGGACCAAAAGCGTCAATATTTAAAACTACACCTTTGAGCGACCATTTAAGTGAACTGGTGTGAATTGAAGTGTCGTAATACTCCATTGTACTCCATTATACTCTTAGGAATGATTGTTATTAATTTTGTAAGGCTTTTACGCCATTTCACAATAATACGCGCAAGTTCACGAATTAAAGGGTTAAAAGCGTCAATATGTCAAACTAGGCCTTTGACTGACTTGTTTAACGTGTCAAGAAGTTTATGATGCTTGGTTATACCCTTGGATGTGCCTAATGTTGGAAATACATGGCCTTGTGAGCTAGAAACATCGTTTCGGAGGAGTTCGGAAGTGCAGGGGCCAAACATGACAACAATTGAAAGTAGAGGTGAGCTGGTTAGGTCCTTACGGACCGTATATAGACCCTTATGGTCCGTATACCATGCCCAGTAATAGAATTTTGAAAACCAGCTTTGGTTTTGCTTCCTTGTCTCACATAATTGATTCTAGGGGCCTTTGATGGTTTAGAAAAATGGTATTACACCTGTTATGATCTGGTTAAACCTCTCTAACACTTGTAATGATCCTATGCAATCCAAAAACCTATATAATGGGCCTTGAGCTTCATTTTATTTCACAACATTTCTTAAGTTTTGCTCTCTATCACTCAAATCTGAGGATCCTGATCATTGGAACCTCCTTTTGAGTTCTCTTCTGTCCTAAGGACCACTTGTAAGTGTTCCATTCATGCTTAGTTATTTTGTTTGGCTCTTAAAGCCACAAAGTCAAGCATTTACGATAAACGCTTTGACTTTTAGTTAGACCTTATACGGTCGAGCCATGGTTCGCAACGAACATGGCTACGTGATCGTAATTAGGTAGGTGATAACCCCTCATAAGGGCACCTCCTAATTACCACGTTTACTTAGTTAATTGTCGGGTCAAAGTAATTAAAATAAAAGTCAAACGAGTCAATTTTTAAATAAAATTCATAACTGATAATATAGAGGCTATAAAATCAGTTTTGTCACTTTAATAACTTGGTAAATATTAATTGAGTATGCCTAAGCATGTTCAACCCGACAATTCTAATTTAGAATCGGTTCGCAACCGAAAGTCGCAAAAGTTGACTTTTGCTTTGACTTTCAGTTCTAACCCAAATTAGCTTAGTTTAATTATGCCTTAGGGTTCCTTTGTGACCATATTATATGTTAGTATAACCCCCTGAAGTTATACTACTTGGTCCTTTAGAATTAGAGTTCATATGCATGTTTCCGTTATATGCTTAAAAGTTGACCGTTATGCCCTTTTGATATTCAAACGAGATTTTTGAAAATGTGAGAGGACAAAAACCTTGATTACTGATTTATAAACATGTCCTCAAAATTTGACATCGGTTCATGGTCTGAATTGAAAGATATGCGCAATATCGTAATTGAAAGCCTTTTTATTAATTAAACGGCATTTTTGATATAAAACCTATTTAAACCCAAATTTTGACACCAAACCTTTTACCCACTGATGTAATATAATATTTAGAGATTTTTGGAAATTTTTATTAATTTTTAAACTGATCATAACATAGAGTTCTCGCATAGGCTCGGTAATGGACGATAATGCCCTTTTCGCTAATAAAATGAGTTTTACACCTCGTTTACATATCAAACCTTTTTCTACTGAATTTATATATTAAATAAGTTATTTTAAACTATAAAGGTTGGTCAAAATCTCAGATTTCCTTAATCAACCCGAATATCATCAAATACTGACTTTTATGAGATTTAGGCGCATAGTATGGTTTAAAACCGTATTTGGCACCTAAGGTTTGTTACCTACTGATGTTATGAGTAAATTTTTATACTTTAACCGTGAATAAAAGTTTTGAACTCAGATTTCCAAATTTAACCCTTATAGCATATGTGAAATGACCAAAATGCCCCACGATGCATAGTTTGGTCATAAATGGTAAATTTCATATATATATATATATATATGATATCTTACTGATATAACTTATTAAAATAAATATTTCTACTGATTATTTTTGACCAGAACCTCAAATTGCTATTTAACCTCTTTTATAATCCTTAAAATGACCAAAATACCCCTATGGGGCTTAAATTGATTTTAAATTCATTTTGGGCATAATGGAAGGTATCCTACTGATATCACAACATATTAAAAGCATATTAACTTGTGAAACATGTTCATGACTCAATTGGTTACACGTTATGTATCTTTCGCGTTCGGTACGGTTTATGTAACTAGTTTGCATAAATTAACCGAAACGGGTCAAACCTTATCATTTTCACTTCAAAATTCAGAATGTGTTTGGTTTACCCATATTATACAAGTCTCCATAACTTGTCGGGTCTAAATCACACTCAAATCCGGTCTTCGCTTAATCTTGCGTTTTGAACCGTAAACCTTTCCTTAAAACTAACCGGTCTAAGTTACAACTTAAATAAGACCCGCTAGGAATCTAATAGGTTAATAAAACCTTCGTTCCAGATTGAGAGCCCCAGTAGAGGTACTTGTGCATGCTGATTAGAATATACGGCTGAGTATAAATTGCATTTTAAGCTCAGGTAATACTTTTAACTTATTTTCCCTATACGGGCTTGGGATACGGTATTATAATAATACCGCTTGGTCGGGTATTGAATGTTTAATCGAATAGTGGTTAAATTATTGAGGTAACCGATTTTAATCTGTCTTGTTTGAAATAAAGCCTTTGGGGGTTAATGACCATGTCCCGGATATCCTTGGCATCATTTATTATAAAATGCCCACGTCTTAAGCACGGTGTGTAGGCATACACCTGGCAGTTGCGTAGGAAAAATAGTATCTCACTCTCTTGTGGGCCTATAGTTATGGTGTGTCTGTTAATCTTGACTCGGTTTCTACATCGGGCCCTGAATGTATAACGAACATGTAAATCTGTATACAAGATTATTTTTATGTAATTGTCCCAAGTTATAAAAGATTATTTGTGCCTCGTGCATTTAAATCAATTTTCATAAAACGTTTTCAAAAGAGTCAGTTAATTGTATTTACCAGTGTAAACTGACGTATTTTCCAAAAAGGTTAAGTGACAGGTGTTGTACGTAAATTGGCTGGGAGCTCAGGGCGTTAATAGGGAATCTTGCAAGTTCTAGACGTCTAAAGTCTGTTGAACAGTGTTTATCTTTCTGTTTTAAGATCCGCCTGTGGATCCATCTTACATTCCATTTGTAATTTTGATGTTACTTTCGAATCGGTTTGTAATGTATTTACTTTAGACTTCCACTATGCATTGAACTGTGATTATTTGACTATGATGATATCAACTACGTCACGATACTCCCTACCGGGCCCACCGGTAATATGTGGAAATATCAGGGTGTGACATGAAGATTGTCCAGTGTTTTGGAAAGGAAAAATAAAGTCCGGTTACAAGCACCCTTCATATTAAGAATACTACCATTTAGAAATGAATTGTCACTATGAGCAAAAGCGGGATTACAACAATTATGAACAAGAGATGTCACATTTCTCAAGTTACCAGGATGAGTTTGACGACTACTATTATGAATACCCTCAGCCGGCATATGAGGAGTCTCAAGATTCCGTTAATTCCAAGCTTGATGCAATCATGGACATGATGGTGGAAATGAAAAGGGAAGACGAGCTTAGAAACAAATCATTTGATGCTTTGGTTGTGCAAGTTAGTCAACTAACTGAGGAGTTGGCCCAACTTAGACGAGACCAAGAGATATTGACTAGTGGTACCATGGTAGATGGTGATGTGGTGGAAGAGGTTATGGATCTTCCAAAGCAAGAAAAAGAGTGTTTAAATTTCTATGAAGACATAACACCTTTCAAAGAAGTAGTAACCGAGGTAATCATAATGTATCCAAACTATGATAAAGTTAGGGAAAAGAGCGTGAGATTGAAGGAACGAAAGGTGAGATGACAAGACCTCGCTCAAGCTATCATGAAGTGGCCCCGCATAAGTGTTTCAATTTTCATACCAATCGTTTGGATGGAAATATGGAACTGGCAAGTCAACTACCGAGCGTATGTTGGAAACTCGATAGGCAAAGGTTCACTTCGACCACCATGAGAGGCAAATCAGGCATGATTGTTGTAGAGTTTGTATTATTATTCGTTTTTTTCTAGATAAATGAACTTTGTGGGTGTATTCCCTATATAACCCTCACGAGACCTTTCTCGTCCTCTCGAGCTACCAGGAGGTTTAAAGAGCTTGTTGCATACGCTAAATGCAACCGTGATTCCTACGAAAGTGAGTTAGGTTTGTTGTTGTAAATTATTTTTTTCCACTAATCAAAGCAATTAATAGATTACTTGGTAAATGTTTTTGTGAAATGGTAAAATGAACAATCTTATGGGTTTTAATTGTTGTGAGAAGCTTGCTTCTACACATATTTGAGGTTTGTAGGTACCTTCATGCTTTGCTTTGGTAACCATTTCGCTTGGAAACAAGGACTATCCTGAAATGTGAAGAAATCAGGTGTATCTATTTCTAATTCTCTATGCTTTGATTTTTGTATATATTTTTTTTAATAGTGGATTGTAATCTATATAATCTATAAAAGGAGATTAGAGGATGATGTAAGTTTGCATATGTGTCAAGTAACTAGATATGCCACGTAATCTTTGCTGATGTCATAAATCACAATTTAAAATGTTAATATATATATATATATATATATATATATATATATATATATATATATATATATATATATTAATCTCTAATAAAAGGGAGTTGAAAAAAAGCAGGTGTTTTAAATTTCAAATTCAAACAACCTAATATAATCTCTCTCTCAATAAATGTCCTCAATACCTAAAAAGCATCTCTCTCAGAATCCATAATTCAAAATTCAAAACATCAACTCTCTCTCACTCACACCTTCTCTTGCGATGAACTATAAACTCAGATCTGGATCTGTGGTTCCTTAAAAGGTTCCTGCAAACTGGGTTCATGAAATCCGAACATTTCTGATTTACCGGAAAACAACAACCTTCGATCATCTCTGGAATAGATTATGAAGGTTTAATGCTGTGTTCTAAAATTAAGGTCAATTTCTCTCTAAAAATAGGTTTAATGTTGTTAATTATTGCGATTTTAGAGCCAATTTTGTCACTTATGCGCATATTATTATTAAGCAGTCTGCAATCAGGTATTCAGCATTTTGTTCCATCGGTTCTCTCATGATTCATATTTCTTTAAAAAGAAACCCTAAATCACAAAATCACCAGTGGTGCCACCGACGATCTTGCCGGACGCGGAGGAGGAGAAAACCCTAGAATCGGAAGAGATCAGTGATTTTTGTTCGTTCACGTCGTTCCTCATCTTCTTGGTTTCCTTCACATCATAAGTGCAGGTTTAATGTCAATTTCTATTAAGGTCAATTTCTCTCTAAAAATAGGTTTAATGTTGTTAATTATTGCGATTTTAGTGCCAATTTTATCACTTGCGATGTCATTGATGATGGCTGAATGGTTTTTGTATATTTTAGAGTTTTTGATAAGGTTATGATGAGTTCAAAGTTATGAGTAAATATTGTTGAATATGTCATCTTGGCTTGGTAGGGTTAAAGGATGGTAGATCTTCATCTGCAACCTCCCTTGCAGCCACGGTGCTTTCATTATTTTGTAAACTCTGAGCCTGACTGTAGTATCTTTCTGACGAGCAAAGTAAATTCCTGTAGCTGATATGATTGTGAGCTGAGTTGAAAGACGTCAAAGCTGATATGTTTCAAGGGGATAATTAACCAAAATTTGTGTGAGACTTGGTTTCTTAGGTGATTGGTTAAATTTCATATAAATTTCATGATAAATTTCATATCAGACTAGAATATGTTTCTTTCAATCTTTTTTGATATCAAAGCAAATGATCTCTTTAGTGTTTTGGACCAGAATAATTCCACGGTTAGAGGCTGCCCACGAAGGAGTTGATTGGAGTCACTATTTCCAGCAGTTGCAAGGTGAGTTTTGAATGTATTTGACTCGGTTTTGATGAATGAGAACCGACTAAGCCTTAGGCAACGAATGTGATGTGTTTATGTTGTCTTACAGCAAGTTGTGATGTTGTTTAGAATTGGTTTCGGGCTGGTATGATACGAAGGTTGCAAGCTCTTGATTACAGGTTTTTTTATGGATATTAAAGGATTTTTTTTATTGCATTAGAGGCTGTTGGTGTATGGCGTTTAAAAGCAATTGAAGATGTCAATGGCTGGAAAGATAGAATCACTATGGAGGACATGGATCATGCAGTTCGGGATAACCTCAAAGGGTGGATATTTGTCTTTGTTGGGAACCAGTCACTTTCAAGTTAAACCAGTTGGAAGTCAATTCCTCAAAGGACCAAATCCTTCAGACCTTATTTTGGCTTTCAATTTGTGCTACTTTCTATCCGAATTTTTACTTTTGTTTCTTTTACAGACCCTCTTGAGACTGCAATAATTCCTAAATTGGTTGATGAAGCTAGAGCAAGGGTTTTATCTTAGTGGCAGCTTGTGGCGGGGGTATTGTAGTTGGTGATGCAGCTGGTGGTGGCACTGCACCCCAGTGACTGAGTTTTATAATGCTTGGAAAGGTAAAACCAAAATGGCTCTGTTCTACAGTCAAATTCTTAAAATTGGCTGGCTCTGCCAACCTGCCGATTTGGTTTGTCGCTTCTTGATACCTTATTTAGTGGCTCCGCCTACAATTTCGTCTGAACCAGGTAAACGAACCAGGCCATGAACACCCTTAATTGGAAACCTTTTTGGCATTTAATCAGCCATGTAACCTTTTTGGCATTCAGTCAACCGTGTACTTAATTGAATCAATTTAATTTTTTTCTGTTCAACTGTTTATGATTCATGATTTAAATTGGTTTTGATAGGAAATTTCTTCCTCAAACATGGCTCCAAACTACGCCTGATTCCTCGCGATCGGGTTGGTGCTTAGGTTGGCTGGTTTAGTAAACATTCTTGATAACTTTGTTACTATGGTTTGTGTTTTGTGAGGAAATAATTTATTGATGTTACAAGGGTTTGAATAAGCTTTTACTTAACTTGACATTATACCTCTACCCTTAAGTTTCACATTCGAATTACGATGTTGGCTGAATGGTTTTTTGTACATTTTTATTAGGGAATCCGACAAGGGTTTCCATTTCAAGCCAGCTGATGCAGTGATGATCGGAAAAGGGTATGGCCTATAGCTGAGATGATACGACCATGAATAGTGTGGTCTAATTACCTTTGTGTCGCTTCCTTATGTGTTTCTCTTGATCATCCTTTTGCTGTTTTAGAGTTTTCGATAAGGCTATGATGAGTTCAAAGTTATGAGTAAATATTATTGAATATGTCATCTTGGCTTGGCAGGGTTGAAGGATGGTAGATCTTCATTTGCAACCTCCCTTGCAGCCATGGTGCTTTCACTATTTTGTAAACTCTGAGCCTGAAAAGTTACGAAGATCTTGTTGTCTTCTACTATCGTCTTCAACATACAGAGTTGAAGAGTCAGATCTACGAAGAGGTAAGATTGGGTATCTGTAATATTCACAATGCATTACGGACTTCCGAGAGAACTTTCACAGCTGCAACATGCTCGATCACTTTACAAACCTCACCTTCCTCCTTGCCTTGAGGTTTCGCTTTTACTTTTCATAACTTACCCATCATATTATTTCATGATTTCATGTATATATATGTTCGGCATGTAGCGGTAATAGACTTAGGTGTGGAAAATTAGGTTATGAGTTGAGGTTTTTGAATTGGATGACGGAATTATTAATTTCATGAGTTGATTTAAATATGTTACGTTTGGATCCTATTAATATTTATTAATGTTTTCAGAACCAGACGTCGAACCAGTTCTTACCTGTCCACCGGTCAGGGCGGTTCGACCTGTGATGAAGAAGCCAATTGCGTCGTAAATATTATAACAAATAAATAGGGTAAAATGAGAAAATTTCAATCAATTTCCAGTTCGGCTCCATGAAAATCTGGTTCAACCGGTCAGTTTTCTGGTTCAATCCTGACGGAATAATATTGATTGTTAGTTTCATGAGTTATGATTGAGTGATGGAATTTGATTGATCTTTACAGTTATATGTGGTTGTTTGTAGAAGTGATTGTAGAGTTTATTAGCTTTGTTGATAGTTGATGTGTAGTTAGATTTGTAGATCATGAATTGGTGATGTGTTTTGTGATCTGATAAGGAACTGTTGTGCGAGTAGAGTTCGGTGATGTGACTACTACTGATGATGTATCAGGTGCTACCGCTATTAGTCAATCATTTCCTCACACTTATGGTCAACCTTTGGCTCATTTTCTTAGAGCTACGTCGAATGTACCTGATGCGCAGATTATTATTAAGCATCCTGCAATCAGGTATTCAGCATTTTGTTCTCGCTTTCTTTCATTTTAACTACAGTGGTTCAAACTTACTAGAGGTGGCAATTGTGTCCTGTTTAATTATGAATGGGTCGATTTGGTTTGTGTTTATGTCAAACTTGTCGAATAAAAGAAATTAGCTAAATGGGAAATGAGATAAATAAGTCAAACGGGCTGAAAGTCGCTGGAAATTTGTTTTGATTCATATGTCAGCGTTGGAGTGGTTTTCTGTGGTAGACAATCTCCTGGATGACACAATGTTGTTTGGGTCTACATGAAGCTCTCAAAATTCATAACTCTAAAAGTCCTTTGCTTGGATTTCTCGGTAAGCATTCTATTAGTTCATTGTATATATATATATACACACACACACATGCATAGGTTATCATCAAGACAATTCTTTCATGGATGTAACTAGGTGGTTCTGAAGGCTTATTTGCTCAAAGAACACTTGAGATCACAGATGATGTACTTGCAACCTACAGAAACCAAGGTAACGTACAAGCAAATACAATTTTGTGAATGTATTTCTCTTCTTTAACGTATATTCATTAATGGCTGTGTAATCCTACAAAGGTGTTTATGATCTGTTGGGATGAACGAAAGATCAAATAAGAACGCAAGAACAAGTTGATTCCGCAATGGCTGCATGTAAGGCTTTGAAGTTGGATGGCCTTGTCATTGTTGGCGGTATGCTTGAACTATTGTTTAATGATAGTGAATATTAGCATTTTGATATTAAAATTCGTGTTTTCTTATTTATTAACGTTGCTTTTGTTATTAAAATTGAAGGGGTAACATCAAACACAGATGCTGCCCACCTTGCCGAGAATTTTTCCCAAGCGAAATGCTCCACAAAGGTTGATGATTTGTCAAAAATCAAGATGTAACTTTACAGTGGTATTTTTTGGTTGAAAATATTTATAAATCTGCAGGTGGTAGGAGTACCTGTTACATTGAATGGAGATCTCAAGAACCAATTCGTTGAAGCTAATGTTGGTTTTGATACTGTTTGTAAGGTGTGGATCCTATCAAATTGACAACTTCATATGAATAAAGATTTTTTTTTTTAAATATAGAGGGTATAGGTATGGTTTTTATATAATAGCTTTAAGCATTTGCATTCAAAATTAAAATTACATAGTGTGATATGGGATTTCATTGGGCATTGGTGTCGGCTAAATCCGGTGTTCGTTTTGGAACTGAAAGACCTGGCTTCTATCCACAAGCAAAATAGGGGATCAAAGTGCTGAAAAAAGGCAGTCTATTTGATTATTCGGACGGCCATTTGGTGTATATGGAGAAGCCGGAATGACATAGTGTTCAATAACAAGCGATTGTCGGTTCCAAATATTATAGAAGAGATAAAAATGTTGGGTTATTTATGGCTGCACAGCAGGTCAAAGGCTAAAGCACTTTCATGGAAAAGTTGGGTGTCATTCAATTTACAATGTCTTGGTGTATAGTATGTTTAATTTGGCGAAATGTACTACGTCCTGGCTAACAAGTTAACAAGTTGTTAGCCAGGTTATGTTTGTTTTTCTTATATTTGGAATAAAAGCTTTGTTGGCCTTTCAAAAAAAAGTAGATAAACAATGGTTAATCACGGTTCTGTGACTTGTGATTAATGATTTCAGTTTGAACGAAGAAATTATGTCCTAACAAAGACGTTAATGATTTCATTAAGTATCAAAGCATCACAAAGAGTCATTAATGATTTCAGTTTGAATGATGAAATTATGTCCTAATACATATTGTCTTTAACATTGTTTTATAAAGATATGTAACTAAACGCAAACAATTTAAATGATATATTATAATCTGTTTTTTAGTATTTGATTTCGATCGTTATTAAACCTACCCGTGTGTTCACACGGGTCTTACTACTAGTTGTATATTATTGGGGTGAGGTCATTGTAGTGGTGGTTAAGTCTTGTGCATCCCGGTTATGCTTAATAAGTTTTCAAAAGTTAAATTTAAATCATACCCTTTAAGTAGACTTGATCGTGTTTAAAGACCGAATTTCTCAAAGTAAATCATCAACGGGTTTCAAACCAAACCACATGTATAAGTCCTTAGTCATGGTCATGTTCCATGTGATTGTAGTAGAAAAGGTAATTCTAGCAATTTTTTTAAGAAAAAGGAAAAGGAACGCCTAGCTATAGCTAACAAGCTTTTGGTAAAATAAATGCATGCTTCACATCGGTAACCTTTCTCCCCTACTTGGTGAGATTTTGAGCCTACTTTAAAAAAAATCATTATCATATACATATATTTTTCATTTGTTTGAGAGTACGCCATATGTTAGCTCTATGTTAGAACTTACACCCTTATGTTTTTTTACCAACTACCCACATATCACCCATTAGAAGCCAAACTTGAACCCTTTTCCGTTCGTTTGTTAACCCATATCATTACCCAAGTTAAACCTTAACCTCGTTTGAAAACCGTCTAGAGAAGATCCATTTGTTTATAGTTGTTGCAAAAAAAAAAATAATAAAGAAAAGCCAACAAACGGGTCGAACGACCACAATCGAGGCTAAAAAAAATATGAATAAGTTAGATACGGGTCAAAATTACCCAATATCATTTAGTTTATTTGTTTAGAAGAAAATAAGGATTCTTTAACGGTTCTTGTTCACCATTTTTCATTTTAGCCACGTTTTAGCCAAAAATTCCTAACCTTTGCCTAAGCCAAAAACCCATAAGACCTTTTAATATGTGCGATGTCTATGTGTTGTAGTGGAGGTTTGATTGTCATTCAAGCTTATAATTATAGAATAATATAGTTGGTCTTTGAGTGCTTATTACTAGTGTATTACATGCTAGTTCAGAAATGAAACCGAGAGGAGTGATCATTTTTAAGACCTCCCGGTGTGCATTAAGACCTCGTTTCATTTTTATATTCCGACTTTGTCTTTAAGTTTGACGTTTTACAAAAACGACCCGTTAAGGGACATATTTGCATTTTTCGGGTTCGAGTGTAAGTACACTCCCTCCCAATGCTTGTCTAAATCATTTTTCATGTTTGCGTTTTCTGGGTTCGAGTGTAAGTACACTCCCTCCCAATACTCGTCTAAATCATTTTTCATGCTTGCGTTTTCTGGGTTCGAGTGTAAGTACACTCCCTCCCAATACTTGTCTAAATCATTTTTCATGCTTGCGTTTTCTGGGTTCGAGTGTAAGTACACTCCCTCCCAATACTTGTCTAAATCATTTTACATGCTTCTTTGTCCCTTCACTCGGGCTCGTCATCCTAATGTAATACGCTTCCGTCACCCGGCTGTGCGTTTACATTATTATCAATTATTTTGCTCATTTGATTCATTTGGGTACTTTTAAGTTAGTCCCATTCACCCCGCCCTTACTACATCGGATGTAAACGTGTCCGCCATAAGAAGTTCATGGTATCATATGCCACTACTTACTTGGCCAGAGTAAGCGATTAACACATGACACACATGACCTTTTTATAGTTTTCACATCACGCCCTATGTAAGTAACGCCTCTATTTGTTTCTCTTGGAAACAGTATCCCGAATACATTTTCTATTCGGGTTTTTCCAAGTTTTTAATCTACATATGCAACTTTCAATTTCTACTTATTTGTTGCATATTACTATTTGTGCGATTATTTAAAATGTGCACCTGGTAATGTTTGCCCCAACGGGCGTTCCTTGCCATTAACCTTGTTCGTCGTCGTTACGCGATTTAGTCCTCGGTGAGCATGCTCCTCTCGTCATACTTCGGACCGTTCCATCATCATATCCACAATTCGTTTGACTCTCGTCGTCTTCAAACGCGAGTGTCCTTCAATTAAAACATTCACAAAGTTAGTAACGTCAACTTCAATAATCGCCCGTATTATAATACAAGGCTTTTTCTACTATACGCGCCAACGCGCGTATTTTCGTCAACTATATCAATCATTTTAATTGGGGTAACGTGTATCACACGATAGCCCTATGTGTTGTTTACAACACTTTAGCATGCTAAACTATTAACATACTTGTACTTACCGGATTTGCGATCAAGCTTCGAACCGAACACATTTGTCAACAACCTTGAGCTCTGATTACCAACTTGTAACACCCTTATTATTATTTAACAATTTTCGTATAATTTACGAAAATAAACGGGTAATTAGAATTTCAATACATTGAAAATACGGGTTTCATTAAACTTTATCTACAGAATTAAAACTATACAAAATAACATGTTTGAGTTCGTCATTTAACAAAACCACGATACATAGTGCGGAAGCTTATTTCTTGATCGTGTTCGGTTCTTCGTTGTGCTTGATCGTCCTCCGGTGCTAAAATCATACCTGAAACTCATAAAACATGAGTTGGATTAGTCATATGTAACTTAGAACGTATTTAAACGAGTCCGGGAAGCGAAACTGATTAAAATAAATTTTTTTCGCTAAATCAGGGTTCTGTCGCGTGTCGCGGAGGAACCATGTTGTTCCTTCGCGTGTCACCTGGGAAACCAGTTTCCAGCAGGTTGCAGTTCAGATCAGCTATGCCAGTTTTTACGGAAACGGCCATAACTTCTTCGTTATTGATCTGTTTTACCCGATTCTTTTTCCTACGCGTCCGTAATTTAATCCTCCATCTTATGGAGTTAAAATTCTACATCCAACATAAGAAATTTTGAGACTTCTAAGCCTTTGACTCGTTACCTTTTTACCAAATTTTTACCCGTTTATGCATTTTATCAAACAAACGTATTTGTTTGATTCCTATATTACATACACTTCTACAAATTAATGTTACCTACCATTTTAGGTTCTAATAATAGGTTTATTACACAATTTAAACCCGTTTTCGCTTGTATGCTTATTTTGACCCGTTAAGGGTATTTAAGCACTTTCGAGCCTAAAATCGCTTTCATTTGTATCTAACTTTATATTTTCACATTTCTTACCAAGTAGTCTTCCACCACAACTATATTTGTGGTGGATTTAATATGGAGATACATATATTCCGAGTTTTATCCCTCGGACTATCATTTTACGGCAAAGACCCATATTGAGTCATTTGACCCAAGATTTACCCTTTTCATTCTTTATACTTATTCAAAGTATTTGCTTGATCATATAACTTGTTTTTAAATGACTCTTAAGGTTCATTTACTCGATTTTGCTTACGAGGGCGTTTTGGTCATCTTAAACCCTTTCTTTACAACAAAGGACTTCTCATGTCATAATTGAACAAAATTCCACTTTTTAAACTAGGATCTTGTTTAAATAGCCATCATGTTTTTAAAACACAATGACAATAACTTAAATCATTCAGTTTACTTAAAAGATAACCCAATGTCCATTTTAACTTGTTTAGCCTTCATTAAACTTCAAGTTCTAATGATGATTTGACCAATTATACATACCTGGCTCGAATCAATATATTGACCCGTTTTGATACTTTGCCTTAGTAGCCGCTAAGTAATAGCGATGACAACATTCAATCGATATTTATTCCTGTAATCATGCAACTCGACAAAACATTAGCCGATATTGTCAAAGGGTGATATTTTCACCTTTTGACCCGTTTGGTCTATATGACCATTTACTTTTGCGAGATGGATTTATTATCATCTCGTCTACATAACTTGTACCGGTTTACACCATACGGTCAATTTACTTATAAATTTATTTCTTGATTATTTTGACCCCTTTATATCTTACGCCATAAAGTGTCCTTCAAACTAACGGTTTTCGTCAACGAGTGACTACATTGCCATTTTACCCTTATTAATTGTATTGATTTACCTTATAAGGTAAATCACTCAAACCTCATTATTTATTAGTCATTACATGACTAAATGACCTTATTAGCTCTTTTTAACCATGCAACATGGTTTATCATTATTGTCTTTTGTTTCGAACCTCGCACGTCGGGTCGAAACATCGTAAGTCAAAATGTGACTTTTGATTATTCAAAATCTATAAAACCAATAGATATCAAATAAAAGGTGTAAGTTTTAACTTACCTTGCATCCGAATTACGCTTTTCTTTTCTCACTTGCTTCGATCGACCCGCTTTCTCCCCAAGCTTCACCTAGCTTGTTAAGCGCCTACTATCATCCATCATTCACAAGGTTGTTAGATTAGTCATTCTAAATCATGACTTTCACACCTTATGAATCTTTGACTACTTTCTTATTGAACTAAATCATAAATCATGAGTTTAATTCTTATGTCAAGACCCACTTTAAATCAAGTATGAATTCTTAACAATTTCCCTTTTTGTTCAAGTAGTTCATTCATACAAGTTAGTATGGTGGTTATAAATACCAATACAACATAAATTTCATTAAATCATCCTAAACCCATTTTTCATAAGTTTTAACGCATAATTCTTTATAATAATCAAATCTGCATTTTTACCCAACTTTTAGCATTTAATCCTCACTTAGGCGTTTCATCAAACACCTAGCGGGTCAGATTTTTTTATATCATCAAAACCAAGTTTATGACTTGTAATTATCATCTAAATTAACTTCAATTAAACAATTTTACACAAGTCTTAACATCCATATTTCTGAATTTTACTCTTAAAATTCAGATTATGCTAGAACAAGATCATCAATTCTAGGGTTTATCAAGTTTTCTTCAAGTTCATTAATCACCTACAATGGTGATTATGAACTCTATAATTAACATGAAATCTTTTAACAAGATTTCACCTAGGGTTCATCCCTAGACACCATATTCCTTCTAATTTCATTCATGCATGATACAATCAAGCTAAATTTCAGTTTTTCACAATTAACCTAGAACTTGAGATGAATCAAAATACAAGAATTTTGCATACCTTGTGATCCCCTCAACAAGGTGATCACTAATTCGTGCTTGGAAATTGATTTGGAGCTGATTTGAACCCTCAATCTGATCAATTTTGACATGCTCTAGAGTTTGGTGGGGAGCATATGTCGCCCCCTGTGTTCTTGTTCGACCAGGCCTCACAAATGAGGTGTTGGGTTTTGTTTTTAATTAAAATTGATAATATAAGTTTCAATTTTAACAACATTGGCCCTTCTAATTTGATTAGTTAATTAAGTAGGTCACAACCTACTTATTCCCAACATTATTCCCCGCTTATTAACTAGGTTAAACATTACTAATTAAATTAGTGGGTTTTGGGAATCTATGATCAAGTTTAGTTTAAGTCCTGTTAACTCGGGCCTTCTACAAATTTTATTTCCCAAACACATTATTTTTCTCTTTTTATTAAATATTAGATTTAGTTATATAAATTCTAATATTTTCTGGCTTAACTTTTACCACTAACGGTTCTTTAGCCGTCTTTTAGTGTTAACGTGGTTTGATTACCAAACCCGTTTTTGGGGTGTTACAAGTCTACCCCCCTTAAAGAGGTTTCGTCCTCGAAACCATTTCTTTCATAATTTATAGAGTTTAACTCCATGCATATGCTCTCAATAATCAATTGAGCATTGCTCATATTTTAATCGATTGTTAGTATTACCAGAAAATTATGGTAATACCTTTTTGGTTACAAAACATCTACGTCCCTCATTCGACATAATGCAACTTGAAATAACGTAATTTCGTTAGTTCTACTAGTTTAGTTAACTTAGCGATATCCATCGATTTCATATACTATCGAATTCTTTATGAACCCGCTACTTTGACTCGTCTAAAGGTCTTTGGTGAAATCTTTCACTTTTAACAACAATTTCTTTTGTATTCAAATTTATTCATTCGGTTCAGTTATACCGAATCTACCCCTTACAAGTAAACCAAATTCTTGATTTGAATTACTGACCTTATCCGGTCTCGATAACTAGACTTATTAGTCCAGTTACTTTTATCGCTCGTTTGGTTATGTGATTCTACCTCACATTGCATTTCATAACCGTGATTATGTCACATCATGTTTAATTCATATCAACCTTTCATTTCCGAAAATACCACCTTTTCGAATATATCGTCTTGCACCTATCGATGTCAAGACTTGTATCCTTCATACTTATTATTTAAATTTCTATCAGAATTTATGTTTGTAAAAACATTATTTCTTACTAAAACCGAAGTTTTAGTTTTAGGATCTTCTCTTTAACTTTTGTCAAGTATCCATACCAGGATATTGACAGTCCATAATTTATTCTTATTTGGTTATATCCCAATACCGGGCTCATTATTCTCTTGCATTTAACGCTACCTTTATCTGACTAGCGCTCATTTGTGCCATTCGGCGTTATATTGTATTCAACATGTTTGACCTATTAATGTGAAATCCATCACTTATAAACAATCAACTTTATTCTTTATTCAACCCATTCGACTTCGAATAGTTGAACATATTTACTCATAATTTCTATATACGAGATTTTATAGTCATAACTCGTAATCCAAGTCCTTTTTTTCCCGCATTCACGTCTTTTGGTTTACGCATGTGTTTAATTCTTACCCATCAACCGGGTGTTTTACCGAAGTCGTTATTATTGCAACCCTCCCGGTGTGCATTAAGACCTCGTTTCATTTTTATATTCCGACTTTGTCTTTAAGTTTGACGTTTTACAAAAACGGCCCGTTAAGGGACATATTTGCATTTTCCGAGTTCGAGTGTAAGTACACTCCCTCCCAATGCTTGTCTAAATCATTTTTCATGTTTGCGTTTTCTGGGTTCGAGTGTAAGTACACTCCCTCCCAATACTCGTCTAAATCATTTTTCATGCTTGCGTTTTCTGGGTTCGAGTGTAAGTACACTCCCTCCCAATACTTGTCTAAATCATTTTTCATGCTTGCGTTTTCTGGGTTCGAGTGTAAGTACACTCCCTCCCAATACTTGTCTAAATCATTTTACATGCTTCTTTGTCCCTTCACTCGGGCTCGTCATCCTAATGTAATACGCTTCCGTCACCCGGCTGTGCGTTTACATTATTATCAATTATTTTGCTCATTTGATTCATTTGGGTACTTTTAAGTTAGTCCCATTCACCCCGCCCTTACTACATCAGATGTAAACGTGTCCGCCATAAGAAGTTCATGGTATCATATGCCACTACTTACTTGGCCAGAGTAAGCGATTAACACATGACACACATGACCTTTTTATAGTTTTCACATCACGCCCTATGTAAGTAACGCCTCTATTTGTTTCTCTTAGAAACAATATCCCGAATACATTTTCTATTCGGGTTTTTCCAAGTTTTTAATCTACATATGCAACTTTCAATTTCTACTTATTTGTTGCATATTACTATTTGTGCGATTATTTAAAATGTGCACCTGGTAATGTTTGCCCCAACGGGCGTTCCTTTCCATTAACCTTGTTCGCGGTCGTTACGCGATTTAGTCCTCGGTGAGCATGCTCCTCTCGTCATACTTCGGACCGTTCCATCATCATATCCACAATTCGTTTGACTCTCGTCGTCTTCAAACGCGAGTGTCCTTCAATTAAAACATTCACAAAGTTAGTAACGTCAACTTCAATAATCGCCCGTATTATAATACAAGGCTTTTTCTACTATACGCGTCAACGCGCGTATTTTCGTCAACTATATCAATCATTTTAATTGGGGTAACGTGTATCACACGATAGCCCTATGTGTTGTTTACAACACTTTAGCATGCTAAACTATTAACATACTTGTACTTACCGGATTTGCGATCAAGCTTCGAACCGAACACATTTGTCAACAACCTTGAGCTCTGATTACCAACTTGTAACACCCTTATTATTATTTAACAATTTTCGTATAATTTACGAAAATAAACGGGTAATTAGAATTTCAATACATTGAAAATACGGGTTTCATTAAACTTTATCTACAGAATTAAAACTATACAAAATAACATGTTTGAGTTCGTCATTTAACAAAACCACGATACATAGTGCGGAAGCTTATTTCTTGATCGTGTTCGGTTCTTCGTTGTGCTTGATCGTCCTCCGGTGCTAAAATCATACCTGAAACTCATAAAACATGAGTTGGATTAGTCATATGTAACTTAGAACATATTTAAACGAGTCCGGGAAGCGAAACTGATTAAAATAATTTTTTTTCGCTAAATCAGGGTTCTGTCGCGTGTCGCGGAGGAACCATGTTGTTCCTTCGCGTGTCGCCTGGGAAACCAGTTTCCAGCAGGTTGCAGTTCAGATCAGCTATGCCAGTTTTTACGGAAACGGCCATAACTTCTTCGTTATTGATCCGTTTTACCCGATTCTTTTTCCTACGCGTCCGTAATTTAATCCTCCATCTTATGGAGTTAAAATCCTACATCCAACATAAGAAATTTTGAGACTTCTAAGCCTTTGACTCGTTACCTTTTTACCGAATTTTAACCCGTTTATGCATTTTATCAAACAAACGTATTTGTTTGATTCCTATATTACATACACTTCTACAAATTAATGTTACCTACCATTTTAGGTTCTAATAATAGGTTTATTACACAATTTAAACCCGTTTTCGCTTGTATGCTTATTTTGACCCGTTAAGGGTATTTAAGCACTTTCGAGCCTAAAATCGCTTTCATTTGTATCTAACTTTATATTTTCACATTTCTTACCAAGTAGTCTTCCACCACAACTATATTTGTGGTGGATTTAATATGGAGATACATATATTCCGAGTTTTATCCCTCGGACTATCATTTTACGGCAAAGACCCATATTGAGTCATTTGACCCAAGATTTACCATTTTCATTCTTTATACTTATTCAAAGTATTTGCTTGATCATATAACTTGTTTTTAAACGACTCTTAAGGTTCATTTACTCGATTTTGCTTACGAGGGCGTTTTGGTCATCTTAAACCCTTTCTTTACAACAAAGGACTTTTCATGTCATAATTGAACAAAATTCCACTTTTTAAACTATGATCTTGTTTAAATAGCCATCATGTTTTTAAAACACAATGACAATAACTTAAATCATTCAGTTTACTTAAAAGATAACCCAATGTCCATTTTAACTTGTTTAGCCCTCATTGAACTTCAAGTTCTAATGATGATTTGACCAATTATACATACCTGGCTCGAATCAATATATTGACCCGTTTTGATACTTTGCCTTAGTAGCCGCTAAGTAATAGCGATGACAACATTCAATTGATATTTATTCCTGTAATCATGCAACTCGACAAAACATTAGCCGATATTGTCAAAGGGTGATATTTTCACCTTTTGACCCGTTTGGTCTATATGACCATTTACTTTTGCGAGATGGATTTATTATCATCTCGTCTACATAACTTGTACCGGTTTACACCATACGGTCAATTTACTTATAAATTTATTTCTTGATTATTTTGACCCCTTTATATCTTACGCCATAAAGTGTCCTTCAAACTAACGGTTTTCGTCAACGAGTGACTACATTGCCATTTTACCCTTATTAATTGTATTGATTTACCTTATAAGGTAAATCACTCAAAACTCATTATTTATTAGTCATTACATGACTAAATGACCTTATTAGCTCTTTTTAACCATTCAACATGGTTTATCATTATTGTCTTTTGTTTCGAACCTCGCACGTCGGGTCGAAACATCGTAAGTCAAAATGTGACTTTTGATTATTCAAAATCTATAAAACCAATAGATATCAAATAAAAGGTGTAAGTTTTAACTTACCTTGCATCCGAATTACGCTTTTCTTTTCTCACTTGCTTCGATCGACCCGCTTTCTCCCCAAGCTTCACCTAGCTTGTTAAGCGCCTACTATCATCCATCATTCACAAGGTTGTTAGATTAGTCATTCTAAATCATGACTTTCACACCTTATGAATCTTTGACTACTTTCTTATTGAACTAAATCATAAATCATGAGTTTAATTCTTATGTCAAGACCCACTTCAAATCAAGTATGAATTCTTAACAATTTCCCTTTTTGTTCAAGTAGTTCATTCATACAAGTTAGTATGGTGTTTATAAACACCAATACAACATAAATTTCATTAAATCATCCTAAACCCATTTTTCATAAGCTTTAACGCATAATTCTTTATAATAATCAAATCTGCGTTTTTACCCAACTTTTAGCATTTAATCCTCACTTAGGCGTTTCATCAAACACCTAGCGGGTCAGATTTTTTTATATCATCAAAACCAAGTTTATGACTTGTAATTATCATCTAAATTAACTTCAATTAAACAATTTTACACAAGTCTTAACATCCATATTTCTGAATTTTACTCTTAAAATTCAGATTATGCTAGAACAAGATCATCAATTCTAGGGTTTATCAAGTTTTCTTCAAGTTCATTAATCACCTACAATGGTGATTATGAACTCTATAATTAACATGAAATCTTTTAACAAGATTTCACCTAGGGTTCATCCCTAGACACCATATTCCTTCTAATTTCATTCATGCATGATACAATCAAGCTAAATTTCAGTTTTTCACAATTAACCTAGAACTTGAGATGAATCAAAATACAAGAATTTTGCATACCTTGTGATCCCCTCAACAAGGTGATCACTAATTCGTGCTTGGAAATTGATTTGGAGCTGATTTGAACCCACAATCTGGTCAATTTTGACATGCTCTAGAGTTTGGTGGGGAGCATATGTCACCCCATGTGTTCTTGTTCGACCAGGCCTCACAAATGAGGTGTTGGGTTTTGTTTTTAATTAAAATTGATAATATAAGTTTCAATTTTAACAACATTGGCCCTTCTAATTTGATTAGTTAATTAAGTAGGGCACAACCTACTTATTCCCAACATTATTCCCCGCTTATTAACTAGGTTAAACATTACTAATTAAATTAGTGTGTTTTGGGAATCTATGACCAAGTTTAGTTTAAGTCCCGTTAACTCGGGCCTTCTACAAATTTTATTTCCCAAACACATTCTTTTTCTCTTTTTATTAAATATTAGATTTAGTTATACAAATTCTAATATTTTCTGGCTTAACTTTTACCACTAACGGTTCTTTTGCCGTCTTTTAGTGTTAACGTGGTTTGATTACCAAACCCGTTTTTTGGGTGTTACAATGAGAATAAAAACCAAAGCACGTTAGATTTGGTTAGGCATTTCCTTGTTTTAAAAAGATTATCTCTTTGATTTGCTATTTAATAACCAATAAACTATGATTAACATTGTGAATTGGGTATGACTATGGGCCTTAACTAAGAATCTGTAAGGAATTTGTGAAGTGTATTTGTTAAATAATGGTTGGATAATATCGAAAGAGTTTGCTTGAGGGCAAGCAAAAGATAAGTGTGGGGATGTGATCGGTGTATTTTTTGTACACTCTAGTTTATTTTAATTATAAAAAAAATGCATCGATATTGTTATAAAAGATACCACTTTGATCGATTTTGTTGTTTTGTAGGTTGTGAAGGGAACTAGTTTAAAATGATGAATTTATATTTAATATAACATAAATAATAAACTTTGAAAAATCAAATAAGAAATACTAATTGCAATTGATATTCAAATTGTTTTCTTTGTTGTTGGAGTCAACCAGAAAACAAAACAGAATACTAAGCAATTAACTTAATTAAAATTGCAATTAACGTATTTGTAATTTATATTTTTGTTCTTTTGGAATTGTGTAGAGAATGAAATATAAATGGAGTTCAAAAAGTGTGTTGAAAAACGGTTATACAGAAGTCAAATGGAGCATGTGCAATTAATTGGGTTTTCTATAACTCTTGCCATAAACAATCATCCATAAACCACCATAGAGTTTATCTTATTGGAATTAACTAGGTTAATGCCTGCGTAATATGCGGGTTCAACCAAAAACCAATTATTTATGTTCAAATTTAATATTATGTAAAAACCGGAATAGAAGAATGTCTGGCGTTCAGTTTTACATAAGGTAGAAGCCAATTGTTTGTTACATTTCGCTTAGTACGATGAAGGTTGAATGATTTCGTCCTACGTGTTACTCAACTCTCAGGTCATAGTTTTAAGGGCACACTTGAGGAGCAAGCAAACACACAGAAAAATGATGCCATCACCACATATCATTCAATCTGAAAACTTCACAATTTGGGACCCGACCGTTTGTGCATAAACTAATATAGATAATCAATCAACTACATAGAGAATCTAAAAAGAAGTATAGATGAAAATGATGAACAAACCCTTAAGCATTATAATGTAAGACTATATTCCATTCACTAAGATGCAAATGATATAACTTGGAACCGATTTTCAACACAAAAACCCAAACCTATACCAAACAATCGGGTCAGGTTGGACCCAACCCATTTTTTTGTACACCTCTAGATAAAAGCATGTTGGCCGACTTTCAACCCACTTGACCCATTCTGCTATAACTTTTTTTATAATCTTGCCCATTTGACTCACGAGAGATAAAACATAAACAAAATTGACCCATTCATAAGTTCGATAATAAATAATACAACTCACCTTTGTTACTGAGATTGCATTTTACAATGATAGCAGATGGAAATTCAATCTATTATACTATAACCAAATTAGGGCCACTATTTACCATGCTGCTCCCATGTTGGCCTCCGGTTGAAAACTTTGAGACTCATCGCTCAACTTCCTTTTTAACTTTGACCCTTTAAAATCAATTGCGAAGCATAAGTGATTTTTTTTTATTTAAATTTATATTTATTCACTTCTTACCTTCTTTAAAGATGTAGAAGCTAGCGATGATTGGATGAACATACGCAAGATACAAAAAGAAACAAATGATGAATAAATGAATATGATTATATCTTTATGTTCATTCAAAATTCACATCACTCTTCTTTTGCTTTCATGTAAAAGTACCCCCTTCTCAACCTCTGCAAAAATAAAATAATAACAACAAAAAAACCTTAATTAAATTCATACAGTATGATGATAGAGGTGGTGATGTATTTCAATCCATCAATGGGTCGATTTCAGCAATGAATTTTTCAAACAACTTGACTAAACGAATGCTTTCTAAATCACTCTTTGAAAAGAAAATATATTAAAATGATTTGAGGATGAGTTTAGGGATGTGAACTTATGACAAGACACATACCCAACACACATTTTGAGGGTTTGGGTTTAGTCTAAACATGTTTGAGTCAGTTTTTAGTTGAGCCCGCGAATACATTTAGCTAAACAGGTTGGGTTTGGGTTGAGTTAGCGGGTTCGGAGGTTGACCTGTTTAACCCATTTGTTTTTTATTTGTTTTTATGTCACAACTTAAAAAGATTGGGAAGAGAAATTGAAATCGGTAATGTAATCGAAACGTAATTGTTTTATATCCATTTGTAATTATTTGTATGTTTGTAATTTTAGAGTATAAATATACTATAAGAAAATAATAAAAAAAATAAAAACTCACCCTAGGCTAATGCCCGCGTTAAACGCGACTTTAACCAAAAACAAATTATATATGTTTGATGTGCACATAATGCAACATATAAATTACATCAATTGTGGCATAAAACTAACCCTTTTTTAGTACTAATGTTGGAAAAAGTGTGTTTTTGTCTTCCTTTTGTATTTTCAGGATTAAATGAGCTCAAATTAACAAAAGAAGCAAAAAGGCAGCTAAATCTAACATAAATACAAGAAAAGGAACAAACGTGGCATGCCCGACCTCACCGACAACATCTTCCCAAGCAAAATAAGAGAACAGAAGGCTGAACATGCCCCGTGCTCAGTGAACACGGGGGCGTGCCCAAGTGCCAGCATAAAAGACAAAGCAATCGAAGCTTCTATCGCCCACCACGGGGCCGTGCTCAGCGGACACGGGGTCATGGTCAACTATAAGATTCGCAGAATCCAGGCAAATCTTGATAGTACAGATACGCTTCTGCACATGGGGGCGTGCCCAGCGGACACGGGGGCGTGGTCAACTAATGCAGACAAACTGCAATTAATGAAGACAGAGAAGAGGATGGACACGGGGCCGTGCCCACTGGACACGGGGCCGTGCCCGAGCCACTGTTCAGGCTATAAATAGGGGTGCTTGGCTCATTTGCAAACCATCCCTTGGCACACCACCTCTCTCACACTTCACCCACCACCATCACAACACCATCATCCATCACCATCATCCATTGTCCATCATAGAGTGTGTGAGTCGCCTCGGGATCCAAGATTGATCGTAAGAGTTCTTGACAATCAAAGTCCATGTTTGCCTAAGTCTCTTACATCACTTGGTGAAGAAAAGTGTCTAGTGTAATACTTTTTATTTTTAATATTTTCGCACTTTTTACTTAGTTATGTATTAATGACTTTAATAACTAGTTTCTTATGTTGAAGGTGATTCTTCCTTATCGTTTGTCCGTGGTGTCTTGGCATTATTTTACTGTCTATATAAAATAAAAGATTTTCACCATTCATATCTCCACGGTCGATATGGAGGTATGTTGGCTACCTGGTCGGGGGTTAAGGGAATGGTTTGGTAAGAGTCTTGCCTTGTTCAGTGTATAGATCCTGCAAGGACCTGGGTCAAATTTAGTAGGACCTCCTTCAATACCCACCGGTATTGGATGGTGGGGGTCTAAACTCTTTGATCCCCTCATATGTAAGCTACTATTAATACTTTAACCCGGCTACTTAGGACTGTATCCCTGCTGACTCAGACTACTTAGCCGAGGGTAACGTCACCTTCAAAAGAGGGGCCTACCATAATATGCATTAATAACTTAATTAATTATCTTTCAATAATCTGACCTTTAGGATTGTATCCTTGCTGACTCAAACTACTGGGTTGAGGGTAACGTCACCTTCAAAAGAGGGGCCTACTACAATAACTAAGATAATCTCTTAAAAAGTGCAAAAGTGCGGAAATAATCAAAGGTTACACTAAACACGAGTCGGAGCCAAGTGATTCATCTTGTCTATCTGTTTTTATTTTTATTTTATTTTTCAGTATTTTAGTTAGTTTTTATTTTTCTAGTTTAAAAACAATTTTTCTAACTTTTGATTTAGTTAGACGTTGAGGATAAACCGGTACTAAAAGCTCTTGTGTCCTTGGACGACCTCGGTATCTTACCAACACTCTACTACGCTCACGATGGGTGCACTTGCCCATATGTGTGTTTGGTGTTAGTAAAATATCGTGTTTTATAAATTTAAAACTTGACTAACGTGTAAAAAGGGCTTAATATATACTTAAATACCTATCACACTTTACGCACATCAAGTTTTTGGCGCCGTTGCCGGGGACACAAGGATTTTAAGAAAGCTTAAAATCGACGGCCTAATCAATTTTTCAAAACTTTTTCAAAACGCGCGCACCTTTTTTCTGCATTTTAGTTTAGTTTTGCATTTACAGTAGGTTGAACGCGGGCCGTGCTCACTGAACACAGGGCCGTGCTGTATATTTTTCATAAAACACCCAGATACAGTAGCTTGAACACGGGGCCGTGCTCACTGAACACACCCCGTGCTCAACGAAATCAGTAACTTTAATTAAAACGCCCAGATACAGATTCTGTACACGGGGCCGTGTCCACTGAACACGGGGCCGTGTCCAGCCTCTGTTTCCGTTTTTATTTTTTGTTTTCTGATCTCGAGACTTGGTTGTGGTCTACTGAGTGATTCTTATGGATCAATACTCAGGAGGTTACAACTACACCTATGAGGAGGATGATTATAGGAGTAACTATTGCACTAATTGTGGTGACCCGCACTCGGTTCAATATTGTAACTTATATCAACCATCCACTTCATACACCTACTATGAGGAGCCCAGGTACGAGCCATCAACTTCATACATATCCTATGAAGACCAAAGGTATGAACCTCCTCCCTCATACTCGTATTTTGATGAACCAAGGTATGAGCCTTCTTACTCATACTTTGAGGAAACAAGATATGAGCCACCACCTTCATATGCTTACTATGAGGAACCATAGCGTGAACAACCCACCTCATATGAGTATTATGAAGAACAAAATTACGACCCTTATCCATCATATGCTTGCAATGAAGAACAATGGTGTGAACCATCTACTTCATATGGGTATTATGAGGAAAAAAGGATCGAACAACCGGATTCAAGCTTTGAAAATCCCGATCCTTTTTCTATAACCGAAGTGACCGATAGGATATTAGAACACCTTAAAGTTATCGAGCGCTATATAAAAGAATCTCGCGCAAGGGAAGAGGAGTCCCGCGCAAGAGAAGAATTAAATAAAGAAGAGATAATTGAAAGTGTGAAAATGGAAGAACAAATAAGTGAAAAACCGACACATGAGTTAAACAACGAAAAAGGTGAGCCCGACAACACTAAAATTCAAGAAGAGTTTAATTTTGAAGAAATTAATCTCTTGTCACATTCTTTTGAAAATCATTGTTTAGTTTCCACTCATGCTAAGTTTTTAAAAGAGTTAAACACTAACACTAAAATTGACGAAATGGTAAGTGTTAAGTTAACTAATGATCAAACCTCGCTAATAAAAGAAGACCCATTTGAAATCAACATTACACCGGTTCCATGTTTTTTTCAAAATTCATTTATTAGTAATGTCACAATTGATAAAGATCTTTGCGTTAACATAATGCCCAACTACATTTTCGAAAAATTAAGTATTAGTGATTTTTCTCCACTTCAAATACCCATTTTTCTATCTAATCGGAAAATAATAAAATCAATCGGTGTAGTTGAGGATGTCTTGGTTCAAACAAATCAAATGGTAATCCCAACCGACTTTGTCATCCTCGATGACGCTCCTCTAGTCTTGGGACGACCCTTTGTAAAAACCCACGAAGCTTTGAAGAACCGGAAGTATAACAATCTACCTATTCAATTAGGGGCATTTAAAAAGAGTGTCAATCTTGAACGGTCAATGAAATATCCATTCGGCAATAATGACCCCCTAATTGAAGATGAAGATGAACCACCCGATACAAGTGAAAAGTTTGACCACTTTGTTGAAGAAGAGGTCGCCATAGAACAAACTTTTAAAGTTCTTGGTCAAAATGAGCAACCAAATAAAGAGTCTCCTAAAGACCCACCTCTTAAGCTCAAAGAACTTCCAAAAGGTTTGGAATATGCTTTTCTAGACAAAGATGGTAAATCACCTGTAATTATTTCATCTAAGTTAGATAGTTTAGAAAAAGAAAAATTAATTAACCTTTTGAAAAAACACAAAAATGCGATTGCTTGGAAGCTTGTAGATATTAAAGTAATAAGTCCTTCCATGTGCACGCACAAAATTTTAATGAATGGTGACTACAAATCGGTAATACAACCACAAGATTGAGTAAATCCAAATGTTCAAGAAGTGGTTAAAAATGAAGTCATCAAATTACTTGACGTCGGACTTATTTATCCTATCTCCGATAGTCATTGGGTAAGTCCCGTCCAAGTAGTTCCAAAGAAAGGAGGTATGACGGTAATAACTAACGAAAAGAATGAATTAATACCAACGAGAACCGTCACAGGATGGAGAGTATGTATAGATTATAGACGATTAAATGAAGCAACAAGGAAAGATCACTTTCCTTTGCCCTTCATTGATCAAATGTTCGAAAGATTATCCGGTCATAAATTTTGCTGTTTCTTGGATGGTTTTTCAGGTTACTTTCAAATCCCGATAGCACCCGAAGACCAAGAAAAGACAACTTTCACATGTCCCTATGGAACTTTTGCTTATCGACGCATGCCATTTGGTCTATGTAATGCCCCCTCAACCTTCCAAAGTTTACATGATTTATTGCAGGAAAACCTCATGTGCACCAGGAACACCTATAACATGGCGAGCAACACGTATGCCCGAGTTGGAGCAATCGAGAGAAACATATCTGATATCCAAGATGATATTGGGAATATCCGGGAGTACATAGCGGGGCATGGTGGAGGAGATGATGATGATGAGGACGAGGACATGGACTAGGCGGGAGGAGTAGAGGTAGGAGCAAATGGTTAGAGATCCCACAGGTTAACCCCACCCCCCCCCCTTTATCTTGAACAATTTCCGGCCTGCGTGCCGTGTGTTGAACAATTTACTTTCCTTTAACTCTTTTTACTTTCTACTTTTGTTTTTCTTTTTAACTTTGTGATGTGGATGTTGAACTTGGTAATTTAGGATGTTTGCTATGGTTTGGTGTAGTGTTTATTGATAAAACAGGTACATACGAGGCTTAGAGCACTAAACATTAGTGCTACTAAAGCCGGGACAGGAAAACCAGAGCCAGAAACCTGTTTTTCAATTTTGCAGATTGTCTACACGGGGTCGTGCCCACTCCCCCAGACCTGCTGTTTGTTTAAATCTGCAGACTTTTGCCAGACACGGGGTCGTGTCCAGCCGCCACGCCCCCGTGTCCACCTTCTGTAAGTTTTCGTTACTGGCAACTGAACACGGGGTCGTGTCCATCGAACACGGGACCGTGTCCAGACGCCCTGTAACATAAAATTTTGCTTTTTCACACATTTTTACACATTTAATCAACCTAAAAACTTATTTTTGGGACACATTGAGGACAATGTGTAATTTAAGTGTGGGGGGGGGATGCTAACACTTTGAATCTTGCAAGTCCTAATTACAAGCCTTACACAAAACTCTATTGGAACCGCTAATCACCCCAAAAAATTTCAAAAAATTCTCATTTTTTTACTTGTCTAGGTTTAACTTGTGACTTTCAAATTCTATAAAGGTTATATTTTTACAAATTTACAACCGATAGCGTCGTGATAAAAAGAACCAACATAAGAAAATTATGAAAAGGCATGACAAGTTTAGTTAAAATTTGATTATATATACTTGATCACATAAAAACTCATTCCCACAAAAGTGAGTTTTGAGCCTTTATTGAGCATACAAATACATATCTTTAAACTAAATGCTCATTTTTTGTTTCTTTTGTGAATAGCCGCTTGGCTCTTACAACTCTAGAACTTGCCACGACGATACATTCCCGGTCCTTACCAACTTAAACCCAAGTAAGTAAATGATGGAGGCATTAGGACTAACCCTTTTTTTATTTCTACACCATTATTTTTCTTTTTTTTACCACCTGCCCAAAACCCCCCTAGTTAACCCCTTTGAGCCTAAACCTTTTCATTTCTTAACCCAAACCTAACACCCTTTTACCCACCAAAACTTTTTTATTTTTAACCCTTTGTTTTAGTAACAAGCTCGGTTTTTCGTATGACTTTTCGAAAAAAAAATGATGATGAAGCAAAAGAAATAAACAAGCAAGTTTATCAAAAATAATTTTGTTTGAATAATGGCTTCATCAAAATAAAAATTGCAAAAATAAAAAGTCTTACGAAAACCGATGCTTTTTACGCTTTTCGCCATTTTCTACTAACCACTAACCCAACCACCTACCTTTAACCCAAGCCTAACCCTTCACCCAAAAGTCCTCTTGATATTTACAAAGGTATATAGTTAAAAAGGAGGAGGATTGATTGCTTGGCAAGCCTATGGTAGGAGTAAGTTCCATGCCGCTCTCGTGTGATTCACTAAAATACATCTTCGGCCGAGTGTTGAGTGATCCCCCGTGAGGTATGTGAACTTGTATATAAATGGAATTTTAAAAAAGGCATGTTATGCCCCAATAAGTAATTTATCATATGAAAAGTTTTAAATAAATCATGACGAATAGGATTGTAAATAAATAAAAATAAAACTTAATAAAGAATCTTGGAAATCCCGACACTCTATGACAAGCCCAAAAACCTTCTCTTCTACCCATTCCATTTGGGAGTGTAAAGCCACATTATAAAGAGTTTTGCTTGAGGACAAGCAAAGATTCAAGTGTGGGGGTATTTGATGTGCACAAAATGCAACATATAAATTACATCAATTGTGGCATAAAACTAACCCTTTTTTAGTACTAATGTTGGAAAAAGTGTGTTTTTGTCTTCCTTTTGTATTTTCAGGATTAAATGAGCTTAAATTAACAAAAGAAGCAAAAAGGCAGCTAAATCTAACATAAATACAAGAAAAGGAACAAACGTGGCATGCCCGACCTCACCGACAGCATATTCCCAAGCAAAGCAAAACAAGAGAACAGAAGGCTGAACACGCCCCGTGCTCAGTGAACACGGGGGCGTGCCCAAGTGCCAGCATAAAAGACAAAGCTATAGAAGCTTCTATCGCCCACCACGGGGCCGTGCTCAGCGGACACGGGGCCGTGGTCAACTATAAGATTCGCATAATCCAGGCAAATCTTGATAGTAAAGATATGCTTCTGCACACGGGGGCGTGCCCAGCGGACACGGGGGTGTGGTCAACTAATGCAGACAAACTGCAATTAATGAAGACAGAGAAGAGGATGGACACGGGGCCGTGCCCACTGGACACGAGGCCGTGCCCGAGCCACTGTTCAGGCTATAAATTGGGGTGCTTGGCTCATTTGCAAACCATCCCTTGGCACACCACCTCTCTCACACTTCACCATCCACCCACCACCATCACAACACCATCATCCACCACTATCATCCATTGTCCATCATAGAGTGTGTGAGTCGTCTCGTGATCCAAGATTGATCGTAAGGGTTCTTGACAATCAAAGGCCATGTTTGCCTAAGTCTCTTACATCACTTGGTGAAGACAAGTGCCTAGTGTAATACTTTTTATTTTTAATATTTTCGCACTTTTTACTTGGTTATGTATTAATGACTTTAATAACTAGTTTCTTATGTTGAAGGTGATTCTTCCTTATCGTTTGTCCGTGGTGTCTTGGCATTATTTTATTGTCTATATAAAATAAAAGATTTTCACCATTCATATCTCCACGGTCTATATGGAGGTATGTTGGCTACCTGGTCGGGGGTTAAGAGAACGGTTTGGTAAGAGTCTTGCCTTGTTTAGTGTATAGATCCTGCAAGGACCTGGGTCAAATTTAGTAGGACCTCCTTCAATACTCACCGGTATTGGATGGCGGGGGTCCAAACCCTTTGATCCCCTCATATGTAAGCTACTATTAATACTTTAACCCGGCTACTTAGGACTGTATCCCTGCTGACTCAGACTACTTAGCCGAGGGTAACGTCACCTTCAAAAGAGGGGCCTACCATAATATGCATTAATAACTTAATTAATTATCTTTCAATAATCTGACCCTTTAGGATTGTATCCTTGCTGACTCAAACTACTGGGTTGAGGGTAACGTCACCTTCAAAAGAGGGGCCTACTACAATAACTAAGATAATCTCTTAAAAAGTGCAAAAGTGCGGAAATAATCAAAGGTTACACTAAACACGAGTCGGAGCCAAGTGATTCATCTTTTCTATCTGTTTTTATTTTTATTTTATTTTTCAGCATTTTAGTTAGTTTTTATTTTTCTAGTTTAAAAACAATTTTTCTAACTTTTGATTTGATTAGACGTTGAGGATAAACCGGTACTAAAAGCTCTTGTGTCATTGGACGACCTCGGTATCTTACCAACACTATACTACGCTCACGATGGGTGCACTTGCCCATATGTGTGTTTGGTGTTAGTAAAATATCGTGTTTTATAAATTTAAAACTTGACTAACGTGTAAAAAGGGCTTAAAATATACTTAAATACCTGTCACACTTTACGCACATCAATGTTCAAATTTAATACTATGTAAAAACACATACATTGAAATAATAACTTATTTTACATAACACGGTAAATAAATCCCAACACACACCAAAAGGAAATTGTTTAGCAATAACAAATAATTTGTTTTCCATACCATTCAACTCAAATGGTATTTTATCCGGAAGTTTAAAAAGACTGGATTTGACCTTCGAGTAACCCATTTTACTAAAATTAGCTGAACTTTAATATTAAATTTTAAATAACTGTAAATCCAAGTATGATACCTAATCAGGAGTGAACTCTTGCACTACTAAAGTGGATGCAGATGGCAATAAAGACAAAGTGAAATGAACCAACACAATAGAAATATACAACAATTGATTTATGTTTTATGCTAATCGATCCAACTGAGTACAATCGAAGTTGAATAAACTATGAATAAAACTTATTTAACTATAGAAACATAATATATTGTTTACAAAATTTTCTTTTAAGTCTAGTCAGGGCCGGCCCTGAGAATTCGTATACCCTGTTCGAGCTCGAAAAAACGTGCCCTTAGGCCTTAACGAATTTGAGTATTGGGTTCACTAAAGATTTAAATCTCACGTCAATGGGCTAATAACTAATATAAACCATAAAAATAGCTTTGTAAGTGGGCCTATGTTGGTGTTTGTATGGGTATACCCTATTAATTTATTTTTTACATATGCATATCAGATTTTTTTTAGAATAACGTGCCCTTCGAAATATCGGGCCCTTGCCGGTGGTCCTCCCCGCCCACCCTCATGGCCGGCCATGAGTCTAGTGTTAGCATCTGAACATCGTGGATCTCAAAGCGATCATCCAGTATACTATCAAACACATACCTTCAAAATAAAAATAATAATGAAATATAAACAATATACATTCTCACTTCATGAGGTTATGGTACCTGCAATAGTTTATTAGTAACAAAAAATGTAAACTGCAATGTATTACATGAACTTCTACCGGCTAACAGTACCTGATTGCAAAGTCCTTAGGTTTTTTTGTATTAGTTAACAGTGTATTGTACAAAAGCCTCATACCTTGTGTAAAAAACATACCCAAATAGGCTATAGAAAAATGCAACACCAAATTCAGTCATGGTTTTAACATTCTTAAGTCCCGTTTGGTGAGAGAATCCAATTGGTTATCATATCATTATCATAGCAATAAGAGTAGTATACATTTTACCCACTTTGACAGAAGGTTCAACTTCATTGATTCCATATTCACTTGTCCAATCATGAAAAAAGTGCAAGTAAAACTAAGTTTATAGCCAATAGTTACATGTATAAGAGAGAGAGAGTATTAATGAGAAAAAAACAGACCTGGCCCATTTGATTGTTTCCTATTTGACCCGTTAAAATCTCCTACTTGATACGACTGTCTATTCACTTTGACTTTCTAGGTCAAATCCAGCTGGCATTTCCGCATCACCACAGTCAACATTTAGCACCACATCACCTGCACCAGTCTCATCATGGTTTTCAACAGGGTCTACAAATGCTAAAGGAGGGCAACTAGTACCTCTTTTCCCATTTTCATGACGGAAGTCAGCTTTCTCTGCCACATCAACCTCCATGTCATCACCATGCTACTAAAGTGGAACTTCATTCTCAGAAGTATACTCAATGTCATTAGTTCCTTCATACACATAGGTTCATTCCTTCTTCCCTCTTTCTTAAGCTGTTCATACACATCTTATAAGCATGTTAACGTCTAACAACAAAATATTTTTTTGCCCCTCTTCAATAAATATTAATTTTCCGTCAAATAAACATCATGATAATGTTCACAGACAAAGGACTAACTATGAAATCATATAAATATTGAAAAATTAACATTTAAAGAAGATCCGTGTTATATATGAAGATAGTAAATGACTTGTCATATATCCATCTATACCTGAAGTACTTCTTTCCCGTGAGGCCTTTGGTAATCTGAACTACTCAGATTTTTGCTTTATTTCTTGTTGTAAGTGAACCTGTATATCCACAGAATGAATTTAGGAAGGTTAAAAAGAATGAGAATGAAGAGGTGACATACCAAGTTCAGTCATCATCATCGAACCGTTCAATCACATAAACCAAACTAAAAACCATAGTCTCCAAAAAAAACTTTAAACTTTAAAAAAATAGTAAAGCATAAGATTTGTACCTTTAAGGAGGTTACCGTCCGACGGGGCTTTAGCCATTGCAACAACCACCAAAAGTTGTTTACAGACAAATATCAATACAAATCTCAATAAAGACTATAAAATTCAAACTCAGTAGAAATTAAAAAAAAATCGCCTGACCTGTGCTCAATTGCTCAGATGTTTGATACCCACACAAGTAAGGTCACGATTACTCCGCTCCAAAAATTGGTAATGCAAATCAAACATAAGTAACTGAAGATGTCGCTAGCAGTTTCTCAGTGAAGCAATCGATCAAAGAGGCAACACTGAAAGCAAAACCTGAAAGCAAAATCATAACGTTGTTTTAAAAGAAATCAATTGCTAACACCGAAAGTAATACTTGAAAGCCAATCGAAGCCTCCTCTCAACCTCACTTACTTTATTCTATCAGCCCCAAATCAATATGCAAAATAAATAATAACAATTAGAGCTCAAAATCAACAATCAAATTCAAACTAAACACTTAACCATTCTTAACTAAATATTTGTGTTCAAAATCAACAAATTATTCAAATAATAACATGAAACTGTGAAATCTAAAAAAATGCAGCCAAAAGGTTTCTAAAGAAGCAAAGAACATGAGTGTCACTTATAAGCATAACTCTATATTAATTTATTTTCCGCTAAAACGTACCAAAGTGGATCGCCGGAACCCTAGCAGCCATTGCCGGTGGCGGTGGCTAGGTCTTCGAGACACCATCAACGCTGCAAAAAGGAAACCAAAAACACTAAAACATACCTTATACGAAGCCGTCTTGAACAAATCTTGTTCAAACGGTCGCCTAAAGGCTGAGTGGTCTAATATCACAGCTGACACCAACATCAAATCTTTAACCTAGTGAAACAATTTCGCTCTTTGTCGTTCTTCTGGTCCTAAACTTCAACCATCCGACCTTATGTTCAGTACAACCTAACAAAATCGAGGAACAAATCTAATGAAACTGAAATTGAATGGACTGAACATCAATTTTGCAAGAAAAAAAATACCCAAATCGTTACATCAAACAAACACTCGATGATCGAGTTAAACTGATCAGATTTAAAAGCCCTAATTGTTCCGATACTCCATACTCCCATAACAATGTTTTGATTTTGTCTCTGCAGAACTCATTTTCACTTTCTTCTTCCTAAAAACTGCAACCACTTCCTTTTGATTCACCAAATTCATAATCAAAATAAATTAAAAATCAAAACCAAAACAAAATAATAGTAGGGTTAAAAATAGTACCTACTGCCATTGATGAAGAAGAAGAAGAAGAAAGTAGCGATGATGGATTTGATTTCGTCCGATGATGTTTGAGAGAGGGATTAGATGAGATTTAGGGTTAATGGTGATAGAAGGGAAACTTATGAGAGAAAGGTAAGATGGAGGTCATCACCGATGATCTTCAGAGAGAGAGAGAGAATGATAATTAGGGTTAAATGTTACAATGAAGGTTACAGTGTAATAGAAACGTACAAAAGAAGCTATTCTAATCCTCAAACCAGAGCTATGCCACGTGTACAATGATGTGTCAGCTTATGTGGCCCAAACCAATGGGTGACATGTGTCCCCCAAGGTTTCATTTATTATAGATATAGATAGATTGATACATGTTGACTAAAAGAAAAAAAGGAACAAAATGTAACAACAATACTTTTTTAGGGAGTTTAAAAAAGTGTTCTTGGAGCCACAACACACCAACACTTCATCTTCATCCATTCTCCACCATCCAAACCCTAACCCCTAACCCTCAACTCTCCTTCAAGACTCAAGATTATGGTTCGGTGCTCGTATTCATCCTCCGGTGATCGCGCCTCTTCGACCATGAACGGCTAGTCTCTTGGGTTTCACCCCGGTATAGATTGTTGTAAGAATTTTTAGGGTTTATGCATTTGTATTTTCATTTGATTTTGTGACAAATTGTTTAGTATTTGAAACCTTTGATAATTGTCGTGCATTTGAATTGAACTTGTGAATTGTCGAATGATTATAAAATTTGACTTTGCGAAATGAATTTGTACACTTATGCCTTATCGTAGGTTAGGATTTACATGTCCGAGGTAACAAAGTGCATTACGGTTCGTTGTCTATGACGTCGATAGCAATTGGCACCTAAGCTTCGTGATAGTAATCCGTTAATCACTATATGCAATTGAATCAAGTTAAAACATGTAGGAACCCTATGTCTTGCAATAATCGAACCGGGTGTGGAACTTGTCTCTAATTTCTTGCTTTAATCATTTAGTAATTTAGTTGCAATTTTAGTTAATTACAAGTGTTTTAGATATACCAATTGTCGGGTCACTCCGATTTATTTTCCAACCAACTAAACTTATAAAAAAATTAGCAATTTTCATAATTACATTGTACATTTTTGTAAATAGTCTAACTAGTCGAACAGGTCGTGCGATACTGACCACATGCTCTTCGTGGATTCGATACCTGACTTACCCTAGCTACCTAGGTTTAATTGGGTTTTTTACTGATCGGGACGACACGGTCACGTCACTTGTCGGAGCTATACGTCTCTTTTATGGGCAAGAAGTGAGCTGACTTAGTCAGTCTATCCACGATGACCCAAATCGTGTCATTGCCATGTTTGGTCTTAGGTAACTTGGTAATGAAATCCATAGTTACCATTTACCACTTCCACGTGGGAATTTCAAGTTGTTGTAGCAGTCCTGACTGTTTTTAATGTTCAACTTTAACTGCTGAACACGTCAGACACTTAGCTACATAGGTGGCTATGGATTTCTTCATACCCATCAACCAATAGTTCTTTTTCAAATTTTGATACATTTCGTCACCTCTAGGGTGAACAGAATATTTGGAATTATGCGCTTCCTGGAGAATTAGATCTCTAAGCCCTCCAAAGATTAGAACCCGTATCCTATCACTCAGTCTAAGGATTTCATCCTTTCTAGGTGACAACTGATCAACAGTTCCACCCAATCCTTCATTAGGAATGTTAGCCTCTAATAAGGCTTGCTTTTGCTCATCCAATAGCTTCTCATTTAAGCTAGACCTGAGCTCAATGCTCTTGGCATTAATCCTAATCGGTTTAACCCTTTCTTTGCGACTCAACGCATCGGCAACCACATTTGGCTTTCCTGGATAATAGCGGATCTCGCAATCATAATCATTCAGCGTCTCCATCCAGCGGCGTTGTCTCATATTCAGATCTTTCTGGTTGAACAGATGCTGGAGACTTTTATAGTCAGTGTATATAATACACTTTGTTCCATACAAGTAGTATCTCCATAACTTTAGTGCAAATACAACGGCACCGAACTCCAAGTCGTTGGTGGTGTAATTCCTTTCGTGCACCTTTAATTGTCGTGATGCATAAGCAATCACTTTGCCTCTCTGCACAGCACACAGTCCATGCCGGTGTGCGAGGCATCACAGTACACTACAAAATCCTCAATACCCTCAGGTAGAGTTTGCACTGGAGCATTTCTCAACTTGTGCTTTAGAATCTTGAAAGATTCTTGGTACTTCGGACCCCAGTCAAACTTGACATTCTTACGGTTCAAAGTAGTTAAAGGAGTGGCTATCCTCAAAAAGTTCTCAATGAACCTCCTATAATAACCGGCCAATCCTAAGACACTACGTATCTCAGAAGGCGACTTTGGTGCTTCCCAATTCATGATGGCTTCTATCTTAGCGAGAACCACCTGGATACCACGCTCACTAATCACGTGTCCAAGAAATTGGACTTCTCGAAGCTAGAACTCGCTCTTGGAGAACTTAGCGTAAAGCTTCTTCTGCTTTAATAACTCTAAGATGCACTGTAGATGTTTCTCGTGATCAGCTTGATTACAAGAATACATAAGCATGTCGTCTATGAAGACAATGACAAACTTATCTAGATACGGATTGCAGACTCTATTCATAAGATCCATGAATGCTACAGGTGCATTTGTGAGCCCAAAAGACATCACTAGAAACTCTTAGTGTCTGTATCTTGTTCTGAAGGCAGTCTTTGGAACATCTTCATTCCTGACCTTTAGTTAATATATATTATGGAATATTTATATATATATATATATATATATATATATATATGGGACTGCTAAAATGAAAACCACCTCCAGTTGTAAGAACCATGAGAACTACACCGTACGGGTCGAGTTGGACCAAAATTTTTTTTCATAAACGTAGATGCGTGTATTATAAACACATTTGTAAAAAAATTTCAAAAAAAAATTGTCGTTTGTGTAGTTTTGAGCACCACAAGTTTGTGTTTATTGGGTACCGTAAATTTTATTTAAAATTTACGGTACCCGTAAACACAAACTTGTGGTGCTCAAAACTACACTCACGACATTTTTTTTTTGAATTTTTTTTAACAAATGTGTTTATAATACACGCATCTACGTTTATGAAAAAAAATTTTGGTCCAACTCGCCCCGGATCAAAAAGTTCACATGGTTCTTACAACTGGAGGTGGTTTTCATTTTAACGGTCCCCTATACATATATATATATATATATATATAGTGTAAGTATCTATGGAAAACCCATTTAATCTAGAAAACTTGGGAAACTTGTTATGTGTGGTCAAGATTAATCCACCTCACTTTCTATATTCAAATGTCTAAAGGGCAATTTCGTCATTTGATAAACCTATCCATATCAAATCACTTTTTTTGTACTTTACCTACCTTTTCCACTCCCCATGTCATCTTGATCCCCACCCCACCAACTTCACCTTTCTCTCTCGATTCCCACCCCACCTTACTTTCTATAGTTCAAGAGATCTTCATCTTCCCTCCATTGATCATTCTCATCTCTTTCTCTCTCACACACAAACTCAAACTCAAACACAGTTCTAATTTTTTATCGGTGTTTCATGGGTGACCCACATGACTTTGTGGATGATCTTAGTGCGTACTCTCCTAGACGTGTATTCCGTAACAACTTCATCGGTGATCGAAGCCACCAAATCTGAAGATCGAAGCCACCATTGAAGATCGAAGCACCCATCAAAGCTCTCAAAGAAAAGGAAGCTCGGTGTCATTTTAATCACATCTTTGTTTCTGTTTTTTAGAGAGAGAAAGCTAATGTTTTGGAAGGAGAAACAACATTTTTCATCTTGTTCACCTAGACACCAAGAACACACACACAAGTGTGTGAGAGAGAAACAGGTTTAAAGATCTTACTTTTGTTATTTATGTAATTTGTTTAGATTTATACTTTGTATAACGTTTGGTAGATTTAAAATCAGAGCTAGTTTGTTTATTTTATTTTTTAAATCAAGATCTAGAAGAAATTTTTGTATGTTGTATTTCTTTCTTCAAAGTGTATTGATATTTTTTATGAAGATTAATGTTAAATTTCTAAATTGTTTGTCCAGCGATTTTGAGTTAATGATTGCTTTTAGTTGGATTTTTTTTTTTTTTGTGTGTGTGGGGGGGGGGGGTGAGCTGGGTTTTTTTAGGGTTTATAAATTGGATTTGGTTTAATTTGTTTTCTGGTTTTGTTTAAATTCAGCATCACCATTGATGGTAGATAATTAGTTTGAAAATCCATAATTTTTACGATGTATGTTTCAAATTTCTTTGTTGTTTAGTTGTTTTTTGAATAAATTCACTCCGATATTACATTTTCATTACCTTTAGAAAGTCCATAATTTAATCGGATATCGGGTTTGTTTTACAAATAGAAATTCGTGTTTTTTACGGGCATAATTTTCTACATATGTTACATTTCTATCAGCTACATTTATGTGAAGAGTATATTGATATTTTTTACGAAGATTAATGTTGACTTTCTAAATTGTTTGTACAGAGTATATTGATATTTTTACGAAGATTAATGCTAAAATTTCTAAACTGTTTGTCATATATGTTGTAACACGTGTTACACTGAGGGTTACATATGTTGCATACAGGGTGTTACATGTGTTACACCCAGTGGGCTAGACATGTATACACATGTTACATGTTGATGTTACCTGCGTCTAACACATGGTGTTACATGTGTTACATATGTTGCATACAGGGTGTTACATGTGTTACATATATAGCCTCTTGTCTAACACATGAGTATGCACTTGTTAATGTAATTAGGTTTTGTGGTTTTTTATTTACCAATTCAATATCTAACATATACAAGAAACATGTTTGTTAGCACATATGTTCTTTTTATTAAGTTTCATGAGAATGACAAGCGTTTATATGCAAATATAATATAACATGATGTAATATGACGTGTACCTATTTATCCCTTTAATTTGTTACACTAGTCTCATATACTGCTAGTTACATATATTACTTATTTATCAATTGATGTGACGTTTTGGATGATGTAATGTTGTTACATATGTAATTTTACTAAGTTTAAACTAACACTGGCGGAGCTGCACATATGTAACATATGTTACGCTAGAGGATAACACATGTATAGCCACATTACGCATGTTACATATGGTTTTTACATGTGTTACACAAGTGGTTTTGACATGGTTTTTACACGTGTTTTTACATGTTTTTGTTAGTTTGGTTGCTTGTTTGGGGTGTTTTGATCTGAATACTAACTGTTTTTTTGTGTTATACTAGGCGGTAATACATGTATAGGCATGTTACATGTGTTACAACAAAAAGGTTACACATGTGTAACATGTAAGAGTAAAGATATCTTTTTTCATTGTTACTTGAAAAGATATCTTGTTTTGAAGTAACAGTAAAGATATCTTTTTTCATTGTTACTTGAAAAGAATAGGTAGTTGTAACATGTGTTACACATTTTAAAATTGTCTATCTTTTTCAAATAACAACAGGCATTGTGACATGTATCTGGATAATGTAAAGGGTTCGAATAAGACTATGCATTTTATTTGGAGTTCTGACACTTGTTACATGTGTTACCCCCGACATGTAACATGATTTTGTGCTAACCGCCTACCCTCTTTTTTCCCAGGTACAACATGATTGGTGAAGCTCAGTATGTTCTTCGTTACTTAGTTTAACATATGTACGTTTCATGTGAAACATAAACAATATCCCGCTCGTGTTTCAACATGTATTTTGGTTGTAATTTGACAATGGCATGGTTGCCCTTAACTTGTTTTACTAGATGTGTATATTCTTGTGTATGGTACCACTTTTATATGTTACCTTTACCACTTTTTATGTTTAACGACCTATTTTTGTTTTTTAAAAGGGTGCACCTCTGTAACCAATTCGGTAACCAATCAAACCATCATGTGATTACTTTTATGTGATTACTTCGATTATATTAGATGAAAATGATTCCCATGTGTTGCATTTACTTTTGTAACGTGTGTTACAAATCACATGTACTAGCATGTTTGGATGTATACATGTTACATATACTAAGTGTTTTATAGGGGAAGGATGTATAGAAAACCCACTTTAATTTAAAAAACCCGGGAAACTCAAAGCTCCCGATGTTTTTTTTTTTTTAAATTACACATGTTTTTAAGGGTTTTGGGCAAAAAAAAAATCAAAAAAGCGCCGAGTAGATATTTTAAAAAAAAATAAACAAGTTTTGGTGTAACACGTGTTACATTCATCTGACATATTTGTAACACGTGTTACACCAAAACTTGTTTATTTTTTTTTTAAATATCTACTCGGCGCTTTTTTGATTTTTTTTGCCCAAAACCCTTAAAAACATGTATATAACATGTGTATATTATTTTTTTTTAAATTCGGGAGGTTAGAGTTTCCCAAGTTTTCTAAATAAAAGTGGGTTTTCTATAGATACTTACATGTGTTTTATATATACCAAGTGTGTTTCATACACACATGTAACATGCGTATGCCATTGTGGTGCATATACTCATGTTACATGTATACGTATGTTATTCACTACATCGTATGTAACACATGTTACTCATGTTACATGTATATGTATGTTATTCACTATATATGTGCCTTGTTTTTATTCACTACATCGTATGTAACACATGTTACTTACATGTTCCACCATGTACTGCATTTACTTACTTAAGATGCGTAACACATGTTACAATTGCTTATTGTTTCCAAGTAACATTAAAGGTATGTACCTTGTTTTCTACTTCATCCTGTGTAACACATGTTACACTTGTTAATTAGTATCAAAGGTTACAATTGAAACAATATGTTGACCACCCAATGCTCGTCTACTACTTTTCTTACAATTGGTAATGAATAAAACATGTTAACTAATAACACATGTAACTGATAACTGGTAACCAAATACATTTCCCACCATAACTATTTAACATCCAGACACCAACATATTACAGAGAAGACCATAATGGTCATATTGTATTTTGGGTTATGGCCATAATTTAAAATAAACAAAATTCGTGGTGACTACGATAGTTACAAAAACCACCACGCATATATCACTAGCCAGTTGACTTGTTATAAACAAAAGTTGTGGTACCCAAGATAACTACAAAAACCACCATAGATGTTCCCACAAAAACTGTAGAAAAGACAACACTACCACACTCAGCGCCCTCCCATAAATGAGGCAGCTTCTATCTTGCCTTTCAAAGTGTTAGAGGGCGACAACAGAATATTATGAGTGGCATACTTCGTCCGCAACTTTCTCACCTCCTTCATTTTCCTGCTCCCATTTGTTAAAGGGCGACAACAGGATATGAGTGACGTTCAAAGTGTTAGAGGGCGACAACAGAATATGAGTGGCATACTTCGTCCGCAACTTTCCTACGCACGACCTCCCCTTCAGCTTCTTCTCTTTCTTCATCCCATTCATCGTCCGTTTCTTCGTCTACTTTCTTTCGCTTTTTCGGTATCTTACCAGTTTGCGATCTTGTTACTCTCTTTGTTGCTGCAAATAAAACAGGTTTAACACATGTTACTTAATTTCATTAAAATAAAACAGGTTACCTAATATGTTTTTTATAAAATAAAGTCAGGTTTAACATATGTTACCTATTTTTATAAAAATAAGACAAGTTTAACACTTGTTACATAACTTGGAAAAAATATGAGAGCTTAACACATGTTAACTAATCTGATAAAAATAATATAGGTTTAACACATGTTACATAATTTGATAAAAATAAGACAGGTGTAACACATGTTACACTAACATGTTTACCTAATAGGAGAGGTTTAACACATGGTAATAAGACAGGTTTAACACACGTTTACATCATTTGATAAAAATGAGACAGGTTTAACACATGTTACACTAATATGTTTACCTAATCAGGGAGGTTTAACACATGGTACCCTAATAAGAAGGTTTAACATATGTTACGCTAATATGTTTATATGCTTTTTAGTCCGTTGACTTGTACCCTAATATCAGACAGGTTTAACACATGTTACGCTAATATATTTATATGCTTTTGAGCCCTTAGACTTGTACCCTAATATCAGAGGTTTACCTAATTTGTTTTTGACAGAAAACAAGGCAGGTCTAACACATGTTACCTAATATGTTTTTGATAAAAAATATAAGACATGTTTAACACAAGTTTTTGATCGTAAACAAGACGGGTTTAACACATGTTACAAATCAATAGTTTTAACGTGCAGTTGGCAAGTTGGCAATCCAAAAAAAAATAATAATAAATAACCCGAGACTGTTTCTACTCAAAATAACTAACACTTCCTAGTCGCATTCAAAACAAAAATCACCATCGATCGGACCAAAAAACACCTACCGATTGGAAAAAAAAAACATAAAAACCAACATTAACACTTTCTAGTCTCATTCAAAACAAAAATCACCACCGATCAAATCACACACCGATCGGACCAAAACACCTACCGATCGGAAAAAACAGAAAACCCAACATTTATCCGATCAAAACACCTACCGATCGGAGAAAAGAAAAAATCATCACCGATCAAAACACCTACTGATAAAAAATCGAACCAAACTTACTTGCTTCTGCACTTAGTTCTTGCTTTCTTCCATTTTCGGCAACTTTTACCGGTCAGATCATCTTCTCTGGTGCCCCTTTTCTTCTCCGGTCAGATCATCTTCTCCGGTCAAAACACCTTTTTCCGGTGCCCCTTATCTTCTCCGGTCAGATCATCTTCTCCGGTGCCCCTTTTCTTCTCCGGTGGGTTTTGGGAAGATCGATTGTTTGAGAGAGAAAGAGATGAATTTGGGTTGAGTATTTTGAAATGTTTGAAATGAGGTTGGGGTATTTGATTAGTTCTTATAGATATTCGTGCACCTCCTTTAATGCATGTCAAATCACATAATATTATAATATATAAAATGTACTACAATTATGGTTGATTTTACCCATATGCCCTTGAAGTACCTTTATTGACTTTATCACTCTATTTAATTTAATTCAAAAAGGCTTCAAATTTTATGAGCCATTGGATGATCTTGATCAATGGTCATAGATTGGGTTTCCTAGGTTTTCTTAGTACAAATAAGTTTTCTATACATCCATGCCCTATATATATATATATATATATATAAGGGAAGTCTTGGTAGAAAACCCCCCAAATTAAGAAAACTCTGAAAACCCATTGCATGGTCCATATTACGCCACGTGTCAGCATACTCCTACTTTTTGCTTTAAGGGTATATGTGTAATTTTGCATATATTCCCAAAGATATTTTCCTCCATTTGTCCTTTCATGTCCCATCATGTCTTCAACCCATCATATACCTTTACTTTTTACATTTAAATAAAGATTTTATTTTTTCATAAAGGCATTCTTCTTTATTGAGATCTAGTTCCACCATTGTTGAACCATGGAGCATCCTCCAACATCTGATCTGAAATAACATCAGTGACATTGAGATTGAGATCGAAGATGAAGGAAATGTTCCAGGTTTATACAAGCATGTGTTCTTTTTGTACCAGAAAGAGTCTTGTTGTGTTGTTTCTCTTCGTTTTGTACAAGCATGGAGATACATTTAGAGTCAGTAATGGTCATGTAGGCGCTTTATTAAAGTGATTCAAGTAAATGTTCCAGATTGTATCACCAGATAAATGTTCTAGATTGTATGATTAATGTATTCTTTCAACGAAGTAATGTTCCTGAGGTTGCTTTATTAATGTTCATGAAGTATCTTCGACCCAGATTTTGTCATGATATTGTGCGCGTTCATGTCTTTCCCTTCACTTTATCGCTAGTTCATGTTGTTTTCGATGTAGTTCAGTGCATACACATGTTGCTTCCCTAAACGTCGGGTATTCTAAAATGCGGTCGTCATGGTTCTGGATTTAATCAACTGCCCTTTGATTCTTCTGGGTTTAGGGAAATTCCTGATGGTTATCTCTGTCTTTTTTCTATTTTCTTTTTAAAGCTTGTCCCAAAATACATGTTACACTTTATACTAGACATAGCAATTCCGAAGAAAATATTTTCACTTATCATGTGTCTTAACACATGATCGGTTTTTTTTTTTTTTTTTTTTTGAAGTCTAATCATTGGCACATCGTTTTTTAGAAAAAAAAAATTAAGGTTGTCATTCAGCACAACCCAACGTAACATGTGTTATAGTGTGAACTCCTGTTACCAACAAATTACGGGAGTAACATGCATGTGATTAAATGTGACATGTTAGTACATATACAGCCTAACACATGTTGTACACCCTCTACATTTTAAACGATACCATCCACTCGATATAAAAGCGCACAACTTGATGGTTTCAATTTATTTATTCCCAATATGGTTCGCAATATTGACACTTGCTGACATGTTAAAAAACGTTATATATCATATGTTCCGGATGTTAATGACAACAAATGTGAAAACAAACGCTGACATAAACGTATCACATGTTAATGAAAACAAATGTGACTGACCTTACATGTACACTAACACATGTTAGTATCTGACCAAGGGCAGTCATTTTTCGGTCTTAGAGAAACAAACCTGATATTTTTTGGATTCAACAACACACTTGTAAAACATGTAACAAAAAACAAGTGATTAGGAAACCCCAACAATAATAACGAATCCAAAAAACCATCTAAGAATTATACACACCTTTTTTACAAAATAGTGTCACCATCGAATTATATACACAAGGGTTTTAAAAATTTATTCCCAACCTACCTATAAATGTGTTAACATGCGTGATCCGCTAATCATAATGCACGTTTACATGCCATCATCTTGTTGGATGCACATGTTAACACACGTTATATTTCGTGTATATCGGGAACCTAACACATGTTAATGAAAACAGCATATTTGTGTTACTATTCGGCTTTATGCATCCATTTTTTGTTGTAAACTCACCAACCAAAAAAAAAAAGGATATTATGTGTGTATAGTACAAATACATTTTTGTTTCGTTGTAAACTCACCAACAAAAAAAAAGGATACTATGTGTGTATAGTACAAATGGATGCTTACATGTTATCATATGTATACATGAATACAAGTCGGGTTATAATGGATGCTTACATGTTATCATATATATACATGAATACAAGTCGGGTTATAATGGATGCTTACATGTTATCATATGTATACAAGTGGGGTTACAACAAGATTACGATATTAACTAAGCTCACCATTAAACTCATCGCCCCCGTCGACTGTTTTCACCCTTGTTGGTACATATGTCTGTTGACTTCGTCTTATATCGAGTCTCGGGTTCGTTGCAGATTTGAACAAGAGTGATGTCATCATTCTTGATGATGACATCATACAAGTGACATAATCTCTTGCATCATGGAAGTGTATTTCACATGAAGACAAAACAGAATTCAGTTGAAGTGCATGAAACAGAATATAATATTGGTTTTCGCTTGAAAGAATGTCATGAGATTTCGCTTGAAGACAAAAGCACAGTTCGCTTGAATGATCATGTAGGTTCGCTTGAAAGTCAAAGTAAGTGGTCCGCTTGAACTTGTGTGTTCGCTTGAACTTGTATGTGAAGTTTCAAGCGAACTAGCTAGGCCTATTTATATGTTTCATGTCATTTCATTTGAAGCGGACTAGAGGAGGGAATTAGAAGTTGTGTAACGAAGTGCTGCCAGATTACGTCATGTTTATCAGATTTTGAGTGTTCTTTGTAGAGATCGAGTCGAAACTCTGTTCGGTTGTAGTTGATACGTAATAAAACGTTGTTTAATTACGTTTTCGCGCACGATTACGGTTCGATTTAACGGTTTCCGCACGTTAAATCGAATTCATCGCAGATCTAGTGATCGTTTACGATCCGATCCTGTACTCACAAGTGGTATCAGAGCTACGGATGCTCTGCGTGTAATCGTTGTTCAAGTCGGACGACTTTCGGTGAAAACGAATCGAATTTCTGTTGATTTCGGACTGAATCGATTGATTTTTGATGAATTTCGATTCGTCTCTGTGTGTTGATTGAACTTTCTGAATTGTTTATAGTAAAAACGTAACTGATTTGATCAAAGTTTTGAAAAATTCTTATCACTTTACATGAACTTCGATGTGACTTCAAAAAATTTCAATTAATCTTTTGATGAACTAACGTAAAATCTGAAAAAATATAATCATCATTCATCATAATCAGTTGAAATATTCAAGTAAAATTGTGATCACATACGAGAATATTGAAAGTTTGTAAACAAAATTCATCAGATTCCGATATCTGATTGCTGATTGTTTCAGATCTGTTGTTATTGTCTGCTTGTTGCTGTCATTCAAAATTTTCAACCTGCTGTAGTTCAGATCTGAATTAGAATAGCGTGTTTCGATTTGGATAAGTTTCGGACTAATTCGATCGATTACGGACTGAGTTTTGATTGCTTTCGGTGAAAACTGTTTTTTTTTTTTTTTTTTTGATAAAATAAATACGATATCATTCCACACGAAAAAGGGCAATTACACGAAAAAGGGCAATTACAAAACTGTTTAAACCGGTTGTTTTTCGGTGAATATCGGACATTTTGGTTGATTTGTGATAAAGTTTCAGTGTGATTTTAACGAGTTTAAACATGCTTCAGTGACTTTCAGTGATAATTTGAAACTTGTGAAGTGTTCTTCATTCATTTCGAACTGATTCAGTTAAGTTTTGAACTGTTTCGGTTCTGTTCGGTAATTCATAGGTGTATTTCGGACTGATTTGATGCGTGTGGATTGATAGTTGATTTGATTCGAATGTGTTCCGATTGATTTGTGGCTAGTTTCGCCGTTTCGGACTGTTTTCGATTTATTTCAGCGAAGTGTTGGACTGATTTGATTGAGTTTAGATCGGTTTCAGTTGATTTACGATAAGTTTTGGTAAAAATCGCTGATGTTTTGAAATCTATCGAACTGCTTTCAGTCAAGTTTCGGATTAAATCGGTGTAATCGGATCAGATTTCATTGATTTTCACTGAATTTCGATCTGATTCGGTGAACGTTTAGGTGTGAGATCAGTTCTAAAACTGTGAACTGAACGTTTGTGGTTATGAAGTAATTTGTTGAATCTTAAACTGTTCGGTCATTTCTGTTAAATCTGTTGACAAATTTGTGGTTGGATTAGAGTTTGTAATAAAAAAAAAATATTTCTGCGACACCTGTTTGTGTTGCAAAAAGTAATTAGGGTTTAAAAAGTGAAAGTGTGGATGGATTGACAGATCATTAATAATAATTGTGTTTGAATTGGATTGGAAAAGGTATTTTCATAAATTGAGGTTTAGTGACATTAAAGTGATTTGGAGTTGACATTTCATTGTAGGTTTAAAAAAAAAAAATTACTGAGTTGAAAATTTGAAACTTATAAAAATAATAAAAATTTTCATAGAAAGTTAAATGGGATGATTGTTTGGGCTGTATAATTCAAAAGGTGATTTTTGACCAAGTGTAATAGTGTAATTCGTTTGTGTTTGGGCCCGAGATTTCATTTGGATTCAAGATTAGATCAACAAAATTGGGCTGGCTTTTTACACCATTGGGTCGAAATTTTAGTGGGCTACAATTTAAAAATAGTATTTTGGGCCAAGATTGAAAGTTTTTGAATCGGTTTTGAGCTAGAAGTTTTTGGGCTGAAAGAAATGGGCTTTTGATTCGAATTTGGGCTGTGAGTAAGTGAGTAATAGTTTTGGGCTGAAAGTTTGTCAAGAAGAATTTGTGATTGGGTTGGGTCATTTGGTCACAAGTAAGTCTATAAACTTTGAGTTGGGCCGATCATATTACAAAGTGTTTGGGCTCCTATTGTGAAGCGGGTTTGATTAGTGGGCCGCTAGATTGTGAATTTCTTGGTTACAAACGTTTAGGGGGCTCGTGGAAGTTAGAATTTGTGGACTTTGAGCTAAAACAATTGTTGAACCAAGTCATTTGAAGTATACCAACTCGCACGAATTGTTCAAGTTGGTTGAATTCCAGATTGTGTGTAAACTCAGTTCGTTTGAAGATCTGATTTTGAAAACTTTTAAATCCAAAACATGGATTATGAAGAATATTTTGCATATTTGTATTACAAATCTCAGCAATTATATCCTGAAAAATTGGAAGAAAAACCAGTTTCAACAGAAGAAGTTTCAGAAAAAGCTCAAATTTTTGATCAATCATCAGATGAAGAAAGCGATGATGACAGTGAAAAAATTCGAAAACTTGAAAATTATCAAAGAGAATTATCACCTGAAAGTTTCAAATTTTATTTTGCAGATAAATTGGAAAAGCTAAAAGAAAGACTAGCTGAAAGAGAGAAGAATCATAAAGCAGCAACTGTTGAAGAGAAAGTCAAAACTGAGGAAAATATTAAAGTGGTAAAGCAGCGGGTTGAAGAAATTCCAGCTATCAAGGATGAGAAGGAAGCTGAAGCTGAAACGATGTCTGAGAAGTGCTCAAAATGTGATAAATCTGGATCAGAAAATGTCAAACTTCTGAAAGATGTGGAGAGTTTGACATTAGAAAACAAAATCTTAAAAGAAAATGAAAAAGAATTTCAAAATAAAATAAGAGTTTTAGAAAATGAAAAATCTGTTCTTGAAAAGAATAAAATTGAAAATGAAAAAGCAATCAATTCTCATCTTGAGAAAATCTCTCAGCTTGAAAATGAAGCTGAGAGTGCAAGAAATAAAATTGATGAGCTTGAAAAGAAATTGAAAGGTTTTGTGACCTCATCAGAATTTCTGAATCATCTTTGTCCAAAACCGATCAATTCAGTTCCAATAAGTGACAATGTCACAAATTATGACAAAGTCATAATTGAGGATTGTAATGATAAGACTGATGATGAAAATGAAAAACAGAAAATATTTTTGAAATTAAAAGAAAAATTTAAAGAAACTGTTTTACATTCGACTGAAATAGGTGAATGCTCAAAGCAAAAACCTGTTAAGAAGAATGTAGAACAAAAACAAAATGTTAAAAATTCGAAAAATTTTCAAAACAACAATAAAAGCTCATCAGTTCAATCATTCAATCAAGATAAAAAACCACAAAAATTGAAAAACCAAAACTCACAAAAAGTTGGTAATAAGTGGTGCAGGTTTGACCACAGTGCTCAAGCGTCAAATCAAGCTTATAGGAGAAGGCATGAGTACTACAAATCAAATCAGTGTTATGATTTGAGTGTTTGGATTGATGGTGGAGATTGGTATGATAACAGAGTGTGTTACACTTGTGGTGTTCAAGGACACATTGCTGTTAACTGCCAGAAGCAGTGGTTTGAGAAGAGGAGATGCTATAATTGCCAAATCAAAGGTCACATTGCCAGAGATTGCCCAATGAGATCAATGGAAAGATCAAGGGCTGAATCTCAGAAAAAGGTGACAAAATCAGTCAAAGTCGATGAAAAGCCCAGAGCACAGAAAAAACAAGAAGTGAAAGAACCGAAAGTGAAACTTTCACAAGGGCAGAAAGATCGATTGAGAAAGAAAAGGAAGAAAGCTCGAGAGTATCTCGAAAGGATTTTGTCCTCGGGTATAACGGTTAATTCAGATAAAAGTTCTGATGAATCGATTTGCTCAACAAAAAATCAGTCAAGTAAAATGAATCCATCAGATACAAATCTGAGGACAAAAGGTAGAGTAAAGGTAAAATTTGTTGATCAAACAGTTCCAATAAAGGTCGGCGATGAATCTGTTTTGATAAAAACAAAGGAGCCACCTTCTGATGATAAATTTGGTTCTTCAAAAACAAAGAAGGTACGTTCTGGCGATGAATCTGACTCGTCAAAGTCCGAAGAGCCACAAGTTGAGCTAAAAATTGAAACGTCAGTTCCGCCAATGGATGATGTCAACTTTCCACCATTGCGGACTGAAAATTTTAAACAAAAAGTTGGTAAAGTGAAAAGTTCGAATCAATTCTATTCTGAAAAGAAAGAATTCGATGTCGAAAAGGCTTTTAATAGCAAAGTAAAACATATCTTTGGAAAGATGGTTGAGGGAAAGGTAAAAGGGGTAAAAGAATTTTATGAAGCAAAAAGGAGTGATCAAACCCCGAGTGTAATTGAAAAGGTCACACCCAAGGCTGGTCAGGCTTGGGTGCCTACATTCTTTGCTTAAAATCCTGACTTGCCGGAACTCCCAGGTTGGTAATTGGGGAGTAGGAATCGGCATCTTTCTTGAGAAATTCACAGGTTGGTAACTGTGATATTTCGACATACAAGTGGTTAATCAAGGACATTAAGTTGTACTTGATTTAACTATCTTACAAATGGTATGATTATTGGAAACTGTGTTTGTGATAAACCTACAAGAAGTTGAAAACAGTGTGATGAATTAAACCCCATGTTTGTGAAACGACACACAAAACTAATTTTCCGGAAAAACCATTTTGATTAAAACAAACTTAAGTGTTTTGAAATCATAATGGGAAAATAGTTTGTTGTCAGGGGGAGTTCTGATTGTTTACGCCAAGTGGATGGAGAATTGAAGCAATTCTCGTCAAGTTGTCACTTTACTTTGTACAGTTTATTGTTTTCAAATTTTCTCAGAAAATCAAAATTGAAACATATTTTGATTTTAGGGGGAGAAAATTTTTAAAAAAATTAGAAAATTTGAAAATGACAAAAACATTGAAAAATTCAAAAATGAGTTTTGTTGAGAATAAGAGGAAATGATAGTAAATCAGTGGACTATCACAGCATGCTAAAGAAATGAAATGTTAAAATGTGATAAACGGTCTCACTAAAGATGTGACGATAGGCTCAGCTAGACTAGTAGATTTGCGATAACGATACAAACTTAAATGAAAAAGCCTAGTTCTAGTGGGAAACGCGGTTGAAAGCATAGTACTTAGTTTTGTCCTTCTTGATTGTGTGCCTACTCAGTAATCGCTGAATGCAAAAAGCATAAAAACTGGTTAAATTTGTGAACTTTCACAATTTTGCTGAAAAAATCACTGTGATTGTGCTTTTATTTTGCAAAGATTTAAACTTGTCTTATTTCTTTATTTTGTTTAAGCATTGGACATCCTCTGCGTATACGTGAGTATCGACCTGGATGTTATTGCCTAAACGTTCTGCTTTATTTTCTTTGGTGTTTCGTTTAAGCTTTGGATCAGCTCTGCGTATACGGAGGTATCGAACTGGTGGTTAAAGCCTAAACAACTTCAACTTGTTTTTATTTCTTATTTTGTTTAAACATTGGACTTTCTCTGCGTATACGGAAGTATCGACCTGATTGTTAATGTTTAAACGTTCTGCTTTGTTTTCGCACAAATCACAGTTGATAAAAGTTTAAAAGCATTACTTGAGTGAGTGTATTGCATGATGAGGGGATATGCTGAGATCGTGGGGTCCATAAGAACTTAGTGCAAAATTAATATACCTTAACGTATCGGTAAGCATTTCGAAAGTTTTTAGATTGAGCTTAAGAGGACAACAATATCGTCAATCTATGTGAATCGTTTAGAACTTAAAATGTTTAAAGCTTAACGGTGCTAGTGATGTGTCTCAAAAACTGATATGATCCTCTTACACAAACTCACAAAAATACGTCTGTATATAGTTTATTTCCCAAAATCCAAAAAGATTTTAGTGTGTTTTAGCATAAAATTTTGAAAAATTCAAAAAGATTTTCGACAACTGATGTTGGAGAGCTGATATTCAAAATCCCAAGTGCTAAACATGATGAACAATAGGGTTGGGAGAGTTTGTTTGAGATGAAAAATGTTTTTGAAATGTTTAAATGGTTCATTAATTTGAATCAAAATCTTTTTGAGTGTTACGAATTCAAGAGGTTAAGTAGAGTTTATTCATGATAAAATTGTTTATCTTACAAAGTGGTAGAGAGTGTGCAGGTTAAAGCCAGGTTTCTGATCCTGTTGCTACGGAAAGCCAGGAGACGTTTCAGATCCTGTGAAAGTGCTATTCAAGACTGCGATCCCGGTACAACTTAAGGGGGAGTCTGTTAGCAAAGGAAAATTTGAAGAGTGAAAGAGCTAGATTTAGATTCTGAAGAATAGCTGATAATGGTAATTGAAGAGAAAGAGAAAGTTTGAAGGATGCTTCAGCGTCAAATATTTTGAAAAGAGTAAAGACTGATTAAGACTGAAGTTTTGACATACTAAAGTCTCGTACTGAAGACTCCGTCAACATTCAAGGGGGAGACTCTTGGTACATATGTCTGTTGACTTCGTCTTATATCGACTCTCGGGTTCGTTGCAGATCTGAATAAGAGTGATGTCATCATTCTTGATGATGACATCATACAAGTGACATAATCTCTTGCATCATGGAAGTGTATTTCACATGAAGACAAAACAGAATTCAGTTGAAGTGCATGAAACATAATAGAATATTGGTTTTCGCTTGAAAGAATGTCATGAGATTTCGCTTGAAGACAAAAGCACAGTTCGCTTGAATGATCATGTGGGTTCGCTTGAAAGTCAAAGTAAGTGGTCCGCTTGAACTTGTATGTGAAGTTTCAAGCGAACTAGCTAGGCCTATATATATGTTTCATGTCATTTCATTTGAAGCGGACTAGAGGAGGGAATTAGAAGTTGTGTAACGAAGTGCTGCCAGATTACGTCATGTTTATCAGATTTTGAGTGTTCTTTGTAGAGATCGAGTCGAAACTCTGTTCGGTTGTAGTTGATACGTAATAAAACGTTGTTTAATTACGTTTTCGCACACGATTACGGTTCGATTTAACGGTTTCCGCACGTTAAATCGAATTCATCGCAGATCTAGTGATCGTTTACGATCCGATCCTGTACTCACACTTGTCACATGTTAATCAATTACATGTTCCGAACAGACACATTGTAACACATGTTAGATTAGTATATACACATCATGGTGTTTTGTAAACCACTAGCTTATACATGAATACATGTCAGGTTACAAAAAGATTATAACAGAGGCTTAACACATGTTATACATTCCAAAATGTGCAAAACATGTTAGAAACGAATGAAAACTTGTTACAGCATGAAAACTTCTTTATGGATCTGTTACAGCATGAACCACTAACACATGTTATAAACGAACGAAAACTTCTTTCCCAAAAGAGTTGACTTATTCAATGTCCCCGCATTAACGTCGCCTACATCCATCCAGCTTGTCAATTGAATATCTTTATGGATCTGTTTCTGTAAATCAACACACGTTATATATCATTCTAACAGGTGCTTAACACATGTTATGGGTCTGTTTCTGTAAATCAAACAACCCAACAAAAAAAAACACTTACTGTTCAGATTAAAAGCCCAAACCAGCAACCAAACCAACAAAAAAAAACAATTATTGTTAAGATCAAAATCCCCAAACAAGCAACCAAACCAACAAAAAATCTCGTTCAAAATCTCATCCTAAAGTTTTTGATTTATTTAAAATACATGAACATTAACCATTACTAGATCTTGATTGAAGACAGAGGAGAGGAGAGAGAGAGAGGGAACATTAACCATTACTAGATCTTGACTCCGACGACGTTCCGAACTCCGGCGCCACCAACCACCCACCCTCCACCACCTTCTACAACCACCCACTGTCGCCGCTATCAACCACCAACACCCCAGAATGAACCAGTCACCACCTTCCACCAACCACCAGATCTGCAACCACCATCGTCTTCTGCAACTGAATCATGCTTTGATCTGCAACCACCATCGTCTTCTGCAACTGAATCTGGGATTAGTATTTCTTGAAATCTTGAAGGTAGATATTTTAATTCTGAAATGAGAACATCTTCTTCTTGTTCTTCTTCACGTTTGTGGGGTGGGGGAGGAAAGAGATGTGATAATTGTGAGTAGAGAGTGGGAGAGAGAAAGAGGGATATGATTTTGAAATCTCTTATTTGATTTGACAGTACAACATGGCAGATGGGTTTTTGATTTCCAATGCTCAAAAAGTCTTTTTTACTACCCAAAATGCCCTCTATGCATTAATTTAAATCTAATATATACACCAAAAAAGGAGAGCCATTGATCTATTAAAGTGAAACCAAATCAAGGGTGAATCTAGGGTTTCCAAGGTTTCTTAAAAAAGATGGGGTTTCTTATAGAGCCCACCCCTATATATATATATATATATATATATATATATAGTAAACAATGGAAAAATATGTATTTGTGTATATCTTGTGTGTTATATGTATTTAGTAGAAAGATGTAGGAAATTATATCTAACTAAATACCAAATAAAATACACCTACAAGGACATGGAATGAAGTATGACAAAGTATATACATATACATATATATACATAACTACAAGGATACATGGAAAATATAAACATATATACATATCCATGACAACTACAAGGACAATCGGAGGATCGGACAAGCTACAATCAACAAATATATATATATATATATATATATATATATAGGGAGAGGATCATGAGAAAACTATATCTAAATGAGAAAACTAGAAAACTAACTAAAAAAGCTAAAAACCATACCAAAAATTTTTTTACAATTTTTTATAAAAAAATTGCTAATTTTTATATATAAAAAAAATTTCAAAAAAAATTGTTGTACTGCACATGCGCATTATATGTGTACTACACATGTGCATTATATCCGTAATAGCGCACGTGTGCAATACAACAAATTTTTTTTTCCATGCATAAAATATAGCGATTTTTTTATAAAAAATGTAAAAAAAAATCGGTATGTTTTTTAGGCTTTTTTAGTTAGTTTTTTGGTTTTCTCATTTAAACCAGTTTTCTCATGATCCATCCCCTATATATATATACTAGTCGTTTACCTGCGCGATGCAGCGGGAAACATATCACTTAGGTTGGTGAGTTTAGGGCTATGTACGGGGATGTAGTTTCCGATGTGGCGTGCGACGACGATGGTGGCAGTGTAGCAGAACGTTAGGGTCGGTTGCAGCCTTCTTCAGCGGCGGAGAATCAGCGGTGTGCGGCGATTGGTGGTTTCGTGATGGCGTTTGGTGGTTATTGTGTGACTGCCGGTTACCGGTTACTTGCATTTATGTGGCGTCCATTTAAATTGATGGGAGTCCCATTAATCAAATAGAAAGCTACACATCTCTCATTATGTATAATTTAAAATGAAATTAAATCAATATATGCATTTGAAATCAAATTATTGATGAATACGATTGAACTAAATATCCTACAAATTATTGGAAAATGTGAACTCAATAAAAATTAAAATAAAATAGTGAACTTCATCTATATATACTTCAACATTAATGCTCTGTTCCTCTAATCTCTGGCTTAGTGAATTTTGAAACCAGCAACCCTAACATGGGTATTTGAATTAAAAAAAAGTGAAGAGTTAAAAAGAGCAATGATCGAACCCGGGTTACTCTGTTGAGAACTGACAGCTTATCCACTGAGCTACTTTCATTTTACATTTGTGGGTTCATTTCATAGAATTAGAATCAAATACAAAGCACCACAAAAAAAAAAAAAAAAAAAAAAAAAAAAATCTAAACACCTACCACCACCAAAAAATATAAACCCCATCACCCACCCAAAAAAACATTTTTTTTTGCCGCGGGCGAGAGGGGGGTTAGGTTTTTGAGTGGTGGTGGGTGTTTAGGTTTCGGGTGGTGGTGTAGTTGGTTTAGATTTTAGGTTATCGGACATTTATCACTCTATAAAGCCTTCTTACACTTCTTATAATTAGAAGTATTTGTAGAATAACTTAACCCTCATAGAATTAAAATATTAATGGGTCCATTCGAGTTTCTTATAGATTTTTTTTTTTTTTGAAAGTTTAGAGTTTCTTATAGATAGTTTCTATTAAAAATACAAAACCGAGTGGGTTCGCATGAACCCGTAACCCACTACATAGATCCGCCCCTGTTGAAGACCTTCCTATCCTCAAGCACATGTTTTGTCCAACTCCAACCAGACCCTATATTTTTATTATTCGTTAACCAGACCCAACGAAAATGCTCAAAATAGTTTTTAAACTTCTAAAACATCAATTAAGTTACTTGGTAACTACAATTCCAATTGAGGTCTATTACTCAAAGATCCAAACATAATATCCAAAGCCTTTAAAGCACAATGACCAACAATAAAATAAGATCAATAAAAATAGATCAAAATGTCATAACTAAAATAAAACATAGCAAAGTTGTAAAACCAAAACAAACAAGAACTGTGACTCACAGCTTGTCCTCAAACTCGAAACAGATGCCTCGCATGTTCTCTTCGGCTAACGCACAAACGGTTCGGGATGATTTTTCTAACAAGGTCTCACGGAAGGAGACGACGGGATCAGAAACAATGATCTCGGCACCACCCATGAAATCGTCTTGCAGATCTTTCAAACAGATTTCGAGATGAAGCTCACCGGCACCTGCGATGATGTGTTCACCGGACTCCTCAATGATGCAAACAACCATAGGGTCAGTTAATGTAATGTATAAAAAATTAATTACAAAAAGAAAAAGAAAAAACAAATGAAAATTCCGCATAAGAAATCGAAAATATGCAGCCGATTAAAATCCTTTTTACACTTTGTAAGTTAACGACCCTTTGTATTTAAACGTTTTACTGTAAGTATAGTCATCCAAAAGTATGGTAAAATACAGTTACCGAGTTTGATCGACTGCGAGAAATGTTATTCCTTATGCATTTATCCATTTTTACCAGGTAATCATTTAGACCAATAACTTCAAATAAAAAACTAAAACCGTCACTCAAAGATCCAATACAATCAACTTCTATAGGTTGCCCCCTTTTGTTTTGAGACCTAGCTCTCTGACTTTGGGCGTTGAAATCCGTTTGGCAGTTTGGGGCTCTACACAAAACAAAGATTTCAAGGTAAATTCCTATATTAAAAAAGGAACCGATACAAATTAAATGTAAAAAGGAACCTGTAACCTTCGAGTCTGGAGTTCTCCTGCGCCACCACAGAGTTCTCCTCCGCCACCGGCAGTCACTGTTGTCGTGGCAAATCACTACCAAAACTCCTACAATTATCATTACAGTCCCAAAATTTACAAAATTTCGACATCAGTTGCTAGAAGTAACCTACTTCTTCTTAGGCTAGATCCACCATTGACTCACCACCAATTACCCCCCATGGATGTCCTACACTTAATTACAAACATAAATCTTAGAATTCTGAACCGACTACTTATTTAAGCTTTTCAGCACGAATAAGATCTTTAAGTTGTAAACAACAAAGACTTACGTTTTCTTCTCAGCACCTCCAGCAGCCCAACATAAACAACATCCAACCAAAGTAAAGACATGTAACAAATACAGGTGTCGCATACATATGAAATGTAAAAATACTAATATATTCATCTTGCGGAGACTGCTAGTCATCTCCTCTCACTTCTTTTTCGCCCTCTTGTGAGTTTCCAAGTTTCACTTGGCAACTTTGAGGGCATGTTTGTCTTTTCCTACCTTAAGAAGTTCGGTAATTCTCTTCTCACAAGGAGTAAACCCGGCCACCTCTCTTATTAGGTCCCTCACAAAGTGTACTCTTTTGCTTGTTTTCTATAGTAAGAACCAATATATAAAAGAAGGTTGAGATATGAAAATCAAATTTCTGTCTTTGATAAAAAAAATATACAAAAGATTACTTACCCCTTTCATGTCAGACGGGCATGGTGCCAATTGCTTCCTGGTCACGACATGTCCTTTGTTTAGACCCGCAAAAAGTCTCGTGTTCGGCTCTTTTGGAGCAATCTTGAGCTGAAAAGATAATTCAATTCAGTATACTTACACATACATTTTACAATGCATTAAAGGGGTGATTTATAAAGTAAAAACAAAACAGGTGCAAGCTAGGCACCTCAAACAGACATAAAGCATGCTTGGTGCAGGCATGATGAGCACTTAGATCTGTCCAAGAGTACCCAATTAATGAAATCGCAAGAAGTGATTTATACATAGTACCCAATTCATGAAATCGCAAGAAGTGAACATAATTAAACTTTTCATGCTATTAAAAGCGGCTTATCTAGGAAGCAATAAATTCATAACAAATGAAAGCATCACTATAAACATTAAATAATACGACTATAACCGGTAAATAACAAATCAAATGCAGAAAGTTTTTAAAGAATAAAAAATTAGGGTTCTTTACATTTGTATTTCATTCGATCTATAAACATTGGCTGCCATGACTTCACAAATCAAACCAACAGTTCATACCTTTGTAACAATCAAAAAACACAAATACTAAAAGAGATAACAAATACCGATCTATTGAGATAATAAATACCATTTTTCGTAGTAATCGAACCTTTTATTTGCATACAATTGTTCCCAACAAAGATACCAAACAACACTGATATTCCATTTGTAGTCAACGAAGCCACTAAAGCACCAGTCATGATACACACACTGCAGCCTACCCCATTAACCAATCAGACCTTTAGAAAGTGGAGCCAATGTGTGAAACCACCTATACATACAAATAGACCTATAAACAAAAGAATATCAATATATCTCATAACTAAAAACACATGACGCGCCTCACGACTCAAATACCAAACAAAAAATCAAACAAATCAGTATACCTAAACCTAAATAACATCAATCCACAAGAATTTCAAACAATTCACCCTGTATCAAAATGCATTCAATCAATAGGAAGTAAAATCTTACAACACTGTAATTTATGTATAAAGGAGATTCAAGAGAACAAAGCTAGTTACTTGAGCAAATTCAGTAACAACACAGAACTCTTGTGGACTCTCAAACAAATCTAGCATCTGAATAATATTTTCATGTTTCAGTTTTCTCAAGATCTGCAAAACGTAAGCATAGGATGAGTTACACTCGAACACAAATATCAGACAATATATATAAAGAATAACACCAATACCTCAATTTCTTGTCTCGAATTTTGAATGTCGTTTTTGCTTTTACCATGCTTCGGTATGAAACAAACTATTGTAAATAGACAAAAATATAATCAAAATATAACTAATACAACTACCACATCATTAATACTTAAAAAAATTGAAACAACGATAACTCTGAAGTTGCGTATACCTGGCCAGTAAACTTTCGCCTTCCCTAGTATACTTTACCAAAAGATCCTTCCCCTACAAGCTCTATCACATGATAATTCTCCACACCCATCTCTAAATCTTTGGATTCTACTGCTACCAGTTATTATAAACTGCATAACAGGCTCGTTGAAGGATACAGAAGCAGAGCTCCTCATCTCTTCACAGGATGATGCGAAGGTGTTCTTCTAATGGAATCCACAATGGTTCATTTTTTGTGTTTGAATTGGACCTGTTTGAACAGAGATTGTGAGAACCAAATTATCTATACAAAAATATACAAACTCAAACCCTAGATCTGAGAGAAACATGAACAATTTAAAATTCTTCCACAAATACATCCGGATCTGAAGTTGAGTCGCCGAGAGAGAGAGAGAGAAGAGAGAGAGAGAAGATCTGATGGTTTTGTGAGATGTGTGAGTTGTGAAGAGAAATGAATTGAAAAGTTGATCCGTGTGAAGTGAATTGGACGGTTGAGATCGTGATCCGTGTGAAAATTGAGAGAAATGGAGGGCTGAAGATGAACCAGTAGAAGGGTAATTTATTTGTGTTTCTTGGTGCCTTAAGAGTTGTACATTGTGCATTGAGGGTGTTTTCAACACATTGCCGAATTACCATTCTGTCCTTCCTATATGCATTATAAAGTAGTATAGATATATATATATATATATAGAGAGAGAGAGAGAGAGAGAGAAAGTGTACCGTACAAAATGGCTTAACGGGCTATGTACGCGATGTGAAATCGCATGTGATAATTTTGATGAAATCGCATGTTGGTTTTTTGTAACAATTTCGCATGTGATAATTTTGATGAAATCGCATGTTAAAAAACCAACATGCGAAATTGTTAAAAAACACCAACATGCGATTTCAATGTGGGATGAAGATCTGACGGCTGAGATGATCGCGTACGTAATGTAGGATAAGGGCTCTTGTACGTTAACCTAACTCTCTTTCTCTCTCTCTCTCTCTCTCTCTATATATATATATATATATATATGTGTGTGTGTGTGTGTATAGGGGAAGGTTCATTTGAGAAGAAATTTAATGTGAGAATAAAAAAAAGAAAGGGCATATTAATAAAATACTATTTCATTTATAACTCATATCATTAATTTTTAACTCTTTAATTAATTCGTCAACTAATCATTAAATATCCTACGAATAATCTACAAAACCTACACATATCAAAATTTTCCTACATATACCCTACACATTATAGAATTTTATCCTACACAGTCGAAATTTATCCTACACACCTCGAAATATATCCTACACAACTCGTAATTTATCCTACACAACTAGTAATTTATTCTACATTTTAAATTAAGTTGTTTTTTTTTTAATTTGGAAAAAGTATATATTTTGAAAAGGAGTTACAAATTTAATTTAGTTAGTTATTAAAGGGGAAGAATACAAATTAATGTTTTTTGTAATTTTACCAATATACCCTTATATTAAAATTAAATGCAAATATTAAATGAAGTAAAATGAAGTATTCTTATTGGTTGAAACTTCTTCCTTTTTCTTCTTACAAAAAAAATTCTTCTCATTTGAACTCTCCACTATATGTGTGTGTGTGTATATATATATATATATTACAAACCTTTCTTAAAAGAAACATCAAAGATATATTTCACAAGAATGTAATTCCGGAAAATCTTATAAAAGACTAAGTGTGGAAATATTCCAAGAAATACAAGTATATATGTATTATATACGTATAAATACGTACACCATAACACACTTAGTAGAATACGACGCAAGTACCTATTTAAGAAGTATAGAATTAAGTGTATATATACTTGGGTACACGTATACGTACAAATACACAACAAATATATGAATTGGACACGCATACAAACAAGTACACATACATGTATACATATACAAGGCAATGTACAAATATTATTTTTAGCAAACATCTACAAGTAAAAATATATTTATTTTAAGAATAAATATATCTTGTGTTAACAAATGAATTAGTGAAAACATGACATACGATATAAGAATATATTTTGGGATAAGAATATATATATATATAGGGTAAGGATAGTGTAAAAAGGGCCTAAAGTGTAAGAAGTGTGAGAAGTGTATTATAACACTATATATAATACTATATAACACCATATAAACACCGTATAACAATATGTAACACCATGTAACACTATATAACATTATATAACAAATATAACACTATACATCTATCATAGACATGCTATCAGACAACCTATAGTGTTATATTTGTTATATAATGATATATAGTGTTACATAGTGTTATATGGTATTATATGGTGTTACATATTGTTATACGGTGTTTATATGGTGTTATATAGTATTATATGTAGTGTTATAATACACTTCTCACACTTTGAGCACTTTTTACAGGATCCTCTACCTATATATATATATATATATATATATCATTTCACTAAACAAATAAATCATGTGGGACAAGGGGCTAGGCCCCGGACATTACAAGAACAAGTACAAAACAATCGTGTGGGACACGAGGTCGTGCAAGGGGCTAGGCCCGGGCATACACAAACAAAGATACAAATGTATGTAGATACATTACACATATAATCATACAGATAATCAATCACCAACGCGTCTAAACAAACAAAGGTTTTCAACCAAACAAAACAAGGTCAAGTCTTAACAAGGTTTACGATGAAAGACTTGTACATGATCTAACACCTAGACCTAAGTGCCTTAACGAAATTAGGACACTTGCAGTTCAAATACAAACAAGGAAACCAAAGTGATTTCTAGCGTGTGCACGAACACAAACTGTGAGTCACGGCCCCTTGTTTAAATATTTTTACTTCTAAAATTCGGGGGAGATACATGTTACACAATGGTATAATAGTTAGGGAATGAAATCACTTAGATCATGTGCGCATAAGTAGTGTTCCATGAGTAACCATGAGTCACAATACAGAATGAGGAACAAAAGTGGTAGATCCATCGAGTCTAGGCATTCTCCACTCTTGGTCCCTCAGACCCTACGAGAGTGCTTTTGTGTCCAACAAGTCAGGGCATCTGCATCATTATAGAGTTAGTGCCCCGGTAACGACAAATAACAATGTTGAGGTATGGTTACTATCTTATGTCGGCACGTACATTAATGGCCTAACTACACATTAATTGATCCATGAATTTCATTGACACTATGCATACCGGTTTCCATACAAAATTATCAAATGATTAAAAAATTCATTTGGGTCAAACAAAACCCGTGAACTAACCAACTTTGTTGTTGACAAATTTTTTAACATGTATTTTAGGAAAATAAAAGCATTTGCATGATAGGAAGTCAGGGAACAAGGGATACACGGAAGACGCCAACTTTTGAAGGGGTTGTCGCATATATTTCGCCCCAGTGGTGTCAAAGCCTTGTTTTATAAAAAAAATATTTTGCCCAATGTCATTTTGTGAACATTAAGACCCCGTTTGGTTCATGGAATTACCTCGAAATGGAATTGGAATGGAAATTAGTTCCATCTGAAAACTTGTTTGGTTGGTCAAGGAAGGAATTGAGATCAGAATTAATTCCAATGAAATCCCTCAATCATAGGAAATCTAAATTCCTTCACCTAGTTGATGGAAATCAAGACGTTCCAACGGAATGTTTACATGTTACCAAAATACCATTTCTGTTTTCAACAAGAATCGATCATCACCAATAAGCAATCCATAGAATGAACACCAATTTGATTATCACAGAACAAATTCAGCTCAAATAAATAAAAAACAAAATTTGGATAATAAAAATCAATCAACACAAGTTACACAACCAAAAACTCAGCCATATAAAAACCATTGAGTAAGGCTGTAGACATAATATTGGGTAATGGATACTCAATCTGAAAGTGAAAAAAAAATAACTTCACCAATATAAAACCATTTTAAGGCAGTAAAGAATGAATGATGAACTGCAACACCATAATATGAATGCTTCAAACTCATTGTTATTTTATGTTAAACCTTAATTAAATACTAAACTATGTTAATCAACAAAGAAGGTGGAGAAATGGAGAGGTCAAATTGGACCAGAAACATACAAGAAAGGTTTGAAGAAGATGAAGATTGAAGCGACTAGAGATGAAGGTTCGCTAATACCAGATTGTTTATGACAGATTCGAAGATGGAGATGGAGCATCTGTTATCCATGGCTTAGATGGAATGTGGTTTTAGTGATTTGGAGACAATGATACGAGGATGGAATGACTCTGATGAAGTGATAGGGTATTTGTGTTATTTCATACTTTTCAAATTCTAATTCTTTCCACAAATTTATAAACCAAACACGTTACTCATTAATATTTTAGGATATGTAGTGAACAAAACACTTACATCTTGTGTTGTTATTTCAAGTATATAACATTGTTACTAATGATACAAGAGCAAGAAGGTATGCAGGCCCGTTACCAAAGTGTGGTAAGTGCTGATATCATCATAATGGAAATTGCAGTAGTATAAAGTGCAAGAAGTGTGGCAAATCCACCACTAACCATCCCACCGACACTCCAAAACACCGCCATGAGAACCACCACGAGCTATATCACAAACCCCAACATGTTCACCAATGGGCGACCTCCATTATGTGATGATAATGATGACCTCGATAATGTTTGGTATGTCCTACTGAAGGCATGCATAACTTGGTTAACTGAAAATGGTTATAGAGTTAATGTTACAACCTGGCCCACGCGTTCATTATCCGCCAAACAGGCTTCAAAGTATAAAAATGGATGAATTCTTATCCAGAAATGATATCTACAAGGAAAAGTCAAAATACTAGAAAGATATAACATTCAGCTATGTAAATGTTTTTCGTTGGAAAACACTAAATGTACGAAAATGAGGGATATGCGGGCAAGATATGGTGGGTATCTTATTTCCTTACTTGAAAAGTTTCTTTTCGATAAAGGTGGCGTGATGGGCAGGTTTTGGTGATGGGTCGAATTGGGTTCAGACTGAAACTGAAACGGTTCAGTTTATCATTGGCCGAGTTGGGTTGAACAACAAACACGTTTTGTAATTCTTTTGTGAAAACTCGTAGATAATTAATGCAATAGTTATGACTACAAATACAGTAATAAACCAAATCTACTAAATTTTTATTTGACCTGTTTGAGATAAAACAGAACCCAAATCGACTCATTTATCAGTAAATAGGTCGAAATCGCCTCCTCTATTTTTATTTTTTGGTAATTTTGTGATATCTACATGTTTATATTATAATGACAGATTTGCAGCAACATTACATGATCATGGGATTGATTGTTGGGTGATGAACGTTGTTCCTATTAGTGATACTAATACTTTTGGGCTCATAGGTGTTGTACATGAATGGTATGAGCTACTATTTTTTAAACCCATATTTAATAGGCATCTGATCCACTATAGTTTTTTTCTTTAACACATGTTTTCTGCAGACAGTGGAAATAGGTTATTTCTTATAAATTTATAACTAGATAAACATTTTTAAAAGGTATTAAAGGTATTAAGTTAACTTGCCTAATCATGCTAAAAGTTACTAAAACTAACATACCTATAACATGCACATCAAGTTTTTGGCGTCGTTGCTGGGGATATGAAAATTTTAGAGGAAGACTTTGGACTACTAACATAGTTAATTTTTCATCTTTTTGGAAATTTTTATATATACACCAGCACATATCACTTAGCTATATTATATGTGGCTGTTATAGTTTACCCATTATTGTATGCTAGACATAATAAACAACTTCCATTATTAGTACATGAGTATGGTTGCTTGTTTTGATTCTTTTAGCTATATTTTATGTTATATATTTTTTTTTGAATGGTCAATAGAATCAATCCCGAGCACTCTCGGGGTACCCACTAGACCAAACGAAGTACTCCGAGAGTAACCCGAGTCCACCACCAATTCCGGGGAAAACCCAGCAACTCGCTCACCCGTAGGCACGACGATGAAATTACCGGTAAAACTCGTTTGGCTCAAGGATCGAACACAGGTTTCCCTGGTTCTCCTATCATTGCCCACCGGTGCCTCACTCTGCACCAAGTGAGAGTTGAACCAGCATCTCTCAAGAGAAATGTAAGCCTTCCACCACTTGATCTAGAGATCATTAACACATTTATGTTATATTGGTTGATATACTTCAAACTATAAAATAGAGAAGTTTTGGAGCCAATAGTCTTAGTGAGAGCTACCTTTTTATCTTCTATTCTGTCACACCCCAACCGATGGCGGAAACATCGGGGCGCGGCACTAAGCGTTCAGATTGCTCATGAGTTTCCATAACGCTAATTATTTCGATATAGATTAATCAAGTTTCATGATAACATTGTCTAGAATCAAACACCAATCATAACATAAGTATCAAAATACAAATCACCAAAATAGTTTCGAAGTTTCTAAGATTAACTAGGATGTGTTTCTAGCAGCAATCCTAGCACGTTTCTTGATCATAGCATCCTATCAGCCAGCAACATGTATTAAAATAAAGTCAGTACAAAAACGTACTGGCGAGTATACAAGTTTGAGTATATAGCATAGTAGATTAAAAAGACTCATATCCATCATGTAAATGACAAAAATAATTTCAGCCATGCTAGTGTTCGCAGTCCAAGTGATAGCCCAAGTGTCCTGATGCTTTAACCACTTTCCCAAGAATCAAGGAAAGCAAATAGAATCCTCCTAACAATACCCCCGAGAATAATGGGGAGGTGCATATTCCTATAGCGCTACTATTGTTAAGGCGGAACTGCACACAGGGATTAAACGTTCACATAGCATAAAGAATCAAGAATCACAAGTATCAAGTTTCACATTCACATAGAATAGAGTTTAGATACAAAAGTTTCAAGTTTCAAGTTTCATAGAATACATGCTGCATCCCAAAATTTAAAACAAAAGGGATCGAGTATACTCACAATGATTGCTTAACAGTACAACTGTTATTGGATTAAAGGGAGCTCTTTAGAATTAGCCTGATTAGAGTACCATAGATAAGTGTCGGACAGAATAACGAGAATTGCAAAGTGTCGGATCAGTCATCTGATCGGATGGCCATCCGGTTTGATGACATATGTGCTTCAGACGGATCGCCATCCGATCGGATGGTCATCCGTACGGATGGCCATTCGATCGAATGGTCATTAGATCCAAGATTAAGTTTCCAAAATGATTAACCTTTAATACCAAGTGTTCAAACCAGGTCTTTCGATCGGATGGTCATCCGATCGGATGGCCGTTCAGTCGAATGACCCTTCGTGTGCAAGTTTCCAAAGTTCAAAGTTTCTGATTCAAAACTAGTTCAAGTATTGAAGGTTGTAAGTCACATTGCCACTTCGATCGAATGGCCATTCGATCGGACGACAGTCCGATCGGATCGCCATTCGATTGAGGTGATCTCCTTCCTTTTGCAACTTTGTAAAGTTTCTAAGTCTCGAGTTTAACGATGACGACGTGGTACGTATTGAGACAACAGTAAACACGTCAAAGCTCAGCCTGCCTGATCGGATGGGAATCACCCCGTCCGTTCAGGTGTCTATTCTTGACGGTGTTCATGTCGGAATCCGTACTCCGGGTATCTTTTCTGACGATGATCCATTTCTAAGCCGACTCCAGACTAATCATCGAGTCTACAGTCCGTTTAGATCCGGATTCCACCATTTTAAGTAAAAGTTTAAGAAAAGATGAAGGAAACATGAGTTCTTTATATTTAGGATGAAAAGTGAAATTTTGCATGTAAAGTCTGGTCATAAATGTTAGGTTTGGTGTTATTCACCGATCTCACATCACAAATGGATCTGGCTAACCATTTAGGAGTAGACTATAGCATGTTGATTGTTCATGGAGTTTCAAGGGCTCAATTGAGAAAGGTAAAATCCAAAGCCATCTATACTATATTATAAAGCATATCTGAAGGATAGCTTAAGGTAATTTGTCACTTTACTTAAAACATCTTTAAAGCATGATGTAAAAGTGTTTAAAGCACATGAAATAAAAAATGGATTTCACTTTTTCACTATACCCTCACTCACACAAATGGAGTTTAGAAGCTTTCAAACACCTTGAAATCTTTGGACGGCCAAAATATTCACTCAAATTTTAAAACACATGAAACCCTAGATTTTTGAAATTCAAATCACGCTTCTCTCCTCTCTCTCTCTCTCTCTCTCTCTCTCTCTCTCTCTCTCTCACCCCCCTCTCTTTTCGTCTCGATCTAGAACCGGCGACCACAACGATCTTCGTCCATTGAAGAGATTAGGGTTCCGGTTAAGGTAAAGTCATAGGATGATGAACCACCTGTGATCAAAACGATCTTCATCCGTCGCTCTTGTTCTTTCATGTGTAACGAAGCTTCCATAAGAAGAAACATGGAGAAATCTGATGAACTTTTGGTGCAAGTTTGAAAGTCGTTGCCACTCGGTTTCTATTCTGGTAATAAAGTCATATCTGGATTTTTTGAGATGCTCAGTAATTTGTTCAGGGTGTCTTTTTTTATCAATTAAATCAGCCAAGAGAATGATACAGTTACAATCAATTGATTTTGTTCTGCGACTATTAATTTGTGTGTGTTTGTTTGTTCTGTTGCAGAGGATTAATGACGGAGATTCAGAAAAAAGGTTATGCAAATCAAAGCTGCGAAGCCTAAGAGAAGGGTTAAGATGGTGAGAACCTTTTACTTTTCCTTTTTTTGTTGTTGTTTTAAGTTAGACATTTCAGTATTTCATGCATTTAGACATTTTAGTTAATAAGCTTGTATTCTTTAAAAAATAAACTATATGGGTAGGTTAGGATGAAAAATGTGATTCTCAATCCAAATTTGTTTCTATTAATCAAGCAACTCTGGTTCAAACAAGCCTTTGACCAGAGTTACTGAGTTTTGTTAAGTTTATGTACCGATCAAATGTGATTGTTTTCTTTTGTCTTGTAAGTTTTTATTTATAATAAAGTAATGATCATATAAGCATTATTTGTGCTACATATGGCAGAGACACCCCAAGAAATTATGTGATGCACATCTGCCAAAGTAGGATGAAACAGTTGTGTTGGTGGATGAAGATGATCGAGAATTCAACACAAAGCTTCTTGTTGAGAAAATTGGATTGAGTGGCGGGTAGAGAGGTTTTTAATATGTTGGAAACTCAAGATTGAGGTTTAATGATGATCTATATATATTACCACCTTTAGCCATGTAAAATTTGTATTATATAAAAAACAGAAGATACTTCAAATTTTATTTTTTCGTATGTGTTTAGATTATTGGGGTGTGTAAGGTGTGATATATTTTTATTGATATTTTAAGCCCATTTTACACATTAGTCAAGTTTTAAATTTATAAAACACGATATTCTACTAACACTAAACACACACATGGGCAAGTGCACCCATCGTGAGCGTAGTATAGCGTTGGTAAGATACCGAGGTCGTCCAAGGACACAAGAGCTTTTAGTACCGGTTTATCCTCAACGTCTAATCAATCTAAAATTTTTGAGAAAAGACTTTTAAACATAAAAACTAAAAAAGCTGAAAATAAAAATAAAATAAAACTGATAGACAAGATGAATCACTTGGATCTGACTCGCCTTTAATGTATCCTTTGATTATTTCCGCACTTTTGCACTTTTTAAGAGATTATCTTAGATATAGTAGTAGGCCCCTCTTTTGAAGGTGACGTTACCCTCGACCCAGTGGTTTGAGTCAGCAAGGATACAATCCCAAAGGATCGGAATATTGAAAGATAATTAATTAAGTTATTAATGCATAAAGTGGTAGGCCCCTCTTTTGAAGGTGACGTTACCCTCGGCTAAGTGGTTTGAGTCAGCAGGGATACAATCCCAAGTAGCCGTTTTAATGTATTAATAGTAGTTTACATATGAGGGGATCAAGCCATTCGCACCCCCGCCATCCAATACCAGTGGGTATTGAAGGAGGTCCTAGTAAGCTTGACTCAGGTCCTTGCAGGATCTATACACTGAACAAGGCAAGAACCGTACCAAACCATTCCCTTAACCCCCGACCAGGTAGCCAACATATCTCTGTATAGACCGTAGAGATATGAATGGTGAAAATCTTTTACTTTATATAGACAGTAAAGTAATGCCAAGACACCATGGACAAATGATAAATAAGTTTCACCTTCAACATAAGAAACTAGTTATTAAAGTCATTAATACAAAACCAAATAAAAAGTGCGAAAAGATTAAAAATCAAAAGTAATACATTAAATGCTTGTCTTCACCAAGTGATGTAAGAGACTTAGCCAAACATGGCCTTTGATTGACAAGAACTCTTACGATCAATCTTGGATCCCGAGACTACTACACAAACTCTAAGGTGGATGAAGGATGATGGTGGTGGATGTGGGTGTTGTAGTGGTGGTGGAGTGGTGGCAAAGTGGGAAAGAGGTGGTTTGCCGAGGGATGCCTTTGAAGAGAACCAAGCACCTCTATTTATAGCCTGAACAGAAGCCCGACCACGGCCCCGTGTCCGCTGGGCACGCCCCCGTGGCCATCTCTTTTCTCTTTCTTCATTAATTGCAATTGTCTTTATTAGGCTCCACACGGCCCCGTGTTCGCTGGGCACAGCCCCGTGTGCAGAAGCGTATCTGTACTATCAAGATTTGCAAGATTCTGTGAATCTTAGCGTTGACCACTCCCCGTGCTGAGCTGGGCACGCCCCCGTGGTGTGAACAGAAGCTTCTACAGCTTTGTCTATTTCTGCAGACACTTGATCACGCCCCCGTGTCAAGTGGGCACGGGCCGTGGTCAGCCTTCTGTTTCTTGTTTTTGCTTGGGGAGATGCTGTCGAGGGGTCGGGCATGCCACGTTTATTCCTTTTCTTTGTATTTATGTTAGTTTTTGCTGCATATTTGTTCCTTTTGTTCATTTAAGCTCATTTGGTCCTGAAAATACAAAAGGAAGACAAAAGCACACTTTTTCCAACATTAGTACTAAAAAAAGGGTTAGTTTTATGCCTTATTTGATGTAATTTATATGTTACATTTTACACACATCAATTATCTAAGTGTGCTTGTCATATGTCTGGCTAGTAGCTCTCAAACGACTCAAAGACTCTCGCTATGGTTGTTGAGTCAGGTAAACACACACCTATTATTGTTTCTTACTTGATAAACTCCTATACAGGGTTACCTACTTAATAAAAAAGTAAACCCTAGGTTTGGACACCCAAAATTTTTAGATTCTCATTTTGATATTTCATGTATATATATATATATATATATATATATATATATATATATATATAATAACAAATATTTATATATGTAATTGTTTTAATTTACCTGCACATAATAATTGAAGTACGATTTTTCTTCTGGATAACAATTGAAGCTTTTAATTCTATTGAATTCAAAATAATTTGGCTTTCTGGTCAAAGTGGTCATATTCAAAAGCCATATTTTAAAAGAAAATTATTACACTTGAGATGAACACACAAAACCCTAATTTCAAATGTTTGAATGTATTATTATTCACTTTCATGTATCTTATTGATCCTTGAATGAATATATGGACAAAAAAAAAGTAAATATGTGGCATTGCAACAGTGTGTTTGGCCATGGCCTATGGAGCTTACAAATGTGGAACCATTGAGTTTGGCATGGGTCTTCAACCAAACAAATACTTTGTGGAGATGATTAACGTAAGTATTCAGTTTTCGTCAGTTATTTTTCCAGTCGTATGTTGTTATTGATCATTGTTAATTGTTATATTAGGTGAAGCAACCATCCAAAAACAATGATAGACCAATACCATACGGGTGTAACAAGTAACCACCTCTATATATAACTAGTTGGAACGGGTCCGTGTGAGCTACATCTTGTGTTAAAAGGACCTCCACCACCTTACCCAGCTAATGTCAAGGTTTCAGATGATAGTGATGATCTATATATATATTATCACCTATACCCTTTGACATGTACATTTTGTTTTATGTTAGGTGGAGCAACCATCCAAAAACAATGACAGACCAATACCATACGGGTTTAACAAGCAACCACATCTAGATATAAGTAGTTGGAACAGGTCCGTGTAAACTGCATCTTGAGTTAACAGGACCTCCACCACCTAGCCCAGCTAATGTCAAGGTTTTCAAATGATAATGATGATCTTTATATATTATCACCTATTAGCTTTCTATACGTACATTTTGTTTTATAAAATGAAATACAAAATGATTCAAATTTTGTGTCTGCTTTAATATTTTGGTAAGTGTTTAGATTATTTAAGGTACTTATCTCATGTTAGACTAATGGCTTAGAGGTCTCTAGTTATTGTTGTAAAGTCAGGTGAACACAGAGTTGGTATTGTTTCCTAATTAATTAATTACATGAGATATTCATTAAGGTCACCAATAGCAAGAAACTCACATAAAGGTTTTATAGTACTCTGAGAGGCTTCTTTGTAAAATTAAATTTGTAAAAAATCATGTTCTCTTTTCTTAGTCTTTCAATATTCACTAAATAATTAATAGCATGAATAGTTCAATAATGGTCTTGTAAGCAACTTCTTTCTAGTATTGAATCATTGAATATTTGTGTCTTCGTTTAACACTTATGTTTTCTAATAGACCTTTTTAGTCTAATAATCAGATTATTAACGTTCCCAGGAGTTTGTTATCTCATCTGTAGTCGCCTTCCTTTTCATTCCCTTCTGATTTGAGACCACAACAACAACGGGTTAGGTCAACTATAGGGTCGGTTGGTGATGCAACAGACCGATGACGATGGTTTTAGAGTGTTAGTAACGTTGGTGATAGTTAATGGTGAAACCAATTCAACCGGCGAACCTAATAGCCGGTGCAAAGCGGCGGTGATAGCTTATATGTCCCAATCTGTTGAATGGTTGTAGATATGCGTCATGAAGGGGTTTCATGAGTTTCTTTAGGGTTAAGCGACAACCGGCCATGACAACCTCTTTTTCTCTCTCCCTCGCTCCCGGCCATAACCCATGACAAAAACCATTATGAAATAAACGTGGCCAAATCATTACTTAACACATGCACCAATCAGACATACTGTTCCAAAACTTGCATTTTAGATAAGTGTGTAATGTGTAATCCAACAATGTCATTATACTTGTTACTTTATTTATCTGATTTTTTTACAACTCGTGTTCGTTAAATTTTTCAGAAAAGCTAAATACATGGTAGTAGTCAAATTTGTTTTGACTTGCGAGCGAAAATGGAGGTGTATTAAAAATAGTATGTTTCTTTGGTATTGTTGTCTATACGAGTATCGGTACCCTGACGAATCAAACCAATTCCGACCGAGCATCTGTACCATTATTCGTTGTTTTTACGGATTTTGATTGTCGGTCTCCTTTCTTGCATATCACAAATTCCTTTTTTTTGTTTACTTTTTCGGTTGACATAGTGAGTGCTTATAATGTAAGGGTTATGGGAGTGGGTGAAGCAACCACACTCGACAACCATCGGCGTGATGCTGCAATCCGGCAACACCCACTCCTTGTGATACATCAACTGGTTCGGCAAGGAGGTGCAAGCCTTTACCAGGTGTTGGGTGGGTCCCTCTCTAAAAACTAGCTAATCATATAATTAGTTTGTATATATGAAGTATGAGAGATATATGATAAGTGACAAATTGTAACGATTATATTATATAATAGTATAATTTGTAACAAGGTTAGGCTTTGAGGCGTTGTCCCTCAAGCTTTGATGGTGGTTTATGCATGTTATGTTTGTACTCTTGCATTTATTGGTTGTACCTAATATTGGGTATAAAAACCTTTTTTTCCTATCTTAGATCTCACTCTCTCACATCTCTCTATTTTTTTGGGAGACACCACCACAACCACTGTTGGTCTCTGCTACCACCATGACCTTTGGTCTCCGTCGCCGGATGACGTTGCCGCTGGAGTTAAGACAACGTCTGGCGAAGTCGTGTGGTGTTGTCCCTCATTCTTTGCTGGTGATTTATGCATGTTATGTTTGCACTCTTGCATTTATTGGTTGTACCTAATCTTGGGTATAAAAACCCTTTTTTCTATCTCATATCTCACTCTCTTACATCTCTCTAATTTTTTGGGAGACACCACAACAACCATTGTTGGTCTCCGCCACCACCATGACCTTTGGTCTCCGCCGCCGGATGACGTTGTTGCTGGAGTTATAGTGACGTCCGGTGAAGCCATGTGGTGTCTGTCGTGAGTCCGGTGACTGTCGAGGATGCGATTGGTTAACATGGTTTGGCTTCGTGGTGTTGTACTTCATGCTTTGTTGGTTGTTTTTGCATGTTATGTTTGTACTATTGCATTTATTGGTTGGTACCTAATTTTCTACTTTTTGGGAGTTACGACCATAGGCAACCATAGGCACCGTTGATGCTTTTTGTTTCTCCAGCTATGGTGAACAACATGTGAGGCGTTAAAAATCGATGAAGATGACTTAATGTTCATCGGAGATATTTTTTATGGTTTCTGTTTTTTGTGATTCGGTGGAAACAATGTAAACATAGTGATACCCTTTCTATGGCTTTGAGAATCTTGATGCTCAAGTGGCTATGATGGTTTCGTGAGCCTTGGTTGTGGGTATGAAGTTCATTAAAACGAGTTGTGCATGCCAGTTGTTTGATGAAATGCTTTGATGGTTAACTTGCTATGATGGTTACCCGAGCTTTGGTTATGGGTGTTTGTTAACCTATGTGTGTTTTATGTTGTACCTCATGCTTAGCAAGTGTATTGTGAGGCGATGATGATGTATTTTTGGCGTGGCAACTGTGATGCTTGAAAGCAAGCAACCAGAAGTGCAGCCATGAAACTACGGCCTGGGCCTGAAATGTATAGACTGAGACGGTTGTGTTAGGTGAGGTGGTTAAATTCGATTATGGTCCTATCGTTGGTTTTAATATATGTGGTGGTGTTAGTATCCATAAATATATACTTACCAATTCAGTAACATTTTCCGGTGTTTATGGTCGTTTGTTGTTGTGTGACGTTGGTACTAATTGATATGGTTTTAAGTCCCCCCGACTTTTCTAGTAACAAAATAACAAGTAACCAAATCAAAACGGACTAGTAATGAAGAAAAGTCATGCAAAATATAGAAAGTCTGTTGTAACAAACTCAACTTAACTTATCATTACACTCTCATTTGTTATCTGACAGCATCTGCTTTTTGCCCAAATTTAACTGCCGTAGAGTCACCGGTACGGTACGGACATCCCAAATCCACCACCACTAACCGCCATGAGAACCACCACGAGCTACTTCTCATCAGACTACATCACAAACCCCAACACCTTCATCAAGATCCTAGTCATCTCATTCCTCTCACTCTCCTTCTTCTTCGCCGTCAAACACTTCTCCTCCGACACCTCCTACTCTCCGGAACTCTCTAGAACCTTCTCTTTGACCACCGATTCCACCACATCCGCCGTCAACAGCTCAGTCACTTCTTTATCACCACCGCCAACTGTAGTCTCACCTCCGCCGGTGCCTCCGAAGCCGGAATATGTGGTGGAGAGGACGGGAATTGTGGACGAGAACGGTGCGATGACGGAAAACTTTGTGATTGGGGATTATGATGCGAGTTTGATTGAAAATGCGGCTAATGAAAGTTTAGTGGAGAGAGGAGGTGAGAGCGATGATAATCTGGGGAAAATTGAGAGATTTAGGGTTTGTGATGAAAGTATGAGGGAGTATATACCTTGTTTGGATAATGTGGAGGTGGTTTCTAGGTTGAGTTTGAGTGAAAAAGGGGAGAAGTATGAGAGGCATTGTCCTGTGAAGGGTAAAGAGTTGGATTGTTTGGTACCTAATCCTAAGAGATATAAGGATCACATTCCGTGGCCTCGAAGTCGAGATGAGGTATGGTAGTTAACATTGCATTAAGTAATTGTTATTTAGATCTGCTTGATTTAAATCATATTAGGATTTGAACTTCTTGAGTCGTGTGACCACGAGGTCATGGTTTGAGTCGTGGAAACAACCTCTTGTGGAAATGCCGGGTAAAGATGCTTACATAAGCCCAAGTTTGCGTGACAACCTCAGACCTGTGCATACAGGAGCGTCGTGCACCGAATTCGCCCTTTAGATCATATTAGGATTTGAACTTCTTGATTTAGATCATATTTGGTTTTGAACTTCTTGATTTAGATCATATTTGGTTTTGAACTTCTTGAATTAGATCATATTTGTTTATCTGTGTGTTTAGATATAAGTTTTTTGAATGTTGATACAGGTGTGGTATGATAATGTACCTCATACGCGTTTGGTTGAAGATAAAGGAGGCCAAAACTGGATATCAAGAAACAAAGACAAGTTTACATTTCCAGGAGGTGGAACACAGTTCATACATGGTGCAAATCAGTACTTGGATCAGATTTCCAAGGTTTTAAATTTTGACATTATAAATATAATCATGTATGCATGTCTTTGACTCCATCCTTTGTTCAAGTATGCAGATGGTTCCTGATATTGACTTTGGTCAACGTGTCCGAGTTGCCTTGGATGTTGGCTGTGGTGTAGCAAGTTTTGGTGCATTTTTACTGGACCGGAATGTGACTACTTTATCAGTAGCACCAAAAGATGTTCATGAGAATCAGATTCAGTTTGCTCTAGAGCGTGGTGTACCTGCCATGGTGGCAGTCTTTGCAACACATCGTTTGTTATACCCAAGCCAAGCATTTGATTTGGTACATTGCTCAAGATGCAGAATAAATTGGACTCGTGATGGTATGCCTTCTCCTTTGTGATTGTTTTACTTGATAAATATTATATATGACACTTTTGGGCCATTCACTTTATGATTTAGGTTATCTGCGGTAAAAGCAAAACATAAAGCAAAAAAAAAAAAAATGAAATGGGTGAAATTGTCAAACGGGTCGAAAGCTGCTCAGTGTGTGTTTTAAATGCATAGAATCTTCTAAGTCATTCTAGTAAAACCATTAGTTTATTACTGAATATAACTTCTGAAATCATATTTAAATGTAATTATTAATAAGAAAATCATGAAGGTTGGACAGAAAGAGATTCTGTTCAGCCCAACCCATTTCACCCAATACAATAAGGTACCCATTTTGATCTGTCACTTGAACTGCTAACTTGTCACCTCAAATAAGTAGAGTCAAATATACTTGCATGAATCATGATTCATCCATATATTGTGCGTGTTCTTTCAATATTTTTGGCATAGAGTAGAAGCTATGAGCTTACAAATCTTTTTTCTATGTTATATCTTCATACTTATTTTGTTTAGATGTACTATGAAACTTGGATCTTGATGAGGTGTCTTTCTTTTAGCCTCTGGTCGACATTTTTAGGTTGTATCAAGTGTGTTTTTATGGATCTTTTACTGGTATTATAGTTATTAATTGGCTTTACCGTTTTTTCCATTTGTGTTTAAGATGGAATTTTGCTTCTGGAGGTGAACAGGATGCTAAGGGCAGGAGGATACTTTGTCTGGGCTGCACAACCTGTTTATAAACATGAAAATAAGCTTCAAGAACAGTGGAAAGGTAATTATTTTAATCCAGCACTAAGCAAAGTTACAAAATATGCTTATTACAAGTTTTAATAACATATATATCCTTTGCTTACATAAGATAGTGGTTAGATCAAGTATCTTACACCTCCAAGTTATGAATTTTAAATTCTTTTAATCAATGTTTTTTTATCCTTTTCCCTGTTTCAAAATCCATTTTTTTATGAACTCAACTGCAGAAATGGAGAATCTTACTGGCCGGTTATGTTGGGAACTCATAGCAAAAGAAGGATATATTGCTATCTGGCGCAAGCCTCAAAACAACACCTGCTACCTGGCCCGCAATCTAGATGTACAACCTCCATTATGTGACGCCAATGATGACCCCGATAATGTTTGGTATGTCGTTATACACTCTTTCCATTATCTAACATGATATAACCAATTTTCAATGCCTTTGATAACCAAAGTGTTCCCACCTTCATGGTAACAACTAATAAGTCTATTTTATAAATAAAAAAGACCATGATCTACCATTGCTTCTTTTTTTGATGTATCATCCGTTTTGTGTTACCATGGTTTAGGTATGTCCCACTGAAGGCATGCATCACTCGATTACCTGAAAATGGTTATGGAGCTAATGTTACAACATGGCCCGCACGCCTTCATTATCCGCCAGATAGGCTTCAAAGTATAAAAATGGATGCATTCTTATCCAGAAATGATATCTACAAGGCAGAGTCAAAATACTGGAAAGATATAACATTCAGCTACGTAAATGTTTTTCGTTGGAAAACATTAAATGTACGAAATGTGATGGATATGCGGGCTAGATATGGCGGGTATCTTATTTCCCTACTTGAAAAGTTTCTTTTGGGTACAGGTGGAGAGATGGGCAGGTTTTGGTAATGGGTCAAATTGGGTTCAGGCTGAAACGGTTCAGTTTAGTATGGGCCGAATTGGGTTGAACAACAATTCAACAAACACTTTTTGTAATTCTTTTGCGAAAACTCATGGATAATTAATGCAATAGTTATGAATACAAATACAGTAATAAACCAAATCTACTAATTTTTTTATTTGACATGCTTGAGATAAAACACAACCCAAATCAACTCATTTATCAGTAAATAGGTCGAAATCGCCTCCTCTTTTTTTTTTTTTTTTTTTTTTGTAATTTTGTGATATCTTACATGTTTATTATAATGACAGATTTGCAGCAGCATTACATGATCATGGGGTTGATTGTTGGGTGATGAACGTTGTTCCTATTAGTGATACTAATACTTTGCCTGTCATATATGACCGTGGGCTCATAGGTGTTGTACATGACTGGTATGAGCTACTATTTTTTAAACCCATTTTTAATAAGCATCTGGTCCACTTTAGTTTTTTCTTCAAATCCTAATTGATTAATCGCTTCCGTCTTAAGCTGAATTAAACTATTGAATCTTTCTTTTCCAGGTGTGAACCATTTGATACATACCCTAGAACTTATGACATATTGAATGCCGCCGGTCTTTTTTCCAAAGAGCAAAAAAGGTATTATGTCAAATTCTTCTTTTATGATTTCTTTAGTTGTTCACCAAGTACTCCGGAATGATATATTGGGTAATGATAAAGGTGGAACAGTCAAGGAGGTCAAAACCGCTAATTTTTCGAGGTTAAGTTGACCTGAAACACTTTCTGAAAAAATAGATTACAGTAATAATTAGTATGTCGATACACGATTAATCTTTCACCTACTTTTTTTATTATTTTATCAAGACTTTAAGATATCACTACAAATTATTTCAGTACAGTCTAATTTTTTGGGGAAAAAATTTGATCCAGGGCAGTTTATAGTTCAAAAATACATTTTGTGTTGGTTTTGACCAGTTTGAGTATATGAGATAAAATTTAAAAAGTAAATTCTTGCTTTTACTCGAGCAGGTGTAATATCTCTACCATAATGCTCGAGATGAATAGAATATTACGACCCAACGGGCATGTTTACATTCGTGATGCGAATTCAGTCATTTATAAAGTTGAAGAAATTGCAAAGGCCATGGGATGGATCACGCACGTCTTCGACAATGGCGAGGGTCCCAATGCTGGTGCCAAGCTTTTAACATGTGAAAAACGCCTGTAACATTCTTCTACTTGGAGAATATCTATTGACGAAGGTAGAATTAACCCTTAGAAAAAGGTTGAAAGTGTTCATAAATGGACATTTGTGCCTGTATTTATTTATTTATTAATTTCAATTTCAATTTCAATTATAATTAAATGTTAATGAATATAGTTGTCAAAACATGAATAAATGTTTTTCTTTTTTTAACCAATACGTGGAAGGCCTAAAAAGAATATTAGTAACTTTTTTTCTCCTGAAAACATTGTTAAATGTTGGTTTAGTTCAAAAGTTTTTGCTTGATTTTCAGTTATTAAAATATTTTTTTTTCCATAAAAATTTTGTTACTAAATAGTTAAGGTTAATGACTAAGAGTTAATTGTAGGAATTCTTCATGTGGTCTGTTTATGTTATATGTTTGTTTTTCTTAAGTTACATATGCTCCATCATTTGATAACATGCTTGGTTTGAATCGTTTCACTAACAGATGTAAACTATCCAATTTAATGTGAAATGACCATTAGACCGCCCGTAGGGGGCGGTTTTTTTTTTTTTTTTTTTTTAATTGCCCAAACACGCCCAATAACGCCTCGGAGCCGCCCCTGGGCGTGATCGAGCGTTTTTCGCGAAAAATTGGTTGTTGGCGTTGTTTGAAACACGCCAAAATGATGCCTAGGGGATCGAGTTTACCGTTCAACAGTAACTTTATTTAATGTTTTTTTTTTAATTCCCATTTAATACTATAAAAACCCCACTTTACCCATATTATTATAAAAAACTCACCCTCAATCAAAGTTTCTCTCTACTTCTTTTACATTTTATAAAAGTATGAACCCATTCCGACCCCCATTTGGTGTTCCCTCAAGACCCGGGAACCCGAATACCACCCAACCGCAACAAAGCTTTAGCCTTCAAGACATGGACCCGAACATGTTATCGTACTGTAACACCCCGAAAACGGGTTTGGTAATCAAACTCCGTTAATACTAAAAGACGGGTAAAGTACCGTTAGTAGTAAAAATAACCCGGTAAATATTTTGATTTAAATAAGAAATCCTACTATTAAATACAAGCGAATCAAAGTTTTAAGGAATTGAGTTTATAAGAGCCCGAGTTAACGGGACTTAAAATAAAACGGGTTATAACTCCCGAGACCCACCAAGTAACTAGGAATATTAACGAAGTTAGTTAGTGTCTTGACATAATAGAATAAATATGGTTAAAATACCCTTTAAATAACTTGTGTAAAGTTGAGGGACTAAACATGGGCAAATGTAATGAAGTTTAATTAAATCAAAAATTAAAACACAAAACACACATACGTGTGTTGATGTCTGCGATTTCATCAGAGCCACAAGGAGCTCTCAAAACTCAACCCTAAACTTCAAGAAATTCATCAAATTGAAGGGGCAAATCAAGCCCGAATCGAAATCCAAGCATAGATTAGTGATCACCTCAGTACAGGGATCATGAGGTATGCGAAATTTTACTATGTGGTTCCATCTTAAATTTTAGATGAACTTGTGAGATTCGAATCTGAGCTTGCATGTTCGTTGTTTGGATGAAATTAGGGATGAAACTATGTCTAGGAGTAAACCCTAGTCATTTATTTGTTGAATTGATGTTCATGGTTGTGAATTCATGATCATACACTCATGTGTCAAGTGGGTTTTGTAGAATTATGCTAAACACTAGGATTATCTTTGTTAACCTAGTGTATTTGAGCTCCATGAAGAAAATCCAGAATTTTTGATATAAAAAATTTGACATGAACATGTGACATGATGCTTAAATCTTGGCTAAATAGTTAGTCAATAACTTGATTGTGAATTATATGAAATCATGCTTATTAGGTGTTTGATATAATGCCTAAGAGAAAAGAAATGTTGAAAATTCGGACTAAAAACGTATATTTGATTTAAGTGGCAAATTATGTGTATTATACTATAAGAGAGTTCTAAACATCTATGGTTGAACTCTATAGGCAAGGAAATCGGAACGTCAAGCGAACAAGCTAGTGGCGATACGCGTTTGTAGGGAACGCTTTGAAGGTACGTAACTACGGTTTCGTTACGTTATGCTTGATTACGTATTTTCGCTAGTAGACTTTAAATTAGCATAATAGATGAAACTGGTATTTAGTTGAAGTGACGAAGATCACTAGGTAAATAAACGGGTCAAAAGGTGAAATTATCACCCTTTGACAATATCGACTAATGGTTTGTCGAGTTACATGTTTATAGGAATAAATATCAAATGGATACGCACATCGCTATTGTTTAGCGGCTACTAAGGCAAGGTATTGAAACTGGTCAATATATTGATCCGAGCCAGGTATGTATAATGATTCAACTCATCATGTATGACTTGAGATTCTATAAGAGTTAGACAAGGTTAAAATATAGTTATTCGGTTATCTTTTAGGTAAACTGAATAAATTGAGTTATGATTATGGTGTTTTAGAAGCACATGGGTTCATAAACAAGATTATAGTCAAGGTCATATTTTGGGTCAAACAAGTATTTAAAAGTTCCTTTGTAGTAAAAGAAGGATGAAAATTGACCAAATTGCCCTTGTAAGCTAATTCGAACGAACGACCCTTGCAAGAGGTTCGAAAACGAGTTTTATGATTAAATAAGATTACTTGATAAGTAATGTAGGAATAAGATGCTAGAAATGTATGAAAGCGAGTTCAAGTTCTAAAGTGCTTAAATACCCTTAACGGGTCAAAATAAGCATACGAGCGAAAACGTATTTAAATTGTGTGAGAAACCTATGATTAGAACCTAACATAGTAGATAACATTAATTTGAAGAGGTGCATGTGAAATAAGGATTAAACAAATATGTTTGTTTGATAAAATGCATAAACGGGTTAAAATTCGGTAAAACGGCAAGGAGTCGAAGGCTTAGAAGTCTCAAAATTTATTATGTAAGGGATTTTAACTCCATTTGATGGAGGACCAAATTACAATCATGTAGGAAGAAACGGTAGGTCAAACGGACAAGCGGATTGAAAGATACGAAAGTTTTCGTGTCAAAAATGGCAAAATGGGAGGGTCTGATACAGGGGTCACCGTAACTTACGGTGGGCACCGTAAGTTACGGTGGAGGCTGAAAGCATTACGGCAGTTACCTCCTGCCTTACGGTGGTGGGAATTTTATACCAGGGGCCACCGTAACTTACGGTGCCCACCGTAAGTTACGGTGGAGGCCAGTTTCAAGTTTTTGTTTCTGGGATCAAGATATCAATGTTGGAATTTCCTGATTTCCTTGTTTAATTCAATTATTCGACCCAATCTTCCTTGTTATACTAGTTATTTAATTATCAAAACTGACTTTTAAGTTGGTTTTGATCACAGGTGAATGTCGAGAGTCCCGGATGAAGATCAAGCATCGAGCAAGAACCGAACACACGTTAAACGAAGCTTCCGCAATGTTGTTTCGTCGTTATTCTAAAACGGCTAATTAAATCACATTATGTTGTATCACTTTAAATTGTAAAAGTTTTAATAAACCAGTATTTTAGCATGAATGTATAAATATAAATACTCAGTAATTGTGATTATTTATGGAAATCGCTAAATAAATTTATGGTTGTTACAAGTTGGTATCAGAGCCTTGGTTTAAGAGATTCAAGTATGGTGGGAAAACTATGCTTGGACTTAAACCTTATGCTCTTGATGAAGATTGGTGTTCGGTTCGAGGCTTGATCGCAAATCCGGTAAGTACATGTATGTTAATGGTTTAGCGTGTTAAAGTGTTGTAAACAACACATAGGGTTATCGTGTAATACACGTTACCCTAATTAAAATGATTGACATGGTTGACGAAAATACACGCGTTGACGCGTATAGTAGAAAAAGCCTTGTATTATAATACGGGCGATTATTGAAGTTGATATTATTAACTCTTGTAAATGTTTAGTTGAAGGATAACCGCATCTGAAGATGACGCGAGTTGAACGAATTAGGGATATGACGGTGGAACGGTCCGAGGTATGACAAGCAGAGCATACTTATTAAGGAACTAAATCGCGTGACGATCGCGAACAAAGTTAGCGGCAAGAGAAGCCCGTTAGGACAAGCATTACCAGGTGCATATTTTAAATTAATTGCACAAATAGTGATATACAACAAATACGTAGAGATTGAAAGTTGCATATGTAGATTGAAAACTTGGAAAAACCCGAATAGAAAACCTATCCGGGATATTGTTTCCAAGAGAAACAAATAGAGGCATTACTTACATGGGGTGTAATGTGAAAATTATAAAAAGGTCATGTATACCAGGTGTTGATCGTTTACTCTGGCCAAGTAAGTGGTGAGCACGTGGTACCATGAACTTTTTATGATGGACATGCTTACAGCCAATGTAGTAAGGACGAGGTGAGCGGGACAAATTACAAAGTACCCTAATGAATCAGATAAGCAAAATATTTGATAATAATGTAAACGCACAGCCAAGTGACGGAAGCGTATTATATTAGGATAATGAGCCCGAGGGAAGGGACAAAGAAACATGTAAAACGATTAAGATATGCACTGGGAGGGGGTGTACTTACACTCGAACCCAGAGAATGCAAACATGTAAAACGATTAAGATATGCACTGGGAGGGGGTGTACTTACACTCGAACCCAGAGAATGCAAACATGTAAAACGATTAAGATATGCACTGGGAGGGGGTGTACTTACACTCGAACCCGGAGAATGCAAACATGTAAAATGATTAGGATATGCATTGGGAGGGAGTGTACTTACACTCGAACCCGGAAAATGCAAATATGCCTCTTAACGGGCCGTTGTTGTAAAACGTCAAACTCAAGGATAAAGTCGGAATATAAAAATGAAGCAAGGTCTTAATGCATACCGGGAGGGTTGCAATAATAACGACTTCGGTAAAACACCCGGTTGATGGGTAAGAATTTAACACATGCGTAGACCGAGAAACGGGAACTCGGATGGAAGGTTAAAAGACTCGGGTTTTGAGTCATAACTAAAAGATGACAAGATGATGTAAATAGAAATTTTGATAAATTATGTTCAACTATTTTAAAGTTGAACGGGTCAAAACAAAGAATGAAGTTGACATCCATAAATGATAAAATTTTACATGAATAAGTCAAACGAGTCGAATATAAGATAATGCCGGATGGCATGAGTAAACGCAAGAGGTATAACGGTAGCGTTAAAAGCAAAAGAATAATGAGCCCGGTAATGGGACATAATCAAATACGAATATATGTAAACTGGACAATGGTGAGCATAAGATAAACCGACGCATAAATGACGTGAGAAGTCATAAAGTCGGAAAATTTGTCCGAAAGGAAACGAAAGTAGCCTTAGACTACGGTCAAGGTCAAAGAAAATACCAAGGCGAAAATAAATGATTTAAAAAAAAAACAGGATGCCTTGACACCAAACATGTATTTTAAGAATGACATGAGTAAGAAATGATCTACGAGATCAACCTAACCTTTAGAGCTGTAAACAATGGAAAGGTCTACGAGACTAAAACGACCCACGGGTCATGATTAGAAAGAAATTATAAGGACTTCGCCCTAAAGAGGTGAAATTCTAATCAGGATAGCCCATAAGGCTAAGTGATAAAACCTACAGGTTAATTAGATAAAGCGAGGGAATCAGTTGAGAATCCCCGCCTAAAACTAAGACTGTAAAAGAATAAATTATGGACTGTCAATATCCATAATTCTGAAAAAAAGTTAAAGAGAAGATCCTAAAACTAAAACTTTGGTTTTAGTAAGAAATAACGTTTTTACAAATATAAATTCTGATAGGAATTTAAATAGTAAGCATGAAGGATACAAGTCTTGACACTAATAGGCGCAAGACGATATATTCAAAAAAGTGATGTTTTCGAAAATGAAAGGTTGATATGAATTAAACATGATGTGACACGATCACGGTCAAGAAATGCAATGTGAGGTAGAATCACATTATAACCAAGCGAGCGGTAAAAGTAACTGGACTAATAAGTCTATTTAGTGAGACCGGTTAAGGTCAGCAATTCAAATCAAGAAATTTGGTTTGCTTGTAAGCGGTAGATTCGGTATAACTGAACCGAATAAATAAATTTGAAAACAAAAGAATTTGTTGCTAAAAGTGAAAGATTTCACTAAAGACCTTTAAACGGGTCAAAGTAACGGATTCATAAAGAATTCGATAGTATATGAAAGCGATGGATATCGCTAAGTTAACTAAACTAGTGAAAATAACGAGATTACGTTATTTCAAATTGCACTATGTCGTATGAGATACGTAGACAATTAGTGACCAAAAAGATGTTACCATACTTATCTGGTGATACTAACAATTGGTTAAAAGTATAAGTAATGTTTAAACGATTTCTCGGATCAAATACATTGAGTTTAAACTCAATGAATTATGTAAGAAAAGGTTTCGAGGACGAAACCGCTCTAAGGGGGGTAGACTTGTAACACCCCGAAAACAGGTTTGGTAATCAAACTCCGTTAATACTAAAAGACGGGTAAAGTACCGTTAGTAGTAAAAATAACCCGGTAAATATTTGGATTTAAATAAGAAATCCTACTATTAAATACAAGCGAATCAAAGTTTTAAGGAATTGAGTTTATAAGAGCCCGAGTTAACGGGACTTAAAATAAAACGGGTTATAACTCCCGGGACCCACCAAGTAACTAGGAATATTAACGAAGTTAGATAGTGTCTTGACATAATAGAACAAATATGGTTAAAATACCCTTTAAATAACTTGTGTAAAGTTGAGGGACTAAACATGGGCAAATGTAATGAAGTTTAATTAAATCAAAAATTAAAACACAAAACACACATACGTGTGTTGATGTCTGCGATTTCATCAGAGCCACAAGGAGCTCTCAAAACTCAACCCTAAACTTCAAGAAATTCATCAAATTGAAGGGGCAAATCAAGCTCGAATCGAAATCCAAGCATAGATTAGTGATCACCTCAGTAAAGGGATCATGAGGTATGCGAAATTTTACTATGTGGTTCCATCTTAAATTTTAGATGAACTTGTGAGATTCGAATTTGAGCTTGCATGTTCGTTGTTTGGATGAAATTAGGGATGAAACTATGTCTAGGAGTAAACCCTAGTCATTTATTTGTTGAATTGATGTTCATGGTTGTGAATTCATGATCATACACTCATGTGTCAAGTGGGTTTTGTAGAATTATGCTAAACACTAGGATTATCTTTGTTAACCTAGTGTATTTGAGCTCCATGAAGAAAATCCAGAATTTTTGATATAAAAAATTTGACATGAACATGTGACATGATGCTTAAATCTTGGCTAAATAGTTAGTCAATAACTTGATTGTGAATTATATGAAATCATGCTCATTAGGTGTTTGATATAATGCCTAAGAGAAAATAAATGTTGAAAATTCGGACTAAAAACGCATCTTTGATTTGAGTGGCAAATTATGCGTATTATACTATAAGAGAGTTCTAAACATCTATGGTTGAACTCTATAGGCAAGGAAATCGGAACGTCAAGCGGACAAGCTAGTGGCGATACGCGTTTGTAGGGAACGCTTTGAAGGTACGTAACTACGGTTTTGTTACGTTATGCTTGATTACGTATTTTCGCTAGTAGACTTTAAATTAGCATAATAGATGAAATTGATATTTAGTTGAAGTGACGAAGATCACTAGGTAAATAAACGGGTCAAAAGGTGAAATTATCACCCTTTGACAATATCGACTAATGGTTTGTCGAGTTACATGTTTATAGGAATAAATATCAAATGGATACGCACATCGCTATTGTTTAGCCGCTACTAAGGCAAGGTATTGAAACTGGTCAATATATTGATCCGTGCCAGGTATGTATAATGATTCAACTCATCATGTAGGACTTGAGATTCTATAAGAGTTAGACTTGGTTAAAATATAGTTATTCGGTTATCTTTTAGGTAAACTGAATAAATTGAGTTATGATTATGGTGTTTTAGAAGCACATGGGTTTATAAACAAGATTATAGTCAAAAGGTCAGATTTTGGGTCAAACAAGTATTTAAAAGTTCCTTTGTAGTAAAAGAAGGATAAAAATTGACCAAATTGCCCTTGTAAGCTAATTCGAACGAACGACCCTTGCAAGAGGTTCGAAAACGAGTTTTATGATTAAATAAGATTACTTGATAAATAATGTAGGAATAAGATGCTAGAAATGTATGAAAGCGAGTTCAAGTTCTAAAGTGCTTAAATACCCTTAACGGGTCAAAATAAGCATACGAGCGAAAACGTATTTAAATTGTGTGAGAAACCTGTGATTAGAACCTAACATGGTAGATAACATTAATTTGAAGAGGTGCATGTGAAATAAGGATTAAACAAATATGTTTGTTTGATAAAATGCATAAACGGGTTAAAATTCGGTAAAACGGCAAGGAGTCGAAGGCTTAGAAGTCTCAAAATTTATTATGTAAGGGATTTTAACTCCATTTGATGGAGGACCAAATTACAATCATGTAGGAAGAAACGGTAGGTCAAACGGACAAGCAGATTGAAAGATACGAAAGTTTTCGTGTCAAAAACGGCAAAATGGGAGGGTCTGATACAGGGGCCACCGTAACTTACGGTGGGCACCGTAAGTTACGGTGGAGGCTGAAAGCATTACGGCAGTTACCTCCTGCCTTACGGTGGGGGAAATTTTATACCAGGGGCCACCGTAACTTACGGTACGGTGCCCACCGTAAGTTACGGTGGAGGCCAGTTTCAAGTTTTTGTTTCTGGGATCAAGATATCAATGTTGGAATTTCCTGATTTCCTTGTTTAATTCGATTATTCGACCCAATCTTCCTTGTTGTACTAGTTATTTAATTATCAAAACTGACTTTTAAGTTGGTTTTGATCACAGGTGAATGTCGAGAGTCCCGGATGAAGATCAAGCATCGAGCAAGAACCGAACACACGTTAAACGAAGCTTCCGCAATGTTGTTTCGTCGTTATTCTAAAACGGCTAATTAAATCACATTATGTTGTATCACTTTAAATTATAAAAGTTTTAATAAACCAGTATTTTAGCATGAATGTATAAATATAAATACTCAGTAATTGTGATTATTTATGGAAATCGCTAAATAAATTTATGGTTGTTACACGTACGCGGCTTACTTGAGTGGCTCTACTCCTTTCATGCCACCCACTTTCGGCTTTGGCCAAGCCGGCGGCTCGCAACCATCACAACAACAACCCGAACCCGATGTGGATATCGTGCCGGAGACGCAACCCGAACCAGAGCGAGAGACATCGAAACGCGGCAAAAGGTCGCATAAAAAGAAGGAACCGAGTCAACCTCTTCGTAAGCATACTTACATTATTTGGACGAAGGACGAGGAATTCACGTTGGTTCGGTCGTGGGTCGATGTTTCGGAGGACCCCGATGTTGGTAAGTTTTTTTTTTTTTTTTTTACTTTTTTTCCTACACGTCGATTTTATTTTATTTTTAACGTACAACTTCTTTTTTCTATTTGTAGCAAACTTTCAAACCGGTCCCGAATTTTGGAATATGATTCGTGCACTCTTTAATAGCACATGGGGTAAGGGTGAATATCGTGACAAGGATTCCATTTCTAGCAAATGGACCGACATTAACAACAAGTGTCACGCCTTCCAAGAAGTTTATCAACGTAACTACGATAATCGGCCGAGCGAAGAAGGTGACGTCGGGGTTTTAACGAAGGCTATGGAAGAGTACGAGAAGACGAAAGGCGTTTTCCCGTACTATAAATGTTGGGACCTACTAAGAAAAAGTCCAAAGTAGGCTGGCGTACCGACCATGACGTCGAGTAGTAGACGAACAGCTAAACGGTCGAAAACGCCATCCTCCGTTGACCCTGAAACACCAACTTCCGATGCCCGCAATGTCGATCTAAATGTTGTTCTGGACGTTGATGAGGAAGTTGAAGAGTTGGCCCGACCGCCCGGTAGAAGAAAAGATAAGCGAATCGGGAAAAAACCGGTGGAGTCGTCTTCCGATCTCGAGTTGAAGGAAGATTTCGAGGAGATGAACCGTAGTCTCCAAGACATTCGAGACCTCGGCCACCAACGTTTGGAGACTATGAAAGAACGAGTCGCCGAAAAAAAAAAGTTTAACGAGATGCAAGCGGCGACAAACGGAAAAGGACATTGAGTTTTTGTCCAAACCGATCGACCACCTCCAAGGCGACGCGTTGATTGTTGCGCAAATGCATCGCCAAAAACTTCAGGAAAAATACGGACTTTAGATCATCATCTTTTTTTTAACTTTATTTTTTTTTATTTCCGTTTTTTTTTGTTCGGTTTTTTTTATTTCTAGTATTGTAATTTTTTTTAAATTAATAAAGTATTTTAAGTTTTAAATTTAAAAAAATAAATAATTGTGTAATGATTGGACGGGCGTTATTGAGCATTATTCCCACTACGTCACTTTTGCAATAACGCCCAATAATGCCCCCATGCTGACTGGACTGCCACATGACAGAAAACGTCCCAGGGTGAGGGCGTTATTCATCTAACGACTACGCATGTTCTTATACTCATTTAGTTTATTTTTTTTAATATCCATGTTGGTTCTCACTTTTCAACTACTCATATTAAATGTTTCAGTTTTCAACTACTCATATTAAATGTTTCAGTATTCAATATCTTCACCATCTCCTAATCAAATCTTCCTGTCAATGACTCGGTATCCATTTAATATAACTTTATGCGTTTATTCTCAGAGATATGAAATTGGTAATAATAACAATAATAATAATAATTAAAACACAAAATATTACATATGGGATCAAGTTAGCAACCAGTCTAACCATAGCACTACAAAACAGCAAATAAAACAACATTTTTGTCCAAAACAGCAGGTCACTATAACATCTTTAGGGTGCACGGGCACCTTCGGTGACCCCATGCGGGGAGTGTGCTCACCGTGCGGGTACACCGCCACCAACAAAATTTTACCGCGCGGGGAGTGTTTAGCTCGGTGTGTGCTCACCGATTGAGAGAGAGGAGAGAGAGAGGGGGTGATTGGTTGTTAATGTGGGTCCACCCTTTTTCCACCAATCATATTTTTTTCTTCTTTTTTATAAAAAAATAATTGTGTGAGTGGAGTGATGCCAACGTTTGAGTGCAAAATTGGGACTTAAGAGGGGAGTTGACATGGAATAACCTGATTGGTTGTGGCTAAGTGGGGAATACTCCCCACGTGTGGAGCACCCCGTTCACCCTTACGAAGCTTCTTTCCAACATTATTCTAGTGCATCGCATGTCGATATAGTCTTTTCTTAAATATAGATTAATAAAAGTTACAGTGGCGGACCCAGGAATTTTTTTCTGGGGGTGTAGAATATTTTCAAAGATTTTAGGTCCCTACCTGTATAAAAATATCGGTTCATAGCGGGTCGGGTCGGATCATGTAAGACAAAAGAACATCAAACTAAAATTTATAAATCATCAAAAACACGTCAAACGTCATTACAAATTACAAACGTATTTAAAATTGTGCCCTACAGGTTTTTTTTTTTTTTTTGAAATATATCCAAAATATCATCTAAAGATACTAAACACGCCATAAGTTCATTACATTCTTACTCATTGTTCCTAACACATATAATTTGCTCCGTAAGTTCATAAAACAACACTAAACATTTAAACAAAATAAACAACCATGTTCAACCATAGCCCATAACTTTCAATTATATTTTTAAACATTCAAGCCCTAATATTAAATGTTGATTACTTGTAACTAATCATTTAAACAAACAAAGCTATAAATAAAACAACAAAATCATTTAACTACAAGTCTAGAACAACAAAAAAAAACCAAAAAAATATTAAATATTAAACCCTTACACATCTATATTTTCTCCTAATCATCACATAAAACAAAATAAATAAATAAATAAATAAACATACTAGTTCTATATTGGAATTCGGACGTAATATGGGTCGGTCCAACCGGAATTTTGTTTTTTCCGGTAAAAAGAGCCACCAGGTCGTGAGCAGTGGCGTCAAGTCGCTGGGATTTTTTTTGGGGCCGGGATTTGGAAATGGAATGGGTGGATGGGTTTGGGTTATTTTATTTAATTCAAATTTCTTTAGGTTGGGTTTGGGCTTGTGTTAATAAAAATTGATTGCAAATTGGGCTTTGATTGGATTAAATAATTAAGTGAATAAGTGGTTAATAATTAATTTTTTTTCTACGTGGGGCGGTTGAAAATTTTCAAGGGGTGTGGGTGAAAAATTCCAAGGGGTGCGGTCGGGATTTCCGGCGAAAAATAACACTAAAAAATATTTTTTCATGGGGTGCGCCCGCCCACCCTTGGCTTAGAGTGGGTACGCCCCTGAAAAGTTACAGATAGGGGGATGGGGTGTGTGTGGGGATGGGGTTCACTGTGCGGGCACAACGTCGCCAGTCCCTGTCAGTGTGTGGTGAATGACTGTTATTGCGGAGTAGTCATCGAGGTGGGGAAGAGGAGAGAGGGATGGTTAATGGTGCGTCCCACCCTCTTTCAACCAATCAAATATTTAACCTTTTTTAAGAAAAATTGTTTGGATGAAACACCCCTAGATAGTGTTTGGTACGCAGGAATGAGAGGTGGAATGGAATGTATGATTACGAGGGAATGAAGAAAAGGGTGTTTGGTTGGTCAATGGAATGGAATCACCCATTCCAAAACACATTCCATTCCCTCAAAATCATTCCTTCCACCCCCCATGTTTTTTTTTTCCATTCCATCCCCTCTTGCACCATTCATTAACACCACAACCCACCACCTTCGCCACAACCCACCACCACCACCACCAACCACCGACGCCATCGCCGCCACCCACCACCACCACCTCACCCCGACAGCCACCGTCGTCGCCACCCACTCGCCACCGTTATCACCCACAGCCGCGACCAACCGCCAACGCTACTTGTCGTCGCCACCCACCACCATCGTCGACGCCACCACCACCACAGCCACCACCAACCGCCGCCGCTGCCACCAACCACTAAAGGCCACCTTGCCGCCACCACCACTCGTCGTCACCGCCGAACCGCCACTCGCCGCCACCACCACCACTCGTCGTCACCGCCGCACCGCCACTCGCCGCCGCCGCCGACACCCACCACCGCCACCTATAGCCACCCACAATCACTACCACCGACCACCACTACCACTCACCGCTGATTTTATTACTCCGTTTTTCTTGCCTACCGAACAATACACAATAATAATTCATTCCATTCACACATGGTAACCAAACAAGACATGGAATTGTAATGATCCATTACATTCTCTCGTCCATTCCATTACCTCGTCCATTCCATTCCTTAGTCAATTCCATTACCCCATACTAAACAGACCTCTAGGTAATGTTTGGTACGAAGGAATAGAAGGCGAAATAGAATGGATCATTCTATTGGAATGAAAAGAAACATGTTTGGTTGTCAAGTGGTAATGGAATGGAGCATTCCACAACGAATGTAAACCTTCCAAATATAATAATTTTCATTCCTTGGTAAGGTGGTGTTTTTCTTTCATTACTTCAAGGAATGGAAAGATATTATTATTATTATTATTATTATTATTATTATTATTATTATTATTTTACCATTATTATTATTATTATTATTATTATTATTATTATTATTGGTTTTAATAACTCACTCACGGGCGACACCACTACTGCCATAGCTCGTCACCCACTTCCGCCGCCACCACCACCACCAACCACCTCCACCCCAGCTGTCTCCCGCCACCACCCACCTCCACCCCAGTCGTCACCCACCTCCGCCGCTACCAACCGTCACCCACCATCCACACCTCTGCCCCCGCCGTCACTCGCCACCACCCACCACCCCCGACACCACCGCGCCACAGCTACCACCCACCCCTGCCTCCGCCGTCAGCCGCCACCCACCTCCACCACCGACCACCACCGTCGCCGTAACCCCCCACCGTCCCCGTCACCCACCACCACCTACCTCTGCCCCCGCCGCCACCCACTACCACCACCTCCGACCATCGCTACCATTGCCACCTAACACCACCCACCACCACCGACTACCATCACTCATTACCGATTTTATTCCTTCGTCTATTCTTTCCTACCAAACAATACAAAGTAATGATTCATTTAATTCTCACATAGTAACCAAACAAGACATGGAATGGTAATGATCCATTCCATTACATCGTCCATTCCATTACCTTGTACATTCCATTCACCCGTCTATTCCATTACACCATACCAAACAGACCCCTAGTGTTTGAGTGCAAAATAAGGAATGGATGGAGTTGACATAACATGGAGTGATTGGCAAAGTGGAAAGTTTACCACTCTCATGTGGGGAACACTCCTTCCACCATTCATTATCTTTTACATTTTATATTTTATATTTCCACATCATCACTGTCTTTTACATTTTATTTAATAGTCAAATTCCTTTTATAATTAATATATTTTCTGTTAACGTATTATTAAAATATAGATAATACAACTAAGCGTAACTAAATTAATCAAATAGAATTTATATACTATTATTTTGCATTAGGTTTTAGCATTAACGTATTGTACTATGTGTTAATATGGTGTTTCATGCATTGCTTTGTTGCAAGTTGTGTTGTTTTATTTGTAAATTATTATTATTATAATAATCTACTTAATTTAGCCAAAATCTTGTTAATAATAGAGTAAAATGCACGGATAGTCCCTGTGGTTTGGTGAAATTTCACCTTTAGTCCCCAACTTTTCAAAATTACACTCTTAGTCCTTGTGGTTTGACAAGTCGTTAATCGGATAGTCCCCAAAGCGGATGAAGGTTACTCGGATAGTCCCTGTGGTTTGACAAGTTGTTACTCGGATAGTCCCTATGGTTTGATAAGTTGTTACTCGGATAGTCCTTGTCATTTCACACGCACTTAACCAGAAGAACTAACCTCCATCCGCTTTGGGGACTATCCAAGTAACAACTTGTCAAACCACAGGGACTAAGAGTGTAATTTTGAAAAGTTGGGGACTAAAGGTGAAATTTCACCAAACCACAGGGACTATCCGTGCATTTTACTCTTAATAATATATTACAATACTATTTCTTTTTTCTTTTTTTTACTTATTAACTTTAATTTAATGATTTTTTTTAGTATCACGGGCTGTGTTGTTTTATTTGTAAATTATTATTATTATTATAATAATCTACTTAATTTAGCCAAAATCTTGTTAATAATAAAGTAAAATGCACGGATAGTCCCTGTGGTTTGGTGAAATTTCACCTTTAGTCCCCAACTTTTCAAAATTACACTCTTAGTCCTTGTGGTTTGACAAGTCGTTAATCGGATAGTCCCCAAAGCGGATGAAGGTTACTCGGATAGTCCCTGTGGTTTGACAAGTTGTTACTCGGATAGTCCCTATGGTTTGATAAGTTGTTACTCGGATAGTCCTTGTCATTTCACACCCACTTAACCAGAAGAACTAACCTCCATCCGCTTTGGGGACTATCCGAGTAACAACTTGTCAAACCACAGGGGCTAAGAGTGTAATTTTAAAAAGTTGGGGACTAAAGGTGAAATTTCACCAAACCACAGGGACTATCCGTGCATTTTACTCATAATATATTACAATACTATTTCTTTTTTTTTTTTTTTACTTTTTAACTTTAATTTAATGATTTTTTTTAGTATCACGGGCAGGGGCGAAGGTTAGTTGCCCCCCCCCCCCCCCAATGTTTCGGTTAGAATCGTATAAGTTTCGATTTTTTGTCCGAAAATTTTAAAATTATATAGGATCGCCACCCTCCCGATTATTTTACTAAATTGTATATCGTAAATATTTATTCAATATATAAATTGAAGTAATTACCACTTTGTATATCCAAAATATTTATACAATATATAAATTAAAGTAAGGTTTGTTACCACTTTAAAGTTTTTACCACTTTGTATATAAATGATGGGTAGTTTGGTAAATATATTTTAACTCTTATTTGTTTAACGCTAGATTACCCACCATACAATAAACTTAATCACAACTTAATATCAAATTATCAATCATCTTCTTCCTGTACTCCCGTAGCTTTCTACGGCCCATTCTTTTTCCAATTCCATCAAGACATTTTCGGTAATAATTCTTTTGTTGTTGATTACATAGATGACATGATTTAATGTTTATTATTTAGCCATTGTTTACTTTAGGCTTTAGGTCTGTAATTCGTAAATACTAAATAGACAAACAATTGATGCCTTGATGAATTAATGTATTAATGTATTATTAGTCCATGATATTAATATACTCTTCATGTATTAGTCATTGATGATTACTTCAATTATTTTATATATGATATTAATATACTTTTTATGTGTTATTACTTCAATCTTAAAGGTCGTCGGGCTGATTTGTAATTCTTCGTCCAGGTTCTTATATATATATATATATATATATATATATATATATATATATATATATATATATATATTGGTCCTTTGTTTGTTATACAATATTTAGTTTTTCTATGTGCAAGAACAGATCCTTTGAATGAATGAAATTTTTTAGTTTTATTTGGAACTATTATTATTTGACCCGACCTGAATCGAATAGCCGACCCGACCCGAAACAAAACAATAAGAAATTTTTTTTGGGTCCCATCACTTTACGCCCCCTCGAAACTTTTGATCAAGCTCCGTCACTGATCAAGGGTTAGGATAAGCTTGATTTCAACCGATACTAATTTAAATTAAATAGAAGAATATGTGGTGAAAGTGTTATGAATGGGATATCAGGATGAATAGGATTGAAAATAATTTTTTTTTTTTTCATAAGAGTAGCATGGGAGCATAAACAGTAGACTAAAGAGGGAAAAATTCAAAGATTCGAAAACCAAATTGCTGTCCAATTGTACAAAATTTCAAACCTACAAGAAGAAAAAAACTTTATACCATCTGTAGTGGGGTAGTATTTGGGCGTTTTTGCCTCATAAACGCCCAACCACGCCCAGACACCACCCCCCAGGGGCGTTTTTTTTCCCAAATTGCTTTTGGCGTTGTTTTTTCCACGCCCGACTTCATTCCTTTTCTCCGATCACCTTGATCTTCCTTTTTGTTTGTCCAATGAAATTATTTGATTTTTTTTATTTAATTTTATTACAAACATAATGCCCCACAATGCCCATATCAACACTACACCCATTTTAGAAAACGCCCTATAATGTCTCATTACTGACTGGGCTGCCACATAACGTAAAACACACAAGGGTAGAGGCATTACCACGACACATCTTCTTAAAAAAAACACTAAAAAGTAGAAAACAACATAATTTGAGACCGTGCGGTATGGGGGTCGGCTCCTGATGTGTGTAAAATGCAACATATAAATTACATCAAATAAGGCATAAAACTAACCCTTTTTTAGTACTAATGTTGGAAAAAGTGTGTTTTTGTCTTCCTTTTGAATTTACAGGGTCAAATGAGCTTAAACGAACAAAAGGAACAAATATACAGCCAAAACCAACATAAATACAAAGAAAAGGAAGAAACGTGGCATGCCCGACTCCTAGACAGCATCTCACAAAGCAAAAACAAGAAGAAAAGCTGAGCATGGGGCTGTGCCCAGCTGAGCACGGGGTGTGCTCAGCTCAACACGGGGCGTGTCCAGCGAACACGGGGCGTGTCCAGTGAACACGGGGCGTGTCCAGTGAGCACGGGGCGTGCCCAAGTGCCAGCAGAAAAGACAAACCTATAGAAGCTTCTGTTGCCCACCACGGGGCCGTGCCCAGCGGACACGGGGGCGTGCCGAAAGTACAGCAGGCGCATTAATTGTAATTGCGAATTACAATTAATGAAGAGAGAGAGTGTCAGACGGACACGGGGGCGTGTGGAGCTAATAAAGACAAACTGTATTAATGAAGAAAGAGAAAAGGGTGGACACGGGGCCGTGTCCAGGCTTCTGTAAAGGCTATAAATAGGAGTGCTTGGCTCAAGCTCAAACGATCCCTTGGCACACCACCTCTCTCACACTTCATCCACCACCCACCACCATCACAACACCATCATCCACCACCATCATCCATTGTCCATCATAGAGTGTGTGAGTCGTCTCGGGATCCAAGATTGATCGTAAGAGTTCTTGACAATCAAGGCCATGTTTGCCTAAGTCTCTTACATCACTTGGTGAAGACAAAGTGTCTAGTATAATACTTTTTATTTCTAATCTTTTGCACTTTTTATTTGGTTTTGTATTAATGACTTTAATAACTAGTTACTTATGTTGAAGGTGATCTTTCCTTATCGTTTGTCCGTGGTGTCTTGGCATTATTTTACTGTCTATATAAAATAAAGGATTTTCACCATTCATATCTCCACGGTCTATATGAAGATATGTTGGCTACCTGGTAGGGGGTTAAGGGAACGGTTTGGTAAAGGTCTTGCCATTGTTCAGCGTTTAGAGGTCCTGCAATGGACCTGGGTCAAATTTAGTAGGACCTCCTTCAATACTTCACGGTATTGGATGGCGGGGGTCCAAACTCTTTGACCCCCTCATAAGTTAACTACTATTAATACTATAACCCGGCTATTTAGGACTGTATCCCTGCTGACTCAGACTACTTAGCCGAGGGTAACGTCACCGCCAAAAGCGGGGCCTACCACAATACTGCATTAATAACTTAATTCATTATCTTCCAATAATCCACCCTTTTAGGATTGTATCCCTGCTGACTCAAACTACTGGGGTGAGGGTAACGTCGCCTTCAAAAGAGGGGCCTACTACAATAACTAAGATAATCTCTTAATTATGTGCAAAAGTGCGGAAATAATCAAAGGTTATACTAGATACGAGTCGGAACCAAGTGATTCATCTTGTCTATCTGTTTTTATTTTTATTTTATTTTCAGCATTTTAGTTAGTTTTATTTTTTCTTAGTTTAAAACATTTTTCTAAACTTTTATTTTGGTTAGACGTTGAGGATAAACCGGTACTAAAAGCTCTTGTGTCCTTGGACGACCTCGGTATCTTACCAACGCTATACTACACTCAACGATGGGTGCACTTGCCCATATGTGTGTTTAGTGTTAGTGAAATATCGTGTTTTATAAATTTAAAACTTGGCTAAAATAAGTGTTAAAAAGGGCTTAAAATATACACCTAATATATACGACACTTCACACGCATCAAGTTTTTGGCGCCGTTGCCGGGGACACAAGGATTTTAGGAAAGCTTAAAATCGACGGCCTAATCAGTTTTTCAAAACCTTTTCAAAACGGGCCCACATTTTTCTGCATTTTAGTTTAGTTTTGCATTTACAGTAGGTTGAACACGGGCCGTGCTCGCTGAACACGGGGCCGTGCTGCACATTTTCATAAAAACACCCAGTAACAGAAACTGAACACGGGGCCGTGCTCACTGAACACGCCCCGTGCTCAACGAAATCAGTAAATTTAATTAAAACGCCCAGATACAGATCCTGAACACGGGGCCGTGCTCACTGAACACGGGGCCGTGTCCAGCCTCTGTTTCCGTTTTTCTTTTTGTTTTCTGATCTCGAGACTTGGTTGTGGTCTGCTGAGTGATTCTTATGGATCAATACTCAGGAGGTTACAACTACACCTATGAGGAGGATGATTATAGGGGTAATTATTGCACTAATTGTCGTAACGCACGATCGGTTCAAAATAATCGCTCATATCAACCATCCAATTCATACACCTACTATGAGGAGCCCAGGTACGAGCCATCAACTTCATACACATCCTATGAAGACCAAAGGTATGAACCTCCTCCCTCATACTCATATTTTGATGAACCAAGGTATGAGCCTTTATACTCATACTTTGAGGAACCAAGATATGAGCCACCACCTTCATATGCTTATTATGAGGAACCATGGCGTGAACAACCCACCTCATATGAGTATTATGAAGAACAAAATTACGAACCTTATCCATCATATGCTTACAATGAAGAACAGTGGTGCGAACCATCTACTTCATATGGGTATTATGAGGAACAAAGGGTCGAACAACCGGATTCAAGCTTAGAAAATCCTGATTCTTTTTCTATAACCGAAGTAACCGAGAGGATATTAGAACACATTAGAGTTATCGATCGCTGTATAAAAGAAGCTCGCGCAAGGGAAGAGGAGTCCCGCGCAAGAGAAGAATTAAAAAATGAAGAGATAACTGAAAATGTGAAAATGGAAGAACAAATAAGTGAAAAACCGACACATGAGTTAAACAACGAAATAGGTGAGTCCGACAACGTTAAAATACAAGAAGAGTCTAATTTTGAAGAAATTAACCTCTTGTCACCTTCTTTCGAAAATCATTGTTTAGTACCCACTCATGCTAAGTTTTTAAAAGAGTTAAATACTAACACTAAAATTGACGAAACGGTAAGTGTTAAGTTAACTAATGATCAAACCTCGCTAATAAAAGAAGACCCATTTGAAATTAACATTACACCGGTTCCATGTTTCTTTCAAAATTCATTTATTAGCAATATCACAATCGATAAAGATCTTTGTGTTAACATAATGCCTAACTACATTTTCGAAAAATTAAGTATTAGTGATTTTTCTCCACTTCAAATACCCATTTTTCTATCCAATCGGAAAGTAATAAAATCAATCGGTGTAGTTGAGGATGTATTGGTTCAAACAAATCAATTGGTAATCCCCACCGACTTTGTCATCCTCGATGACGCTCCTCTAGTGTTGGGACGACCATTTGTAAAAACTCACGAAGCTTTGAAAACCCGGAAGTACAACAATCTACCTCTTCAATTAGGGGCATTCAAAAAAAGTGTCGACCTTGAGCGATCAATGAAATATCCATTCGGCAATGATGACCCCCTAATTGAAGATGAGCCAGAACCACCTGATAAGGTGGGTCTAGCCAAGGACCCTTATAAACGTGGCGCACCACGGAGGCATTCCGCGGAACTATCCGTAGTTTAGTTTAGATTAACCTTTATGTTTTCTAGTTTAGTTTTTAATTTTCAGGAATAAAACACACTCGGGATGGTGAAGGATGATAAGGGAAGCTTGAACCAACACCCCATACACAAAAACAGAGCCTCCCGACGATTTTTCTTCATTACAGCAGGTTCAGCACGGGGCCGTGCTCACCCCAACACGCCCCGTGCCCAAGGTTCTATAGAAAATGCCCAGTTCAGGTACCTGGACACGGGGCCGTGCTCACTGGACACGCCCCCGTGCCCAGCCTTCTGTTTACTTTTGGTACTGGCAGTCTGGACACTGGGCCGTGCTCAGCCAACACCACCCCGTGTTCAGCTACCCAGTACCATAAAATCTTGTTTTTAACCCACTTTTACACATTCAATCAACCTAAAAACTTATTTTTGGGACACATTGAGGACAATGTGTAATTTAAGTGTGGGGGGGGGATGCTAAAACCTTGAATCTTGCAAGTCCTAAATACAAGCCTTACACAAAACTCTATTGGAACCGCTAATCACCCCAAATTTTTTCAAAAATTTTCATTTTTTTTACTTGTCTAGGTTTAATTTGGGAATTTCAAAATTCTAAAAAGGTTATATTTTTACAAATTTACAACCGATAGCGTCGTGATAAAAAGAACCAACATAAGAAAATTATGAAAAGGCATGACAAGCTTAGTTAAAATTTAATTATATATAGTTGAACACATAAAAACCCATTCCCACAAAAGTGAGTTTTGAGCCTTTATTGAGCATACAATTACATATCATTAGACTAAATGCTCATTTTTCGTTTCTTGTGTGAATAGCCGCTTGGTTCTTACGACTCTAGAACTTGCCATGACGATACATTCCCGGTCCTTACCAACTTAAACCCGAGTAAGTAAATGATGGAGGCATTAGGACTAACCCTTTTTATTTCTACACCATTATTTTTCTTTTTTTTTACCACCTACCCAAAATCCCCCTAGTTAGCCCCTTTGAGCCTAAACCTTTTCATTTCATAACCCAAACCAAACACCCTTTCACCCACCAAAACCTTTTTCATTTTTAACCCTTTGTTTTAGTAACTAGCTCAGTTTTTCGTATGACTTTCCTAAAAAAAAAAAAAAAAAAAAAAAAAAAAAAAAGAGAAGAAGTGTGTTGATGATGAAGCAAAAGAAAATAAACAAACAAGTTCATCAAAAATAACTTTGTTTGAATAATAGCTTCATCAAAATAAAAGTGAAAAAAAAAATATAGAAAGTCTTACGAAAACCGAAGCTTGTTACGCTTTTCGCCCTTTTTTCTACTAGCCACTAACCCAACCACCTACCTTTAACCCAAGCCTAACCCTTCACCCACAAAGTCCTCTTGATATTTACAAAGGTATATAAGTTAAAAAGGAGGAGGATTGATTGCTTGGCAAGCTTATGGTAGGAGTAAGTTCCATGCCGCTCTCGAGTGATTCACTAAAAATACACCTTCGGCCGAGTGTTGAGTGATCCCCCGTGAGGCATGTGAACTTGTATATAAAAAGAATTTTAAAAAGGCACGTTATGCCCAAATAAATAATTTCTCTTATGAAAAGTTTTAAATAAATCATGACGAATAGCATTGTAAATAAATAAAAATAAAACTAAATAAAGAATCTTGGAAATCCCGACACTCTATGACAAACCCAAAAACCTTCTCTTCTACCCATTCCATTTGGGAGTATAAGCCACATATTAAAGAGTTTTGCTTGAGGACAAGCAAAGATTCAAGTGTGGGGGTATTTGATGTGTGTAAAATGCAACATATAAATTACATCAAATAAGGCATAAAACTAACCCTTTTTTAGTACTAATGTTGGAAAAAGTGTGTTTTTGTCTTCCTTTTGAATTTACAGGGTCAAATAAGCTTAAACGAACAAAAGGAACAAATATACAGCCAAAACCAACATAAATACAAAGAAAAGGAAGAAACGTGGCATGCCCGACTCCTAGACAGCATCTCACAAAGCAAAAACAAGAAGAAAAGCTGAGCATGGGGCTGTGCCCAGCTGAGCACGGGGTGTGCTCAGCTCAACACGGGGCGTGTCCAGCGAACACGGGGCCTGTCCAGTGAACACGGGGCGTGTCCAGTGAGCACGGGGCGTGCCCAAGTGCCAGCAGAAAAGACAAACCTATAGAAGCTTCTGTTGCCCACCACGGGGCCGTGCCCAGCGAACACGGGGGCGTGCCGAAAGTACAGCAGGCGCATTAATTGTAATTGCGAATTACAATTAATGAAGAGAGAGAGTGTCAGACGGACACGGGGGCGTGTGGAGCTAATAAAGACAAACTGTATTAATGAAGAAAGAGAAAAGGGTGGACACGGGGCCGTGTCCAGGCTTCTGTAAAGGCTATAAATAGGAGTGCTTGGCTCAAGCTCAAACGATCCCTTGGCACACCACCTCTCTCACACTTCATCCACCACCCACCACCATCACAACACCATCATCCACCACCATCATCCATTGTCCATCATAGAGTGTGTGAGTCGTCTCGGGATCCAAGATTGATCGTAAGAGTTCTTGACAATCAAGGCCATGTTTGCCTAAGTCTCTTACATCACTTGGTGAAGACAAAGTGTCTAGTATAATACTTTTTATTTCTAATCTTTTGCACTTTTTATTTGGTTTTGTATTAATGACTTTAATAACTAGTTACTTATGTTGAAGGTGATCTTTCCTTATCGTTTGTCCGTGGTGTCTTGGCATTATTTTACTGTCTATATAAAATAAAGGATTTTCACCATTCATATCTCCACGGTCTATATGGAGATATGTTGGCTACCTGGTAGGGGGTTAAGGGAACGGTTTGGTAAAGGTCTTGCCATTGTTCAGCGTTTAGAGGTCCTGCAATGGACCTGGGTCAAATTTAGTAGGACCTCCTTCAATACTTCACGGTATTGGATGGCGGGGGTCCAAACTCTTTGACCCCCTCATAAGTTAACTACTATTAATACTATAACCCGGCTATTTAGGACTGTATCCCTGCTGACTCAGACTACTTAGCCGAGGGTAACGTCACCGCCAAAAGCGGGGCCTACCACAATACTGCATTAATAACTTAATTCATTATCTTCCAATAATCCACCCTTTTAGGATTGTATCCCTGCTGACTCAAACTACTGGGGTGAGGGTAACGTCGCCTTCAAAAGAGGGGCCTACTACAATAACTAAGATAATCTCTTAATTATGTGCAAAAGTGCGGAAATAATCAAAGGTTATACTAGATACGAGTCGGAACCAAGTGATTCATCTTGTCTATCTGTTTTTATTTTTATTTTATTTTCAGCATTTTAGTTAGTTTTATTTTTTCTTAGTTTAAAACATTTTTCTAAACTTTTATTTTGGTTAGACGTTGAGGATAAACCGGTACTAAAAGCTCTTGTGTCCTTGGACGACCTCGGTATCTTACCAACGCTATACTACACTCAACGATGGGTGCACTTGCCCATATGTGTGTTTAGTGTTAGTGAAATATCGTGTTTTATAAATTTAAAACTTGGCTAAAATAAGTGTTAAAAAGGGCTTAAAATATACACCTAATATATACGACACTTCACACGCATCAGCTCCCCTCGTCTCGGGTCGTCCTCTCCGTCGCACACCGCCCCCTCCGGGGTCGTCGCGTCTCCAACGTCGGCTGCAAGACGGAAGCGACGAGCAGGTTGGTGGTGGAATGGTGGGCCCCCTTAGTTCTTCTCTCTCTCCCTCCTTTATTTTATATATAGTTTTTTATTATTGGGTAGTCCCCCACACCCTTGGGTAGTCCCCTTTGGATGGTCCTTCATCGAATGTGTCGTGACGCCTACGTGGCGGATAGTCCCCAAAGGGACTACCCAAACCATACCCTATGTTCTGAGTAGGAATCTGACAAAAAGCTTCCCCTCTCTCTTCCATTACTCTCACGTGACTAATGTACGCCCATTGGCGGACCCAAGCCTAGCCCATGGTGGGCGGGCGCACCCCGGGGAAAAAAATTTAGTGCTAAGTTCCGTCGAAAATCCCGTCCACACCCCTTGGAATTTTTTGTCCGCACCCCTTAGAATTTTTGGACCGCACCCTTGAAATTTTTCGTCCGCACCCCTTAGGTAAAAAGTGTTATCAATTTATATTTTAAATTTTTTTAGTAAACTGTTATTTTTTTTTTAAATACTACCTAAATTATATAACTTTTAATACATAACTAACTAAACCCAAATACCCATACCTTTACCCACTTATTATTTCTAACTAGCTAGCCCACTAAGTCTTAGCCCATTAACCAAACCCAACAATATTTCAAACTATAATAAAATAATTAAAGCCCAAAACCTTTAGAAATTCTCTCCCGCTCTCTCTCTTGCGTCCCTGCACTGCCAACGAACAACATCACCCAGCGACAACAGTCCAGCAGCCGGCGACCACCGTAATCAGCCACCATACCACCGTCGTTTGACACCAAATCTAACCGGAATCCGAACACGGGTAAGTTTCTTTGTTATTTTGATGATTTTGGTTGATATTATAGGAGAAAAAAGGGTAATAAAGTTGTTAGATAAGTTTGAAATTTTGTGTGTTTTGACGCTGTTTATGGTTGTTTAGATGATTTTTAGTGTGATTATGTTGTTTATATATTTTTAGGGTGATTACAACTTACGTTATGATTTCTAGGGCTTGAGTAGTTGAAAATTAAAATTAAATTGAAACATTATGTTATGGAGCGATGAACTTATGTTATATAGAGAAAAAATTGCTTAAGAAATTAGTTTTAGATGATGTTTTGGATAGATTTCAAAAAATGAAAACCCGTAGGGCGTCGACGTTTTAATTATGTTTGTAACAAGGTTTGACATGTTTTTGATGATTATATAAATTTAGTTTGATGTTAGTTTGTTTTACATGACCCAACCCGATACGAACCGATTTTTTTACTTATATACCTAGGGGCCTAAAATTTTTAAAAATGTTCCGCACCTCCATAGAAAAATTCCTGGGTCCGCCACTGTGTACGCCTCCTCTGGCCCAACCCCAACCCCTCTCATTTTTCATTTTCACTAAACATTCTCACTTCAAACACCCATTCCTCTTCCTTCAATTTCACACCCACAACACAAATCTGCTTCTGCTCTTCTTGGTGAAAGGTAATTTTCTCGTACTTTGTATTATGTGTTGAATTTGTACAGAATCAGTTTGTGTATTATTAAGATGCTGTAGGTAATGGAAGTTAAAATTATCAGCCTATGGGGCCCATAGAGCACCCAGGATAATACTTTCCAGTCCTATATAAGCATAGTCTAGTTTAGAGTTTCGGACACACCAGACATAATCTGATAGTCCAATTCTCTCTGAGTCTGTAAGAAAAGAAGTCTGTAAATTTTAAGTAAGCATTTAAAGCTTTCTCTTCTAATATATCTTTAGTTTATATCTTTTAATATTTTTAATAATTACTTTGGTATTTCCGCCGTTTGTTAACAAAAATCCTAGTTTTCAAACGTACCACGATCCTCATCTGGTATCAGAGCGAGTTTAAGGTACTAATGGCTAGCTGAGCCTACTATCAAGATCTGCATATGTAGGATCGTGTTCTGACCCAAAATGAGTCGTTCAGAGGCGTTCTACTCAATATGAAAGGCGGAAACAGACATATCGAGTTTGATTCAGCTAGATATTCACTTTAAATGTCTCTCTGATTGATTTGACAAAGTTTTACAGCGAAACGACACTTCGGCAGCACTTCGGCTCCGGAATCTCACATACAAGAACTGACTCAAACGAAATCAGGTAGCTCATATATATATAGGCAAGCTAATTCCGTTTGAACGTGCTCAAACGGAATCAGTTTCATACGAAATTACAGCTTCAAACGGAATTAACATGGTGATTTCGTTTGAAATCTTTTGATGATTTCAAACGAAATTATACTTTTGTAATTTCGTTTGAACTTGCTTGTTAACCTATTTTCTCGTTTTGCGTGCTCTGATTTATCTAAAACAATACAAGACTCGATACAAGACGAAGTCGACAGACGCATGCACCAACATCATAACCAAAAGCTAAAGGTACCATTTGTCAATTTATGCTAATAACTTACTAAGCCATATGTTTTAATTAATTATTTTCAAAAGATTCAAGCCTAAGCGCAGAAAAGTAACCTATGGGAGGTGAAGAATAGCGTGTTAAACTTGAAGTGAGAACAAGATTAATTAAGACTACATGTCTGAAAGGTTTGAGGCATCAATTAATGAATGGTATTTAAGCTCAAGAGTTACATATCTTGAATATTTAAACTTAGAATTTTCAAAAGCTACTTGTAAAACATCTATTGACAGTATAAGCTTTATATGTTTTCATCAGAAAAATAAAAAACATTGTACTTTTTCAGAAAATCCGCATCTAAATTATATTTCTGATAGTATAATTACTCTACAAAACCAGTTAGAATTTAACTTTGATTGATTAAGCCTACTTAGTCGTGTATCCATTAAAAATTTTCATAAAATCTTTGAAACCCAAAATAAGCAAGAAAGTCAGTCCAGAGAGATCCTCAAAAACCAAAACAAGATTATAACAAAATTACATCAGCTCACGAAAGAAATTGGAGAACAAAGACCTCTCACAAAAACAGAGGTTTTATCCTTAGTAGAGCAGATAGCACAGCAACCCAAGCTTGTTGAAGCAGAAGCATTAAGGTTAACAGAAAACCTTAACAGTAAAATCAAAGAAGTTGAAAGGCTTCTCCAGGAGGTTAAGCACGTGCTCACTTCATGAGCTATAGAACGACTGAACAAACAGAATCGTTCAAAGAAGCAATTAAGGCCATAGAAGCATTTGATCCACCAGCAGTTGGATTCGCAAAGGTTGCCACCGGAGCAGCTACCAACCAAACAACTGTTATTAAGCAAAACAATCTCCTAATACAACTTCTAACAAAAGTTGCGGAGGACGTCCAGCAAAGTCGGGAAGAGCTTGGAGAAATAAAGAGAAGCCTTACAAACTTGCTCAAGCAAAAGGAGCAAAGGGAGGACACATCGGAAGCCCTTGAAAATCTAAGCAAAAGACTTGAAGGAATCAAGATAGGAGGAGATCCCCTAGTACAAAAGAAGAAAGGTCCCTTTTATGTGTTTAAAGATCCAAAGAAGATCTTTGAGCAGGAAAAGGCAAAGTTATCAAAATGAATAGAACAAGAAATTTTCAGCTTCCAGTCAGAACAGGCGAAGGAAACAGTAGTACAGTCCCCAACCAAGAAGATCAGATAAGAAGCTACCGAAGGGCGAGTAGGTTCAGGCACGAAGCTCAACAAAGACTACCAAATACAATGCAAAGTAGACAGTATAGAAGAAGTTTGGAGAGCCAAATTAATCCTGACCAAGAACTCCAATTATCACAAAGAAGACGAGACAATATAGTACCTGCTGAAGTACTATATGATTCAAGATGGTCAGAACCAAGACACAGAGTCTATCAGCACTACAGCGAAGAAAGAATACTGGTAGTTGGCGAAAATCAGTAACTTGATATGGGGTTTATCAATGAAACCTCATATAGGGCTTTAAGGGACTCAGGAATGCAACATATCCATTTGGGTATGGTAATGATAAGGATACATGCTCTCCATAGAAGAGATGCCGGAACAAATGTACTTGTAGTCCTTAGAGATACAAGATGGAATGATGATAGGGCCATCATTGGAACCATGGAAGTAGATATGGGAAGAGGAACGCAATTGGTATACATAGCACCAAACATGATGCTAAGTATCCATGATTTTTACAATCATATCCAACTAGCTATCCAGACAAGAGGCTATGAAGAATGGAATAATGGAGAATCAAACCTTCTAATTACAAGGGGCTTGATTGGAAGACTAACTAATACAAGTGTGACTGGCTTCAGATATAATGTTCGGAACGTTTCTGAATATTTAGCCTCAAATGGAATCCAAGCAATTGCAGGGGAACCATGGTCTACGGAAAGATTGCAAGGACAAAAATGGATACTCAAACCATCCAAGAAGCCAAAAGTAGAAAAGCCTGAGAAAGTAGATACTAGAACTAGAATAGATGGTTCTATATCTATGAAGTTCCATGGTCACAGAGCGTCTTCAGCAAATGAAGAAACCATGTGGAATAGAGACGATCAAGAAGACTTCAGAGAAGATGAAGAAGAACTAGCCGCAATGTATTTTGCGGAAAGCCTAGAAAGGTTCCAGTATGACCATCAAGCTATTGAACAAAACAGAAGTTACTATGCAGTCCGAAACTACTCAAAAGAACAAGGAGTCAGAAAGAAGTACTCAAGAGAGGAGGGGTATGATACGCTCGGGGAACCAAGTGGAAGATACGATTACATGGTTAAATACACGCCATCAGCAGATACTGGAAGAATAGAAGACATTATCCCAACCGGATGGGATGATGACACTCCACCAAGAAAGACAAAAGAAGAAGTAGCAGCAGTAGGCTACTCATCAAATGAAGAGGCCCTGAAGGAATAAGAGGAAACCCGAGTTAAATGGAATACATCACCAAGAGAAGAAGAGGAAAATGAGGATTTAATAGACTTCTTTGAAGAAAATCCTTATTTCTCCTTAGCAGAAGAGCCAAATGGACTGAATAAAAATAAAAGGGAGGAACAAATCAACCAGTACTACAAGAATTTTGCAGAAAATTATATGAAATGACAGGAGGAGGAAATTTGTAAAGAATACTCAGCGGAGTCAAGCCAAGAAGATAAAAAGACAGCGCCCTGTTTTAGCAACCAAATGAAAAGTACAAAGCAATCTGTAGCATCCTATTCGGAAGCTAAAATGAAAGGTGCCTCTTCTTGTAGTCAACAGAGCGAGCTGAAAGATGAGCCGTCTGGTTTGACTAAAGAAGTTACTCACTCAGGATATACGATACAGGAAGACATGGATGAACTTGAATACCCGACGCTGAGAAAAATGATTAATGAATCAAGAAGAGAGGGTGGGTTTTCATCAGTGACGTCAAACTACAGACCACCGCAAGAACCAGTCATGGGACCAGTAACCTACCCTCCAGCCAGAATGAGATCACAACAAACAAGACAAGATTATGTGTTCAATGGAGCAAAAATCAGGGAAAGATCAGAAGCAATTACAAATGGCTTAGGATCTAATATGTGGAATTTATCATCAGCCCAGACAAATCAAGGAGCTATGCTAATCTTACCAACAGATATTGGTGCCTATGAAGACACAATATCAAGATGGGAGTCAATTACTCTGAATTTGGTTGATGACCCAGGAAAGGTTTGGCCAAGTAATAGAGCCAAAATAAACTACATAGAAAACCTTCTTGGGGAAGATGAGAAAAAGGCATGGATTCAGTGGCGAACAGCATATGTAGATGAATACAACACATTGGAGGGAATAGCAGATGATACTCAAAACATATTATCCCACATTAGAAGAATATTTCTTCTGTAAGATCCATACCAAGGTAATACAGATGAACATGATAGAGCCTATAATGAAATAGAAAGGCTCTCATGCAGAAATCTGAAAGATATATTTTTATATCTAAATGATTTCAAGAAACTGGCAGCACGATCAGGAAGACTATATTTGTCTCCAAAATTATCAGATAAGGTCTTCAGAAAAATGCCCCCAATCATTGGAAAAGAGCTGGAAGAAGCTTGGAATGCTAAATATCCGGGGAGCAATGTCAGTGTTATCCCAAGAATACCCTTTTCATACTAATACCTTGCAGAAATCTGCAGAAAGGCAGCAGTCCAACGGGAAATTAAAAATCTTCAGTTTTGCAGTAAAATCCCAATACCAGGATATTACGAGAAAACAAAGAAGTATGGCCTGAGAAGATCAACAACTTACAAAGGAAAACCACATGCCTCTCATGTCAGAATATTCAAAACAAAGCATAAAGACAGGGAGAGAAAATGTAAATGCTTTATATGCTGGGAAGAAGGTCATTTTGCTCTAGAATGCAAAAGTAATAAGGGAAACATAGTGAGAGCAGTTGTCATGGAAAACCTAGACCTACATGAAGATTGGGATGTGTTATCAGTTGATCAAGATGAACCAGAAAGTGATGCAATTTCTTCATTTTCTAAAGGAGAAGGAAAATCAAAGGATTACATATCAAATGTTTTGTCTGGAAATTTCCTAGAAAAATTAGCAGGTGTGCTAATTGGGAAAGAGGAACTAAGAAGAGAATGGAGGTTTAAAGTTAAACTCCAGGAATAGCAGGAAAACTGTGAACATGAACTGCTGATGAACCAAGAAGTCGTCACCTGCATAGAATGTTCATACTGCAAAGAAAAGACGACATCAAGAGCCAGAAGTAATTGCCCAAAGTGTCGAATAACGGCCTGCCCATTATGCTCTGACTACTATCTAAGTTTCAAAGTAACCCTAAAACCAAAAGAGATAATTGGGTATGAAAACAGGGATAGCCTTATTAAAGAACTCCTTCTTTATAATGCTTATCTTATCAAAGAAAATGAAAGCCTTAAAGAAAGACGAATAAAAGAAGAAATGAAAGAAGAAGAGCTGAACGAGATCCTTAAAGAAGAATTTGAGCAGCTCAAATCAAGAAAGGGGGAAAGGCGCAAAGTCTTTGATGAGGATGGAGTAGAGATTGTATTTGAGGAAAAAACCCTAAAAGCAAGCGGTAAACCGGAGAAGAAAACCAAAATATACAACAGATCGTATAATATGGTCATTACCTTCAACATACCAGGAGAGAAGGAATTCAATCTAAGAGCAATCTTAGACACGGGAGCCACCTCGTGCTGTGCGAACAGTGAAGAAATTCCCAAAGGAGCCATTGAAAGCAGCCCATACAAAATTAACTTTAAGGATATAAACTCACAACAAATTGCAGAAGACAAACTAAAGCAGGGGCAAATGACCATCGCTGGTCACACTTTCAGGATCCCGTTCACCTACTGCATGGCAATGAGGACTGATGATGGCATAGATATGCTCCTAGGGTGCAATTTCATAAGAAGCGTATACGGAGGAGTAAGAATTGAAGGAAACACGGTTACATTTTACAAAAATGTAACTATGATTAAAACAGAACAAGTCACAGAAGCAGCCAAATATGCCATCGAAGAATTATGTATGAATTATGAGGAATACCGGGTGGTCCAGGAAACTTCATACTTCAACATAGAGCATACTAGCCCCACGTTCCAAGCAAAGTTTGAAAAGCTCTTGCAAAGGCTAGAAGATCAAGGATACATTGGTGAGGAACCCCTGAAGCATTGGCAAAAGAATAAGGTGAAGTGCAAAATTGATATAATCAATCCTGATATCGCAATTCAGGATAAAACGCTTAAACATGTTACGCCTGCAATGAAAGATCAATTCAAAAGGCATTCTGATGCCCCTATTAAAACTAGGCGTAATCAGAAAAGAAAAAGTCGCCATAGGACAATGGCAATAATGGTAAATTCAGGAACATTTGTTGATCCAAAAACAGGAAAAGAAATCAAGGGCAAAGAAAGAATGGTGTTCAACTACCGGACGCTAAATGATAACACCTACAAGGATCAATATTCATTGCCAGGCATCAACACAATCATTCAGAGGGTAGGAAATGCAAAAATCTACTCTAAGTTTGATCTTAAAAGTGGTTTCCATCAGGTGGCAATGGCTGAAGAATCAATTCCATGGACGGCCTTCATAACTCCCGAAGGGTTATATGAGTGGCTAGTAATGTCGTTTGGCCTAAAAAATGCACCAGCTATTTTTCAAAGAAAAATGGATCATTGCTTTGAAGGAACAGAAGACTTCATAGCTGTGTACATAGATGACATTCTTGTATTCTCAAAGAATGAAGCTGAGCATGCCAAGCATCTTGAAAGAATGCTGGAAATTTGTGAAGAAAATGGGTTGGTGCTAAGTGCAAATAAAATGAAGATAGCAGTAAAGGAAATCGAATTCCTTGGGGCAGTTATTGGAAATTCAACAATCAAGCTCCAGCTGCACATCATAAAGAAAATTGCAGAATTTAAAGACAAGGAGCTAAAGGAAAAGAAGGGATTAAGATATTGGCTCGGGATCCTAAATTATGCTAGAAACTACATCCCAAACCTGGGAAAGTTACTAGCCCCCTGTACGAGAAAACATCGCCCCATGGTGACAAAAGAATGAAGGATTCGGACTGGAAGCTGATCAGAGAAATAAAAATGAAAGTTCAAAAACTCCCAGACATGAGGATACCCCAAAATGATTCATACATAATCATAGAAACAGATGGATGTATGGAGGGATGGGGAGCAGTGTGCAAATGGAAAAGAAAAAAGAATGATAAAAGGAGTGAAGAACAAGTCTGTGCATATGCAAGCGGCAAATTCCCAGTAGTAAAATCAACCATTGATGCTGAAATTTTTGCAGCAATGGAAGGCCTAAAAGCTTTTAAAATATACTACTTGGATAAAAAGGAAATCACCTTAAGAACTGGTTGCCAAGCAATAATCCGTTTTTATAACAAGTCAGCCAACAATAAACCATCATGAGTGAGATGGTTAAACTTTACTGATTTTGTCACAGAATCAGGTGTTCAAATAAACTTTGAACACATCGATGGAAAACAAAATATTCTTGCTGATAATCTGTCTAGAATCGCTAATCTCTTACATTCGCAGAAATGGACAGAGTGCTCCAAAAAATACTCAAGGTTTGATTCAGTGGAACAACGCGTACGAGGAAGTCAAGAATGGAAGACAAATGGGGTACGATACCTCTATGGAGGACCAGCAACTCAATCTGCTATTACAGGGCCTGACCTTGCAAGGATCGAAGAATACGAAGAAATCACCAGTGAAGAAATGGCACCCATCACAAACAGGCCTTGGATGTATAATGACCCAAGAAGCAACAGGCGACAGCAACTATTCAATCAACAAACCAATAAGACCCTCGGAGAATTATCCTTCCTTGTATCCATGGCAGAACTCAACTTGGCCCGATACAGAGCCTACTCAACAAAAGACAATATCTACAGTGACAATAGGCCCAATAACGAAGCCCAACTCAGAAAACTCAGAAATGCAGTCCGCATCATTAGTGACGCAGCAAATGGGACCATACTCTAGAAGACCCGTATGTACCAAAAGAAGCAGTGGAAACTACAATAATAAAATATATATCAATAATTGCAGGTGTGATGAATGCAATGACGTAATTCTCATCAATGGGGAACATATTATTCGATGGGAAGGGCATGCTGCACAATCACGACTTTAATCACCTATTTCCTAGAAGGATGGTCAGTGTGTAGACTTTAGAAAAAGTCTTTTGTAATATAGTGTGTATTATTAAGATGCTGTAGGTAATGGAAGTTAAAATTATCAGCCTATGGGGCCCACAGAGCACCCGGGATAATACTTTCCAGTCCTATATAAGCATAGTCTAGTTTAGAGTTTCGGACACACCAGACATAATCTGATAGTCCAATTCTCTCTGAGTCTGTAAGAAAAGAAGTCTGTAAATTTTAAGTAAGCATTTAAAGCTTTCTCTTCTAATATATCTTTAGTTTATCTCTTTTAATATTTTTAACAATTACTTTGGTATTTCCGCCGTTTGTTAACAAAAATCATAGTTTTCAAACGTACCACGATTCTCATCATAACTGTTTATGGGTTATTTGAAATTTGTGCTTATGAGTTGCCTCATTAAGCGTTGATCTTGTACGAAATCATTCAAATGTGTATGGGTTTTTGAAATTTGTGCTTTTGGGTTGCTTCAATAAATCTTGATTTTGCAAAAAAAAAAAAAAAAAAAAAAAAAATCAGTTAAATGTGTATGGGTTTTGTGAAATTTTTGCTTCTTGGTTGCTTCATGATATTTTAGTACAAAATCATTCACTGATTTTGTAATTTATGTGCTGATAGGTTGTTTCCGTTAGTGTTGATTTTATACAAAGTTACTCAAATGTGTGTTGATTTTTGTGTAATTTGTGCTTCTGGGTTGCCTTTACTTTGAATTCGAGCTACATTATTCATCTAGTTAAAATTAAAAATTAAACTTAAATAATTAAAACTATTAACAAAACATTGCGTAAACTAAAACATGTGATTAAAACCAAAAAAATTACTTAACTAATTATTTCCTTACGGTTTAGAAGAAAAACTGATAAAAAACCTAGGGGAAATAACAAGTTTAGCCTTGACCTGGTCAAATTTTCAAAACTAGCCAAAGCAAACGTCTTGTAGAGACGCTACCATATGCCTGAAACGTCTTGACGTCTGACCAATCACATGCATACACGTGTCCAACATACACTGTAACGTCTCAGAAGTCTTAGCTGAGACGTCTTCACATGGCTTGAGACGTTTCCACATGGCTAGCCGGTTGAGCTGGCTTGAAAGGTCTTAGGTTCACATTTGCATGGCGCGAGACGTTTGCTTCGGCTCCAAAATTCGAGACGTTTCAGATGACAACTAAAATGTTTGCTCTAAAACTCGAGACGTTTGAGTCGTTTCAACTGTTTCTAGGACGTTTCACAAACTTCTAAGACGTTTTCTTGCATTAAGACGTTTGAGCCGTTTCAACTGTTAAATAAATACGGGTATGCACAGCAGGTTTCATTGAACAAACCCATTTCTTCCCCTATATATACAACCACTTCTTCACAATATCCTTTACCCAATTCTACATTCGACATCTTCTCAAAATATCCTTTACTCCCATATTTTTCACACCTTCCAAAAATGGTCGGACCCCATGCAAATGATTTGTTTAAATTAATTGAAGATGACGTTTTCCTAAGCTTTAAAATTGTCCTTGTTTGTACTCGACAATACTTGTCCGATGACACGGATGTCATCGGATTTCCCCGTCCATGTGCTCTGATCACTACAAAGTGTTCAAGAACTCATCTACAAAGGGCACCTGAAGCATGAAACGGGTTGTTCGGCACATGATGGTTGTGCCCCTTTAGGGTGGTTGATGAGAATCACAACACATTTAAAGTCGCCAATGTGTTAGCTGGATCTTATAGTAATGTGCTATAATGTATCAAGCGTTTCGCAAATCATCAAACATCACCGAAGCTGCAGAATTGTTGAAGAAACTGCGAACAACCCGTTCCATATCACTTACGCCAATGTGTAAACGACATGTAGATGGAACTTACCAGTTCAAGACACATCTTTATCATTGCTAGGTGTTTTGATGCAAATTTCGGAAGCAGAAATAGATTCACTCTTACTTTACTTTTTTGTCCCAATCTCCTACCCAGTCGGAAGTAGCGGTTTGGCGTAGTTATTTGAAGACGATTTACTTCAGTCGGAAATAGCGGTTTGGCGTATTCTAGTTTAAATGTTTATGTTTGTATTTTTACATGGGAATCGAATGACCTTGGAAATAGCCTTTTTTTTTTGAATTTGGGAAAGACCTCTAGAATCCACATCTGTAAATGTATTAACATATTTAATCACTATTAGTCCATAACTTAAATCGAACATAAGTGTAATATAGGAATTTCCCAGGTACCTTAAAGGCCACACAAATCCGTCTAACGAAAAATCCTTTTTGTCTTTGATGCGTGTGTAGTGTGTATGGTTTTTAATGTATATTTTAAGCCCTTTTACACTTTTTAGCCAAGTTTTAAATTTATAAAACACGATATTTACTAACACTAAACACACATATGGGCAAGTGCACCCATCGTGAGCGTAGTATAGTGTTGGTAAGATACCGAGGTCGTCCAAGGACACAAGAACTTTTAATACCGGTTTATCCTCAACGTCTAATCAAATCAAAAGTTTAGAAAAAGGTTTCAAACTAGAAAAATAAAAACTAACTAAAATGCTGAAAAATAAAAATAAAAACAAAAACATATAGATAAGATGAATCACTTGGCTCCGACTCGTGTTTAGTGTAACCTCTGATTATTTCCGCACTTTTGCACTTTTTAACTTTTTAAGAGATTATCTTAGTTATTGTAGTAGGCCCCTCTTTTGAAAGTGACGTTACCCTCAACCCAGTAGTTTGAGTCAGCAAGGATACAATCCTAAAGGGTCGGATTATTGAAAGATAATTAATTAAGTTATTAATGCGTATTGTGGTAGGCCCCTCTTTTGAAGGTGACGTTACCCTCGGCTAAGTAGTCTGAGTTAGCAGGGATACAGTCCTAAGTAGCCGGGTTAAAGTATTAATAGTAGCTTACATATGAGGGGATCAAAGAGTTTGGACCCCCGCCATCCAATACCGGTGGGTATTGAAGGAGGTCCTACTAAATTTGACCCAGGTCCTTGCAGGATCTATACACTGAACAAGGCAAGACTCTTACCAAACCGTTCCCTTAACCCCCAACCAGGTAGCCAACATACCTCCATATAGACCGTGGAGATATGAATGGTGAAAATCTTTTATTTTATATAGACAGTAAAATAATGCCAAGACACCACGGACAAACGATAAGGAAGAATCACCTTCAACATAAGAAACTAGTTATTAAAGTCATTAATACATAACCAAGTAAAAAGTGCGAAAAGATTAAAAATAAAAAGTATTACACTAGACACTTGTCTTCACCAAGTGATGTAAGAGACTTAGGCAAACATGGCCTTTGATTGTCAAGAACTCTTACGATCAATCTTGGATCTCGAGACGACTCACACACTCTATGATGGACAATGGATGATGGTGGTGGATGATGGTGTTGTGATGGTGGTGGGTGGTGGGTGAAGTGTGAGAGAGGTGGTGTGCCAAGGGATGGTTTGCAAATGAGCCAAGCACCCCTATTTATAGCCTGAACAGTAGCTCGGGCACGGCCCCGTGTCCATCATCTTCTTTGTCTTCATTAATTGCAGTTTGTCTGCATTAGTTGACCATGCCCCCGTGTCCGCTGGGCACGCCCCCGTGTGCAGAAGCATATCTGTACTATCAAGATTTGCCTGGATTCTGCGAATCTTATAGTTGACCACGGCCCCGTGTCCGCTGAGCACGGCCCCGTGGTGGGCGATAGAAGCTTCTATAGCTTTGTCTTTTATGCTGGCACTTTGGCACGCCCCCGTGTTCCCTGAGCACGGGGCGTGTTCAGCCTTCTATTCTCTTGTTTTGCTTGGGAAGATGCTGTCGGGGAGGTCGGGCATGCCACGTTTGTTCCTTTTCTTGTATTTATGTTAGATTTAGCTGCCTTTTTGCTTCTTTTGTTAATTTGAGCTCATTTAATCCTGAAAATACAAAAGAAAGACAAAAACACACTTTTTCCAATATTAGTACTAAAAAAGGGTTAGTTTTATGCCACAATTGATGTAATTTATATGTTGCATTTTGTGCACATCAGTCTTGCTTTTGACGAACGTGCATATCATACACATTCGTATACGTGCTCTCCCAAAAATAATTCCCCCATGGATATTGGTTAAATTCATTTAGATCATCCACTAGGTGTAAACCATTTTTTATCAACCGCATTTGAATCCTGCAACCCTAAAAACCCTTGCCCCAAGAGCATCAATAGACATATTCTAGTGCAATCTTCATCGTCATAATTCTTTGGACCTTCGAATATTTTTACTATGCGTTGGAAACCAATACGTGAATCGCCCGGGAAAAATCTGTTTTTAAAAGAATTAGTGTGCTCCCTCGGCGTCCAGTTAGTGGGCCCAAACGGTAACCCCGTTATAAGACAAAATTGTTTGGGGGTAAACGTTAAAGTTTGTTGGCCTAGTTGATATGGAATACCTAAATTGGGTGTAGGTGTATGCACTTGTAATTGTGCAACACCGAGTATAAGCAGGCTGTCACATATAACACACTTATTATCTAAATATTGCCCAAAACATGTCTGCCTAATCCGCGATTCAATGCTTTCTGTCATTCTTTCGTTCAAAACCTTAAATATGTTCCACTTTTGTCGGACTTTAATCTTTTTGGCCTTGAAATGAAAGGAAAAATAATAAAATCTTAAGTGTGTTTTACACATAAATAAATAATAAAACAAAATAATAAACCAAAAGTATTACCGATACACACGGGAGAGGATCGACACCAACGTCTTGCATCACGTGATGCTGTTGCATGAGCTTGGGTTGCCCAATGGGTGGGTAAATTTCGTAGTTTGGGTCCATGGTCACTCAGCGGTGGTCCCCAAACAGTGGGCGGTGGTCTAACGGTGGTCGGAACTTAAAAACTTCTGGTCGTCGGATCTTCAACGTCCGTTTCGGTCAACAAGCACGTGGTCCCTTCCACTTGTGCCACCACAAATGAAACATGAGAACCGACAACTTGGATCAAAAGGCTTTTAGTGACACGTGTCAAGCGTTGAGGATACGGGGGAAAGGAAACGGGACACAGCTCGGATCAAAAGGCTTTTTAGTGACACGTGTCATCGTTCAAACGTCTCAACAGTCAAACGGCACATGCAGGGTTCTGACGTCTCAACAGTCAGGTGTGACGTCTCAAAAGCAGATGAAACGTCTCAACAGTCAAACGACACATGCAGCGTTCTAACATCTCAACAGTCAGCTGTGACGTCTCAAAACAGCTGTGACGTCTCAAAGCAGATGAACTGTCTCAAGTCAGACTGAACCGTCTCAACTCAGAGCTATACCGTCTCGAGGCAGACCTTTATTACACGTGTCATTCGTTGCTGGAGTTTAGGAAATTGAAATCGCAGAAACGTCTCAGTCAATTTGTAAGATGTCTTAAAGGTCGGTTGAAACGACGCAAATATAGGTAATTAAATATAAATTATAATCCCATTTTTAAAATTTTAAAATCCTATTTAAGTACAGTACTCGGAATACTTGTTCGTGTACATTTCTAGTTCTAGCCTCGCAAAATGTCTGATAAAAATAAGGCTGATGTATACTGCTCGCAACCAGTTAACAAATCATCAACTTGGATTCTAAAAAAATGGAGAAGTCCCAAGGGTGAAAGTTCTTCTACTGAAGTTTCACAACGGCATGATTCGGAAGAAACCCACTTTGTACATAATCGACAAAGTTTTCACCTCCACAGGGCATGTAGATTGGCAATTCCAGACGACGAAAGTGAGAACTGGTCTAAAGATGTGGCAACATTCTACAGAAATGGGGACGCACCGTTCTGTTATTCAGCAGTGTTCACACGATCAATAGAGTTAGACAAAAAATTTTGGGGGACTTTATTAGGTTTTCGCTGTAGCGGCTACCTAACGTCAACAGTTAATTATTCTTCCTATTTTTTTTAAATCTTGAGTTTTTCTCCATTATTAATTTATTTTACATTACAACTTATACAACATATTGAAGGATGGGTGGGAAGACTAATGGCTTGGAAAAGTAGAAAGATTCAAAAGGATCCATTGTTAAACTTGGGGTGGACAATTCTTCCACCACAGTTTTATGAAACGTTATTAGACTCTACTCCTAAAGACGTTGTCACATATGCCAATGGCAAATTACACCCATTTCCTTCTTTCTTCGAGGTGGGATTACTTATTCTTTCCGTTACCGTTAGAAAATAACGAATGGCTCCTAGCTCGCCTAGAGTTAGCGTCACAGGAGTTGGTATTTTACCCGTGTGAAAATGTTTGTGTCAGCGATAAATACATCAACGTTATTCACGCACGCTTGACGAAGATCAAAGTTTACTTAGGAGCTTTATTCGTGCATTTGCGATATTGGAAAAAAACAGGCAAACCGGAAAAATGCATCTGTGTCGAGCTCAATGATAACTACGTGGTATCTAACACGTCACACTTGACTGTTTAGACGTTAGAATGCTGCATGTGCCATTTGACTGTTGAGACGTTTGAACGATGACACGTGTCACTAAAAAGCCTTTTGATCCAAGCTGTGTCTCGTTTCCTTTCCCCGTATCCTCAACGCTTGACATGTGTCACTAAAAGCCTTTTGATCCAAGCTGTGGGTTCTCATGTTTCATTTGTGCTGGCACAAGTAGAAGGGACCACATGCTTGTTGACCGGAATAGATGTTGAAGATCTGACGACCAGAATTTTTTAAGATCCGACCATCGTTGGACCACCGCCCACTGTTTGGGGACCACCGCTGACTGACCATGGACCCAAACTACGAAATTTACCCACGCATTGGGCGACCCGAGCTCATGCAACAAGATCACGTGATGCAAGACGTTGGTGTCGATCCTCTCTCGTGTGTATCGGTAATACTTTTGGTTTATTATTTTGTTTTATTATTTATTTATGTGTAAAGCACACTTAAGATTTCATTATTTTTCCTTTCACTTGTTAATTTACAAGGCCAAAAAGATTAAAGTCCGACAAAAGTGGAACATAATTAAGGTTTTGAACGAAAGAATGACAGAAAGCATTGAATCGCGGATTAGGCAGACATGTTTTGGGCAATATTCAGATAATAAGTGTGTTATATGTGACAGCCTGCTTATACTCGGTGTTGCACAATTACAAGTGCATACACCTACACCCAATTTAGGTATTCCATATCAACTAGGCCAACAAACTTTAACGTTTACCCCCAAACAATTTTGTCTTATAACGGGGTTACGGTTTGGGCCCACTAACTGGACGCCGAGGGAGCACCCTAATTCTTTTAAAAACATATTTTTTCCCATGCCGTTCACGTATTGGTTTCAAACGCATAGTAAAAATATTCGAAGGTCCAATGAATTATGACGATGAAGATTGCACTAGAATATGTCTATTGATGCTCTTGGGGCAAGGGTTTTTAGGGTTGCAAGATTCAAATGCGGTTGATAACAAACTGTTACACCTAGTGGATGATCTAAATGAATTTAACCAATATCCATGGGGGAATTATTTTTGGAAGAGCACGTATACGAATGTGTATGATATGCACGTTCGTCAAAAGCAAGACAAAAAGGGTTTTTCATTAGACGGATTTGTGTGGCCATTTAAGGTACCTGGGAAATTCCTATATTACACTTATGTTCGATTTAAGTTATGGACTAGTAGTGATTAAATATGTTAATACATTTACAGATGTGGGTTCTAGAGGTCTTTCCCAAATTAAAAAAAGGGCTATTTCCAAGGTCATTCGATTCCCAGGTAAAAATACAAACATAAACATTTAAACTAGAATACGCCAAACCGCTATTTCCGACTTAAGTAAATCGTCTTCAAATAACTACGCCAAACCGCTACTTCAGACTGGGTAGGAGATCGGGACAAAAATAGTAAAGTAAGAGTGAATCTATTTCTGCTTCCGGAATTTGCATCAAAACACCTAGCAATGATAAAGATGTGTCTTGAACTGGTAAGTTCCTTCTACACGTCGTTTACACATTGGCGTAAGTGATATGGAACGGGTTGTTCGCAGTTTCTTCAACGATTCTGCAGCTTCGGTGATGTTTGATGATTTGCGAAACGCTGGATACATTATAGCACATTACTATAAGATCCAACTAACACATTGGCGACTTCAAATGTGTTGTGATTCTCATCAACCACCCTAAAGGGGCACAACCGTCATGTGCCGAACAACCCGTTTGTAGATGAGTTCTTGAACACTTTGTAGTGATCAGAGCACATGGACGGGGAAATCCGATGACATCCGTGTCATCGGACAAGTATTGTAGAGTACAAACAACGACAATTTTAAAGCTTAAGAAAACGTCATCCTCAATTAATTTAAACAAATCATTTTCAGGGGGTCTGACCATTTTTGGAAGGTGTGAACTATGGGGGTAAAGGATATTTTGAGAAGATGTTGAATGTAGAATGAGGTAAAGGATATTGTGACGAAGTGGTTGTATATATAGGGGAAGAAATTGGTTCGTTTAATGAAACCTGCTGTGCATACCCATATTTATTTAACAGTTGAAACGGCTCAAACGTCTTAATGCAAGAAAACGTCTTAAAAACGTCTTAGAAGTTTGTGAAACGTCCTAGAAAAAGTTGAAACGGCTCAAACGTCTCGAGTTTTAGAGCAAACGTCTTAGTTGTCATCTGAAACGTCTCGAGTTTTGAGCTGAAGCAAACGTCTCGCGCTATGTGGAAACGTCTCGCGCCATGCAAATGTGAAGCTGAGACCTTTCAAGCCAGCTCAACCGGCTAGCCATGTGGAAACGTTTCAAGCCATGTGAAGACGTCTCAGCTAAGACTTCTGAGACGTTATAGGGTATGTCGGACACGTGTATGCATGTGATTGGTCAGACATTAAGACGTTTTAGGCATATGGTAGCGTCTCTACAAGACGTTTGCTTTGGCTAGTTTCGAAAATTTCACCGGGTCAAGGCTAATCTTGCTATTTCCCCAAAAAACCATTTCCATTTATTTTGACTGTTTAAGGACAAAAAAATATTCTTTTCTTTTTTTAGTAGCATGTGGGCCCCACTTTTTGTTCAAATACACGCTCCTAACTAGGTCACCAATAGACGAATATAACGAACCATGTTAGAACCTTAAGATTGAAAAGTTACTAATGTTTTTTTAATTTTTATTTTGATTCAGAAAGAGTTAGGTTTGATTTTGATATGATTTCATTTGAAGATTTATGTTTACCGTGCCTTCTTTTATGAAATGATGTAATGAATATTGGTTTCTAAAGCCAACTCTATCAATAGATATAAAAGACGAGGATTGTTATATACCTAAACCAAAAGTATAAACACTTATACACATTGCTTTAGTTTTAACACGTATGACTTTTGTTTAATCTCGTACTTCACTCTCTTTCAATATATTTATTTATCAAATATTACATAAAGATGCTAGTTCTCACAATCTCCTACTTAGAACATCTATAACGCCAACCCTTCCAGAAACCGCCATGTTAGCTGTCACATTAGATTACAAATATCCTTAAAAATGCTCATTACACTTAAAAAGTTTTAAAACATCTACAAGTGCTCATTAAAAATATTAAAATAATATATGTACGTGAGAGAGGGGGTCCCAACTGCTTGCCCTAGGTAGGTTGCCAGGTTAGATTCTCGGACCTCAAATCCAGACCACACCACCACAACGTATTACACCAGCTTTCCCCTCATCGGTCATTCTAGACGTGGCCATGCATGCAACATTATAAAAGTCGTAAAATTGGTTATGTATTAAACGTGTCTACCATTAAAATACCTAATTTTATGTGTGTGATCCAGATTTAGACTTGTAAATGAACCGAAAGAACATGAATAAAGGCGTGTTCATGTTCATACATTTAACTTTAACCGAACACGACTACAAACACAAAGATATAATCAAACACATTTTTTTTGTTCATGTTCGTTTATTAAGAAAATGAGCAGTTCATGTTCATTCATTTAAAACCTGAACGAACAGTTTACGAACATGAACAAACATGAACAAACAAACTTAAACGAACATAAACAAACAAACACAATTTAACAAATAATAAACAACACAACTAAACATAAAGTAATTTTTTATATAAGTTAGTGATTAATTACGATAAATTTAATTGAGAACCTCATTTTTATTACTAGAAAGCTCAATTACCAATTAGTTATATTTATATAAATAGTTAGAAGGTTTTTTATGTTTAATATTTATATAAATATAATTAGTTATGAATTTAAATTTAAAATGAACATAAACGAACAAACATAAATTATCGAATATGAACAAATATGAATAAATTAACATAAATGAACACAAATGAACAAACATAAACGAACATTCACAAATATAAATGAATGAACAAAACATATCTTCATATTTGTCGGTTAATTAAATGAACAAAAAATTATCTATATATTCGTGCGTTTATTAAATAAACAAACATAAACAAACTTCCCGTCAAACAAGTTAACCGTTTACCGATTGTTTTAAAACCATACATCCAAAAAATAATCATTCTCAAATACCATTCGAGTAGTGAGATATGTCTTCACTCATAAAGTGGTAAAAATTTAGAGTGAGTTAATGTAAGGGTTTCACCTGAAATTGATTTCCTCTCTCGCTGCAGGTATCTTTCCCTCTCTTACTCTTACTCTTACTCTTACTGTCATCTATTGGGGTTTTTGATTCATCTGCAATATACTTTTTAGGTTTGTCATGTTGAACAATGATCATAGTAATCTTCTCTAATCTAGGTTATAATCTGGTGTTCGGATAACAAATTGCCTAAATTTTGTTGAAGTTTGATGATTTTTGTTTTTCTAGGGCAACTTCTATCTCATTATTTGACCATAAAGTTAAAAATCATAATCAACAGTCAAAATCTGTTGTTGCTAGTTTAAATTCCATTATCTTGTATCAAGTTTTGGGATTATTTGAACCAAAAATACCTAACCTAGGTTAAGGGGCTGTTTGGCAACTCTGAATGGTTAAGTCCTGAACTAGCAAGAGGTCTGAACCATTAAGTGCTGAACCAGTATGAGGTCTGAATCATTAAGAGCCAATATAACCATTAAACGTTCAGAGGCAAATGTCTCACCAATTCAGATTAGAGGTCTTAACCATTCAGACTCAGTATAATGCTTAACCATTCAGAGGCAAATGTCTGAACCATTCAAACATCTGCTCGCGAAACAAACAGTCTGAACCATTAAGTGTTGAAACAGTAAGAGGTCTGAACCATTAAGAACCCCATTATGAGCTAAACAAATAGCCCCTAAGTTTTTTTTTTTTGTGACTTTTAAGGAAGACAAATAGTTATTGAAATACAAAATAACCTTGGTGTTAAAGCAAAAGTGTTAAAAAACCATTGCAAGGTATGAGACTTTTTCATAGCGGTTGTATGGGCAATAAATGTGGGGCTTACAAACTAAATGGGCTCCCTCACCCACCAGACTAGTCTTTTGAGTTGGGTTAGTTCTCCGGTTTGGGATATAACAAAAGTGTGAGGCACTCTGAGGCGTTTCGTTAATGTGGTGTAGAAAATTATTTTTTTTACGAGCATAGAGAGTTTGTAGGTTTCTATACACTGATAGCTGGTGCGATATTTATTTACATGACCTCAGCACCTTCAATGCAATTATGAATGCTGATTTGTATGATTTCATGTTGTTTGTTTGTACCTTCTTTTATTAGTCCATACTCTTGATGAATAAAATTTGGTTACTCAATTGAATTGTATGATTCAATCTTTTTGCAGCTGATCATAGAGAGGTGGAATATTGACCGTTGGTTACAATATGGACCGTATCTTTCAGACTTACATCAGGCGAAAAAAGAAAACAATACCAGATTTTGATATTAGAAAGTGTGATTTTGGTTCTAATAAACCGGGCTCTGACAAACTCATTGCTAAACTTGGGAATCAAGAAGTGGATAGTGAGTATGCTTGGCTTCTTATATTATGCTTAATTGAAACTGATGAACAGACAAAAGACACCACACGCGAGGATCAAAATGAATATGAAAGCGAAAATGGAGATGAAGATGAAGTTGAAGATGCACATGTAGATGAAAACAATAAAGATCCTGACTATCTCCTGTTTTTAGAGAATCTCTCCGAACATGGTAAATCATACAAGCTGAAAATTTCTCGAGATGATGAGGAACCTCGGTTTCTGTATTATGAAGAGCAGGTTAGTTCAGATTGGTGTGATGACCTTCAAACATGTACTGATGATAGTGGAGATGAAGTAACCGTTTCTGAAGATATGCAAATCAAGCAGCAGGCTAAAAGGAAGCGGAATGAAAAGAGTGGTCCGATTTCTACTAAAAAAGAAGTTTCTAAAAGAAAGAAGACTAATGATCGTAAGACTATAACACAATCCCCTCGAGACCAGGGTATGACTGTGCACATTAAAGAGGAACCTGTGGAAAATGAAAAGAATGTTACAACTTGTGATTCAGATTCAGATGTAGTGATTTTGGATGACGTTCAGAAGGGCAGTGAAGTAAATAATAAACAACTAGCAGTAGCAGAAAAAGAACCATCGGTACGTATTTCCTTTTCTGTTTTTAGATGTGGCGAATTTGACCCGATTACCTATTAATGGGTCGATTTGGGTCCTGCTCATTCTCAAGCGGGTCAACCTGGTTGAAAGTGAATCGTCTCATTCAAACATTTTGATTATTATTGTAATACTAATATTGGTTTTGCAATAACTAAAAACAAAGTGTTTCCACGTCCCGACCCGGATTGCTGTACAAAAAGTGACATGTTTATGCGACCCGCCTGTCGTGCCACCTCTAGTTGTGTACGATGGTTCTAGGGGTGTAATTTTTTCCAAGCTCAGCTTGGCTTGTCTATTTTCTATTAAATATTGAGTTTTTTTGATCTTCATGCAAGTATATTATTTTATACGTATATAAAATCTGTTTATATATTTATCAGGCTCGTTTAGGCTCCCGTGCCTAGTTAAGCTCTGTGTGTGAAGCTCAAGCTCGTTTATTAATGAGCTTCATTTTAGGCTCAAGCTCGTTTGAGCTTTTTGTAAGCCGATCTTGAGTGGCTGACGAGTGGTTCGGCTTGTTTACACCCTGATGTTGACTGTATCGTTTATGTTCTTATAATTTCAGTTAAGGGAGAAGCTGATGTGCATTCTTAAGCATCCATATGACAAAGAGGAGTATAAACAACTCTCAGAATATATAGAGAAAGAGAAGCCAGTATGTCGACATAGACCCTTGCGTAATGGCAGGTCGAGAGAAATTCCTGAGGCTGGAGTGAACAAGTCGGTGCTTAATTATGGCCCTGGTAACTTCACTTTTTCTCCTACTTCTCTATACAAAATTGATTTTGTGTTGAGCGCGTCCCTTTAAACTACAATTTATATAATGTAAATTAAGTTCTTGTATCATTTATCATAGAATCTTCTTGTTACCTTAATCATGCAGAAAGATTTCAACTGATGCTCGATGCTGCCCGCAAGGATCCACCTAAAGCTCTTAATCTCCTGCGGATGTTTCGCTTCTGGCTAGAAGTAAGCTTTCTTAATAGATTTACATTTATGACAAACTCCCATATAGATATGTGTTAAGAGTTTTTCACTGATATGCTAATTTGGACACGATTATTTATCAACGGGCTAACTCTGGTTATGTCTATCACTAACAAGTCAAAATCTGGCCCATAGCGTATTTTTAATGTATAAACTCTCATAAGTAATTTTATTAAAAAAGTTACTGAAAATCATTAAAGATTTTGTAATTATAACAAGTGTTATAGATATATAATAACTTTTTGTATTGAAAGTGTTTTCGGTCAACCTGACTCATTTTGGCTCGTATGTAAAATCTACACGTTTTGACCAGTTATCCCCCTCCCCGGCTCACATGTTTTGCGATTTCTACGGACATATTATATGTAACTCTTTGATGCATGACAGCATGCCCCCAACGGCGATGCATTTCAACCATGGAGAGAGAAGCAGTTTCTGAAGGTGCGACCAAGTAAGAAGAATGCTCTTACTCGCATGCAGCAGCAGCTGCTTTTGAAGGATAAATGACTAATATTATGACTTGAAAGCCGTTTGTACAAAATGGTAGTTTAAGATAACCATGACCCATATGGTTTATACAATGGGTTTGGTCTCTCTTATGAATGTTGTTGACTTAATAATATATGTCCAGGTGGGCCCCCACCATCCACTGATATTAATCATTGTAATTATTTAATTAAGATAATCTAAACTTTTATTTCTATTTTTTCAAATATTCATGTTGGTTTTCAACCACTCATAATAAATGTTTTAGCATTCAATATTCCTACCATCTTCTAGGTTAAGGTGTTTTTGTTTTTTAAGAGGTAAAATGTCTACAGTCTGCGATGTCTGCGCTTTTAATGAAACGTCTTCGGAAAAATAGTCTGCAGATTACGATGTCTGCGCGTGGTTTGCTTGGCGCAGACAGAAGATGCTTGTGGTTCAAGGGTACAGACAAGAAGAATGAATTGATTATGATCAAACCTTTGCTCTTGTAGCAAGGTTGGAAGTAATAAACTGTTCTTGGCCTTTGCTATCAACCACAACCTGAAGATGTATCAGATAGATATAAAGTGTGCCTTTCTCTATGGAAAAATCCAAGAAGAGGTTTATGCGTGTCAACCACCTGGATTTCATGACACAATCCATCCTGATTATGTTTACATGCTAAACAAAGCTCCAGGGGCGAACATACCCTATGTCAAGGGGTAGCCCCCGCTGCCCCTTGACTTGTCGGCGATGGTGTAATCTTTTTTTTCCGGATTTCGTTGCCCCTTTAGAAATATTATGTTACCCCTTTTCAAAGCCAAATAATTTTTATACTACCCAAATAAATACCTAATACTTATAAGCCCAACCATTATAGCCCAAGTCCCAACCCCCATCCTCAAGTCAAGTGTTTTCCAAATTGGGTATTTTCTAGTCTTGTTTTTTTTTTCTTATTCTTTATACTTTATGCCTTATGAAAAATTGAATAATTTAGGATTGTTTACTTGCAAATTACAATCGATTATTGTTTTCATCTAGTTATAGTTATGTGCAATTGTTATAGCCTTTTAGGGTTTATGTGAAATTGATTTAGGGTTTATGTTTAATTTTATTTGTCTTATAAATAGGGAATTTGAAAGTTGAAAGATGAAAAAACAAACTCTCATTAGTCGTCTTTCTAAACGAAAATTCCAAGAAAATGATGATTTGGGTCCAACTCCTAGTTCAAATGTTGATGATAACCAAGAAAATAAAGATATTGGTCCAAGTTCATATATTGATATTGATATGCAAGAAAATGAAGATATCGGTCCAACTCCAAGTCCAATTATTACTTTGGCTTCAAGTCCTTCAACACGAAACAAAATCGATTTGAATGATCTTCCTTCGGATCCCTCCGATAGACCACCTATTACTAGTTATCATCCTAACCAAATAGACGACATACGAAGAGCGTATCTTGTTAAAAAGGCTTTTCAACCACGAGGTCATGACTTTAAATGGACAAACTATTCTAGTGGTCGGAGACGTTTTAATGTTAAATGGTTTGATAAATATCATTGGTTAGAGTATAGCACTAAACAAGAAAAAGAATATTGTTTATGTTGTTACTTGTTTAATGAAAGTGTTGGTAATAAAGGTGGAAGAGAAACTTTTGTAAGTGGAGGCTTTTGTAACTAGAGTAAACCGGGTGTATTAAAACAACATGTTGGGTTAGTTAATAGTTTACATAATAAGACCGCGCAAAAATGTGAAAATTTCTTTAACCAAAAGCGATCCTATGATGCGAATGAAAAAAGGCTTAACAAGGAAAGAAGGATTGAAAATTGGTATCGATTAACGGGTTCTGTTCGTAGTGTTGGATTTTGTTTAGAAAATAGTTGACCGTTTCATGGTCATGACGAATCTGAAAAGTCTCTTTATAAAGGTATCTTTCTTTCGGTTTTCAAGTTGATTAGTGTGAACAACCCGAAAATTGGTAAGTACACTTTAGGGAAGACTAAAAAGAATAATAAGTTGACGGCTCCATCTATTAAAAAAGAGATTGTCGATTGCTATGCGAAAGAAGTAACCAAAATGCTTTGTGAAGAAATTAAAGACGATGTCTTTGGGTTGTTAGTAGATGAGTCTAGTGACGTGTCTTTAAAGGAAGAAATGGCTATAGTGATGAGATATGTCGATAGGCTTGGAGTTGTTAAAGAGAGTTTAATTGGAGTTGCTCATGTGAAGATTACATATTCTTTAACTCTTAAAGAAGCCATTGTGTCTTTATTAGCCGATAGCCAGTTGAGCATAGATCAAGTAAGTTATATGTTTCATAATTTCATTACATAAACTATAATAAAGATTATATGTCGTATCATTGTATTTTATTGTTTGTTATTATTTAAACAGATCAGGGGTCAAGGTTATGATGGTGCAACCAACATGCATGGAGAGTTTAATGGATTAAAAGCTTTAATTATGAAAGACAATCCATCGGCACATTACATACATTGCTTTGCTCATCAACTTTAGTTAGTGATTGTGGATGTAGCAAAAAAGCATGATGGTGTTAAAGAATTTTATGAAACTCTTGGCATGGTTGTACGATTGGTGCTTCTTGCAAAAGAAAAGATATGATGTTGGAGGCAAAAAAAGAGAGAGTGGAAAATGAAATTCCAGCGGGTGAAATTAACACAAGAAAAGGATTAAACCAAAAGGTTTCCCTTGCCCGACCCGGAGACACACGATGGGTTTCTCATCATAGAACCATCATATGTTTGTTGAAATTATTTTCGGAAGTTGTTGAGGTACTTACTTTTATGAAACAAGATGGAGAGACCTTTCAACAACGATCTAATGCGTCAAGTATTCTATCAAATTTTGAGAGTTTTGAATTGGTGTTTTACATACACTTGTTGAACGATATCTTTGGTCTCACAAATGCTCTATCAAAACATCTTAAAAAAGATTCAAGACTTGTTAGAAGCATCTCATTTGATAAGCGGGACAAAACGAGCTTTGAATCATCTAAGACAAAATGGGTTTGAAAAGATGTTGGCAAATGTGACATCTTTTTGTGAAAAAACAACATTAAGATGTTAGATATGGCGGAAAGTTATGGTAATCAAAGAAACCGAAAGTATGTCATTACTAACCGACATCATTTTGAAGTTGTGGTTTTTAATACGGTTTTGGATATGCAACTTCAAGAACTTGGAACCCGATTTAGTGAGGTCTCAACTAGTTTGATAGAAAATATGTGGGGTTTAAATCCTTGTAATTCGTTTTCTAAATTTGACATATCTAAGATAGTGAAATTTTCCAAGATGTATCCAAATGACTTTAATAAAGAAGAAAGAGGGTGTGTTGCGGGTGATCTTTCGGTCTTTTATCACACTTCAAAGGAAGAAGAAAAGTTTAGAAATTTGACTGGATTAAGTGACCTTGCTCGTGTAATGGTGGAAACCGAAAAAAATGAAACTTTTCCTTTGGTTTATCGAATATTGAAGCTAGCACTGGTTTTACCGGTTGCAACCGCAACCGTTGAAAGATGTTTCTCTAAAATGAAGCTTATCAAGACGGATTTACGCAATCAGATGGGTGATGAGTATTTGAACAATGCTATAATTTGTGCGGTCGAAAAAGAAAGTTTTAGTAAGTAAAAGAAGAGGATGTCATGGCTCGGTTTCAAGCTTTCAAAAACCAAAGAGGAGAAATCATTTAGGTATATGTTGAAATTTATTTATTACCGCGCTACTATCGTTGTTTCGTTTACATTGTATGAAGTACGTTAATTTTTTTTTGAAATGTTACCCCTTTAGTAATTTTCTAGATCCGCCACTACAAAGCTCTATATGGACTAAATGTCACACCCTGATTTCCCGGTGGGCCCGGACTTGGGGTTTATGCATGACGATTGATATAAATATTCATATTTAGCATAACGGAAGTCTTGGGATTATAAAATAATGATTACAAAGTACAAATGTCCAAAGTACAAAATAATATACAGACCGAGAGTGTATAAAGATCCATAGGCGGATCGAAATTTACAAAGATGAAATATTTAGGCTACTAGGCTTTGTGTGGAGTCGCAAATTCCAATATGCAATCACCGAGCAACTTCAGCCTATTCCGTACTTGCTAACCTGCGCTTAGTCTTTTGAAAATACGCCAGTTTTCACTGGTAACTACAATTAACCGACAAGTTTTGAAAATCTTTTCAAAACCATTTTTATACCATTTTGTATATCATTTTCATAATTAACTTGGGACAAACTATATCTCTTGTTACCAGTATTACATGCTTGTCAATACATATGGGGTCCGGAACTAAACTCCGATACATGATTAACCGACACGCCACTTTTATCCCCATATTGGGTAAGAAAAGATTTATCATAGCGTTAGCATCTGTCAGGTGTATGCCTACACCCTGTGCTTAGGTCGTGACCACTTGCAATTAAGTGAGCCGTGGATATCCAGGACACGGACGCATTAACCCCTAATGTTTAAGTTATAAAGCATAACAGATTAAAACGAGTTATTTGGATTTTGGACACATTGGTCAGTAATCCCATACACGACCAAGTGGTAAATAATTTCACCGTATCCCAAGCCCGTATAGGGAAAATAGATTAAGAGTATTTACCCGAGCTTTATCTTTACAATCCAAAGATATATATAAGCACAACCGTTTAATCAAGACAACTAACACAAGTGCAATTTACTGTAGGCTATTAGTCTGCAATGGACGGAATTACGGTCCGTTAGAATGTTAACGGGTATTATTCAAGTCATATGACTTTGACCGGTTAACTTTAAAATAAATAGATACGGTTCGCTAGATTAAGCGAAGACTGGATAGAATGTGGTTCGAATCCACATGAGTACTATGACTCGTATAATATGTGTCAAACAATCATACATTCTGATTATAAAACTGATTTGGAAAGGTTTTGACCCAATTCGACTAACTTATATAAACTAGGCTATATAAGTCAACCGTACGAGCATAGGCGACATCGGGTGATCGGATGGGTCTATGTCAAGTCCAATATGCCAAAACATGTTTAATATGTTGCTACATCGGTTTCAAACTTAGTTTACATGTTCATTATATTTCAAAATCATTATATGCACAAAAGGGCAATTTGGTCATTATTTAGGCATATAACAAGGACTTGAATAAAAACCCGACAAATGATATGATCAAATGGTATAACCTCATAGGGTTATTCCATACAATAATACGATCATAATACAACCTCAAATCAGTGGCTATACTAACTTAAATGGGTCAGAATCGAAAGTCAAAGAAGAAGTCAAACTGTTCGACTCTCGGTTGCGAACCGAGCTTTAATCAGGAAAGACGGGTTGGACATGGTCTAACATGTTCTAATATGTTATACAAACTGATATAGTGTCAAAAAATTAAGGTTTCGATACTTAGAAGTTTATTTTACTTGAATTATGAAAATATGCGTTTTTGACTTTATTAAATAAAACTTTGACCCGTCATTAGACCAACTTAACGTGATCTTCAGAAGGTGCCTTCACAGGGGATTAACTGTCACACCCCAACCGATGGCGGAATCATCGGGGCGTGGCACTGAGCGAAACGGATTGTTCGTGGGAATCCATAACAACTATTAATGACAATATTTTTAAGGTTCAATATCCCATACTATTAAACAAATAAAGCAAAAACAGTCATTACAAATATTCAGTCTCATAAACAAATTCCATTCCGACAACTCAGATTTATTTGGTGAGTTCTTAGACTTCCTAACTTGTTGCAACATAACATCCAATTAACCTGTTACATACGTTAATATAAAAGTCAATACATAAAGTAAAGGTGAGTACACAAGTTTGCATAGCTAATAGTAATAAAAGTGTTTACGCATAACCAGCATGTAACACATGACGGGTGAAGCATGTAACTATCAACAATGATACAACCTAACCACGAGACTGCGTTGTAGAGTATGCGCGACACATGTTCACTTAAGCGAACAAGCGAAGTAAAGTAATGTGATCCCTAGCAACCCCTGTCACACAGGTGCTGAGTCCAAACTATAGTACTATCGTTGCTGGAGGCGGTCTAGTGTAACACTATATAAGCATAGTTACAAGCATTCAACAAATCACGTATAGCATGCGAGAGCGGTTAGCGTTTATAAAGTGTTTGCGTTGTGTGTTGTGTTTTGATATAGAACGTATGTAACACCCAAAAGTACATTAAACGAAAATGGGTTCGAGTATACTCATAGTGTGTGTTTAGCAAGTAAACACAATCCGGATTGGATTGAAGGGAGCGCCGGATCAGCCTGCGTACAGGAACAGAAGCATAAGTCTTCCAAGTGCTGACACGGTCGAAAACAGAGTGTCGAGTGGGGTAAAAAGTGGGCTAAGTGTTCAACAGTCTATCCCAAGTGAACTCGGCGCCGCGTTTACCTTCTCAGCGAACCTTCACTATGGGAATGCGAGAGCGTCGAAGTTTCTTGGTCTCTCGATCCATGAATTCTACAGGCTTTTCCACAAAGTGTAGAGTCTCGTTTACTTGCAAGTCTTCGAGAGGCACGTGAAGATTTTCTTCAGCTAGTCACTTTTTGAGGTTTGAGACATGGAAGGTGGGATGCACGTTGCTGAGTTCCTCCGGTAATTCGAGTTGGTAGGCCACTTTGCCAATTCTTTCCAGAATCTTAAAGGGACCCACGTATCGTGGCGCTAGCTTTCCTTTCTTTCTGAATCGGACCACCCCCTTCCAAGGTGAAACCATTAGGAGTACGTGATCACCAACTTCGAACTCAAGGGGCTTGCGGCGTTTAACAGCGTAGCTCTTTTGACGACTCCGAGCTTTCAAGAGATTGTCCCTTAGTTGGTGGATCTTGTCTGTCGTTTCTTGTAACAGCTCAGGACCGGTGATGTAAGCGTCTCCGATCTCGTGCCACACAATAGGCGATCGACATTTTCTACCATATAATGCCTCAAAGGGTGCCATTTGAATACTAGCGTGATAACTGTTATTGTACGAGAATTCTACTAAAGGTAAATGCGAGTCCCAATTACCAACAAAATCTATAACGCATGAACGAAGCATATCTTCAAGGGTGCAGATCGTGCGCTCAGTCTGACCGTCGGTCTGGGGATGAAATGCGGTACTGAGATTAAAAGTCGTACCGAGAGCGGCTTGGAATGTCTCCCAGAGACATGAGGTAAAACGACCATCGCGGTCAGAGATGATGTCACGAGGCATCCCGTGTCGAAAAATGACTTCGTCGGTATAGATTCGTGCTAATCGTTCAACCTTGAAGTCTTCTCGTATCGGTAAAAAGTGAGCGGATTTCGTAAGATGATCAACAATAACCCAAATGCTATCGTGACCTAATGGAGTGCGAGGGAGTTTCGTAATGAAGTCCATAGCTATACTCTCCCATTTCCACATCGGAATCTCGGGTTGTTCGAGTAAGCCAGAGGGTCATTGATGTTCGGCCTTAACTTTCGAGCAAGTTAGGCACTTAGAAACATATAAAACGATATCCTTCTTCATTCTCGGCCACTAATACCTGGCACAAAGGTCTTGTAACATCTTGTCGGAACCGGGGTGAATGGAATATCGGGATTTGTGAGCTTCAATCAGCAAAATCTCTCGGAGATTATTGCGACTAGGGATCCAAATACGGTCGAGATAGTGAAAAACACCATTCGGTTTATTCACTAATTGGTTTTCGGTTCCACATATTCTTTCTTCCTTTAAAGTGTTCTCGAGAAAACAGGCGTGTTGAGCGTCGCGAATGAGAGCTTCGAGGTCGTGTTGGGCTTGAACATTTTGAACACTAAGTAAATAGCTTTGCCGGCTAAGAGCATCAGCAACGACGCTTGCTTTTCCCGGGTTGTAGCGTATCTCACAGTCGTAGTCGTTGAGAAGTTCAACCCATCTGCGTTGGCGCATGTTTAGTTCTTTCTGGTTCAAGATGTGTTGTAGGCTCTTATGGTCGGTGAAGACTGTACACTTGGTACCGTACAGGTGGTGTCGCCATATCTTTAATGCAAAAACAACTGCACCGAGTTCGAGATCGTAGGTTGTGTAGCTCTTCTCGTGGATCTTGAGTAGATGCGTACGCGATAACCTTGTCTCGTTTCATAAGAACACAACCAAGACCTAGGTTAGAGACATCGCAATAAACAACAAACTCATCATTTCCGTCGGGTAGGGCGAGTACGGGAGCGTTGCAAAGCATCCGCTTAAGAGTCTGAAAAGCATCCTCTTGTTCGGTGGATACTAGTGTACGCACGCCTAGCAGGCGGTGCGTTGGTAACAGTAGCTTAACGGTTCTAGTTGTTGGGCTATACGGGGACGGCGTTGAGTGGAGCGGCGGTAGTAGCATAATTCTTGTTGTTGTTGTTCTTTCGCTTACGGTTCTGACGTGAAGACTTTGAACCCTGAGATGCTGCATTATTAGTGCTGGGACTTGCGGTTGCTTGATTGAGACTCTTAGTTGAGGTTTTGAAAGCTCCAGCCAAGACTCATTTGTTGTTGATCTCGGCTGCTAGCTGATAAGTCTCCTCAATAGTAGCAGGTTTCGCTGGTTGAACAAAGTCGGCTACACAATCGGGGAGAGCGCGAATATACTTCTTGATTGTCTTATTAGGCGTGTCCACCTGACTAGTGTGACATTTGTGCTTGTAATCATTGTGAACAGTTCAGTTATCAATAAAACAATGTTATTTGATCCCAATGTTTGTTTGGTTGTGTTTTACATTTTTCATGTTTTAACTTTTGTTCAATTTCAAACTCTATATCACTTTCTGGAGAGTTATACGCAAACTGGTGCGTAAACGTACTCAGTTTAATGCGACAAATACTCCGGAACATCAACATATACTTAACATACCTTAAATAACCTTTACATAACTTAGAAATAAGTTTTGAAGGCTTTGGTATGGCAAAAACAAGTTAATTCGCTTACAGGGACTAAACTTGACAAACTGTGAAAGTATGCCAATTTGAACTGTAACGAACATTCCGGAACATGACCATAAGTTAAACATACCATAAATATCCTTTACATAGCTTAGAAATAGGCTTTAAGGGGTTCGGTGTGCTAAAATAAACTTTTGGGTCATTTAGGGACTAAAAGTGTCAAAAAGTGCACAAGTTTGCATTTTCGCGCATATCCTACGTTCTGAATACATCCGGACATCCAAAAATTTATGTAAGCACTAAAATATTTTATTTTAGTGTTTGGCTTGAGAAAAATCCATTCGTCGCGCAATTTAGATCGTTTTTCGCGCTTATGCGCATTCCGTCGTAATTAACCGAACATCGCGACCGTACGGCCAAACGAACCGACATCCGAGATATTTTCAAGCATATTTTATGTTCCCGATGTCTTAACATCATTGTGGAGCTTGAAATTGTGATTGACGGGTGTTAGAAGTGCCGTTACGCAACGAAACAATGTGCAGGGACCTAATCTGCCATTTCTGCCAAAAGAAGGGCTAGGCGTGACGCGAGGGTCCTTAGCGTCACGCGAGGCCCCTTCAGAATCAGCAAAGGTCATTTTCCAGCTGTTAACAGCCCTTAAACACTCCCCAAAGGTCAAGTGCCACATGTTAATCTCTTGTGGTGGCCAAAATCAGTTACCACAACATTCCGACAAGTGTACGGGCTAGATCATTCCCCATTTTCCAAGAAACAATCCTAACGGTGAACCTAAAACTATAAATACCCACCTTATGTTCACTCATTCCTCACAAGAATCTGATCTAATGTGCTCTAAGTTGAAACCTTTGTTTCATACCTGAGCTATTTTGATATAGATTAGCATTCGGGGACCCTTTGTAAGTGTTCCTTCGTTCTTTTATTGCTTTTCGAGTCCGAAAGTCAAAATTTGTTTGACTTTCTGCATTGACCAGTTTATGGTCAATGCGAAGTTCCTTTGAACTTCGCAACGTGATTGTAATCACGATGGTTATAGTCCCTTGTGACTATGCCTACTGATTACCACGTTGTCTAGGGTCGTAAGGGTAAGCGATCTAATAAATCGCTTATACCTTCGAACCCGACCCATTTGGTCGATCATTGGGATCCGACCAAACACATTAGGAGACCATAGTATATAGGGAATAACCTTCCGAGGTTATACCTTATGGTCGCTTCGTTTAAGTAGTTGTATGATAGGTAGTTTATATGCCTTAGGTAAATTACCAAAATACCCCTTTGATGCCAAAATTCATTTTAAACATATGTAACATAACTTTTGACATCTAAACTGATTTGAAAACAATATTAGACATGTTAAGGCATATGTTACTTGTCATAGGACTAGTTAGGCGGTCCGAACGCGTTTCACACGAACGACGCGTTAAAGTAGCATAAGCTACCTAAACGGGTCGTAATGGGTCGTACGCACTTATGTTAGGTTTCATTTAGTATGTAGGATTTGTTAAACCATATTACACGAGTCTCCATACTCGTTTGGTTTACGAACCCTCATTCTATCCGATCCTCCGATTTAGGTCCGGTTTATTAACGTAGTTACCTATATTAGGTGCCGTTTGATTCCGTGATCTCTAGCATTGCTTGGTGGTTATCTTAGGACTTCTGAGAAATCTCAAGTGAGTACATAGAACCCCCTCTTTTAAATGTTTTCAAGGTGTTTATGTGAGTACATAGACCCCTCTTTTACTGTTTTTCAAACTGTTTTGGGGTGGAACACATGTGCCTACTTGTTACTTTCATGCTTTCCTGTTTTCACATCATATACCTGCTATGTTTGTTAGTACATTATAGTACATGATTTCATTACATTCATTCTTTGTATGCCAATTGTGTGCGTACTTAGTACATCGTTTTACATTACATTTCATGCTATGTATGTCCATTATGTGCATACTTAGTACATTGTTTTACTTTACATTTCTGCTATGTATGTTGACTAATAGCATGCTAGCACATTGATTTACATGACTTTTCTGCTTTGTATGTTAACTTAGCATACTTAGTACATTGTTTTCATATGACATGTATACAACTGCTATAACATTTGGTTTGCACAAACGAGACTAATATACGTTCATTAACATTAGCTACGCCGCTCGGTAGTAAGTACTGGTACCATAGGACTTGACAAATCCCATTCCTGACATCCCGGGTTTGTTTGGATGTAAGGAATGACTGAATCCGAAAACATTACTTTTGATAACCTTGACTGAAAGGGTTATCCGACTGTCTCAAGGCTTGAATGTATGCTTTAACTTACCACATAAATGTTTGTATCAATGTAACATGCATTCACTTTGCAAAACATAACTTTTTGATACATTCAAAATACTTTGTTTTATACATTTCTACATTTGGTTTATGTGACAATACTTTACTTACCATACATAACATTTGTTATACATTACTTGACTACTTTTGGACTTCTTAACATCTGACATGGTTTATACAAGGACTTTTGACTATTGGTTTAAACATGGACTTTATACATTGGTGGTTTGTTTAAGTGACTTAAGTAACGAGATGTGAGTAATATGATACAAGCATGGTGGATACGCCGCTGGTACTTCCTATATATAAGAGTTTGTATTATATTACATGTCATAGCGTTATTTAAATCATTCAATTTGGACTTATACATTTTACACAAGTAACACGATTTTCACAAGACTTTGGTTTACAAACAATTTACTTTATACAACTCATTTTACTTGGTTATACATTTAACCATACATTATACTTTTATTTATACATATCATTTGATCTTATCGCTTTTTAAATGATTTACAAAACAAAACAATTTACAAGGTTCATGACTGACTTTTGCTAAACAACTTTTTCTTAAACTTAAGTCATGAATCCTATTTTCACAAAACCTATGTATCTCACAGGCATTTTTATGCTGACGTACCTATTTTCACATGTGTTTTCAGGAGCTTTTGCGTAGGACGATGATCGTGACACTAGGGCGGACCTGTGCCTTAGAGACTTAAAAATGAAGATAGACTTAGTTTACTTATGTTATAAACTCTTTGATTTCTGTTTTAAACAATGAAACTCTTATGTTGATAAATAAAATACAACTTTGAATGCTATGGTTATGTAACAATTAATTCTGTTACAACACTCCCCGACGTTTTCCGCCACGTTTTGTATGTTATACGTGGTCGGGGTGTGACAGAAGAGTTGGTATCAGAGCCAATGGTTATAGGGAATTAGGTTATTAGTAATTCTTTGACCTAGACTATAACCTTTCTAGGACCCTAACACAAGTTATCTTGTGTTTAGATCTTAAAACATGCACATCACCTATCCTTAGGTGATTATCAAAACAAAAACCAAATTTGTCCGAAACGATTTTTGAAAAACAATCATCTGTTTTTGGATGATTTATTACAAGGTTTTGAACCCTCTATTGTAAGGTTTTGAACCCTCTGTTATATGGTTTTGAACCCTTCCAGTTTGGTTTTTGGCCTTGTGCCTTCAAATTTTCAAAATCTCGTCAAAGTTTTGGGTTCTAAATAGTGTGAACACGTGCAAACTGGAAGAGTGAATGCATGTACCCTGGGTTTTCTGTCTAAGGCTAAAGTGTTCGTATAAATCCACATAAACGGACCAGTCACTCTTACCTGGGAACTCTTGGGGTGAGTGTTCACTTATAGGCGAGCATGTCTTCGCGATACATTATTTTTGACCCATTTACTTTGATTAGTCACTGTGTGTCGTTTGTTTGCTTTGTGATGCGAACAAATGACCACCATCTTTGCTGTTGTCAATTTTTGTTTCATCTCATTCTCCTCATCCAATCATCTCACTCGTTTCCTTTCATGTTTCCTCTTTTAGAATGCCCCCTCGACGCGAAAACCAGATAGCAACTGCCGAACTGGCAGAAATTATTGCGTAGCAGATGGCTGCTCAATTCCCAAACCTCTTTGCTCAATGGAACCAAGCCAACAACAACAACAATGCTCCATGCAAATACAAGGATTTTAACTCGGCTAAACCACTCAAGTTTAGTGGTTCTGAAGGAGCGAATGGGCTTCTTCAATGGTTCGAGAGCATTGAGAATACTTTTCGCCACGTGCAGTGTCCTGACAATCGCAAGGTCGAGTTTTCTTCGAGTGTGTTTCAGAAGAGGGCTCTCACATGGTGGAATGGGGTTATGAGAGACCGTGGTGCAGAAGTTGCTCTAGTACAGACATGGGCTGAACTTAGGGCCCTTATGATGAGGGAGTTCTCTCCTCGTCATGAACAGCGAGCGTTGGAGAAAGAGTTTGATGACTTGAAACAAGACAGTGGCGAGCACAGGGCATATACTGATAGGTTTGAGGAGTTAAGTCTGCTTTGCCCAACTATGGTTACCCCACTCGACAAGGCTATCGAAAGATACATCGACGGCCTACCTGACTCAGTGCAAGACATCATTACTGGTAGTAACCCTGCCACACTCCGTCAGGCGATCGAGTTAGCAGCGACATTGACTGAGTCGTAGGTTCGAAAGGGAAAGCTGCATAAAAAGGGTGACAAGGGTAAGAAGCAGGCGTCTGATAAAGAAGATAGCAAGAAAGGTCAAAACAAGAATGGAAAGAATTCTGGTTCCTCAAAGAGTTCAAGGAAGCGAAAGGCTTCCCAAAACTATGCCGTTACTGCACAGGCTCAAGCTGCACCAAATCAGCCTGCGCAACCACTAGCCAAGAAGCCATATCTTGGCACTGCACCTTTGTGCAACAGGTGTAACGGCCATCACCTACCACATCTCCAATGTCGTCATTGCACTAACTGTGGGAGAATTGGTCATCTTGCCGCTACTTGTCGCATTCCTGTTAACCAGAACCAGGCAGTTCAGAACCAAGCCCAACAAGTTGCTCAGCAACAAGGTCAAGCTGCACGACCTCATTTTCCTCCTGGTTCGTGCTACAATTGTGGGGATTTGACCCACTACAGAAACCGGTGCCCAAGGCTAGCTAACCAGAATCAGAATCAGGCTTCGGCTCGAGGTCGAGTCTTCAACATGAATGCTTAAGAGGCACAAGCAGACAATGAAGTGGTGAACGGTACGTTCTTTATTAATAATCAGCCTGCATCTGTTCTCTTTGATTCGAGTGGCGATAAGAGTTTTGTGTCATTGTCTTTTGAGCCAATGCTTCGCGTGTCTAGAACGAAACTAGGAAAACCTTTGATAGTAGAAGTTGCTAGTGGTGAACCCATTATTCTTGATTCTGTTCTTCGCAACTGCCAGTTGAACCTTAACGATCATCTTTTTCCTATTGACCTCGCGCCTATGCAACTTGGAAGCTTCGACGTTATTGTGGGTATGGATTGGTTAGCCAAGCATCGCGCAGAGGTAATTTGTTTTGAGAAGATTGTTCGTGTGCCACTTTCAATAGGAGAGATCCTACAGGTGCATGGTGAGAAACCTACCGGTGGTCTCAAACTCACGTCTTGTTTTAAAGCTCGGAAGTATCTGTGAAAGAATTATGTGGCCTTCTTGGCACATGTCACAGCAGATAAAGGCAAGGGTAAGTCTATTTCAGATATTCCTGTCGTTCGGGATTATTCTGAAGTTTTCCCTGAAGAGTTACCTGGTCTACCCCCAGCACGCCAAGTCGAGTTCCGTATTGATCTCGTACCTGGTGCAAATCCCATTGCCAGAGCTCCATATCGTCTTGCACCGTCTGAGATGCAAGAGTTGGCTAAGCAGCTTCAGGAGCTCTCTGACAAAGGTTTTATCCGTCCTAGCTTTTCACCTTGGGGTGCTCCCGTTCTTTTTGTCAAGAAGAAGGATGGATCTTTTAGGATGTGTATCGATTATCGTGAGCTTAACAAGCTTACCATCAAGAATCGATATCCCCTACCGCGCATAGACGATCTCTTTGATCAGTTACAGGGCGCTTCTTATTTTTCGAAGATTGATCTGCGTTCCGGGTATCATCAACTTCGTGTGCATGAAGAAGATATTCCCAAGACAGCTTTCCGCACTCGTTATGGGCATTATGAGTTCACAGTCATGCCATTCGGTTTGACTAATGCTCCTGCTGTTTTCATGGACTTAATGAATAGGGTCTGCAAACCTTATTTGGATCAGTTCGTCATTGTTTTTATTGACGACATCTTGATTTATTCTAAGACGCGAGCTGATCACGAGCAACATCTCCGTCTTACTCTGGAACTCCTAAAGAAAGAGCAACTTTTCGCCAAATTCTCCAAGTGCGAATTTTGGCTTAAAGAAGTTCAATTTTTGGGGCATATTGTCAACGAACAAGGTATTCATGTAGATCCCTCCAAGATCAGTGCGATTAAGGATTGGGATACGCCTACTACTCCTACTGAGGTTCGTTCTTTTCTTGGTCTAGCGGGTTATTATCGCCGCTTCATAGAAAACTTCTCAAAGATTGCAGTTCCTCTAACTGCTCTAACTCAGAAGAACAAGCCCTTTGAGTGGGGATTCAAACAAGAGGAAGCTTTTCAAAACTTAAAGCAGAAGCTTTGCGACACGCCTGTTCTGACTTTGCCTGAGGGCAATGATGATTTCTTCGTTTATTGCGATGCATCTAAATTGGGTCTTGGCTGTGTTCTGATGCAAAGGAACAAAGTCATAGCATATGCATCGAGGCAGTTGAAGATACATGAGAAGAATTACACCACTCATGATCTTGAGTTGGGTGCAGTTGTTTTCGCTCTTAAGATCTGGAGACACTATTTGTACGGTAAAAAATGTGTGGTTTTCATGGACCACATAAGTCTTCAGCATATCTTCAATCAGAAAGAACTCAACATGAGGCAACGACGTTGGGTTGAGCTTTTAAACGACTATGACTGCGAAATTCGCTACCATCCTGGTAAGGCGAATGTCGTAGCCGATGCTTTGAGTCGTAAGGAACGTACTAAGCTTCATTGTGTTCGTGTTCAATATGTTATTCAAGCTCGATCCGATATCCAAGCCCGCATTTCTCAGGCTCAACAATCTTGTGTTTCACAAGGTTTGATGGATAAGGAATTTCCTTATCACATAACACCTGATCTGGAACTGAAGGACAATGGATCGTATTACTTCATGGACCGTTTGTGGGTCCCAAGACAAGATAACCTTCGCACCTTGCTTATGGATGAAGCCCATAAGTCTCGCTATTCTGTTCATCCTGGCTCAGATAAGATGTATAAGGATCTTCGTATTCACTATTGGTGGCCTGGTATGAAGAAAGACATTGCCTTATACGTATCAAAATGCCTTACTTGTCTTAAGGTTAAGGCTGAACATCAACGTCCTTCAGGTTTATTGGTGCAACCAGAGATCCCAGTTTGGAAATGGGAAAACATTACTATGGATCTTGTTACCAAACTTCCACGCACAAAGAAAGGTCATGATGCCATCTGGGTAGTCGTTGATCGTCTTACTAAGTCAGCACATTTCTTGCCAATCCGTGAGGATTTTTCTGCTGACAAACTTGGTAAAATCTACGTGGATGAAATTGTAGCTCGACATGGTGTTCCTTTGAACATCATTTCTGACAGAGATGCTCGTTTCACTTCTCATTTTTGGAGAACCATGCAATCTGCTATGGGGACCCAACTTAATCTGAGCACAGCTTATCATCCGCAAACGGATGGTCAATCTGAGAGAACAATCCAGACTCTGGAGGATATGCTTAGAGCTTGTGTGATCGACTTTGGTGGTAGTTGGGATTCACATCTTCCGTTAATTGAATTCTCCTACAACAACAGTTATCACACCAGCATCAAAATGGCTTCTTTCGAGGCTCTCTATGGTCGAAAATGTTGTTCACCAGTCTGCTGGAATGAGATCGACGAGGCTCAGCTTACTGGACCTGCCCTCATTTTAGAGACAACTGACAAGAATAAAAAAGTTCGTGATAACCTTCAGACAGCTAGAAGCCGTCAAAAGAGTTACGCGGACCCAAAACGCAAGCCCTTGGAATTTCAAGTAGGTGATCGAGTATTACTTAAGGTCTCACCTTGGAAAGGTGTGATCAGATTTGGAAAGAAAGGAAAACTTGCACCTAGATACGTTGTACCATTCAAGATCGTCGAAAGAATCGGTAAGGTAGCCTACAGACTTGAGTTACCTCCTGAACTTGGAAATGTTCATCCAACTTTTCACGTGTCCAATCTCAAGAGGTGTTTAGCTGATGAGAACCTCCACATACCATTTGACAAAATTCGTGTTGATAAAACACTGAAATTTGTTGAGAAGCCAGTGGAAATCATGGAACGTGAAGACAAATGGCTTAAACGCAAGCGCATTCCTTTGGTCAACGTTCGCTGGGAAGCTAAACGAGGACCCGAGTTTACTTGGGAACGCGAAGATCAAATGAATGCGAAATATCCGCATCTTTTCCCACGAGTTTCCTCTAAATAAATTTCGGGACGAAATTTCCACAAGTAGGGGAGACTGTGACATCTGTGCTTGTAATCATTGTGAACAGTTCAGTTATCAATAAAACAATGTTATTTGATCCCAATGTTTGTTTGGTTGTGTTTTACATTTTTCATGTTTTAACTTTTGTTCAATTTCAAACTCTATATCACTTTCTGGAGAGTTATACGCAAACTGGTGCGTAAACGTACTCAGTTTAATGCGACAAATACTCCGGAACATCAACATATACTTAACATACCTTAAATAACCTTTACATAACTTAGAAATAAGTTTTGAAGGCTTTGGTATGGCAAAAACAAGTTAATTCGCTTACAGGGAATAAACTTGACAAACTGCGAAAGTATGCCAATTTGAACTGTAACGAACATTCCGGAACATGACCATAAGTTAAACATACCATAAATATCCTTTAAATAGCTTATAAATAGGCTTTAAGGGGTTCGGTGTGCTAAAATAAACTTTTGGGTCATTCAGGGACTAAAAGTGTCAAAAAGTGCACAAGTTTGCATTTTCGCGCATATCCTACGTTCTGAATACATCCGGACATCCAAAAATTTATGTAAGCACTAAAATATTTTATTTTAGTGTTTGGATTGAGAAAAATCCATTCGTCGCGCAATTTAGATCGTTTTTCGCGCTTATGCGCATTCCGTCGTAATTAACCGAACATCACGACCGTACGGCCAAACGAACCGACATCCGAGATATTTTCAAGCATATTTTATGTTCCCGATGTCTTAACATCATTGTGGAGCTTGAAATTGGGATTGAAGGGTGTTAGAAGTGCCGTTACGCAACGAAACAATGTGCAGGGACCTAATCTGCCATTTCTGCCAAAAGAAGGGCTAGGCGTGACGCGAGGGTCCTTAGCGTCACGCGAGGCCCCTTCAGAATCAGCAAAGGTCATTTTCCAGCTGTTAACAGCCCTTAAACACTCCCCAAAGGTCAAGTGCCACATGTTAATCTCTTGTGGTGGCCAAAATCAGTTACCACAACATTCCGACAAGTGTACGGGCTAGATCATTCCCCATTTTCCAAGAAACAATCCTAACGGTGAACCGAAAACTATAAATACCCACCTTATGTTCACTCATTCCTCACAAGAATCTGATCTAATGTGCTCTAAGTTGAAACCTTTGTTTCATACCTGAGCTATTTTGATCTAGATTAGCATTCGGGGACCCTTTGTAAGTGTTCCTTCGTTCTTTTATTGCTTTTCGAGTCCGAAAGTCAAACTTTGTTTGACTTTCTGCATTGACCAGTTTATGGTCAATGCGAAGTTCCTTTGAACTTCGCAACGTGATTGTAATCACGATGGTTATAGTCCCTTGTGACTATGCCTACTGATTACCACGTTGTCTAGGGTCGTAAGGGTAAGCGATCTAATAAATCGCTTATACCTTCGAACCCGACCCATTTGGTCGATCATTGGGATCCGACCAAACACATTTGGAGACCATAGTATATAGGGAATAACCTTCCGAGGTTATACCTTATGGTCGCTTCGTTTAAGTAGTTGTATGATAGGTAGTTTATATGCCTTAGGTAAATTACCAAAATACCCCTTTGATGCCAAAATTCATTTTAAACATATGTAACATAACTTTTGACATCTAAAATGATTTGAAAACAATATTAGACATGTTAAGGCATATGTTACTTGTCATAGGACTAGTTAGGCGGTCCGAACGCGTTTCACACGAACGACGCGTTAAAGTAGCATAAGCTACCTAAACGGGTCGTAATGGGTCGTACGCACTTATGTTAGGTTTCATTTAGTATGTTGGATTTGTTAAACCATATTACACGAGTCTCCATACTCGTTTGGTTTACGAACCCTCATTCTATCCGATCCTCCGATTTAGGTCCGGTTTATTAACGTAGTTACCTATATTAGGTGCCGTTTGATTCCGTGATCTCTAGCATTGCTTGGTGGTTATCTTAGGACTTCTGAGAAATCTAAAGTGAGTACATAGAACCCCCTATTTTAAATGTTTTCAAGGTGTTTATGTGAGTACATAGACCCCTCTTTTACTGTTTTTCAAACTGTTTTGGGGTGGAACACATGTGCCTACTTGTTACTTTCATGCTTTCCTGTTTTCACATCATATACCTGCTATGTTTGTTAGTACATTATAGTACATTATTTCATTACATTCATGCTTTGTATGCCCATTGTGTGCGTACTTAGTACATCGTTTTACATTACATTTCATGCTATGTATGTCCATTATGTGCATACTTAGTACATTGTTTTACTTTACATTTCTGCTATGTATGTTGACTAATAGAATGCTAGCACATTGATTTACATGACTTTTCTGCTTTGTATGTTAACTTAGCATACTTAGTCCATTGTTTTCATATGACATGTATACAACTGCTATAACATTTGGTTTGCACAAACGAGACTAATATACGTTCATTAACATTAGCTACGCCGCTCGGTAGTAAGTACTGGTACCATAGGACTTGACAAATCCCATTCCTGACATCCCGGGTTTGTTTGGATGTAAGGAATGACTGAATCCGAAAACATTACGTTTGATAACCTTGACTGAAAGGGTTATCCGACTGTCTCAAGGCTTGAATGTATACTTTAACTTACCACATAAATGTTTGTATCAATGTAACATGCATTCACTTTGCAAAACATAACTTTTTGATACATTCAAAATACTTTGTTTTATACATTTCTACATTTGGTTTATGTGACAATACTTTACTTACCATACATAACATTTGTTATACATTACTTTACTACTTTTGGACTTCTTAACATCTGACATGGTTTATACAAGGACTTTTGACTATTGGTTTAAACATGGACTTTATACATTGGTGGTTTGTTTAAGTGACTTAAGTAACGAGATGTGAGTAATATGATACAAGCATGGTGGATACGCCACTGGTACTTCCAATATATAAGTGTTTGTATTATATTACATGTCATAGCGTTATTTAAATCATTCAATTTGGACTTATACATTTTGCACAAGTAACACGATTTTCACAAGACTTTGGTTTACAAACAATTTACTTTATACAACTCATTTTACTTGGTTATACATTTAACCATACATTATACTTTTATTTATACATATCATTTGATCTTATCGCTTTTTAAATGATTTACAAAACAAAACAATTTACAAGGTTCATGACTGACTTTTGCTAAACATGGTGTTCCTTTGAACATCATTTCTGACAGAGATGCTCGTTTCACTTCTCATTTTTGGAGAACCATGCAATCTGCTATGGGGACCCAACTTAATCTGAGCACAGCTTATCATCCGCAAACGGATGGTCAATCTGAGAGAACAATCCAGACTCTGGAGGATATGCTTAGAGCTTGTGTGATCGACTTTGGTTGTAGTTGGGATTCACATCTTCCGTTAATTGAATTCTCCTACAACAACAGTTATCACACCAGCATCAAAATGGCTCCTTTTGAGGCTCTCTATGGTCGAAAATGTCGTTCACCAGTCTGCTGGAATGAGATCGGCGAGGCTCAGCTTACTGGACCTGCCCTCATTTTAGAGACAACTGACAAGAATAAAAAAGTTCATGATAACCTTCAGACAGCTAGAAGCCGTCAAAAGAGTTACGCGGACCCAAAACGCAAGCCCTTGGAATTTCAAGTCGGTGATCGAGTATTACTTAAGGTCTCACCTTGGAAAGGTGTGAGCAGATTTGGAAAGAAAGGAAAACTTGCACCTAGATACGTTGGACCATTCAAGATCGTCGAAAGAATCGGTAAGGTAGCCTACAGACTTGAGTTACCTCCTGAACTTGGAAATGTTCATCCAACTTTTCAGGTGTCCAATCTCAAGAGGTGTTTAGCTGATGAGAACCTCCACATACCATTTGACAAAATTCGTGTTGATAAAACACTGAAATTTGTTGAGAAGCCAGTGGAAATCATGGAACGTGAAGACAAGTGGCTTAAACACAAGCGCATTCCTTTGGTCAAAGTTCGCTGGGAAGCTAAACGAGGACCCGAGTTTACTTGGGAACGCGAAGATCAAATGAAGGCGAAATATCCAAATCTTTTCCCACGAGTTTCCTCTAAATAAATTTCGGGACGAAATTTCCACAAGTAGGGGAGACTGTGACATCTGTGCTTGTAATCATTGTGAAAAGTTCAGTTATCAATAAAACAATGTTATTTGATCCCAATGTTTGTTTGGTTGTGTTTTACATTTTTCATGTTTTAACTTTTGTTCAATTTCAAACTCTATATCACTTTCTGGAGAGTTATACGCAAACTGGTGCGTAAACGTACTCAGTTTAATGTGACAAATACTCCGGAACATCAACATATACTTAACATACCTTAAATAACCTTTACATAACTTAGAAATAAGTTTTGAAGGCTTTGGTATGGCAAAAACAAGTTAATTCGCTTACACGGACTAAACTTGACAAACTGCGAAAGTATGCCAATTTGAACTGTAACGAACATTTCGGAACATGACCATAAGTTAAACATACCATAAATATCCTTTACATAGCTTAGAAATAGGCTTTAAGGGGTTCGGTGTGCTAAAATAAACTTTTGGGTCATTCAGGGACTAAAAGTGTCAAAAAGTGCACAAGTTTGCATTTTCGCGCATATCCTACGTTCTGAATACATCCGGACATCCAAAAATTTATGTAAGCACTAAAATATTTTATTTTAGTGTTTGGCTTGAGAAAAATCCATTCGTCGTGCAATTTAGATCGTTTTTCGCGCTTATGCGCATTCCGTCGTAATTAACCGAACATCGCGACCGTACGGCCAAACGAACCGACATCCGAGATATTTTCAAGCATATTTTATGTTCCCTATGTCTTAACATCATTGTGGAGCTTGAAATTGGGATTGACGGGTGTTAGAAGTGCCGTTACGCAACGAAACAATGTGCAGGGACCTAATCTGCCATTTCTACCAAAAGAAGGGCTAGGCGTGACGAGAGGGTCCTTAGCGTCACGCGAGGCCCCTTCAGAATCAGCAAAGGTCATTTTCCAGCTGTTAACAGCCCTTAAAAACTCCCCAAAAGGTCAAGTGCCACATGTTAATCTCTTGTGGTGGCCAAAATCAGTTACCACAACACTCCGACAAGTGTACGGGCTAGATCATTCCCCCCTTTTCCAAGAAACGATCCTAACGGTGAACCGAAAACTATAAATACCCACCTTATGTTCACTCATTCCACACAAGAATCTGATCTAATGTGCTCTAAGTTGAAACCTTTGTTTCATACCTGAGCTATTTTGATCTAGATTAGCATTCGGGGACCCTTTGTAAGTGTTCCTTCGTTCTTTTATTGCTTTTCGAGTCCGAAAGTCAAACTTTGTTTGACTTTCTGCATTGACCAGTTTATGGTCAATGCGAAGTTCGTTTGAACTTCGCAACGTGATTGTAATCACGATGGTTATAGTCCCTTGTGACTATGCATACTGATTACCACGTTGTCTAGGGTCGTAAGGGTAAGCGATCTAATAAATCGCTTATACCTTCGAACCCGACCCATTTGGTCGATCATTAGGATCCGACCAAACACATTAGGTGACCATAGTATATAGGGAATAACCTTACGAGGTTATACCTTATGGTCGCTTCGTTTAAGTAGTTGTATGATAGGTAGTTTATATGCCCTAGGTAAATTACCAAAATACCCCTTTGATGCCAAAATTCATTTTAAACATATGTAACATAACTTTTGACATCTAAACTGATTTGACAACAATATTAGACATGTTAAGGCATATGTTACTTGTCATAGGACTAGTTAGGCGGTCCGAACGCGTTTCACGCGAACGACGCGTTAAAGTAGCATAAGCTACCTAAACGGGTCGTAATGGGTCGTAAGCACTTATGTTAGGTTTCATTTAGTATGTAGGCTTTGTTAAACCATATTACACGAGTCTCCATACTCGTTTGGTTTACGAACCCTCATTCTATCCGATCCTCCGATTTAGGTCCGGTGAATTAACGTAGTTACCTATATTAGGTGCCGTTTGATTCCGTGATCTCTAGCATTGCTTGGTGGTTATCTTAGGACTTCTGATCAATCTCAAGTGAGTACATAGAACCCCCTCTTTTAAATGTTTTCAAGGTGTTTATGTGAGTACATAGACCCCTCTTTTACTGTTTTTCAAACTGTTTTGGGGTGGAACACATGTGCCTACTTGTTACTTTCATGCTTTCCTGTTTTCACATCATATACCTGCTATGTTTGTTAGTACATTATAGTACATGGTTTCATTACATTCATGCTTTGTATGCCCATTGTGTGCGTACTTAGTACATCGTTTTACATTTCATTTCATGCTATGTATGTCCATTATGTGCATACTTAGTACATTGTTTTACTTTACATTTCTGCTATGTATGTTCACTAATAGCATGCTAGCACATTGATTTACATGACTTTTCTGCTTTGTATGTTAACTTAGCATACTTAGTACATTGTTTTCATATGACATGTATACAACTGCTATAACATTTGGTTTGCACAAACGAGACTAATATACGTTCATTAACATTAGCTACGCCGCTCGGTAGTAAGTACTGGTACCATAGGACTTGACAAATCCCATTCCTGACATCCTGGGTTTGTTTGGATGTAAGGAATGACTGAATCCGAAAACATTACGTTTGATAACCTTGACTGAAAGGGTTATCCGACTGTCTCAAGGCTTGAATGTATGCGTTAACTTACCACATAAATGTTTGTATCAATGTAACATGCATTCACTTTGCAAAACATAACTTTTTGATACATTCAAAATACTTTGTTTTGTACATTTCTACATTTGGTTTATGTGACAATACTTTACTTACCATACATAACATTTGTTATACATTACTTGACTACTTTTGGACTTCTTAACATCTGACATGGTTTATACAAGGACTTTTGACTATTGGTTTAAACATGGACTTTATACATTGGTGGTTTGTTTAAGTGACTTAAGTAACGAGATGTGAGTAATATGATACAAGCATGGTGGATACGCCGCTGGTACTTCCTATATATAAGTGTTTGTATTATATTACATGTCATAGCGTTATTTAAATCATTCAATTTGGACTTATACATTTTACACAAGTAACACGATTTTCACAAGACTTTGGTTTACAAACAATTTACTTTATACAACTCATTTTACTTGGTTATACATTTAACCATTCATTATACTTTTATTTATACATATCATTTGATCTTATCGGTTTTTAAATGATTTACAAAACAAAACAATTTACAAGGTTCATGACTGACTTTTGCTAAACAACTTTTTCTTAAACTTAAGTCATGAATCCTATTTTCACAAAACCTATGTATCTCACAGGCATTTTTATGCTGACGTACCTATTTTCACATGTGTTTTCAGGAGCTTTTGCGTAGGACGATGATCGTGACACTAGGGCGGACCTGTGCCTTAGAGACTTAAAAATGAAGATAGACTTAGTTTACTTATGTTATAAACTCTTTGATTTCTGTTTTAAATAATGAAACTCTTATGTTGATAAATAAAATACAACTTTGAATGCCATGGTTATGAAACAATTAATTCTGTTACAACACTCCCCGACGTTTTCCGCCACGTTTTGTATGTTATACGTGGTCGGGGTGTGACAGCTAGGACAGATGATACTCAGCTGCTTGAAACAAGCGATGAGGCCAGCGTTGTCATCTCCTTCCTGCTTGATGTGCCAGAATTCATTCTCCAGCTTTTGAACCTCGTTAGGAGGACATGACTCCTTCATCATAAGATCCCTGAGATCTTCCCAGGAGAGGCCATAAGCTGCATCCTTCCCGCGCCTGTTGTGCTCAGCGGTCCACCAATCTAGCGCCCTGGACTGGAAGACTCCAGTAGCATTCACAGTGCGGAGATCTTCTGGGCATCCACTTTGCCTGAAGGTGACATCGATAGAGTCAAACCACTGGAACATAGCACTGGGTCCATCTTCTCTAGTGAAGTTTGCAGGACCGCATGCTTTGAACTGTTTAAAACTAAAAGGAGCTTTAGGCGCGTCGCTCTTTGACTCGATAGAAGATTTGCTGCTGACCTCATTGATTTCATTGACAATCTGAGGTATGACTTTAGCCATTTTCTTGGCCACAAGTGAAGTAATGCGCTTGTCGGCATGGTTTCATCGGGTAGCGTGGTGAGTGTGAGATCCAAATGACGACATTGTCGAGTGCAAATTCTGCAGCAGACGTCTTCATATGAATTAGACGAGATTCGATTATATCGAGTTATGTTTGAAAATTTAGTGTTGCGTACAACATATTTATTATTATTATTATGTAAAGCTTAGTAACACGGCAAACACATTGGCACATAGTCCACATAAGCACGTATACACATAAGCACGTATGAGCATTTAATTCATGTAAGCACATATTTTGCACGTATTCACCTACATATTTTGCTCGTATTCACCTCTAATTACTTCCTTCGGCTCTCATAAACTGGGTATGGTGCGTGCGAGAGTTGCGAGCAATAGCGAGTAGCGTAAGCGACGAGTTCGAGATTCATTAATCCGTTCGCGATTAGTTAGCGTTTTAGATTAAGAAAGCTGTGCGAGCGGTGCGCGTTTTGCGGAGCGAAGAGCGGAAGGCGTCAATTCTCCAAAATCGAAACATATAACACATAAAATCGAGAATGCGTAAAATCGGCGACTGTAGGCTAGAAATAAAATGGAGTGTCTTGGGTGTTAGACATCGACTACCCAAAGTGATTCGATTATTCCCAACAAGTTCGAGTACACGCTTTGGCCTAATAGACTATGCTATCACCGAAATATGGTGAACATAACTCATCCTTCCAGTTACTACGTGACTCAAATCATTGAAACAGTCGAGACTTTGGTGAGATTTGTAAAAATCAAAGTAGGGAGTGGAACGAGTCATTAAGATACGGGTTTCACCCCTAACTTAACAACTTCGTCCTTGAGCATGGTTAAACAACCACAAGACAGAGAGGGAGATTCCTGCTGAGGTATGGATGTCACTCCTAACTCAACAAAGATTCTGGTGCTGAGAGTAAAAATACACGTAGAGTGAGTGACCCTATCGAGAGTTCTTGGTTTTAACACCTAATCTCGACACAATCACTCGTTTGTGTTATGCGAGAGTTTTCAAAATGTGCGTATTGTGCTAGCCTTAGGAAAGGCATGTAGTATTTCGCCTTAGGAAAGGCTCCTTCGTACAAAGCTGTAGCTTGTGGGTTCGTACAAAGGTGTAGCATAGTAGTTTCGAACGAGAGTATCACGACATGCGAGTTCGTATGAAACCCCAAGTGGGTCCGTACGATGGGTATGTTGGTACTTAGACTATAGACTAGGTCAATTCTATATAACTCGACCTAATTTCCTATAGTTATGGCTCTGATACCAATCTGTCACACCCCAACCAATGGCGGAATCATCGGGGCGTGGCACTGAGCGAAACAGATTGTTCATGAAAATCCATAACAACTATTAATGACATTATTTTTAAGGTTCAATATCCCATACTATTAAACAAATAAAGCAAAAACAGTCATTACAAATATTCAGTCTCATAAACAAATTCCATTACGACAACTCAAATTTATTTGGTGAATTTCTAGACTTCCTAACTTGTTGCAGCATAACATCCAATTAACCTATCACATACGTTAAAATAAAAGTCAATACATAAAGTAAAGGTGAGTACACAAGTTTGCATAGCTAATAGTAATAAAAGCGTTTACGCAAAACCAGCATGTAACACGTAATGAGTGAAGCATGTAACTATCAACAATGATACAACCTAACCACGAGACTGCGTTGTAGAGTATGCGCGACACATGTTCAATGAAGCGAACACGTGAAGTAAAGTAATGTGATCCCTAGCAACCCCTGTCACACAGGTGCTGAGTCCAAACTATAGTACTATCGTTGCTAGAGGCGGTCTAGTGTAACACTGTATAAGCATAGTAACAACTAACAAGTGTTCAACAAATCACGTATAGCATGCGAGAGGGATTAGCGTTTATCAAGTGTTTGCGTTGTGTATTGTGTTTTGATATAGAACGTATGTAACACCCAAAAGTGCGTTAAACAAAAATGGGTTCGAGTATACTCACAGTGTGTGTTTAGCAAGTAAACACAATCTGGATTGGATTGAAGGGAGCGCCGGATCAACCTGCATATGGGAACAGAAGCATAAGTCTTTCGAGTGCTGACACGGTCGAAAACAGAGTGTCGAGTGGGGTAAAAAGTGGGCTAAGTGTTCAATAGTTTATCCGAACGGATGGTTCTATTCCATTCGGGCGGATGGGTTCCATCCGGATGGATTGCCATTCGGACGGATGGCCATTCTGATAGTATGTGATTGTCTGCGAATCATTAAGATTTGAAGTTTAGTTAAAAGCGTTTAAACAACGGAAATTGTCAGGGTCAGGTCATCTGGATGAATGGATTCAATCTGAACGGATGGCCATTCAGGCGGATGATCTGTGGTTGAAGTTTTTGTAAAATTTTCTAAGTAAAAAGTTTTAAGTTAACGGAGACGGCGTGGCGACGTGTCAAACAACGGAAATACCAAATCCAGTTCATTCGGCCAGATGGGCCCAACCCATTCGGACAAACATGCCGATCTTGATGAAGATTCATGTTTGACCCATTAATCGGTCCATCTCTTAAGTGGAAATTAGTTTTCAAGCAGGCTTTCGACTAAGGAACGAGTCGAGAGCCTGATTGAGTCTAGATTCCATCAATATTGTGTAAAACCGAGGAGAAGTTCAAAACTAGTAGAAAAATGTTGAAAGCTTTCATAACTAAGTTGAAAAGTGTGAAAATCCTTGGGATCTTAGACCAATCTCGATTGAATGATGCTCCACAATAGTTTACCTAAGCAAAACGAGTGAAAACCACCTTCTAGGGGTCTAAAATCAGTGTTTTTTGAGAAAAAAGTTAAGGTGTGTGTGTGTTTGATTTTGATGAAGAAGATGGGGTAGAAGTGAATAGAGATGAAAATTGACGAAGATTTGAGAGAAAAAGCTTACAAAATGGCCTTGAATCGCGTCTGAGACTTGGGGAGCGGATGGGGGTGTCAAAGTGTTGAAATGAGGGTGTACGACGGGTATTTATCGGGCGGGGGGGGGGGGGGAGAAGAGTTAAGACGGTGCGAGTGGTTGTGTCCGGATGGCTCCATCTGGACGGATGGTCATCCAGGTGGATGGTCATCCGGGCGGATGGCCATTTGGACGGCCGGGTTTGCGCTTGTTAGTTTTCCAACTTGGTTCGTTCGTTAAGCATTGCGTTGCGTTGAATTCGAGTTGCGAGTGAGCGTTTGAGTGCATAAGTGTTGCTTTAATAACCACATATCATTCAACAGGTAATCACACAAGCTAACACATATAAATTAAATGCATAAATAAATCCGTATTTCGAGTTTGCGTGCGTTTAAGTAGTAAGCGTTAAAAACGTCTTTTAAATGCGACAATAATGATTAAATAAGCGTTGTAATATGCGTTTAAAATTTGTTGAAAAGATAGTTTAACCCATAGCGTTAATCGAATCCCCAGAGTGCAAGCGTTTATGAAAGAAATGACAACGATAGGTAATGATCCGAAAAGTCGGGTTGTTACATTAGCACCTACATTATTTTGATCACGTAGCCATGTTTGATTCGAACATTGTCTTGACCAAAATGGTCATAACCGAAAGTCAAAGAAAAAGTCAATTTGCTTGACTTTCGGCCATTATCTAGCCTATAAATGAAAAAAGAACTAAGAGAGAACACTTACAAGTGTTCAAGGAAGAGATTAAACTCCAGAGAGGAGGCCTCTATAGATCAGAAGCACTCCAAGAAGATAGAAAGATTTGATGAAAGGTGCAAATCTTGATAATGCAAGAACACCTCTATTTATAGTGGGATTCAAGCTCCCATATGATGTCAAGTGCCCCCCTGAGGTGTTATGGAAAGGATTGGTAGCACCCCAGGTGTCCAAAACTTGAGCAAGATGACCAAAATCGCGGGAGAAGTGGCAGAGGAGCAGGTGCTTCCATGCCAGCTGCACCCCTTACGGACCATAAGGGGTAGTGGCTTACGGTCCGTAAGGACCTCAGCGCGCCCATAGTTTAAAATACCTTACGGTCCATAAGGTATAAGCCTTGCGGTCTGTAAAGAACCTTCAGAGATAAAAATAATCACAAATGGCTTACGGTCCATAAGGCATATGCTTTGCGGTCCGTAAGGAACCTTTAGAAGCCAAAATTTGGCAATATTGTCACAAATTACCCCTCCACATCCAAACTTCCATAATTTTACATATTTAGTCCCTCTCATCCCACAAATCAGGCATATTTGAGAGTTGATTGGACAGGTGTTGCCATATTATTCGTTATTCATTTCCGAGGTGTTACATCCTCACCCCCTTAAAACAAATTTTGTCCTTAAGATTTATTCAAATAGATAGGGGCACTTTTGTCTCATATGTGCTTCAACCTCCCATGTATATTCTGGGCCACGACGGGGAAGGCATTTAACTTTCATGATGGGGATCCGTTTCTTATGGAGCTTTTTAACCTGTCGATCCTCGATCGAAATCGGTTTCTCAATAAACCTCAGGTTTTCATCAATTTGCACATCATGGTGCAGCATTGCTAGCAACTCACCGGCTAGACATTTCTTTAAGTTGGAAATGTGGAACACATCATGGATTCCACTGAGTTACTCAGGTAGCTTAAGTCTATAAGCTATGGAACTGACACATTCAATTATTTCGAATGGTCCAATATATGTCGGGCTCAACTTGACCTTCTTTCCAAATCTCATGACACCTTTCTAAGGTGATACTTTCAATAAAACTTTGTCCCCAATTTGGAACTTAAGAGGTTTCTGCCTCTTATCTGCATAGCTCTTCTGCCTATCACGGGCAGCTTTGAGCATGTCACGGATCTGTATAATCTTATCCGTGGTTTCAAGGACTATCTCAGATCCTGACAGTTGGCTTTCTCCAACTTCAGCCCAATAAACGGGCGTTCTACATTTTCTCCCATACAAAGCTTCAAATGGAGCAGCCTTGATACTTGTATGATAACTGTTATTGTAGGAGAATTCAATTAGGCGTAGGTGGTCGTGCCAACTACCACCTTTCAATTAAACATGCTCTCAGCATGTCGTCTAATGTTTGAATTGTACGCTCACTCTGACCATCAGTCTATGAATAGTATGCCGTACTAAAATTTAATCGCGTGCCCAAAGATTGTTGGAAACTTTTCCAGAAATGAGATGTATATCTAGTATCTCTATCAGATACTATGGATACTGGCACTCCATGTAAGGACACAATATTGTCCACATATAATTAAGCCAATTTGTCGGAACTAAAAGTTTCCTTAATTGGCAGAAAATGGGCTGGCTTAGTTAGTCTGTCGGCTATCACCCAAATCGTGTCATTACCATGTTTAGTCTTTGGTAACTTGGTAATCAAGTCCATACTTACCATTTTCTATTTCCAAGTGGGAAGTTGAAGTTGTTTGAACAGTCGTGACGGTTTTTGATGTTCGACTTTAACTTGCGAACACATTAGACATTTAGCTACATAGGTGGCTATGGATTTATTCATACCCATCCACCAATAATTTCTTTTCAGATCCTGATACATTTTATCTCCTCTAGGATGTAACGAACATTTTGAATTATGTGATTCCTGGAGAATCAGATCTCCGAGTCCTCCAAAAATAGGAACCCAGATGCGATTATTTAATCTCAAGATTCCATCTTTTCCAGGTGTTAACTGATTCACAGTTCCAGCTAATCCTTCGTTCTGAGCATTTGTCTCTAGCAATGCTTACTTTTGAGCCTCTAATAGCTTTTCAATCAAGCTAGCCCATAGCTCAATTCTTTTGGCATTAACCCTAATTGGTTTAATTGTTTCCTTGCGACTTAAGGTGTCGGCAACGACATTTGCATTACCAGGATGGTAACGAATCTCAAATTCATAATCATTTAAAGTTTCCATCCAAGGGAGTTGTTGCATGTTAAGATCTTTCTGATTAAACATATGTTGGAAAATTTTATGGTCTGTGTATATGATACACTTTGTTCCATATAAGTAATGTCTCCGAAGTTTCAATGCAAGTACAACCGCACCCAGTTCTAAATCGTGGGTGGTATAATTCTTTTCGTGTATTTTAAGTTGTTGTGATGCATATGCTATCACTTTTCCTCTTTGCATAAGCATACAACCCATTCTTGTGTGCGAAGCATCACAGTATACGACAAAGTCTTCAATCCCTTTAGGTAGTGTTAAGACAGGATCATTGCTCAATTTCTATTACAGAATCTCAAAGGATTCTCTCTGTTTAGTACCCAAGTCAAACTTTACATTTTTGTGGGTCAACACAGTTAAAGGAGTGGAAATCCAAGAGAAGTTCTCAATGAACCTTCTATAATAGCAAGCCAATCCTAAGAAACTTTGGATATCTGAAGGGGTTTCCCAATTCATGATAGCTTCAATCTTAGCGGGATCCACTTGGATACCACGCTCGCTAATCATGTGTCCCAAGAATTGGACTTTACGGAGCCAAAATTCACATTTGGAGAACTTAGCATAGAGTTTCTCCTGTCGTAGCAGACCGAGTATACATCAAAGATGTTTCTCATGATCATCTTTGCTGCGTGAGTAGATAAGTATGTCATCTATGATGACGATGACAAACTTATCCAAGTACGGCTTGCAGACTTTATTGTAACACCCTTTCAATTTAATCAAGGTTTAATGTAAAGTTTACAAAAAAAAATAATTATGTAATTAAGATTACATATACATCGGAAATACGGGCTTATTAAAACCTTTTACAATTTAAAAGTTTACAACATAATGTAATTAAGTTCATCGTTTAAAAGTAACAACGAAACGTCGCGCGGAAGCTTGTTTCTTGATCGTGTTCGGTTCTTCATTGAGCTTGATCGTCCTCCGGTACTAGAAATTTACCTACAACTCATAAAACATGAGTTTTATTAGTCACACGTAGCTTAAAACGTATTTAAACGGGTTCGCAATGCGTATACTATTAAAATAAACTTTTTTTTATTTATAGAACCCGTTGCGTCGCGCGACGGCTCCTTGCTTTTGCCATCGTGTGGCGCGATGCCCTGTTTTGTCCAGAATTGTTTGTTGCTGAACTGCAGATTCCCAGCTAAAAAACTCAAACTTATAATTCACAAAAACGTGCATAACTTTTGTTCTACTTCTCCGATTCGCGTGATTCTTTTTCTCACGTGATCGTAATTTAATTCTTCATCCTATGGAGTTAAAACCTGATATAAAACTTCTTAAAATTCAGAATTTCAAGCTCTCGGCTTGAAATTCCTGTTTAACACTTTTGACCCAATTCGCTTATTTAACTATAATCTTATTTATACGTACCTGGCTCGGATAAACACAATGGCCCGTTTTTAATACCTTGTCTCACTAAATTGTTATATCATAGCATTGATAAATCGTAAGCCGTTTTATCCTGTAAGCATAAGACTCGACAAACACTTATTAGTCGTAAATTGTCAAATGGTGTCTACATCACCATTTGACCCGTTTGGTTTAAACGACCAACCATTTGCGCTAAGATTGAATGGCATCTATTTACCATTTCGTTTAGTAACTATTTCAGATTTTTCACCAATTAGTTAGGTCTCTTACATCCGTTTCTTACGCGTTTACTCAATTTGGCTTATGCCATTTGGTATCGTTTTAAACTTCAATTTTAATCCATTTTCACTTGACCAAATCACCGTTTTTCTTCTTTTTAATTCTTTATGCCTACTTATAAACTAGCCGTTCGGAAACTCATTATAACTTAGTCTTTTCATGACTAAATTTCCAATTCACCTTTTTATATCATTAATCATGGTTTTATCAATTTTATTTTTCCCGACCCCTACCATTTAGCGTCGGAGACCATATTTCGAATATCGTCTTTATCGTATTTACAACTTATAAAATAAATGCGTATTCTACAAAAAGGTGTAAGTTTCACTTACCTTACATCCATGCCACGCTTTTCTTTCGATACTCGCTCCGTTTGACCCGCTTCATCCACAAGCTTCCACCTAGCTTGTTAAGCGCCAAACTATTATTCAATATTCACAAGGTGGTTAGATTAACCATAATTTAATTCGATTTTCCACCTTACACATTCCCTATCACTAGCATTTATCCGAACACCTAATATAATCACGTTTACACACAACCAAGTAGACCGCGATTTCATTCAGGCATTTAACAAACACCTAATGGGCATAATTTTTACATATGTTCAATCAAGTTCATAACTTGTCATTTAGCCAAGATTAACATCAATTAGGCAAGTTCGTATAACTGAAATTAGGCTGTTTTTGGTGACCTGTTTAACCTGTTTACAAGTCTTCAAAAACTATGATTTTTTTATGTGACGTACCAATCGGAGGGTTAGGCCTTGTTTTAAAATTTCAAGATCTAACTCTTTACCAAAAATTCGTAAAAATTCATTTACTAAGCTGCAATCAGATTCATCACTTCTGACTGCAGCTTACGAATAAATTCATTTTAAATTCCTCGTTTATCCGATTGACGAAATTCCAGTTGGACATTTTTGGAATTACATGAAGCTACCTACAGTAAAAATTTGAGATCATAAATCTATTCTTAAATTGAGTTATGACATTCGTAATGGGCTGCAAATTCTGCCAGAAAACGCAGCCTGAACCTTCGATACCGAAAACTACATAAAACATTCAATTTTCGTCGAAAAAATGCAATTCCAGTGGAGTTTTAAAGATATTTCCTGGAATTACATTTTAAACTCAAGAAACCCATGTTTTTGTCAAGTTTTGTCCATGTTACATCCAATACAAGTCGGCTGTAAATTCTGATCAGAAGCTGTTTGAATTCAGCTTTCAATTAGAACGTGTTTATGACATTATAACGCTATTTTTAGCAATCAAAAACCCTAAAAAACATCACATACACGAATTTAGCATCAACAAATCTGAATTTACCTATTGGAATTCAAATTACACTAGAATAACTATCAAAATCCTAGTGTTTAACATGTTTCTACAAAACCCACTTAACACCTTCAATGGTGATTGTGGAATTCTCAAGCATTGAGCATAATTTCAACACATAATTGTCTAGGTTTCACTCCTAGACACAATATTGTTCCTATTCCATCTATACAACATACATGCAACATCAATTTTCGAATTCTCTAAGTTCTTCCAGAAATTTAGATGGGAATTTTCTACAAAATTTACATAACTTATGATCCCTTTTCAGAGGAGATCACCAATCTATACTCAGATTTTTTTTTGGAACCGATTTGTGCCTTCAATTTGTGACATTTGTTGAGTTTAGGGTTTGAGGAGGAGTCCTGATGTCGCCCCCCTGTGTTTGATCGAACCAGACACACACTAGTGTGTGTTTGGTTTTAATTTTTATTGTTTTAATTGTTATTAGTTTCAAACTTAACAACTTTGATCCCCCATCTATTATTTGGTTCATTATTAACTAGGTCACAACCTAATTATTTATTTTTTTTAACAACATTCTCACCAATTAACTAGGTTAAATGTTCCTAGTTAACTTAGTGGGTTCGGGGAATTTATGACTAAGTTTATTTTAAGTCCCGTTAACTCGGGCCTCTTATAAAGTTATTTCCTTAAAAGCTTTTATTCACTTGTATTTAATATTAGGATTATTTATTTAAATCCTAATATTTACCGGGTTACTTTTTCACGTGTTTTGTATTAACGGGGTTTGATTACCAAACCCGTTTTCGGGGTGTTATAAGTCTAGCCCACTTAAAGAGGTTTCATCCCCGAAACCTTTCTTACACAGTTATTGAGTTTCTATACCCAATACACTCAAACTGAGCAACCCCTTTTAAGCATTATTCATACTTTAGCCCCTTGTTGCTATTACCAGAAATGTATGGTAATGTCTTGTTGATTAATAACATATGTGTATTTCACGCGAAATAATGAAACTCAAAATAACGAAATTTCTTTATTTTCAACCAGTTTGGTTATCTTGGCGAAATCCATCGCTGTTAGACTATAAAATTCTTCACGAATCCGTTAATTTATTCCGTTTGGATATTTTAGCGAAATCTTTCACTTTTAGCAACCATTCTTTCGTTTTCGAACTTATTCCTTCGGTTTAGTCATACTGAATTCATCGCGTACGAGCAAACCGAATTTGTAGAATTTCATCTTAATTATTTAAGATAATTCGATAAATGTTATTAACATAACCCTCATAAGCATGTTATCACATACCTTATAGCTTTCTCCTTTAATCGTGCTTTTGCTCGATTCGACCTTCCGACACTTCGTTTGTGTTGTCTTATGATCGTTTAGTATAGGCGATCGATACACTTCATTAACAAAGCCACATGGGCCATCATTTCCGTTTGTACATGTTTACCTTTGTTTTATATACTTGACCGTGCCGCTCTTTGGCCGTTTGGTCATATGAATTTATTAGGTATGCTTACTCCATGCTAACCTTGCCATGAATAGCGTATTACTCCAATTCTTACATTAGAACTTTGACCTTAATCAGTCTCACTAACTGGACTTACTAGTCCAGTTACCTTATACCCATTGCTCGGGCTACAATGTGATTTTACTTCACATTACCTTTCTTGGCCGTGATCACGTCACGTCATGTTTAGGTTTATATTAACCTTTCATCATAGAGAATCCTCTTTTCGAATGTATCGTTTTTACACCTATCGGTGTCTAGACCTAAATCCTTTAATATTAACCTTTTCCTAATTTCTCTCATAATATAGTTATATATTTGTTAAAACGTCATTTCTTACTAAAACTAAATTTTAGTCTAATGTTTTCTCTTCACTTTGTCTTATATCCTTTTATTACTTCTAGGAATTTTAAGTCCGAGGATTTAATCCTTTTCGATATTATTTAATTCGTGGAATTAAAATTAGTTCCCACACTTAACTCAACTGACCCGCAGGTTCTTTTACTTAGCCTCGTAGGCTATTTCTTTAGATTTTTCACCTTTTTAAGGTGAGATGTTAGCAGTTCGTTTCTTTCTACTTATGACCCAAGGGTCTTCTTGGTCCCGTAGACCTTAACACTACGTTTAATCCCGTAGGTTATGATGATCCCGTAGATCATCTTTTATTCGTATTCATATTCAAATGTATATTTACCTATATAGCTTCAAGGCATCTCTTGTTATGTTTGGAATCATTTGTTTTCGCTTTTTGAACTTTAGTTGGTCTTGACCGTAGTCTATGGCTTCATTCGTTTACTTTCGGACTAACCTTCCGACTAATGACTTCTGACGTTGTTTACGCGTCAGTTTGTTCTACGCTCATCGTTTCCCCGGTTCATAATTATATTTCTTTTAAACCCATTACATAGGTTCATTAATATTTCACACTTTTATTTATTCGATTTATGCTTACTTACATTAGCAAGCGTCATCATTTATTTAATTCGTTTGACTTGTTCGTATGAAATTTCATTGCTTATGAATGCAAATTTTCATTCTTTATTCAACCCTTTAAAATAGTTGAATGTAATTTATCAAAATTTCTATTTACAGCATCTTATCGTCTTTTAGTCATGACCCGAAACCCGAGTCTTTTGACTTTCCATCCACGTTCCCGCTTCTCAGTCTACGCATGAGTTTAAATTCCTCACCCATCAACCGAGTGTTTTACCGAAATCGTTATCATTGCAAAACCCTTCTGGTATGCATTAAGACTTCGTTTCGGTTTACTTGGTCGTCTTAGCGTAGTCCCTCGCTTTTATTTAACCATGTCTTTTACTCTTGATTCTATTTTGTTTGACTTGTTTGTGTGAATCTCATCACTTATGACAGTCAAACTTTATTCCTATGCCTTAACATTCTCATTAGTTGGTTTCTATTTTCATTTACTTTAATCTTTGTCCCTTCTCTCGGGCTCGTTATTCTAACGTAATACGCTTCCGTCGTCCGACTTGCGTTTACGTTTATTATCAAACATTTTATTTATTTGATTCATTTGGGTACCATTTTAGTTAGTCCCATTCACCCCGCCCTTACTATATCGGACGTAAATGTGTCCGCTATAAGAAATTCATGGTATCATATGCCACTACTTACTTGGCCAGAGTAAGCGATGAACACATGACACACATGACCTTTTTATAGTTTTCACATCACGCCCTATGTAAGTAACGCCTCTATTTAGTTTTCTTGGAAATAATATCCTGGATAGGTATTCTATTCAGGTTTTCCAAGTTTCTAATTTACATATGCAACAATCATTCTCTACATGTTTGTTGCATATTGCTATTTGTGCGATTATATTTAAAAGCGTGCACCTGGTAATGCTTGCCCCGACGGGCGTTCCTTGCCATTAACCTTGTTCGCGGTCGTTACACGATTTAGTCCTTGGTGAGCATGTTCCTCTTGTCATACTTCAGACCGTTCCTCTATCATATCCGTAATTTGTTCAACCCTTGTCATCTTTAAATGCAAGTGTCCTTCAATTAAGACATTCACAAAAGTTAGTAATGTCAACTTTACTAAATGCCCGTATCATAATACAAGGCTTTTCTACTATATGTGTCAACGTACGTAATTTTGTTAGCTATGTCTATCATTTAATTAAGGTAATGTATATTACACGATAACTCTATGTGTCGTTCACAACACTTTAATCATGCTTAACCATTAATATACATGTACTTACCGGATTTACGATCAAGCCTCAGACCGAACATAGTTTACTCTTTAACCATGACCTCTGATACCAACTTGTAACACCCTTTCAATTTAATCAAGGTTTAATGTAAAGTTTACAAAAAAAATTAATTATGTAATTAAGATTACATATACATCGGAAATACGGGCTTATTAAAACCTTTTACAATTTAAAAGTTTACAACATAATGTAATTAAGTTCATCGTTTAAAAGTAACAATGAAACATCGCGCGGAAGCTTGTTTCTTGATCGTGTTCGGTTCTTCATTGAGCTTGATCGTCCTCTGGTACTAGAAATTTACCTAAAACTCATAAAACATGAGTTTTATTAGTCACACGTAGCTTAAAACGTATTTAAACGGGTTCGCAATGCGTATACTATTAAAATAAACATTTTTTTTATTTATAGAACCCGTCGCGTCGCGCGACGGCTCCTTGCTTTTGCCGTCGCGTGTCACGACGCCCTGTTTTGTCCAGAATTGTTTGTTGCTGAGCTGCAGATTCCCAGCTCAAAAACTCAAACTTATAATTCAAAAAAAACATGCATAACTTTTGTTCTACTTATCCGATTCGCGTGATTCTTTTTCTCACGCGATCATAATTTAATTCTTCATCCTATGAAGTTAAAACCTGATATAAAACTTCTTAAAAATTCAGAATTTCAAGCTCTCGGCTAGAAATTCCAGTTTAACACTCTTGACCCAATTCGCTTATTTAACCATAATCTTATTTATACGTACCTGGTTGGGATAAACACAATGACCTGTTTTTAATACCTTGTCTCGCTAAATTGTTATATCATAGCATTGATAAATCGTAAGCCGTTTTGTCCTGTAAGCATAAGACTCGACAAACACTTAATAGTCGTAAATTGTCAAATGGTGTCTACATCACCATTTGACCCGTTTGGACTAAACGACCAACCATTTGCGTTTAGATTGAATGGCATCTATTTACCAATTCGTTTAGTAACTATTTCGGATTTTTCACCAATTAGTTAGGTCTCTTACATCCGTTTCTTACGCGTTTACTCAATTTGGATTATGCCACTTGGTATCGTTTTAAACTTCAATTTTAATCCATTTTCACGTGACCAAATCACCGTTTTTCTTCTTTTTAATTCTTTATGCCTACTTATAAAGTAGCCGTTCGGAAACTCATTATATCTTAGTCTTTTCATGACTAAATTTCCAATTCACCTTTTTATATCATTAATCATGGTTTTATCAACTTTATTTGTCCCGACCCCTACCATTTAGCGTCGGAGACCATATTTCAAATATCGTCTTTATCGTATTTACAACTTATAAAATAAATACGTATTCTACAAAAAGGTGTAAGTTTCACTTACCTTACATCCATGCCACGCTTTTCTTTCGATACTCGCTCCGTTTGACCCGCTTCATCCACAAGCTTCCACCTAGCTTGTTAAGCGCCAAACTATTATTCAATATTCACAAGGTGGTTAGATTAACCAAAATTTAATACGATTTTCCACCTTACACATTCCTTATCACTAGCATTCATCCGAACACCTAATATAATCACGTTTACACACAACCAAGTAGACCGCAATTTTATTCAGGCATTTAACAAACACCTAATAGGCATACTTTTTACATATGTACAATCAAGTTCATAACTTGTCATTTAGCCAAGATTAACATCAATTAGGAAAGTTCGTATCACTGAAATTAGGCTGTTTTTGGTGACCTGTTTAACCAGTTTACAAGTCTTCAAAAATTATGATTTTTTATGTGACGTACCTCTCGGAGGGTTAGGCCTTGTGATAAAATTTCAAAGATCTAACTCTTTATTAAAAATTCGTAAAAATTCATTTACTAAGCTGCAATCAGATTCGTCACTTCTGACTGCAGCTTACAAAAAAATTCATTTAAAATTCCTCGTTTATCCGATTGACGAAATTCCAGTTGGAAATTTTTGGAATTACCTGAAGCTACCTACAGTAAAAATTTGAGATCATAAATCAATTCTTAAATTGAGTTATGACATTCGTAATGGGCTGCAAATTCTGCCAGAAAACATAGCCTGCACCTTCAATACCGAAAAATTCATAAAACATTCAATTTTCGTCAAAAAAATGCAATTCCAGTGGGGTTTTAAAGATATTTCCTGGAATTACATTTTAAACTCAAGAAAACCATGTTTTTGTCAGGTTTTGTCCATGTTACAGCCAATACAAGTCGGCTGTAAATTCTGATCAGAAGCTGTTTGAATTCAGCTTTCAATTAGAACGTGTTTATGACATTATAACACTATTTTTAGCAATCAAAAACCCTAAAAACATCACATACATGAATTTAGCATTAACAAATCTGAATTTACTTAATGGAAGTAAAATTACACTAGAATAACTATCAAAATCCTAGTGTTTAATATGTTTCTACAAAACCCACTTAACACCTTCAATAGTGATTGTGGAATTCTCAAGCATTGAGCATAATTTCAACACATAATTTTATAGGGTTCACTCCTAGACACAATATTGTTCCTATTCCATCTATACAACATACATGCAACATCAATTTTCGAATTTTCTAAGTTCATCCAGAAATTTAGAAGGATATTTTCTACAAAATTTACAAACCTTATGATCCCTTTTCAGAGGAGATCACCAATCTATGCTCAGATTTTGTTTTGGAACCGATTTGTGCCTTCAATTTGTGACATTTGTTGAGTTTAGGGTTTGAGGAGGAGTCCTGATGTCGCCCCCCTGTGTTTGATCGAACCAGACACACAATAGTGTGTGTGTGGTTTTAATTTTTATTGTTTTAATTGTTATTAGTTTCAAACTTAACAACTTTGATCCCCATCTATTATTTGGTTCATTATTAACTAGGTCACAACCTAATTATTTATTTTTTTAACAATATTCCCACCAATTAACTAGGTTAAATGTTCCTAGTTAACTTAGTGGGTTCGGGAAATTTATGACTAAGTTTATTTTAAGTCCCGTTAACTCGGGCCTCTTATAAACTTATTTCCTGAAAAGCTTTTATTCACTTTTATTTAATATTAGGATTATTTATTTAAATCCTAATATTTACCGGGTTACTTTTTTCCGTCTTTTTGTATTAACGGGGTTTGATTACCAAACCCGTTTTCGGGGTGTTACAAGTCTACCCCCCTTAAAGAGGTTTCGTCCCCGAAACCTTTCTTACACAGTTATTGAGTTTCTATACCCAATACACTCAAACTGAGTAACCCCTTTTAAGCATTATTCATACTTTAGCCCCTTGTTGGTATTACCAGAAATGTATGGTAATATCTTGTTGATTAATAACATCTGTGTCTTTCACGCGAAATAATGAAACTCAAAATAACGAAATTTCTTTTTTTTTTCAACCAGTTTGGTTATCTTGGCGAAATCCATTGCTGTTAGACTATCAAATTCTTCATGAATCCGCTTGGATATTTTAGCGAAATCTTTCACTTTTAGCAACCATTCTTTCGTTTTCGAACTTATTCCTTCGGTTTGGTCATACTGAATTCATCGCGTACGAGCAAACCGAGTTTCTGGAATTTCATCTTAATTATTTAAGATAATTCGATAAATGTTATTAACATAACCCTTGTAAGCATATAATCACATACCTTATAGCTTTCTCCTTTAATCGTGCTTTTGCTCGATTCGACCTTCCGACACTTCGTTTGTGTTGTCTTATGATCGTTTAGTATAGGCGATCAATACTCTTCGTTAACAAAGCCTCATGGGCCATCATTTCCGTTTTTACATGTTTACCTTTGATTTATATACTTGACCGTGCCGCTCTTTGGCCGTTTGGTCATATGAATTTATTAGGTATGCTTACTCCACGCTAACCTCGCCATGAATAGCGTATTACTCCAATTATTACATTAGAACTTTGACCTTAATCAGTCTCACTAACTGGACTTACTAGTCTAGTTACCTTATACCCATTGCTCGGGCTACAATGTGATTATACTTCACATTACCTTTCTTGGCCGTGATCATGTCACGTCATGTTTAGGTTTATATTAACCTTTCATCATCGAGAATCCTCTTTTCGAATGTATCGTTTTTACACCTATCGGTGTCTAGACCTAAATCCTTTAATATTAACCTTTTCCTAATTTCTCTCATAATACTTATATATTTGTTAAAACGTCATTTCTTACTAAAAGTAAATTTTAGTCTAACGTTTTCTCTTCACTTTGTCTTATATCCTTTTATTACTTCTAGGAATTTTAAGTCCGAGGATTTAATCCTTTCCGATATTATTTAATTCGTGGAATTAAAATTAGTTCCCACACTTAACTCAACTGACCCGTAGGTTCTTTTACTTAGCCTCGTAGGCTATTTCTTTAGATTTTTCACCTTTTTAAGGTGAGATGTTAGCAGTTCGTTTCTTTCTACTTATGACCCAAGGGTCTTCTTGGTCCCGTAGACCTTAACACTACGTTTAATCCCGTAGGTTATGATGATCCCGTAGATCATCTTTTATTCGTATTCATATTCAAATGTATATTTACCTATATAGCTTCAAGGCATCTCTTGTTATGTTTGGAATCATTTGTTTTCGCTTTTTGAACTTTAGTTGGTCTTGACCGTAGTCTACGGCTTCATTCGTTTACTTTCGGACTAACCTTCCGACTTATGACTTCTGATGTTGCTTACGCGTCAGTTTGTTCTACGCTCACCGTTTCCCCGGTTTATAATTATATTTCTTTTAAACCCATTACATAGGTTCATTAATATTTCACGATTTTATTTATTCGATTCACGCTTACTTACATTAGCAAGCGTCATCATTTATTTAATTCGTTTGACTTGTTCGTATGAAATTTCATTGCTTATGAATGCAAATTTTCATTCTTTATTCAACCCGTTCAACTTTAAAATAGTTGAACGTAATTTATCAAAATTTCTATTTACAGCATCTTATCGTCTTTTAGTCATGACCCGAAACCCGAGTCTTTTGACTTTCCATTCGCGTTCCCGCTTCTCAGTCTACGCATGCGTTTAAATTCCTCACACATCAACTGGGTGTTTTACCGAAATCGTTATCATTGCAACCCTTCTGGTATGCATTAAGACTTCGTTTCGGTTTACTTAGTCATCTTAGCGTAGTCCCTCGCTTTTATTCAACCATGTCTTTTACTCTTGATTCTATTTTGTTTGACTTGTTTGTGTGAATCTCATCACTTATGACAGTCAAACTTTATTCCTATGCCTTAACATTCTCATTAGTTGGTTTGTATTTTCATTTACTTTAATCTTTGTCCCTTCTCTCGGGCTCGTTATTCTAACGTAATACGCTTCCGTCATCCGACTTGCGTTTACGTTTATTATCAAACATTTTATTTATTTGATTCATTTGGGTACGATTTTAGTTAGTCCCATTCACCCCGCCCTTACTATATCGGACGTAAATGTGTCCGCTATAAGAAGTTCGTGGTATCATATGCCACTACTTACTTGGCCAGAGTAAGCGATTAACACATGACACACATGACCTTTTTATAGTTTTCACATCACGCCCAATGTAAGTAACGCCTCTATTTAGTTTTCTTGGAAATAATATCCTGGATAGGTATTCTATTCAGGTTTTCCAAGTTTCTAATTTACATATGCAACAATCATTCTCTACATGTTTGTTGCATATTGCTATTTGTGCGATTATATTTAAAAGCGTGCACCTGGTAATGCTTGCCCCGACGGGCGTTCCTTGCCATTAACCTTGTTCGCGGTCGTTACGCGATTTAGTCCTTGGAGAGCATGTTTCTCTTGTCATACTTCGGACCGTTCCTCTATCATATCCGTAATTTGTTCAACCCTTGTCAACTTTAAATGCATGTGTCCTTCAATTAAGACATTCACAAAAGTTAGCAATGTCAACTTTACTAAACGCCCGTATCATAATACAAGGCTTTTCTACTATATGTGTCAACGCACGTAATTTTGTTAGCTATATCTATCATTTAATTGAGGTAACGTATATTACACGATAACTCTATGTGTTGTTCACAACACTTTAATCATGCTTAACCATTAATATACATGTACTTACCGGATTTGTGATCAAGCCTCGAACCGAACACAGTTTACTCTTTAACCATGAGCTCTGATACCAACTTGAAACACCCTTTCAATTTAATCAAGGTTTAATGTAAAAAAAATTAATTATGTAATTAAGATTACATATACATCGGAAATACGGGCTTATTAAAACCTTTTACAATTTAAAAGTTTACAACATAATGTAATTAAGTTCATCGTTTAAAAGTAACAACGAAACGTCGCGGAAGCTTGTTTCTTGATCGTGTTCGCTTCTTCATTGAGCTTGATCGTCCTCCGGTACTAGAAATTTACCTACAACTCATAAAACATGAGTTTTATTAGTCACACGTAGCTTAAAACGTATTTAAACGGGTTCGCAATGCGTATACTATTAAAATAACCATTTTTTTATTTATAGAACCCGTCGCGTCGCGTGACGGCTCCTTGCTTTTGCCGTTGCGTGGCGCGATGCCCTGTTTTGTCCAGAATTGTTTGTTGCTGAGCTGCAGATTCCCAGCTCAAAAACTCAAACTTATAATCCACAAAAACGTGCATAACTTTTGTTCTACTTATCCGATTCGCGTGATTCTTTTTCTCATGCGATCGTAATTTAATTCTTCATCCTATGGAGTTAAAACATGATATAAAACTTCTTAAAAATTCAGAATTTCAAGCTCTCGGCTTGAAATTCATGTTTAACACTTTTGACCCAATTCGCTTATTTAACCATAATCTTATTTATACGTACCTGGCTCGGATAAACACAATGACCCGTTTCTAATACCTTGTCTCGCTAAATTGTTATATCATAGCATTGATAAATCGTAAGCCGTTTTGTCCTGTAAGCATAAGACTCGACAAACACTTATTAGTCGTAAATTGTCAAATGGTGTCTACATCACCATTTGACCCGTTTGGTCTAAACGACCAACCATTTGCGCTTAGATTGAATGGCATCTATTTACCATTTCGTTTAGTAACTATTTCGGATTTTTCACCAATTAGTTAGGTCTCTTACATCCGTTTCTTACGCGTTTACTCAATTTGGCTTATGCCACTTGGTATCGTTTTAAACTTCAATTTTAATACATTTTCATTTGACCAAATCACCGTTTTTCTTCTTTTTAATTCTTTAGGCCTACTTATAAAGTAGCCGTTCGGAAACTCATTATATCTTAGTCTTTTCATGACTAAATTTCCAATTCACCTTTTTATATCATTAATCATGGTTTTATCAACTTTATTTGTCCCGACCCCTACCATTTAGCGTCGGAGACCATATTTCGAATATCGTCTTTATCGTATTTACAACTTATAAAATAAATACGTATTCTACAAAAAGGTGTAAGTTTCACTTACCTTACATCCATGCCACGCTTTTCTTTCGATACTCGCTCCGTTTGACCCGCTTCACCCACAAGCTTCCACCTAGCTTGTTAAGCGCCAAACTATTATTCAATATTCACTAGGTGGTTAGATTAACCATAATTTAATACGATTTTCCACCTTACACATTCCTTATCACTAGCATTCATCCGAACACCTAATATAATCACGTTTACACACAACCATGTAGACCGCGATTTCATTCAGGCATTTAACAAACACCTAATGGGCATAATTTTTACATATGTACAATCAAGTTCATAACTTGTCATTTAGCCAAGATTAACATCAATTACGCAAGTTCGTATCACTGAAATTAGGCTGTTTTTCGTGACCTGTTTAACCTGTTTACAAGTCTTCAAAAATTATGATTCTTTTATTTGACGTACCTCTCGGAGGGATAGGCCTTGTGTTAAAATTTCAAGATCTAACTCTTTACCAAAAATTCAAAAAAAATTCATTTACTAAGCTGCAATCAGATTCATCACTTCTGACTGCACCTTATGAAAAAATTCATTTAAAATTCCTCGTTTATCCGATTGACGAAATTCCAGTTGGACATTTTTGGAATTACCTGAAGCTACCTACAGTAAAAATTTGAGATCATAAATCAATTCTTAAATTGAGTTATGACATTCGTAATGGGCTGCAAATTCTGCCAGAAAACGCAGCCTGAACCTTCGATACCGAAAAATTCATAAAACATTCAATTTTCGTCAAAAAAATGCAATTCCAGTGGGGTTTTAAAGATATTTCCTGGAATTACATTTTAAACTCAAGAAACCCATGTTTTTGTCACGTTTTGTCCATGTTACAGCCAATACAAGTCGGCTGTAAATTCTGATCAGAAGCTGTTTTAATTCAGTTTTCAATTAGAACGTGTTTATAACATTATAACACTATTTTTAGCAATCAAAAACCTTAAAAACATCACATACACGAATTTAGCATCAACAAATCTGAATTTACTTAATGGAATTCAAATTACACTAGAATAACTATCAAAATCCAAGTGTTTAACATGTTTCTACAAAACCCACTTAACACCTTCAATGGTGATTGTGGAATTCTCAAGCATTGAGCATAATTTCAACACATAATTGTCTAGGGTTCACTCCTAGACACAATATTGTTCTTATTCCATCTATACAACATACATGCAACATCCATTTTCGAATTCTCTAAGTTCATCCAGAAATTTAGATGGAAATTTTCTACAAAATTTACATACCTTATGATCCCTTTTCAGAGGAGATCACCAATCTATGCTCAGATTTTGTTTTGGAACCGATTTGTGCCTTCAATTTGTGAGATTTGTTGTGTTTAGGGTTTGAGGAGGAGTCCTGATGTCGCCCCCCTGTGTTTGATCAAACCAGACACACACACACACACTAGTGTGTGTTTGGTTTTAATTTTTATTGTTTTAATTGTTATTAGTTTCAAACTTAACAACTTTGATCCCCCATCTATTATTTGGTTCATTATTAACTAGGTCACAACCTAATTATTTATTTTTTTAACAATATTCCCACCAATTAACTAGGTTAAATGTTCCTAGTTAACTTAGTGGGTTCGGGGAATTTATGACTAAGTTTATTTTAAGTCCCGTTAACTCGGGCCTCTTATAAACTTATTTTCTTAAAAGCTTTTATTCACTTGTATTTAATATTAGGATTATTTATTTAAATCCTAATATTTACCAGGTTACTTTTACCCGTCTTTTTGTATTAACGGGGTTTGATTACCAAACCTGTTTTTGGGGTGTTACATTTATTCATGAGATCCATTGCATTTATGAACCCAAAAGGCATCACGAGGAACTCCTAGTGGCCGTATCTAGTTTGTAATGAAGTCTTCAGAACATCTTGACTTCAGACTTTTAATTGATGATAACCAGATCTCATATCAATCTTTGAGAAGTAACCAGCTCCTTGTAACTGATCAAACAGGTCATCGATCCTTGGCAAGGGGTAGCGATTCTTAATTGTAATCTTATTTAGTTCGCGGTAGTCAATGTACATTCGCATTGAACCGTCCTTCTTTTTGAAAAAAAGGGAGCTCCCTAGGGCGAGGAACTTAGCTGAATAAAGGCTTTCTCTAGTAGCTCTTCAAGTTGTGCCTTCAGCTCCTTCATCTCAATGGGTGCTAAACGATACGGAGCTCTGTCTATAGGAGCCAATCCAGGCAAGATGTCGATCCTGAACTCGACTTGCCTATGCGGGGGCAGACCGGGTAACTCTTCAGGGAAAACATTAGGGTATTCTGAGATGAATGGAATATCTTCAATCTTCGGCTTTGGTTCATTAATAGTTACTTGTGTCATGTAAATGACATATCCTCTTTTCAAGCACTTGGATGCCTTAAGCAGAGATGCTTTCTCGGGCAATCCATAGTGTTGATCTCCACAAATAGTGAGTATATCACCAGATGGGGATTTAATTTTGATAAGTTTCTTATCACAGTCAATGTGGGCTTGGTTATGAGCTAACCAATCCATGCCTAAAACTATATTGAATCCCGCAAGATTCATTGGGAAAAGGTTAACATGGATAGATTGGTTCTTGATGGATATAGCGCATCCATCAAGAATCATGGAGGCTATTTCTATGCTACCATCGGCCATTTCAACCTCATAAGTAATATCTGAGGCTCTTAAGGGCAGGTTTAGAAGCTTACCGTAATGACATTCGCGTCTTTAACTGCTTCCCTCACAATCAATTGAAAGGCTCTAGCATTTGGCTTCTTTGTTTCCCTAGGTTTCGCAGTTCCCTCAGCAGTACGCTTGGGATAATTAGTCTTTATGTTTCTTTTCTCACAACATCCGTAACAGATGGAATTCTTCAGATATCTGCATTCATGAGATTTGTGGCATGTCCTCTTGCAGATACCACACTGCTTCACTTGTTGATCTGTCCGACATTGTCCCCAGTGTCGCTTCCCACACGTCTTCCACACCGGCCTATCATCACTAGGCCTCTGTTGGTTCCTGTTGAAACCAAACTTTCCTTTCTTTGAATCTTGGATGCGGTTATCCTCACACTTGCTTTTTCCATCAAGTTCAGCCTTGACAGACCTCATTCTTACCTCATCTTGAGTTAGTGAGAGAGATAGATCTACAACGGATCTGAAAGTAGTGGGTTTAGAGGCTTTCACCGTCCCTTTAATCTCAGGTGACAAACCACCAATAAATCGCGCAATGCGCTTCGATTCAGGAGTAATCAAGTAAGGAACCAATCTGGATAGAGAGTTATAGTCGGAGATATACTTCCGACAATCCATATTCTTCAGAGTAAGAGTCAGGAAACCAGTCTCTACTTTCTAGACCTCATGAGGAGGGCAGTAAGTTTCCTTGATTAGGTCCACAAACTTGGACCATTTCATGTTGTACAAGGACACTTTCCTGTCGATTGTATCATGGCCTTCCACCATGTCAGGGCGTCGCCCTTAAATGATTGAGATATAAATTTAATAATATCTTTATCAGCACAACCACTGATATCAACAACAGTTTCCATTTCATCGAGCCACTTCATGGCATCGATAGCTCCCTTCTCCCCTGTGAACTCACGAGGTTTGCACGAGACAAAGTACTTATAGGTACACCCTTCTTTAACATTTCGGATTACCTTCTTGGAAACATGTTGTGGTTCACTCCTCTCATTCAAGGAATAGTGTGAACTTCAAGATTTCTTAGTGGAAGATGGAGGGATGGATGGGGATTTGAATGAGTTGAGCCTGGTCCTTTAAAGTTATCCATAAAATCGGCCATCGCCTTGCTGACTTCCGCAACAATTAGGGACCGAAGGTTATCTCCTTCGCCCTCAAGGGTAACATGCTCTATATTGCCACGCCTGCCATCGGCACCACCAGAATTTTGGTTAGCCATTAATTTAATAATTGGACTGCAGGCCAATAATAGATTATTGCTCAGTGCAATTCATTTGAACATTACATTGAATGTTAAATGGGAATAATCATCGAATTTAATGAATTAATAATATCATTGGCCATGGTCTCATTCGACCATATAGGCCATAAGGCTTGGATATATAAATAAATATATATATATATATATATATATAGGGCCAGGATCATTTCAGAACCATAAATATTTACAGAACTCGCAGAACTCCTAATAAACAATCTTTTTATTTATATATTTTTATGTTTAGGATAATTTTATCATTTATTATGTGTATTTTTACGATTACATACAAGTTAAGAGTAATTTTATCATTTTTTATATGTAATTTTATAATTACACATATGTAAACTAGTTTTTTTACATATATGTAATTAGTTATGACACATATATATAATTTTGACAATTAAACATATGTAAACTACTTTTAACATGTATGTAATCAAAGAAATACATATAATAGATGATAAAAAGATCCTTAATACAAAAACTTATATGTAAAATGATTGTTTATTAGGAGTTCTGAAAGTTCTGTAATTATTTAAAGTTCTGAAATGAACTCAACCCTATATATATATATATATAGGAGGAGTTGGGTAGAAAGTGTGTTTTTCCTAGAAAGTCTAGGAAGCAATAAGAATGCGACATGTGACATTGAAGGATTTTAACTAGAAGGGCAATTATGTACTTTCACATTCTATTTTATTTTTGGAAGTTATCTTCATTAACTAACTATCCACGTACATGAATGTAACCGGTTTTCTCCATGATTTTCGGAATATTTTTGTTTTCGAATTCTAATCTGATGTAAATATCAATCATTCGCACGTTTCCTTGTTCACAAGCTTCATCGATAATCATTTTTTACAGAGAGAAAAATTATGGTATCAAACACAGTTGTTGATTGTGGGGATGGTAAGTACAGTTCTTTTTTTGTTTAATATTGTATGTTTGTGTGTCGATTATTAACCTTTATCTGGAAAACCATCAGCATGTTCTTGGTGCTGTGTTTTAACAGTTAGAGGGTTGAAGTCAATGTTTTTATAGATTCCATAATATGAATGATGTTTTGTAATATACAGATCACTTTTTTTTAGATATTGGATGGTGTGTTTTAACTTCCATTCTGATGTTTTTATTCAAAGTTCACTAGTTATCAGTTTTTAGCACGTAGTTTTAGAATTTTGTGTTGTGATGTGTTTTATAAGGTTATTAGTAGATAGCATGATCACTATGTGTTTTAATATGATTGGTTTTATCTTTTTACATGTGAGAACTTTTTTTGTTGGTTTTTGTTGTGTTTTCATGACATTGTGTTTTATGCTCATTGTTTAAGTTAATTCAATGTGTTTGTAATGCTGGTGAACATGGTTTTGTTTGTCAACACAATGTGTTTTATGCTCATTAAATCAGTTGTGTGTTAAGTGTTAAAAAATATCCTAGGTTTTCTTATGGTAGTATGTGTTTTGTTTTTATTTAGATCAAACCCCATTTTTGTAAGATCAGTGTGTTTTAGTGTTTAAAAATCAGTTTTGTCTTTGTGTTTAAAACAGTTTTGATTTTTCTATCTTTTTACGTCAAATGTGTTTTAAGATTCACTTCTGTGTAGATTTCTTTTATGTGTGTAGTAAACCCTTTTAGTGTATGTTAATGATGTGTATGCATTTTTTGTCAAGTTTTGTAGATGCTCCCAATTACCAATTACGTGGCATTGAACAAGTTTCTCCTAACTAGGGAACAAAGAGATATATTCCAGATTCACCATCTTCGCTGACTCCAATAGAGGGCATGTTATTTGACATAGTTGATGCTGCATATAACTTTTACAAAGCTTACGCAGATGCTGGAGGTTGGACAATTAGGAAGGGCACACAACATGAAAATCGTGGTATTATAATAAATAAGTACTTTTTTGTTCAAAAGAGGGCCACAAAGAGTTTCGACCGATCGATAATTTAGCCAAACAGCCTTCTGACAGGTGCGTACGTAGGGTACCATCCAAAAGGACCGGAAGCCAAGCGATGATCAGAATAAAGCTGAACGATGCCAAGAAGTATGAGCTATATCATTTCACAGAGGCGCACAACCATGATTTTGTGCACGAAGAAGATTTACATCTTCTTAAGGAAAATAGAGGTGTTAATCGTGCGCACGAAGAGATGATAAATAAGATGTCAAATCTTAACATTGGTCCTGTTCGAACATTTAATATTATGAAGGAAGTGTGTGGCGGGTTTGACAAAGTCGGTGCGACTAAAGTTGATTTCAAAAATTCCAAAAAAAGAATTAAATCTGTTCATCGGAGAGTTTGATGCTGAAATGTTTGTCAAGCGACTAACGAGGAAACAAGAGTTTTTGCCGAACTTTTCTTGCGAATATCAAACGACGGACGAAGGTGTGTTGAAGTGTATTTTCTAGGCTGACAAGGACATGAAGAGGAATTTTTATATGTTTGGAGACGTTGTATCATTTGATGCTACCTACAAGCGGAACAAGTAACGACAAGATTCATTTTTTGTATATGCATTGTGTTTTAGCCCTACTGTGTTATACATACATTATGATATTTTGTGATTCACTGATTATTTTTTTGTAGGTATAACATGATGTTTGTCCCTTTCACTGGGATTGAAAATCACAAAAGGAACGTCACACTTAGTGCTGCAATTCTTGGTTTTGAAACAGCAGAGACATATAGTTGGTTACTTAAGGTGATCAAGGACGCATATGGGTACGCGCCTCCCGTAATCGTTACTGACCAAGACCCTGTGATGAAAAGGGCTATAGCGGATGTTTGGCTTGAGTCGAGGCATTGGTTATGTATGTGGCACATCATGGATAAACTTACTACAAAGATCTGTGTTTTTTTTATGTTAGTGTTTTTAGATGTGTCTTTTCTTGTGTTTTAATTTTTTTAACCTACACGCTAAAATGTTGCTTAGGTCTGGGCTAACCTATGTTCAAATACCGATTTTAGGAAAAGGTTGTCTGTAGTTGTTTGGGCTGATTCTTTATTGCCTGAAGCGTTTGAGACTGAATGGGCAGCTATCTTAAATGATTTCAGATTAACTGACCATGAATGGTTGACGTATATATATGGGCTCCGTGAATTATGGATTCCAGCTTATTATCGCGAAGAAGAAATGTCTGGACTTATGTGGACCTCATCTAGATCTGAAAGCGAGAATCACTTTTTTGGAAAGATTATCAATCCAAAGTGCACTTTGGTTGAATTTCTTAGCCATTTTGACACAGCTATCGAAGCGCAAAGACATGAGCATCGAAAAAACGATCATGACACTCGATACACCAACCCTGAGCCGTAGAGTGATTTTGTTACCGAGAAGCAAGCATTTTAGATATATACCAGAACTATATTTTTTGACGTTCAACTTGAGATTCAACATGCAATTCATCGTTGTACTAGTGTCAGATTAGTTCATGTCGGTGATTTCATTAAGTTTTCTATTAAGGATCTCGATCAACCATGCTCTGCGTTCTTTGAGGTGATATTGTGTTTTATGTTATTTCTACATTATTTTGCTTTTTTAAGTAGCCATCTGATTTATACACTGTGTTTTTTGGATATGCAATGTTACTAGTTATGATACGTGAGGAGGATGTAACTGTTAAATGTAACTGCAACAAGTTTGAGCAGTTTGGATTGTTGTGCAATCACATTTTTTGTGTGTTAAGGATTCTTGATGTAAGGGAGTTTCCGAAACGATATATATTGAGGCGATGGATGCGTGAAGCTGTTCCAAATAGTTCCCCCGGGTCCATTCTTACGGATGGTGGTGATCCAGATCGTAGCGAGGAGGTCAACCGTTGTGTTCGTGAGATTAGTCACGCAACTGAGTATGTCATGAACAAGTTGATTCAAAATTTGATCAGTTGTGTACTCTTCGGGAACATATCAAGGAGTTTATGTCAGTCGCTGACGAGGCTAAGATAAATGCACCTCCCAAGACACGTCGTAATCGATTTGCTGAACTGCTAGGGGTTGCTCCAGTGAGCACGACCACTATCCGTGTTCCAGTTGGTACCAGGTTCAAGGGTTGTGGTTCTCATAAACGCCTCAAATCTCAAAAGGAGTGAGCCATAAGTCAGTCTGGAAGTAAACGACGACAATGTTCAACATGTAAAAAATATGGTCATAACAATCGAACGTGTTGGAAATACACCGTGGCCGTGCCTGAGGCAGGAACTTCGCAGAATGCTGAAGGTAATGCTACTACAATCGTTGAAGGTGATGCTGCTACAATTGTTTAAGGTGATGGTCCTGGTTCTAACAATGTTGATGATGTGTTTTACACATCGGGAAATGATGCAGATCTGGATGACGAAGACATGGCAGAGTAGTTCCTTTTTTTTTATAAAAAATTAAATGTTTTGTTGAACTTTCACTTTTGTGTTTTAATTTTCCCTTGTGTTTGATTGGATTTTAATTTGTTGATTTTAAAACTGGTTGGGTTGAACATTTTATTAAGATATTATGTGTTCTTGTTATTTTGTGTTTTAGGTGTAACTTTGTTTTTTTAAACTGCTCCCTGTGTTTTATCTGCTGTATTCATTGTACGGGGGTTTGGGGTTTTGAAGGATGTGGTAATGTGTTTTACTTTCCACACACATTATAATACCACCCTTTTTATGTAATTGTGATGCCATGTAAACCTGGTCTTATACTCTACAGGATTCATGTTGTGTTTTAAGGTCCCTGTGTTTTATCTGCTGTATTCATTGTACACGGGTTTAGGGTTTTGAAGGATGTGGTAATGTGTTTTACTTATTACACACATTATAATACCACCCTTTTTATGTAATTGTGATGCCATGTAAACCTGGTCTTATACACTACAGGATTCATGTTGTGTTTTAAGGTCTATTACATATTTTACATATCCCTTGTACTAGTTAATTTGGTATATAGTTTATGTTTACAACTTTAAGAATGTGTTTTAATATGGTTCACAGTTTATAGATACTTTGAAATAGCTAGTTTGGTTTCCAGTTCACATTATATTATAATGTGTATTATTTGTGTTTTAAGCTGTTATACATTTTTACAAATTGTATTTTTTGTGGATCCAAACAAACTAACATTATCGACATAAATTCACATTGTTAATCAGGTACAAACTGTTCTAGATGACATTTTTATCGCTAGGAAACTCAAAAAAACATAACCGAACATATTTTAAGATATACAATTCAAAATAACACCACCAACAAAATGTTAAAATTGTTTTTGAAACACATCCTATATTACTTCAAGAAACCACCACCAAAGAAGTGTTATTATTGTTTTCTGAAGACATCCCATTTTAATTCAGTTGTCCAATCTTCCCTTGATTGCGTCAAAGGCTGCCGTTTCTAGCCTCTTTTTTTCATCGTCCGACAACTTTTTATATCTAGAAACGTCAGCTTCAAAAAAACTTCTGTACGTGTTTGCGTCACTTAGAACCATCTTCGCAATGTACTTATGTCTAAGATCATCAATTTCTTTGAACTGCTTGTACGTTATCTCACCCGCATCAGTGCACTCGTTTGAGAATCCGCATTCCCAAGCTTTTCTAGTCACACCCTTGTACGTTTCCATATGGCGCATCAGGAAAATGCCACAGTCGATTACATTATGCTTTGTACGCCATGGCATCTCCAATCTCACCGGCTTAACTTGACTGATCTTCCCGCCCGGTGGATGCCCAACATTTTCCAAATACATTGACATAGCATCACGCTGCATGATAAACATTTTCATCAGATTGTGTTTTAAATTGATGTACCAGCATAAATTATCCATTTGTGATCTAGGTTTTGTTTACGTATACCAGTTATTAACAAGGGGAATAATTTATCATGCTGATGAAGTGTGTTTTAAGTACACAATAGTGGTATCATGTAGTATCACATCAACCTGTGTTTTAAGTTATTAATACTGGTCATAAGGTATCATTCAATATGCATTGTGTTTTAAGCTCAAACTTTATACATAGAGAACTTCATGCAATATCACATCAAATTGGGTTTTAAGTTACTAATAGAGGTCATAAGATATGTTTTCGGTATGAATTGTGTTTTAAGTGATTAACAGAGAAAATAAGATACTAACAAGTTCATGCAGTTTCTTAATTGTGTTTTATAACCGTCGACATCAGATATCATGCATTTTTTTTAACAAAGGACATTTGTAGTTTATGTAAAGAGGGGCGTACCAATTTTTCTGGCCATTCGTTGTATTTCGCTTTCATCGACACATCCTTAGCGTTGTTGTCCAAAACCTCTACCTTGTTGTGCCTCAAATTGAAACATACATAATAGAAATGATCGTTGTGTAAGACTGGTACAAAGACGAGCCACTTTTCAGGTATCTTCTTCACATTAGCACATAATAAGACCGATTCCATGTTTTCTGCGAAGGTTGTTGACCTTATTTTCTCACTTTTCTTGTAATCTTTTTCATTCTGCATTTAAAGTGATTGTGTGGAATAATATTACAAATCTAGTAAACTTTCATTACAATGTCATTATTATCATACTTACCAACATATTCACTGAACAGAACAGGCGTGTGATGCTTCCCTTTTGATGAACCTTTCTTCATAGTTCAGCATATCCGCCTATGTGCTTATTAACAATATATGCAATTCCGTTCCCGGCATCAACGATTTGAACGGAGACCTCATCACCGGCATACCTCAGGTAGTCTTAAACCCAGTATCCCTAACAAATACAAAACATGTCTTAAACAATGTGTTATAATAATTTCAAACCATTCAGTTATAATCCTTGTGTTTTAACATCTTTTTTAAACGTTGGTAATATAAATTAAAAACATTACATACCATATTGAACCCCAGGCCGAAAACATGTATGAGCTGACCGAGACCTCAGCGTTGTCAAGCTTCGACCTAAGCTCTACCGCTCGCTTCATGTATGGAGACCTTAGAGCGTCGGTCAACTCTGTTTGTCTTTGCGGCCTTACTTTCTGCTTTCCAAGGTCTAACTTGTGTATAACCTGCCCCCATCTAATCGAAAATTCATATTCCTCGGTCGTTTTTTGGGAGATCGGTGTGACGACGAGTGGGGGCTGCTCGACAACTTCAACAAGCTAGGTTGGCAGTGTGGTTGTCTTATCAACGGTCTTAATTAGCTCTTCGACAAATGAAGGTGTCCACTGCGACAACTGTGACGGTTCCACATTCTCCTTATTTGTCTCCTTTTCCGGTGTTTTATCAGTAAGAGTATGTGGTTGTCCACTCATCATACATGTGGACACAACCTTTTTCAGCATCCAGTCCACATCGTGTGTTTCTCTTTTATTTTCTCACTTTCGGGGTACAACTGAAACCCCTCCGTAAAATGGTCTTTTATTCTTTTCACACATTCGTCAAACTGATTTAAGAACACTTCCAACATTCCCGCATGAACCTGAATTACATCATTAAAACACAACCCATTAGCATCAAGCAACAACATGAGAATTGTGTCACATTACATTAGATTGTGTTTTAAGGGTTACCTTATGTTTTACATCAAATTGTGTTTTAACATACATAAGTCTAAGTTGTGATCAAGACTATGTTTTAAACATTCTGAATGTGTTTTAAGGTGTTCACATATACACCATAATGTGTTTTACAACAGGCTGTGTTCTAGTTAAGAGTTTAACAAATCCTTTTCATTTTAAAACACTCTGAAATGTGTTTTAAGTTGTTGTCTATGTCACATTACATAAGATTGTGTTTTAAGGGTTACCTTGTGTTTTAAGGTGTTTTACCTTGTGTTTTATAACAGATTGTGTTTTAACATACATAAGTCTAAGTTGTGTATTAAGACTATGTTTTAACATGTATTAAAACACTCTGAAAGTAACTCGTCGCTCTGGCTCGCTTGTGGTGTCGACCCATATTGAGATACCATTGGTATCCAAATCTCTCCATCAAACCCTATGTTAATGCCTGGCTGACTTTGCTGCGTTTTCCTGTACTCGCCGGTTTCAACGTAGTATTTCTCTATATCGTCTACATTGTAATCAACAGCAGTTGTTCCACCTTCTACGTTCATGTCATCTCCAACCTCAACATTTTTTCCCAGATTAACGGGAATTTCATCGACAACATGCGCAGTTTTCGGCCCAACTTCAACATCGGATTTCTTGTTCACATCAGGAGCAGTTTTCGCCCCAACTTTTTCAATCTGTTTTTTCAGTACACTTGACTCAGTAGATTTACCATGCATTTTATTGGCTGCCTTCACAACAATCTTTTTCCTTTTCACCATTGCAGTTTTGGTATTGGGTTTTATTTTTTTGGATACATCTTTCTGATCATCCTTCCCTTCACTTGCTTAAACCTTTTGTTCAGCCATCTTCACAGGGTTTGTGCCAGCTGATTCTCCATCACTTTTTTTTTCAAACGGATATCTATGAACTGGATGCAGACCCTTTTCATTCTCTAACACTTGCTCAAACCTTACTGTGTCCAATTTGATGCTAAGTGACTCGATATCATCCTATGTGATATCTTCAATGAGATGAACTGATCTTGGCTCATCTTCCTTGAATTTCTTTTGGTCACCTATCAACGCCGCCTGTAAAGAAGAAGAACAACTGAAGTCAGTTTTTACTTGGTTTATATAATGACTGTGTTTTAAGGATTTTTATATACATCAGGTTGTGTTTTAACAGATCCTTTGCAATTTGACACTCTGATTGTGTTTTATGTTAGTGTCTATGTCACATTACATGACATTGTGTTTTATGATGTTCACATTACATCATAATGTGTTTAACAACATGTTGTGTTTTAGTTTGGAGTGTGACAACCCTCACCAAACTAGGTATCCGTACGAATTAATTAATATTTAATTACTGCTTATTTACTGTGCTTGCTTACAGTTGTGAATAAACTGCTACTTGATTTCTGATACGTACATATACATGCATCATACTTTATTACTGTCACTCCATTATTTATACACAAAACTTCAGTGACAACCTTGATGCACAAAAGTACAGTGAGCACACTATACGGAAAACCCAGTAAACATGCTGACATAGCCAGCATCAGACAGTTACTGTCTCTAAGGCCAGTTTGAGCCGGGAATAGTTTACTACACTAGTAGGGAGTGTAGGGAGGTGAGGATTGTAGAACTGCGTCACTAGGTGATAATTATAGTGACAGGATGTGCCTAAAACATGTGTTAATTACAAAATCCTGCATCTTTATATAAAATTCAGCATTTGAGCTAACTAGTAAAGTGCCAAACATGAGAAAAATATTACTAGACACTTTCCAAAGTGTCAGGAATTCATTGTGTGACTTAAAATAATATTAAAGACACTTTAAATGCTTATTTAGCACATTAACGGATTAATATCCAACCGATCAACCGGACTTTACCCGGAACCTAAAAATATTGGCATGACATTATTTTTCCTTTTCTGAGCCAGTTAGGGTCCCCGAATACCCTAACACCCGCTATAATGCATAACACACTACCAATTAGTTTAACCTTCTAATTAAGCTAACTAGCACCTAATTATCTAGTTGAAATCGAACCAAACCCCCCCCCCCCTTGTAACCGATTCGGTCCCCCTTAGGGGACATACCCTTACACATTTTAATATTTTATTCACTTGTGCCCATTATCTAGATGACACTATATCTCTTGGATAATCAAGTTAATTGGTTTATAAATATACCCTTGAGATTACACTTAACATCACAAGACCACACAAAAATTTCACTCTCTTTTCTTCTTCTCTTGATTCTCGACCAACCACCAAGCCCACACCCACCATTATTTTCAAGTTTGATCTTGCATTTCCAAGTATACTCAAAGGTGAAGGATCACGTATAAGGAAGCTCGGTGCTTACGGATTGCCAAGGACCTCACCACAACGCTATTAACCACCCGTTTTTCGTCTAGTTTCTTCCCTAGCCACGAGCTAGTAGTAAGTGACTCTAAACACCCTATTGATCTTGTCTAAAGTGGTTAATAAGAGATTTGTCGGATAAAAATCATGAACATATAAGATCAAAGTTTAAAGTCTACTAAAAAGGATGAACAAAGTGGTTAATGAGTAAATATTAGTGTAAGACTCTTGGATCTTATTTGGTTATGATTATTTTATGTTGTTTGATGCTAGTAGTAGTTCGGATCGTCATCTAACCCGGCTAAGTCATGTTCATGGAACATGAACTAGTGTATGTTTAAGTGTGAAAATGATTAGATGACGAACACTACTACTTATTAACATGAACTTGTGTAAAAAGAGTTTTTCTTATAAAATAGAGTCCAAAACTAGTAGATCTAAAGATCTACAAGTGGTATTTTCGAAGAACCAAGTGTCAAATGAAATCATGTTTAGAAGCCAGATCTTTCTTGAAACAAAGGTGTTTTTGTGAGCAAACTAGTGCGTAGACACTTATGTAACAAAAGTTTTTACCAAAGAAATATGTTCGTAACTTTTGACCGAGAAGTCGTAAACTTACACTTTCTTCAAAAAATAAGATTTTCAAGAAACCGATTTTATTTACAAAGACAGAAAGATCTACTAAGAATATTGGAAGATTACTAAACACTTTTACATAACCCACAAGTTCATGTGTTTGCGATTTACGTATATTTTTGAACTAGTTGATGTTGAAACATTGCTTGTGGATGTTGGGAACATTGTTGATTGAATTTATAAAAGAAAATGATACGCTTGTAAGCGTGGCCACCTCCAGTTACAGAGAAAACTCTGGCGAAATTTTTACAGAAATATAAACACTTGGAAATATTTTTGGTAACAAGTGTTATGAACGTGTTTTTAACTTGTTTTTACGAATAAAATTTCGCCATGATTTTTTTTACGAAATAACCAAGTGTCGGAGGTGGAATTTTCATAATAAGACTTGTTAAATATATATTTAGTATATATTTTTCATAATAGCACTTGTGTGAATTTTTATGATTATTTTGTGAACTACATAAATATTATTTTTTTAGGGTAAAAATAATATTACTATAATACACTGAATATTCACGGCTCCAAAATAATACGAACGCCCTCACAATAAATATTCAAGTTACACCGGTATCATTATTACCACCCGAACTTTAAATGTAACTTACGTATTTTCAGAAAATACTTTTAGATGTGTATTTTGATAAAAGTATTATTTTGGGAAAATTATATGGAATAAAATATAATATTTTGGGAAAAATATTTATATTTTGGAGATAGAATGTTTTGGACAAATGAAATGAAACATATTACATTAAGTGAGACTTAATAATATATTTCGAAGTTATACGAACGCACATGTATTAAAACCCCCATCCTTGGGAAGGAATATATTTACAAAATAATTACGAAGTGTAATTACGAAATAGTTGCCTAACTATTTCCCAAAGACATTAAACCTTAAGCTAAGGCACGACCGTCCGTCTAATAGAAGTTAGTACGTGTAGGTCGTCGCACATCAGGTTGACCGGGAGATTTCTTGTTAGAGACGCATTTCGGTGAGTTCATGTCCCCCTTTTTCTCATAACTGTTTTCAGTTTTCTAAACTGCGGGGGTGAAATACATGTTACTATGGTTATGAGTACTTTTACACATGGTATGATTAGCGTAAGGAGGGTTACTACTTAGATCATGTGAGTGGGTAGGCGGGAACTGAAGGCCATTAATCCTCAGTGTAGGACCGAGGGACAATAGCGGTAGATCTATCTGGGTGTAGTGAGCCCAGCCCCAGGCCCAACAGTACGGACCTCGGGGTGACTTGGTGCCCGACGCAAAAATTTGCTAGGTTTGAGTCTTCCTACTGCACTTCACACATATCAATGGCCTTGCAAACCATTGGTGATCTCTCTATTTCCTTATTTGCTACATACCACGGATTTTATACTTACAAAGGTTTTTACATACTCACTACACATGAACTCGCTCAACATTTTTGTTGATTTTTCCAACTTACATGTATTTCAGGGAATTAAGGATCTGGCACGGTATGCTACGTTTTCACGCTGCGTAGGAATTATGAGGTCATCCAAGTTTAGGGGATGTAGCTTTTACCTGGACGAGTCACAGCCTTTAAACTGCGTTTATTTCATGTTGGTGTTTGAGTCTTATGAACAATGTTTTTATGTTATTAGGTTGTAATTTCCGTTGCATGTGTCAACGCCTTAAGACAATGTTGTGGTGTTTTACTTTTCAAACTTAAATCAATAGATGATCTGCATGGTTTTATTTTCATATAGCTTTGTTGTGATTAAGCTATGGTATTAAGAAGTCACACCAAATAAACCCACGCTTCCGCAAAGCCAGGGTGTGACAGCTTGGTATCAGAGCTCTGATCATAGCAAACTAGGATTCCTTCTTGAGTCTAGACTATGATCACTAGGGCTCTCACGAAAACATTTTTACATTGCATACCACTTAAGTCCAGATCCAGGTCATAAAACGTTTTTACAAACAAAAGTTGAGCACATTTTATTTGTTAGTTATGGCTCAGTCTGGGAGGCTGAGGTAGTGGTCTAGTGGGACTAGGAGGCTCAGTCTGGGAGGCTGAGGGAGTTGTCTAGTGGGACTAGGGAGTCAGTCTGGGAGGCTGGGAGGATTGTCTAGTGGGACTAGGGAGTCAGTCTGGGAGGCTGGGAGGATTGTCTAGTGGGACTAGGGAGTCAGTCTGGGAGGCTGGGAAGTTAATCTGGTGGGACTAGGAAGATCTGTCTAGGAGGCTGGGAGGTTAGGCTAGTGGGACTAGGAGAACTATTTGATTGTTTATTGGTGACTAATGTGTTTATTTGGCTATGTGATTGATTATTTGTGCATATGTGTGTTTGTGTTACAGACGACATGCCTTCATCCGGCACCAGAGAGTCGGACACCACAGACCCTATGCCCATAGGATCGGACGACAGAGTGTCATCAGAGCACGAGGTGCACACTTCGGACACCACCAGCACAGACGACGATGATTTCCAGCCACTTGCGCTGCCCGATGTCGTTGCTGAGCCCGCTGATGGCCCTATCACCGAGGATTTGCCGCTCGCGGTGATCCCTGCCCCTGTACCCCTTGCCGCATACCCTATTGTTGACATGCCCCTTGACGTAGTCGCTGATGACGACGTCGACTTGTTTGACGAGGATCCATTAGAGGATGACTTTGAGGGCGAGGCCCACATAGCTGCTGGCGATCTCTTACTTCTCGCGGATGCTCCTGCAGAGGAGGCACCCATCCATTCACCCGTCCTAGACTCCTTTGAGTCTGTGGCATCTGCACCATCACACGCGCAGGGAGCGCAGCACTATTCGCATGATACAGACCCTGATAGAGCATCATCCGCTGCACCTGCCCCTGCCCCTAGTTTTGCGATCGATCATGACATTGATGATGATTCAGACCCCGTTTTCCCACCTGGTTTTGATCCAGACCAGGACATTGCATTTATTCACCTAGATCAGCCCATGGAGGACCCTGTTGACCCCGTTGATCCCATGTTCGCTGATCCCGCTGATTTCGAGATGGAGTTTGATGATCTGGAGCCTGCTGTGGCCCCTGAGCCGGCTGATGCTCCTGTCCTCGCATTAGAGCATGACCTTGATCATGCCGATGCACCAGTTGTTGCTCCTTTGGTTGATGACGTACCGGTCGATGATCATCCTGCTGTGGCTCCATAGTTGGTGGATGATCCAGTTGCTATTGATGCTCATATTGATGCTCCTCATGTTGCTGATATACCCACTGATCCTGTTGTTACCCCTCTTCCTAACCCTGTGCCTGTAGAGCCTGATCATGCACCCTTTGCGACCCATGTTGACCCTCGATATGCGCACACCCGAAATGGGTGGATAGACGATAATGATGACTACCCGTCTTTTGTGGTACCTGTTACACCTGCTTCAGCACCTGCTTCAGTTCCTATTGATGCACCTTTGTTTCCTACACACATCACTGATACGCATCGCGCAGACCTGCCTATCACATTTCTCCAGGACATACCCCCACCACGTCCTGGAGAGGGGTCATCTCGTCAGCCTTTTGGCCATGCACCTTTCATGACTGAAGGATACCAGTTTGTACCACAGGTCTCTCATCGCACTGCTGTTCCCCCTGTTTCACCATTTACTGTGCCACTCTTTGTTCCACCTGGCGAGCCTTTTCTCTGGACTTCACTACCCATTATGCCACCGACGGATCCGTATCACCCATATCATGTGGGGTCTTCTACCGAGGATGTCCTTGTTTCTTTCATGATCCAGCAGGAGGCACTGACTCGTCGCATGCAGGAGCTTGAGAGAGCACAGTGACCACCATGCCAGTGCCAGGGCCAGACTCACCCTGTGATATTACACCCTCCTCGTCTGTTATCTCCCGACTCTGCTGCTCATTTTTGGACTCAGGAGCAGCAGCTAGCGTATCTGTTGCGTTCTCATCGAGCCATGGAGGAGGATTGGCTTCACATGCGCCGATTGCTCTTTTCTCATTTTCCCCCTCCTCCACCGCCATCAGCGTAGGGCTATTTTGTACGACACGAGTAGACTTTTGTTGAGAAGACGACGATTGCACAGCTTTTGGGAGACTGCATATTGATCTTGACTTTTGTTGTTATGTATATTGGATATTGTTGACACTGATTTGATATTTTGGACTGGGGTGATGTAGCCCTTAGTCATTGATGTTGTATGATACAGTTGTGTACTTGTAAACTTTACATTGTGGTCTCGATTTATGGCAATGCAATCGCAGTATTCTCATCATATGTGATGTTTGATTGATTGTTTATGTTCTATAACATGAGATGTTATGTGTTTGGTTTATTTTAACATGAGATGTTATGTATTATTACTTTCGTTATATACGCACACTTTACCTACCATGACCTGACTTACGTGAACACGATCATCTTTTAGAAGATGCCACCGAAACGCGATCCGCGCATGCCTGCCAATGAGGCAGAACTTCAACAAATCATCGCTGCCGCCATAGCGCAGTACGCAGCCTCACAAGGAGGACCCAGCGGGAGCAGTTCGAACAATAACGGCAACAACAATCCACAGCATGGGTGCACTTACAAGCAGTTCCTAGACTGCAAGCCTGTAAACTTTGACGGCACCGGAGGTGCTGTTGCCTTTGTTAGATGGGCCGAAAAGACAGAGTCTGTCCTCCGAATGAGCAAGTGCGCTCCAGACCAACAAGTTACTTACATTTCTGGGCTATTCTTGGACGGAGCCCTGTCCTGGTGGAATTTACAAGTTCAAACTCTTGGTGAAGCCGCTGCATATGCAATGACATGGAACGAGCTAAAAGAGCTTATGCGAAGAAAGTATTGCTCCCGCGCTGAAATTCAAAAGTTGGAAACTGAGTTTTGGCATCTGAAGATGGAAGGCCCAAAAATTGCGGAATATGTTCAGAGGTTTCACGACTTATCTCATGTGGTTCCTTACATGGTTACACCGGAATTCAAGCGAATCGAGCGCTTCATTTGGGGTTTAGCTCCTCAAATCATAAGTATGGTGACCTCTTCAAAGCCGGCAACAATCACTGAGGCATTGATCTGAGCGTGGCTCTTACTGAGGAGGCTATCCGCCTAAACAAGTTTTCTGATGTTGAGCAAAAGAAGAAGGAGACTCACGTAGAGTCGTCCGGGGGTAATAAAAGAAAATTGTCGAACTTCAAATAAGGCACAAGCAGTGATGGCAGGAAAGGAGAACCAAGCGCACCGGTTCAAGCTACAACCGGTGGTGGAAAGAAAGGAAAAGGGTATATGGGTACACACCCCAAGTGTAACACCTGCCAGCGTCACCATTCAGGCCGGTGTGGTTCAAGGGTATGCGAAGCTTGTGGAAAAAACCGGACATTTGAAGGATAACTGTTGGGCTAACGCTGGCCGGGGAGGCCAAGGAGGTTTTGGAAATAGAAACAATAATCGTGGTGGTAATGGAAATCGTGCTCAAGGAAATAATGGAGGAAATGGCATTCGAGGCAACAACGCGAATCAAGCTGGTGCTGTGAATCGTAACCAAAACAACAATTAAGCTGGGAATGGAGGTGGAAACGGGCAGAGACCGGGTTGTTTTAACTGTGGTGACATTGGGCACTATAAGAGGAACTGCCCAGAATTGAACCAAGCACGGGGAAGGGTTTTCAATATCGAAGCGAGGGAAGCGTGCCAGGATCCCAATGTTGTTACTGGTACGTTCCGTATAAACCAACACTTTGCATCCGTTTTATTTGATACTGGTGCCGATTATAGCTTCGTATCGTTAGAGTTTAAGAATATGCTTGGTTTAACCACTAGTAAACTAGATATCCCGTACTCAATCGAATTGGCGAATGGAAAGTTAGTAGAAGCTAATGAAGTGGTCAGAGGTTGTGTAATCGAATTGGGAGAGCGTGAGTTCGCTTTGGATCTACTACCAGTCAAGTTAGGAAGCTTCGACGTGGTAGTAGGAATGGATTGGTTATCAAGTAACAAGGCAGAAATTGTCTGCCACGAGAAGATCATTCGCATCCCAACCGAAGATGGTGAAACGATTGTCGTTCATGGTGAAAAGCGTGACACGCCTTTAAGAATCATCAGCTGCCTGAAAGCGCGAAAGTGTTTACAGAAGGGATGTGCGGCCTTCCTGGCACACATCGTGGATAAGAAAGCTGCTGAGCCGAAAATCGAAGACATCCCTGTCGTAAGGGAGTATCCTGAAGTCTTCCCTAAGGACTTGCTAGGATTGCCACCCCAGAGGCAAGTGGAGTTCCGTATAGACTTAGTTCCAGGTGCCGCGCCTGTAGCTAGGGCACCTTATAGACTTGCACCGTCAGAGATGCAGGAATTGTCGACACAACTCCAAGAGTTGCTAGACAAAGGATTCATCAGAACAAGCTTCTCACCTTGGGGAGCTCCGGTCCTGTTTGTTAAGAAGAAAGACGGTAGTTTTCGTATGTGCATTGACTACCGGGAGTTGAACCAGTTGACTATCAAGAATAGGTATCCCCTGCCAAGGATCGATGACTTATTCGATCAGCTCCAAGGTTCAAGCTTTTACTCTAAGATCGATCTTCGATCTGGATACCATCAGCTTAGGATACAAGAGGAGAGCATCCTGAAGACAGCCTTCAGAACTCGTTATGGACACTACGAGTTCCTAGTTATGCCGTTTGGGTTGACAAACGCGCCTGCTGTTTTTATGGACCTAATGAACCGAGTCTGCAAGCCGTATCTCGATAAGTTCGTGATTGTAATCATCGACGATATTTTGATTTATTCAAAGACAAAGGCTGAACACGAACAACACTTAAGAGCTATTTTGGAGTTGCTGAAAAAGGAACAGTTGTATGCCAAATTCTCTAAGTGCGAGTTTTGGCTACGTGAAGTCCAATTCCTTGGACATGTGGTGAATGGAGATGGGATTCACGTGGATCCAACAAAGATTGAAGCGATAAAAAATTGGGAAACCCCAAAGACGCCAACCAAGATTCGACAATTCTTAGGCTTGGCTGGCTATTATCGAAGGTTCATTGAGGATTTTTCAAAAATCGCTCAACCACTGACATTCCTCACGCAGAAAGATAAGAAGTTTGATTGGGGAATCAAACAGGAAGGAGCATTTCAGCTATTAAAAGACAAGCTCTGCAATGCGCCAATCTTAGCACTACCAGAGGGTACAGATGATTTTGTGGTATATTGCGACGCTTTGCGTCAAGGCTTGGGTTGCGTGTTGATGCAACACCAGAAAGTTATAGCTTACGCATCGCGCCAGCTGAAGGTACATGGAAAGAACTATACCACGCATGATTTGGAACTAGGCGCAGTGATCTTTGCATTAAAGATCTGGAGACACTACCTATATGGTACAAAGTGCACAATCTTCACAGATCATAAAAGCCTGCAGCACATATTCGACCAGAAAGAGCTGAATATGAGACAAAGACGTTGGGTCGAATTGTTGAACGATTACGACTGCGAGATAAAGTACCATCCAGGGAAGGCGAATGTGGTCGCCGATGCCCTAAGTCGAAAAGAAAGGATCAAGCCCATAAGGGATATGGCTTTAGAAATGATTATCCAAACAGATCTTTCTCTGCGAATTCGTGCCGCGCAGAAAGAAGCTCTTAAGGAAAGAAACCTTGAAGAAGAATATCTCCGTGGGATGGAGAAGCAATTAGTGCCAAACGAGGAAGGAACGTTATGTTTTATGAAAAGAATTTGGGTTCCTCTGTTTGGTGGTTTGAGAAAAGTTATTTTTGATGAGGCACACAAATCACGGTACTCTTTCCATCCAGGAGCGGATAAGATGTACCAAGATCTTAAAAATTATTATTGGTGGCCTAGGATGAAAGGCGACGTTGCTGTTTACGTGAGCAAATGTTTAACGTGTGCTAAGGTGAAAGCTGAATACCAGAAGCCTTCGGGACTTCTGCAACAACCTGAGATTCCCAAGTGGAAATGGGAACAAATTTCAATGGATTTTATAACTAAGTTGCCAAGAACGCCAAGAGGTCATGACACTATTTGGGTAATAGTGGACCGATTAACGAAATCTGCACACTTCTTACCTATCAGGGAGAAAGATAACACGAGCAAATTAGCTGAAATTTACATGAGAGAAATCGTTGCACGTCATGGAGTGCCACTCTCAATCATCTCTGATAGAGACGGGAGGTTTGTGTCAAGAATTTGGCAGTCTTTCCAAGAAGCTTTTGGTTCACAGTTAAATCTGAGCACTGCATTTCATCCGCAAACTGATGGGCAAAGCGAACGAACTATACAGACATTGGAGGATATGCTGAGAGCATGTGTAATGGATTTGGGTGGTAGCTGGGATAATCATTTACCATTGGCCGAATTTTCATACAACAACAGCTACCACACCAGCATTGGAGCCGCGCCATTTGAAGCTCTTTACGGACGCAAGTGTTGATCACCACTATGCTGGGCTGATGCAGGTGATAGGCAGCTTGTTGGTCCTGAAATAGTCCAAGAGACAACAGACAAGATCGCACAGATTTGAAAACGCATCGAAGCGGCTCGCGACAGGCAGAAAGCCAATGCAGATCCAAAGAGGAAACCTTTGGAATTTCAAGTTGGAGATATGGTTTTATTGAAAGTTTCACCCTGGAAGGTTGTGGCACGCTTTGGAAAGCGTGGGAAGTTGAATCCGCGTTACATTGGCCCGTTCAAGATACTGCAAAGGATTGGGCTTGTAGCTTACAAGTTGGACCTACCTGCTGAGCTCAATGGTGTTCACAATACCTTTCATGTATCAAATTTGAGAAAGAGTCCAACACAGGAAACAGTGATCATTCCTGCTGACGAAGTTCATATCGACGACACGCTCCACTTCACTGAAGAACCTGTTGAGGTCACGGATTGGAAAGTTAACAAAACTCACAGGAGCAGTGTCAAACTCGTCAAAGTTCGTTGGAATGCAAGACATGGGCCTGAATTCACATGGGAACGTGAGGATCGTATGAAGGAGAAGTACCCCCATTTATTTCCCAAGACCCCTGCATCTAGAAGCAGAGCTTAAATTTCGGGATGAAATTTATTTAACGGGGGGAGAATGTGACAACCCTCACCAAACCAGGTATCCGTATGAATTAATTAATATTTAATTACTGCTTATTTACTGTGCTTGCTTACAGCTGTGAATAAACTGCTACTTGATTTCTGATACGTACATATACATGCATCATACTTTATTACTGTCACTCCATTATTTATACACAAAACTTCAGTGACAACCTTGATGCACAAAAGCACAGTGAGCACACTATACGGATAACCCAGTAAACATGCTGACATAGCCAGCATCAGACAGTTACTGTCTCTAAGGCCAGTTTGAGCCGGGAATAGTTTACTACACTAGTAGGGAGTGTAGGGAGGTGAGGATTGTAGAACTGCGTCACTAGGTGATAATTATAGTGACCGGATGTGCCTAAAACATGTGTTAATTACAAAATCCTGCACCTTTATATAAAATTCAGCATTTGAGCTAATTAGTAAAATGCCAAAACATGAGAAAAATATTACTAGACACTTTCCAAAGTGTCAGCAATTCATTGTGTCACTTAAAATAATATTAAAGACACTTTAAATGCTTATTTAGCACATTAACGGATTAATATCCAACCGATCAACCGGACTTTACCCGGAACCTAAAAATATTGGCATGTCATTATTTTTCCTTTTCTGAGCCAGTTAGGGTCCCCGAATACCCTAACACCCGCTATAATGCATAACACACTACCAATTAGTTTAACCTTCTAATTAAGCTAACTAGCACCTAATTATCTAGTTGAAATTGAACCAACCCCCCCCCCCCCTTGTAACCGATTCGGTCCCCCTTAGGGGACATACCCTTACACATTTTAATATTTTATTCACTTGTGCCCATTATCTAGATGACACTATATCTCTTGGATAATCAAGTTAATTGGTTTATAAATATACCCTTGAGATTACACTTAACATTCACAAGACCACACAAAAATTTCACTCTCTTTTCTTCTTCTCTTGATTCTCGGCCGACCACCAAGCCCACACCCACCATTATTTTCAAGTTTGATCTTGCATTTCAAAGTATACTCAAAGGTGAAGGATCACGTATAAGGAAGCTCGGTGCTTACAGATTGCCAATGTCACACCCCCAAAATCCACACGCGGAGTATCACCGCTTGGAGGCATGACTGACCAGGATCAAGCCACCAATCATATTGAACAAGTAGATAAGTAAACATAATTCAACAAACCAATAAGAAAGGTGTTCAAAACCAAAGCATAGTTAAGTGTTTAGCGGAAGAATAATTCGTAAAACCCATAGCAAGTATTAAATATGAAATAAGGTAAAGTCTAAAGCATGGCACACATCGCAAGCTCCATGGGTACCTAATGACCTGCAAGGCATGTAGCAATGAATTAACAACAAAGTTGAGCGAGTTCACAGATAGTTGTTTGGTTAAAGTATTCATTTCATAAATCGTATATATTCGTTTTTTGTAAACCATGTATCGCGTTAATCCTTGCTGCCAGTCCAGGCATGCGTGCGATGATTAGTGGGGGCTTCCCATGTGTTACAAGACCACGCGTATCGACTGCTACGAAAATGTAAGAGGTGCCCTAAGTCAATGTCTATCAGCATTGACCCTTTGCCCATAGTCCATTAGTACACGCCCGTCCGACTGGCACGGTGTGAGGTTTGTTAAACCTAATAGCGCTATTAACTAATGACCCGCTCGCCCTAGGCCTCGGTGATTAAGTCGGTAATTGAGGGACTTCCTTTGATAGAGGTGATGGTCTTAAGATCGTGTACGTAGGCTTTACGTACGTGCCCTTCAACCCGAGGACAGTAGTAAGTATAACTGTACGTAGGTTTTACGTACGTGCCCTTCAACCGAGGACAGTAATAATTTGTTTAATAGTAATAGTTGTACGAGTAGTTATTCAATCCCATTCCCAACCCCTGGGAATCCCATGCCTTGGCTAGTGTGAACTCACCTTGGTTTGCTCGGTATGCTAAGTATGCTCACAGTTAATCAATCACGTCCTAAAGTACGCACGTATACATAATCAGTTCAGGTTCGTAAAGATTCATACACAATTTATGTCACAAAGTGGGATTAACAGTTAACATTGTGTACACACAAACAGTTGGTCATTCCATACAAGGTTCCAAGTTACATGCAAGTCCCTTACTAATTGTCATGCTTAACAAAGTTAATATGCTTGACTGAGTTAACATACTTAACATACATGACAGAGTCAATCAGAACTAATAGGGTTATCACACATACTGAGCTTAACATACATAACATGGTTAACATAACTCAGTTAACATACTTTACATGTCTGACATGCTTAACAGCGTTGGCGACTTAACAGACTGATAAACTAACTGAGTTTAATGGGTCACATCATTCAACGAAATCATGCATGAATGTGGCGAAAACACCTAGTGGCCGAAATCTCCTTTTGGCGAAAACACATGGACCACGAAATCAGATACAAACAAAATATTACTAGATTGAGACTAATAAAACAAATGATTTAATTTGAGCCTTTCACTTCAATTCTCGAGATATGTCAGACAAAACACATGATCATGTTGATTTATCATACCCATCATTTAATTCTCATAATTCTGCTTCTATCAACATTATTGGTATGCACATGTTTGATTTGATCAAGAGCACAACACACACAAACACATGGCCTCCATTTCTTATTCATGGTTATCCAACTATCAACCATTTATCTACACATCCATTGGACCGTTTAATACCCATCATAATCATGCATTATTGTATGTAACAACACATATTATTAACATGCCATCTCTTAAAATTTACAGCAACAATACTAACCATATCAAACACTTTTCGTTATGACCCTAGCATTATCTAATCTAGATTAATAATCACCATACATCCTGTTAACATACTGATTAATGATCCCAAAAATAACACATCAAAACACCATTTAATTGCACGTTACAATCATAACAAGATCATGTAATTTTGAGTCCTAGCATCAATATGAAATCAATATCATCCACATAGACAGAATCGATTGAATAGAGTTAATACAACATCATCCTATCGGGCATCTATTCAATCGCATTCTCACAACAACAATACGCTGGTACATGCATATATAATAGTTGAATAAGTACTAACCCGACAATGAATTAAAACGATCTAGAGGATTAATCATGCAAGAAAGGGGATCAGCGAGATGCTCTCCTTGTTGCCGTTCACTAAATAAGTTTCTAGGGTTTGCAATGTTTATGAAACAAGTTATATCACCCACACATGTTTACGTATACATAAGGGGGTTTTGGGCCGAACAGTTTGAGGAGTGGGCCGAGATGTAGCATGCAACAAGAACAAGGGAATTGGGCCGGTTACAATAACTAACATTCAACCTATTAACACTGCTTAATAATTTAAAGATGGATAACCGGTGCACACAAAAGAACACAACGAATTTAGAAAACGTAGTTGTGAGGAGAGACCTTGAAAACTCGGGTTGTCACATTATCCCTAACTTGAAAGAAATTTCGTCCCGAAATTTAGCATGAGGTTACTGAGGAAGCTAGGTAAGTTGTATCGTTCACTGGTTTTCCTGGGGTGTCACAGCCAAGGACCTCACCACAACGCTATTAAACACCCGTTTTTCATCTAGTTTCTTCCCTAGCCACGAGCTAGTAGTAAGTGACTCTAAACACCCTATTGATCTTGTCTAAAGTGGTTAATAAGAGATTTGTCGGATAAAAATCATGAACATATAAGATCAAAGTTTAAAGTCTACTAAAAATGATGAACAAAGTGGTTAATGAGTAAATATTAGTGTAAGACTCTTGGATCTTGTTTGGTTATGATTATTTTATGTTGTTTGATGCTAGTAGTAGTTCAGATCGTCATCTAACCCGGCTAAGTCATGTTCATGGAACATGAACTAGTGTATGTTTAAGTGTGAAAATGATTAGATGACGAACACTACTACTTATTAACATGAACTTGTGTAAAAAGAGTTTTTCTTATAAAATAGAGTTCAAAACTAGTAGATCTAAAGATCTACAAGTGGTATTTTCGAAGAACCAAGTGTCAAATGAAATCATGTTTAGAAGCTGGATCTTTCTTGAAACAAAGGTGTTTTTGTGAGCAAACTAGTGCGTAGACACTTATGTAACAAAAGTTTTTACCAAAGAAATATGTTCGTAACTTTTGACCGAGAAGTTGTAAACTTACACTTTCTTCAAAAAATAAGATTTTCAAGAAACCGATTTTATTTACAAAGACAGAAAGATCTACTAAGAATATTGGAAGATTACTACACACTTTTACATAACCCATAAGTTCATGTGTTTGCGATTTACGTATATTTTTGAACTAGTTGATGTTGAAACATTGCTTGTTGATGTTGGGAACATTGTTGATTGAATTTATAAAAGAAAATGATACGCTTGTAAGCGTGGCCACCTCCAGTTACAGAGGAAACTCTGGCGAAATTTTTACAGAAATATAAACACTTGGAAATATTTTTGGTAACAAGTGTTATGAAGATGTTTTTAACTTGTTTTTCCGAATAAAATTTCGCCATGATTTTTTTTTACAAAATAACCAAGTGTCAGAGGTGGAATTTTCATAATAAGACTTGTTAAATATATATTTAGTATATATTTTTCATAATAGCACTTGTGTGAATTTTTATGATTATTTTGTGAACTACATAAATATTATTTTTTTAGGGTAAAAATAATATTACTATAATACACTGAATATTCACGGCTCCAAAATAATACGAACGACCTCACAATAAATATTTAAGTTACACCGGTATCATTATTTCCACCCGAACTTTAAATGTAACTTACGTATTTTCAGAAAATACTTTTAGATGTGTATTTTGATAAAAGTATTATTTTGGGAAAATTATATGGAATAAAATATAATATTTTGGGAAAAATATTTATATTTTGGAGATAGAATGTTTAGGACAAATGAAATGAAACATATTACATTAAGTTGTTGGTGCATGTTTGTGACAACAGCTTAGATTTGGTCTTTGGATATCTTGTAATTAGTTAAACAATAAACAGTTAGCGGGTTTAGCTTTGTAATAGTTAGTTGTAATGTTTGGGCTAACCAAACCCAATTTGGGTGATGGAGGCGAATTGGGCCTGTCCAATTCGCAGTCCATGATTTTTAACCTTGGCCCAAGTAGTAACCTTGTGTTATATAAACAAGGTTAGGCTTTAGGGTTTAGGTTAATCAGCCAAAACAATATTTGTGAGGAATTTCGTGAGAGCATAACAGCTTGGACGAATTTGATAGTTGGTTAGGGTTTGATTGATTGTAAAACGTTTGTTTGGATAATCAATAGAAACCCGGTTTGAAAGTGATTTGCTGTTTCTGTTCTTCTACTTGTTTCTGTGATATTCTGATCAAGAGGATTCCGCACTCTTGATCGGATTGACAATTCTGTGAAAGATTCACATACATCTAGGGGACCTACAATTGGTATCAGAGCATTAGGCTCTTGAAGGCTCGGTTCAGAATTGTTCTTGGAGAAACAGGGAGAATTTCGAATTTTTGAAATCTGATACAATTAGGGTTTCAAAAATTTTTTGTTTGTTTGATAAAAATTTTCGAAATTCTTGGCTGTTTTGATATTCTGGTTTGTCAGTTTGGTGTTTTGCAGGATTTCTGGAAAGATTTTGTTGATTTGCAGGTTTTCGGGACAGTTTTTGGTTGATTGTTTGAGGAATTCTGGCTGAAAGACTTGAAGATTGGAAGACTGTTTCTTTGTGTTCTTCATAATTTTCGAATTTTTTTGCTGATTTGGTTTTCTGATTTTGCAGATCTGTGTTGGAGAGAATCTGGAAAATCTCAGAAATTTGAAAAAGATTGAATTTCCTTATTACTGGCTGGCGAATTTAATAATTTCGCAGACTGATCCAGCTTAATTAAACTGATCAGCGAATTTGGGACTTATATCTCGGTAACCGGCGAAATCAAATCCAAAGGCGACTTTGATAACCGTATAATTTTCCACAGCGAAATTATCACGGTTTTCGGCGAAATTACAGTCGTCGTTATAGCGAAATTAAGCAGCGAAACTTGACCAGCGAAATAAACTGATTCACCAACGAAAATAACATATCAGGGAAATAAAGACTCTGGAAAATCCCGAATACGGTTTTTGACATTATATATCATTGGATTTGTCTTTTCGAGACGATTCTAAAGGTGTAATTTGGTAACCACTGTTTTCGGAGATATTTTGTACGGTTTTATCGGTACGGTTACGGTAAAACGTGTTTAAAGATGGTCAGAATGGATAAGTTCAGTGAGAGTGTTAAGAATTGGCCAAAGCTTAGAAATGTTAAAGAGTATGCTGTTTGGAAGGAGGAGTTTGAATCAGTTGTGAAAACTGAGGATTTTAGAATGTGGTGTTGTATGATAGATGGATATGTTGCTCCTACACGTCGTGTCGAAGGAAGGGTTATAGTGATGTCTTATGACAAGATGGATGAATCTGAGAGACAGGTGGTTGAAGCTGAGAAGAAAACTTTAGCTGCAATAAAGATATCCTTACCTGATAGCATCAAGCATACCTTCACAAAGTACACTAATTCAAAGGATATGTGGGATGCATTACAAAAGCGATATCAGGGGAATGAGAGTACCACTCAGGCATTCATGGCAGAGATAGTGCCAGTTGATGAGGCTGAAACTAGTGTGAGTGATGCTGAATCTGAAGTGAAAAATGCTGAAGCTCAAGTGAAAAATGCTGAAGCTCAAGTGGAGAATGCTGAAGCTCAAGTGGAGAATGCTGAAGGAAAAGTGGATGCTGAAGTAGGGAAAGAGAGTGAAGCTGAACAGGTTGTTGCTGATGAAACCTCAAAAGTTCATGAGAAAGAGGTACAATCTATTTCTGTGTGTTTGAGATGTCGTGAACTACAGGGTGAGGTTGACAGGTTGTCAACACAAAACCAAAGTCTGGTAAGTGAGATGTCTAACATAAAAGAAGCAAACTTTTTTGCTAAAAGAAATGAATCTACATACTTGAAGAAGATAAGAGGTTATGAAGCTGAAATTGAAGCTCTAACTTGCAAATTGAATGAAAAACTTCAAGTCATAGATTTAGCTCATGACATGATGGCTGAGAAAACAAAAGAGATTTCTAAAAAATGCAAAGAGTTGTCAGATGCACAACTCAAAATTGTTGAACTTGAAAAGAAATTGAGTCAATTCAGAGATTCGTCTTTTGTAATGAAACACATGATGGGTGGGTTAAAGAAGAGTAATGACAAGACCAGTGTGGGCTTCCAGGGCTTTAATGAAGTTCCACCTCCTCTTAGTCATGACTATTCATTCCTGCCTAGTGAAGATGAGCTAGCAAACTTTATGGCATCTGCACCAAGTAGTTTCGGATCCACTTCAAGTCAAGGTGATGGATCTGAGAATGATGAGGCTAAGGAAAACAATAACAGTGAACCTTTGAAAAGGAAAAATTCACCACCTAAGAATAAAAATCAAGCTTTTGTTAAAAAGATTAATTTTTTTTAAGGCAGTGATATGAAAAATGAAACTGCTGTTATTGAAAATGAATCGAATGTAGAGTTTGCAAAAAATAAGAGCATAGAAAAATCTGAAATCAAGCAAACTGAACAAGGTTCATCCAAGGGATCATCACCATCTGATAAGGGATCTACCTCAGAGACTCCAGCTAAGAAGTCTTCGAAAAAGAGATCGTGCTTCAAATGTCACGTCAAGGGACATGTAGCAAGCTGCTGTCCTAACAAAAAGAGTGAAGCACAACTTAGTGAAAAACAGAGAGGGAAATTACCAGTGAAGGAAGGTGATAGTGAGGAGAAAGGCTCAAATTCTCCAGAGAAATCTGCTCCTAAGCAACCGGAGAATGTTGTTGTTGGTGTAGATAATGCTGGAAAAGGAACTCCACAAGTTCCTCGTTTTCAAAGAAATCAACCAAGATTTCAGCCTAAATCTCCACCAGGCAGATTTGAGAGACCTAGAAGCAGTTCACCAAGAATGAACAATTTTAATTATAATAATTTCAGAAGTCAAGGTCAATATCAAAATCGATACCAAAATAATGGTTGTCGAAATTTTTATAACAATGGCTTTAGAAATTATAATAATCAAGCTTCTTGGAATCAAAACTCAAGGTATCAAAATCAAAACTTTCAAAGGTCAAATAGTCCAAACACATATAGGAACCCTCAGGACCAGAGACCTTATGGAAATCAAAATCCATTTCCATCAACAGGTCTGAGATCCAAGACTCCAGTTAGGAGTAATGGATATTGGATGGATGTTCAAGTAGTTGGTGAATTTGGACGACCCAAGACCATTAAGGCTTGGGTCCCCCAATCTAACTAATTTCTTAGTTGGTGTGTGCAGGAGCTGCTAAGGAGGATTATCAACTTATGTTGATAATGGCTGCTCTAGGCATATGAAGGGGGTGTGAGATTGTTGATATATTAATTTTAATTGATTTAAATTGAAGTTCAAAGTGCTGAGTTGACACACTGGATAACCTGGCAGATCTTTATACTAAAGCTTTTGACAGGGCTCGCTTTGAACATTTAGTCGAACTCAACGGGATGAGGAATCCTGAATAACTGGTTTTTCATAAGAATTTTTGTAAATAGTTTATTGCTTTTCTTAAAAATAAAAAATACAAAAACATTAAAAAAAATTGAAAAAAAAATAGAAAATTAAAAATGAGTTATCACTGTGTGAAAAAGGAGAAATGATAGTACATCAGCAAGTTAGACTGTCACACTGAAACTGAAATTAAATTGCTTAAGAGTGATAGCAGCTTCATCATATGATGTACCAGTAGGCAAAAAGCATGAAATAATCAACTTACCAATGTGATATAAACATAAATGAACTGAATATGAGTGGGGAACACATCAGTGGTGTATGGTTTAATGACCTTAAATCTTGCGTTGATAGATTGCCAAAATCTAAAGTTTTGGGTCTTTATACTGTTATTTCATCTGGGGATATCTTGGCTGTCTTTCTGTTCAGAACTAAAATTGTACATGACCCCAGGAAAGAAAGTCACTTGGAATTAGCTCATTTCTATTTGAATGTCTGTATGTTGTCCCGATACACACAATTTTGATCTGATTCTGAAATCTTCTCTGAAAAAAGTCATGTACCTCCTTTGCTGCATCCAGATATATGCTGACCTGGAGGTGCTAGGCAACGACAGCTTCTGCTGCATCCAGATACATGCTGACCTAGCTGTACGTTGCCGTGCTATAGATCTAATACACCCGAAAGAGGCCCTCAAGTGCCCAAAAGAAACCCAAGAAACCTATATCAAACTGAGAAAAAGTCATTTGATCTGTATATTATACCATCTCTGCTAAAGATCTATTCTGTTCTCTTCTCAACCTATTCCCAGTTAAGATTTCAGAAATCTGGATTGGACTTGTGAAATATGTGGTAGGGAAGATACTTACATGATAGAGTGTGTTGTTTATATTTCCAGGATTTGATTAGTATTTATTTGGGTGTTCATTGTTTAAGCAATCAAAACATGATAAAACAGATTATATGCAGACCTAGACATTGTCAGGATATCTTACAGGATGACATCAGTATACTCACCTACTACGATGAATCTTTGTGCATACCTTGATCGCGGGGGTATATCCTGAAGTGGGACACACTAGTATATCAGAATTAATATTACCTTAACGTATCATACGGTAATGGTACTTGAAATGTTCATGCATTTTGTTTGAGTGGACAAACATACTGGTAATCGTCTTGAACTGCTTTTCACGAAAAATTCAATAAAGAATTATATAATTGTGTGAAACAGTTTGATTTTGTTGATATGATCTTCTTACCAGTGATTCTCACAAAAATAGAGTGTTTATTTCTTTTCGTATTTATTTACTTGTTTTCAGAAAATATAAAAATCCAAAAATAGTGTCTTTTTCTGTTAAAATTCTTAACGTACGGAAAACTGTTATTCTTGGAGGAATTGTTACTGATAGGGGGAGACGGTGTTAGAAAGTGAGTTCAAAATTTTAAATCATGCGGGTTATAGGGTGTGTGATTAAAAAGTTTTGCGTGTTGTTAGTGAAGTTGAAAGTTCTTAATCTGTGATACAGTTTAACTATCTCTTGAATAATAATAATTTATTTAACTGTGTTGAAAAATTCTTATGGTTTCACGAGATGTTTGTTTTATAGTATACAGATTGAAGCAGTGTGTTGCTGAGAAGTTGCTGTGTTGCTGAGAAAGTTGCTGTGAAGATGAGAGTTTGATTGGATGCATGGTAGAACCTCCTTTCTATATTGCAGACAAAGTTGAAGAGTTTGAAGATTGCTATTCAAATGCTGAACTGGAGTTTACTCAAACGCTAAAGTTTTTGAAGATTTGGTGATTGGATGCATCAGCTTAGGGGGAGTCTGTTGTTGACAGAAGCTATTGAAGCTGAAGCTATCCAAAGACCAAAGACAGTGCAAGATTACATGAAGATTGCAAGATGACTGAAGACAATGTTATTTTATGAAGCTATTGTCAAGGGGGAGTTTGTTGGTGCATGTTTGTGACAACAGCTTAGATTTGGTCTTTGGATATCTTGTAATTAGTTAAACAATAAACAGTTAGCGGGTTTAGCTTTGTAATAGTTAGTTGTAATGTTTGGGCTAACCAAACCCAATTTGGGTGATGGAGGCGAATTGGGCCTGTCCAATTCGCAGTCCATGATGTTTAACCTTGGCCCAAGTAGTAACCTTGTGTTATATAAACAAGGTTAGGCTTTAGGGTTTAGGTTAATCAGCCAAAACAATATTTGTGAGGAATTTCGTGAGAGCATAACAGCTTGGACGAATTTGATAGTTGGTTAGGGTTTGATTGATTGTAAAACGTTTGTTTGGATAATCAATAGAAACCCGGTTTGAAAGTGATTTGCTGTTTCTGTTCTTCTACTTGTTTCTGTGATATTCTGATCAAGAGGATTCCGCACTCTTGATCGGATTGACAGTTCTGTGAAAGATCCACATACATCTAGGGGACCTACATAAGTGAGACTTAATAATATATTTCGAAGTTATACGAACGCACATGTATTAAAACCCCCATCCTTGGGAAGGAATATATTTACAAAATAATTACGAAGTTTAATTACGAAATAGTTGCCTAACTATTTCCCAAAGACATTAAACCTTAAGCTAAGGCACGGCCGTCCGTCTAATAGAAGTTAGTACGTGTAGGTCGTCGCACAGCAGGTTGACCGGGAGATTTCTTGTTAGAGACCCATTTCGGTGAGTTCATGTCCCCTTTTTTCTCCTAACTGTTTTCAGTTTTCTAAACTGCGGGGGTGAAATACATGTTACTATGGTTATGAGTACTTTTACACATGGTATGATTAGCGTAAGGAGGGTTACTACTTAGATCATGTGAGTGGGTAGGCGGGAACTGAAGGCCATTAATCCTCAGTGTAGGACCGATGGACAATAGCGGTAGATCTATCTGGGTGTAGCGAGACCAGCCCCAGGCCCAACAGTACGGACCTCGGGGTGACTTGGTGCCCGACGCAAAAATCTGCTAGGTTTGAGTCTTCCTACTGCACTTCACACATATCAATGGCCTTGCAAACCATTGGTGATCTCTCTATTTCCTTATTTGCTACATACCACGGATTTTATACTTACAAAGGTTTTTACATACTCACTACACATGAACTCGCTCAACATTTTTGTTGATTTTTCCAACTTACATGTATTTCAGGGAATTAAGGATCTGGCACAGTATGCTACGTTTTCACGCTGCGTAGGAATTATGAGGTCATCCAAGTTTAGGGGATGTGGCTTTTACCTGGACGAGTCACAACCTTTAAACTGCGTTTATTTCATGTTGGTGTTTGAGTCTTATGAACAATGTTTTTATGTTATTAGGTTGTAATTTCCGTTGCATGTGTCAACGCCTTAAGACAATGTTGTGGTATTTTACTTTTCAAACTTAAATCAATGGATGATCTGCATGGTTTTATTTTCATATAGCTTTTTTGTGATTAAGCTATGGTATTAAGAAGTCACACCAAATAAACCCACGCTTCCGCAAAGCCAGGATGTGACATGGAGTTTAACAAATCCTTTGCAATTTAAAACTCTCTGAATGTGTTTATGTTGTTGTCTATGCCACATTACATAATATTGTGTGTTTAAGGGTTACCTTGTTTTTTTTTCAGGTGTATACCTTGTCTTTTACATCAGACTCTGTTTTAACATGCATAAGTCTAAGTTGTGTGTTAAGATGTGTTTTAATGCATAATCCAAGTGTGTTTTTAGAAAATTATGTAAGCATTCGGAACATACCACTAACAAAGGCATCGGCCCAAGAAAGCAGTCGTTTGGTGACCATGCTTCCACTGTTCAATCCAGACACCTGATCATGTATCCATACTAGTTAAAACTCCTGATTTCCATCCCTCGATGCAAGGCTGGTAGAAACCTCATATTAATTGATGAATTAGTAGTTGTCTCTCCTAGCAGTGTGTTGTAGAATAGCAAAAAGTTCAAAACAAAAATTCTCCCGCTCGCCTTTTGGGCCTGCATGTATGTCTTGAATTGAACAGGTGTCAGACGTGAAGGAGCATTTTCGAATTGGCCTTTCCATTCCGCGACAACCTCATGGAAATCCGCCCTTGCTCTCTTAACCTCTTTATTTCTACCTTCCCTCTCGGTACGCCGAAGATATCGTTCACCAATTCATCCGTGATTTGAATGTGGTGACTACCGCAATTTAAGACTCGTGTTTTAGGGTCGTAGTTTTTTACCAACCACCATCCCAGAGCTGATGAAATCTGACCCATTTTAAACCCAAGAATTGACCCGGAACCTATGTTTTTGACAGTTGCTCGTTGATTTTCGTTCAAAGATTGCATTAGCTCCCCCATGTGTTTAAGAGCGGTTCGCAATGTTGGTTTCCCATCTGTAGGATCGAGATTCGATCTAAACGAGTCTATCAGAAGAGTTCTAATCCATATCAAAGGCGGAATTCAATGATACAGACTTGATTACAGCTTGATTCACTCTTTAATTGTCTTGTATATTGATTTAACAGCTTTACATATCAAATGGCACGTCGGCAGCACTTCGGTACCGGAATCAGAAAACGTTACAAATGAATTGGCAGCTCGCATATTTATAGGGGAGTCATTTCGTACGAAATGATCAAGACTCATTTCGTGCGAAATGGACAAAGTCCATTTCGTACGAAATGGCCTCTTCCATTTCGTGCGAAATGCACAAACACTATACAAATCCTATTTTCTCGTCTTTCGAGCTCCATTCAATCCTATCTAGACATACGACTTGATATAAGATGAAGTCGACAGACATATGCACCAACAGACTCCCCCTTGGATGTCGACGAGTCTTCAGTACACGTCTTCAGAATGTCGAGTCTTCAGTCTTTATCGGCCTTCTCACTCATTCCAAACGTATCTGACAGTGTAAGCTTCCTTTTGACCTTTCTCTTCTTCTCTCTCTCTCTTTTCCAGGATCTCAAACTGGCTCTCAATCATTCAAACTCCCTCTTGAATGTTGATCTAATAATCTTCAAACTCCTCTTTTCTTGCAGACTCCCCCTTAAGCTATGCTGGGATTGTAGTTTGATCTTCATAGATTCAGGATCAATTCCTGGCTCCATTCCGCATCTGCTCATGTGGAAAATCTTTTCAGGATTCGAAACCTGGTAAACCTGCACATCCTCTACCTAAAACATGAGTTTCACAAATTTTAAAATTTAACAAATTTTAAAATTTAACAAATTTAGAAATCATCACTTGGTAGATATTACATAAAAAATGATTTTACAATAATAGTCTTTGATGACCACTTGTGAGAAAAACATTTTTCTTGATTCTAAAACAACCTCTCCCAAACCTGTTCATCATGTTTAGCACTTGGAATTTTTGAAAATCAACTTTTCAATATCAGTTGTCGAAAATCTTTTTGGGCTTTTTATTTTTAAACGAAAAACAGTAAAGAAATATATACAAACAATATTTTTGTGAGTTTGTGTAAGAGGATCATATCAGTTTTTGACAAGTCAAAAGTACCGTTGAGCTTAGTTACACATTAAGAATTAAACAGTTCACTTAGATTGTCGATATACTGATCCACTTAAATGATCACACAAATTTCAACTGATTCAGGATACGAATTAGGTGTATTAATAACTTAAACTCATTCATGTGTCCCACCTCTTGAATATACTCCCGTATCCAGATCCCAATATTCAGTCTTACAGGTGAGTATACCACAGATGATATCTGTAAGGGGTTAATTGCGAAACCTTGAGAGCTCATATTTTTGCTGAGTTGAAGGCTCGACTTTTGGTGTGTCCCCTTTAGAGGATCTTTTCTTCAACAGCATATGATTTGCATTTTTTCAATGATTTATCATTTTTTATGCTGAGGGCTGGCTTTTATTTTAAGCAAGCGTAAAGTATTATACGGGGACTGGGCCATTGCTTCCGCATTATCAGAAGTCCCGGGATAATACCCCAGATATCACTGAGCATAAAGACCTAGTATTTCAGAAAGAGGGGTCCTTCAAACAAGATTTCAGGGGTTACATATATATCCAAGTAGTGTTCCCCACGAAACAAGCACGTTTGAATTTAAGTTTATATCCCAAAAAAGTTTACTAAATGTGTAAAAACCTATCGGCATATCATCAGTGAGACCGTTTAATACTATTTAATCATTACATTTCTTTAGCATACCGTAACTGTCTAACTGATGTACTATCATTTCCTCTTTTTCTCAACAAAACTCATTTTTCATTTTTTGATATTTTTGACTTTTTCAAATTTTATCATGTTTTTGGATTTTTCTCAAATTTTCAAAATTACTCCCCCTAAAATAAAAAATACGTCTCAATTTTTTATTTTCCGGGGAAAATTTGAAATGTGTACTCAATAAACTGTACAAAGTAAAGTGACAAACTGATACGAATTGCTTCAATTCGCCATCCACTTGGCATAAACAGTCAGAACTCCCCTGTCAACAAACTATTTCCCATTATGATTTCAAAACACTTATGTTTGTTTTAATCAAATGTTTTTTTTTCTGGAAAATTAGTTTTGTTGATTTCGCAAACCACTTGTAGGTTAAGGGTTTCATCACATCGTTATTCAATCACTTGTATGAAAGTTAAATCAAGTTCAACTTAATGACCTTGATTAACCACTTGTAAGTCGAAATTTCACAGATGTGAATTTCTCAAGAAAGATGCCGATTCCTACTCCCCAATTACCAACCTGGGAGTTTCGGCAAGTCAGGATTTTAAATAGAGAATGTTGTCACCCAAGCCTGACCAGCCTTGGGTGTTTCCGAGTTCTTTTCACTCGTTGGTCTCCATCTTTTTGATTCATAAAATTCTTTTGCTCCTTTTACTTTCCTGTTAACCATCTTTCCAAAAATATATTTCACATTTCCATTAAAAACCTTTTCAGCATCAAATTCTTCTTTACCAGGGAAGAATTGATCTAAGATCTCTATCTTTCCAACTTTGAACTTCAAATTTTCTTTTGAAAATGGCGGAAAGTTTTCATCGTTCATTTCTGGAACGAAATTCTCAGTATTTTTCACAACAGATGACTCCTCTGACTTTGACGAGTCAGATTCATTGTCAGAACTTGATTCAGATTTAACAATCCATTTTTGTTTTTTTAAATCGACTTTTCTTTTGTAAAACCGTTTCGAACTTTCACCAGTTTCGAAAGTCGAATTTTTTAACTTTTTAAACTTTTCTACTTGTTGTTCTGTTTTATCAACACATTTCTTTTTCAAACTTGAGTTTGAAGAAACTTCCTGTTTTGTGTTGGTTGGGCAATTCCAAGCAATGTGTCCAACTTTTTGACACTTGAAACAGATTCTTCTAACAACTCTTGATACAATCTTCTTCTGCACAACCTTTTTTCTCTCAGCAAGAAATTCTTGGTTTGACTGTTTCCTGAACAGTTTCTCCTTCTCTTCCTCTGAACTTGTACCTGAAACAAATACAGTTTTTGTTTTATAAATTTTCTCATTTTTATGATTTTCTGGAGGAATAAAACCTAAACCCTTCTTTTTGAAATTACTGTTATGGTTTGGTTTCTGTTGAAAACCATAACCAGAACTGTAACCCTTTTTCTTGTTCAATCTCTGTTGAACTCTTGAAGTGTATTTTTTTAGATTTTTCAACAAGATTTACATCTTTTATTTCAGAAATATTAATTTTCGTTAATTTGAAAACCTGTTTGATCATTTCAGTTTTGACACTTCTTATTGGAAATTCTTCATCAGAATATAATTTGTCTGAATCATTCAAAGTATATGCCACTTTGATTGGTTCATCATTCAAATTATTTTTCGACATCAGAAATTCTTTATTGTAAACCCGTTTGATCGGTGAACTCGGACTCTTGTCTGATGAACTCGAACTTTCAGATTTAGACTCCGAATTTGACTCTTCATTCATATCCAACACCAGATCGACCACTTTCTTTAATAACTCAGACTCATGATCAGTGTCAGACGCTGTGAATGTGACGTCAATGTTGTCTGGTAACTCATCAATGGTTTCAGACTTTAACTTTATGTTGACAGCCTTTTTTAATTGTTCCTCATTTGGCTTTCTGGGAGAATAACTTTCCCAGATCGGAGGTGGACACTTGTTATACTTGACACTTTGTTTCTTATCAGTATCCTCTTCTGTCTTTTTATTTTGAAAAGCTTCAAGACCTGCAACAGTAGGATAAACTCTATCAATCAAATAATCACAAGCTTTATAACTCATCAACAATCGTTTGATTCTCTCATTTTCAATCTTTTCGAGTTCCAAATCTTGCTTCAGCTTTGTACAATCTTCAATATACTCATTGATGACCCTCTGCTTTGTCATCAACGTTGAACTCATCATTGTCTGAGCAGCTCCTATTTCTAGATTTGTTTTGTTCAAATTATCAACCGTTATGTTCAGCACATCATACGACTCTTTCACATACTTCACATCAAACAACAATTTTTCTTTCAACTCTTCTAGTTCACTAAACTTCTTGTCTTTTTCTTCATAATCTTTGCAAGGAGCTGAACACTTCAGACACGGTTTTATGATCTCAACGATCTTTTCAACTTCAACAACTTTTTCAACTTCTACAATTTTTTTGACTTCAACGATCTTCTCCACCACTTTCTCTACTACCTTTTCAAACACACCCAGTTCTTCATCAAATTCTACTTTTACTTCACACTCTTCATCTTCGACTTTCTCTGTCGAATTCTCTTCAACTTTTATTTTCTCAACTTCCAATTTTACTTTTTCTTCAGCAATTCTTCTCGCTTCCAATTCTTCCAACTCTCTCTTTAGTCGAGCAACCTTCTTTTCATTTAGCATCTCGATCTTATCTGCAAAAAACAAATTAAAACTATAAGTATCCAGGCCTTTTCTAGCTTTATTGATATACTCTTCTTTGTCATCGGTGTCTGCATCACATCCTAATTCTTTAAAAATCGGTGTTCTTTTTGGCTTAGAATTGACTGACTCTTCTTTCAATATTTGAGCAACAAAAGCTGTTTTTTCTAAGTATTCTTTATCTGGACAATATTTATCCCAGCTAAATCCCTCTGGAAGTCTTTCATCATCTTGATTTACAAGATAAGCTCTCTTCTTTCCATCTTCAATGACCCGGGATGATGACGATTGTTGAGCAATCTAATGATAAATTGATTTTCGATGATAATCATTGTTTCCAAACGGATCTTGTCTTCCAGTTGCTTCTTTATTTTTACATTCTCGTTTAAAATGCCCCTTTTCTTTGCAACAAAAACAAGTAACTTTTGATTTGTCAAACCCTAATGGAGATGTAGCAACATCACGAAGATCATCTCTACCGGTGATTTGTGTAAATTTTTTTGCTCTTCTGACAGCACTGGCTAAACACCACTTGATGTCCATCAACTCAAGTTCTTCAGCATCAATCTGGTCATAATCCTCTTTGGTGAGCATCGGATTTCCGATTCTACCAGCAACCAAGCTTTCATACGATTCTAACATAGTGACAAGTGATGCCATATGTTACTTTGCAATTTCCGGAGAAAGATTTTGACCATTTTGAATGTTCAACGTAACATTGCATTGCATTGCAGATTTGTTGAACTCTGTCTTTGAGAAGTTGGTGTTTTGAAATTCGGATCAAAAGTTGAATACGATGACGAATATCCACCACTCTGAGTTGTAGTGCTAACATTTGTTCCAGAAGAACCATCAGCACTGAAAGCAGTCTTAATCTTCGGGCTCGGAGTAGTCTCAAATTTATTTCCTCTGTAGTATAGACTAACATCCTGTTGAGCATTTGGATTATTCATGATAGCAGTTTTCTGAACATCCAATTCATGTTCTTCAATCTTCTGAATGAACTTACTCAAATTAATATTTCCAGATTTTCTCATATGTTTCAAGATCAACAAATATGTTCCCCATTTGTTCTGTGGTAGTGCATCAGCAAGCTTATCAACCCATTCATCGTCGTCTTTCTTGATTTCCAATCTTCTCATTTCCTGAACAAGGTGACAATATCTATCGATAGTCGTTTTTGTTGTTTCACCTTCAAAAGCTACAAACATATCAAAAGATTTCTTTAGTAAAGCGCGTTTATTTTTTATCATATCAGCACTTCCCTTAAACTTTTGAATTAACGCTAACCAAATTGATCTAGCAGTGTCTTCATGTTGAAGCAAAACAAATATATCTTCTTTTACTGCTTGTTGGAGAATACTAATCATCAATTTCTCACTGGTGTATTTTAACTTCTCAGCCGATGAAAAATCACTTAAAGATTTTTCATTTCCACGGTCATCTATCGGTTTTTCATAATCTTTATCCAACGCACACCATGCATCAAACTTATAAGCTTGCACCCATGTTTCAAAACGATTTTGCCATCCTTTAAAATCCTCGATGTACATAAGCTTTGGAGGCTTTTGAGACGTTCCCGTTTCATTTTCGATTTCAATTGTTTCGGCAGCAGTAACTGGAGCAGCTGGAGTGGTTGCAAACGCATTGTAAAATTCCTCTTCCATGTTTTAGTAACCTGTTTCACAAATTCACAAAGTTCAAACGAAATGCAAGTTCAAACGAAATGACTTTTGATGCGAAATGAACTTTGGTGCGAAATGGCTCAAACGAAATGAACTTTTGGTGCGGAATGAACTTCTATTTCGTGCGAAATGGAGCTTCGGATCAATTCGTACGGAATGAATGACTACTTGACCATTTTGTGCGAAATGGAAATACTTTTCAAGCGAAATGATGTATCTTTCAAACGAAATGAACAATCTGATACGAAATGGATGATTTCGTACGAAATGCACAATTTTCAAACGAAAAGGACCTCCTTCAAGCGAAATGACCTACTAGACTATTTCGTACGAAATGACTCACACGAAATGGATGATTTCGTGCGAAATGGATGTAAACTCAAGTGAAATGGAGGCTCAATCCGTGCGAAATGCTGCTGACGTCATCTTATCGGCCGGAATTTTGTCAAATTAACCAGTTTTTAGTTCGAATTTAGGTCCAATTCTTTCAAGGATTCATTAAAACAGTGTTTCGCTTATAATGTGAGAAATTCAATCCATTTTAACCGTGAAAACTTGTTAATTTTGAAAAAGAAGGTGTATAAGTCAGAAATTTTGGTGAAATCAGGCTGATTTGGTAAGAACTCTTCCTCCTGAGCTCTGATACCACTTGTAGGATCGAGATTCGATCTAAACGAGTCTATCAGAAGAGTTCTAATCCATATCAAAGGCAGAATTCAATGATACAGATTTGATTACAACTTGATTCACTCTTTAATTGTCTCGTATATTGATTTAACAGCTTTACAGATTAAATGACACATCGGCAGCACTTCGGTACCGGAATCAGAAAATGTTACAAATGAATTGGCAGCTCGCATATTTATAGGGGAGTCATTTCGTACGAAATGATCAAGACTCATTTCGTGCGAAATGGACAAAGTCCATTTCATACGAAATGGCCTCTTCCATTTCGTGCTAAATGCACAAACACTATACAAATCCTATTTTCTCGTATTTCGAGCTCCATTCAATCCTATCTAGACATACGACTCGATACAAGACGAAGTCGACAGACATATGCACCAACACCATCTAAAAGTGGTAGGTAACTTTTGATCGTTGTTGACCTTCTGCGTGTTTTTGAGTTTTCGCTTGACTAAGCAACTGGTTGTCTAGGATCCGACTTCGTTTTTTTCCACAGTGGGTTGTCAAAATCATCATCAGAATCTTCTATCATGGCATCTGACAAGATACTAACATATAAAGTGGATCAACAAGTCAAACTTTATTATTAAATTAAATTAGTGTATAATTTCAATTTACTATGTGCTATTTCATTAGGTTTCTTAACTCTTGGTATAACCGCAACCTTCTTTTGATTCGGTTCGATTCCAGCTTTCTTGTCCTTCCGCTTCTTACCAATATCGATACCCTTCTGATTCGCGTCGGCTGCAAAAACACATAAAAGGTGATGTTAGTATTGCATTGCATTGCGTTTACCACAACAAACATATGGTTTTCCGATTGTACTTCTAAGTTACATATAGGCAATTCACGATTTTGGAGGGGTTCCGATTGTAACTCGACATTTCTATCCATTACGTACGGGAAAAGATTTGCAATATCAGACATAAGGGTGCCAATAGGCGGTGGTTGTCGACAGTCACCTACGTTGTCTACCGTTTCAGTAGTTTTGTTAACAGCTTTAACTGCTTATAAGAAAAAAACACAAGTGGTCAGACAACTAACTATACAAATAACCCCCACCCCCGCAAGTAACCGCACCTTATATAGGTGATGATTCTACCGTGTCTGATTCGTCCAACCTAATTGGTTTGTTAGGTTTGTTTCCGGGTTTATTTGAAAGCCATTTTCCCTTTAATCTTTCACTCTTTCTCCGTCTTACTGAAAACATTTTTTAAGCATTCAGTTTCACATCAACCTTATATTCAATAATAAAACACACACACGCCTTCTACATTGGTTTACAACTATAGCTGGTCATAATCCTTGTGTTATAATAATTTCAAACATATTAGTTATAATCCTTCCCTCTCGGTACGCCGAAGATATCGTTCACCAATTCCTCTGTGATTTGAATGTGGTGGCTACCACAATTTAAGACTCGTTTTTTACGGTCGTAGTTTCTTACCAACTACCATCCCAGATCTGATGAAATCTGACCCATTTTAAACCCAAGAATTGACCCAAAACCTATGTTTTCGACAACCGCCCGTTGATTTTCGTTCAAAGATTGCATCAGCTCCCCCATGTGTTTAAGAGCGGTTCGCAATGTTAGTTTCCCATCTGAAAGTGGTAGGTAACGTTTGATCGTTGTTGACCTTCTACGTGTTTTTGAGTTTTCTCTTGACTGAGCAACTGGTTAGCTAGGATTCGAATTTGTTTTTTTTCCACGGTGGGTTGTCAAAATCATCATCATCAGAATCTTCTATCGTGGCATCTGACAACACACCAACATATAAAGCGGATCAGCAAGTCAAACTTTATTATTAAATTAAATTAGTGTATAATTTCAATTTACCGTATGCTACTTCATCAGGTTTCTTAACTGTTGGTATAACCGCAACCTTCTTTTGATTCGGTTTGATTCCAGCTTTCTTGTCCTTTCGCTTCTTACAAGTATCGATACCCTTCTGATTCGCGTCGGTTGCAAAAAACACATAAAAGGTGATGTTAGTATTGTTTGCGTTTACCACAACAAACATATGGTTTGCCGATCGTACTTCTAACTTACATATAAGAAATTCACGATTTTGGAGGTGTTCCGATTGTAACTCGGCATTTCTATCCATTACGTAAGGGAAAATATTTGCAATATCAGACATAAGGGTTCCAGCTGTGTTTGTCGATAGTCACCTACGTTGTCTATCGTTTCAGTAGTTTTGTTAACAGCTTTAACTGCTTATAAGAAAAAACACAAGTGGTCAGACAACTAACTATACAAATAACCCCCTACCCCCACCCCCACAAGTAACCGCACCTTGTATAGGTGATGATTCTTCCGTGTCTGATTCATACAACCTTATTGGTTTGTCAGGTTTGTTTCGGGGTTTTTTTGAAAGCCATTTTCCCTTTAATCATTCACTCTTTCTCCGTCTTACTGAAAAACATTTTTTAAGCATTCATTTTTTTGCATCAACCTTATATTCAATACTAAAACACACACACGGCTTCTACATTGGTTTACAACTATAGCTGGTCATGGAAACCTCTTGTTAATTACACCCATTTTATAAAAAGCAATTAACAGTCCCACATAAACACATCGTAAAAACATTTACCTTAAACACAGCTTGTGGCACTTGAGGAAAATCCACAGTCATCCTGATCTAACACCTTACCACTTTGGGTTACTTATCAAATTTCAGGACGAAATTTCTTTCAAGTTGGGGATGATGTGACAACCCGAGATATTAAGGTCCTTCCTCTACGCATCACTTATTTCACAATCCAGTTTTCATAATTCGTTTTACTTTGTATCATGTGCACGGTATATGAATGATTAAAGTATTGTTATGTTTGGTTGTTACATGAAAACTTAGGAGTTGTTTAATGTTTAGACATAACGTGTTCATGCTTTTTAACTTTGGGCTGCACACCACACTCGAGTCACGAAGAACTCCGGTCGACGAAGAACCTGATTCTTCGTTGACTGTCTTTTAACGAAGAATTAGGGTTCTTCGTCACAATCACATCGTGACGAAGAAGGTTCTTCGCCTTTTGGGTTTTTCGCCAAGAGGGCTCTCGGCCCAAATCCCTCCGTAGCCCAAATGGGCCCGACTGCTATTTTAACCCTCAAAACTTAAAATAAACATCAAACCTTAAGCACTCCTCTTCTCCCTTGCATACTCGACGACAACCTCTTTCCATCTCATGAAGCTTTCGTGATATTTCTGGTATTACGGTTAGTATCATCATTCTAATTATACCCTATTTGGTTACTGGTTGATCATCGATGCATGATGTGTGTTTGTCGTGTTCTTGCATGATATGAGATGATAGAATTGTGTGTTGATAGAATCCTTGATGAACATTCGATGATTCACGAATTTGATATGGTGAATAATGTTGTATGTTGATAAAGTTCCATGTTATTTGATCTAGTGGAATCGATAATTATGATGTCAAAAGCTAGTTCACGAGTAAGCTACAATTGGGGTTATGTGTTAGTTAGAATATGGTATGTGTGTAAGTAATATCAATAGATGTTTGATCCAATTTAAAAGTTGTTTTGATGTTCAACCGTTGCTTATTGATGCCGTGATAATAGATCACCGAACTAGGGTTCATACGAATTGGTGTAAAGGTGATAACTGCTGAATTAATTGACTTCGTAACAGATACCAAAATTGTTGAAACTGATCCCATGATTTAAGGAAATCACATTACCTATTGAGATGCAGTGACAAAAGACTCCCCACGAAGAACCCAGGTCGACGAAGAACCTGATACTTCGTTGACTGGCCGTTGACAAACAACCAGGGTTCTTCGTCACAGTCACTTCTTAATGAAGTATGATTCTTCACCAATGGGGTTCTTCGTCACAATCACTTCTCGACGAAGGATGGTTCTTCGCCATGAGCGCATCCCACGAAGAACTGGTTCTTCGTGGAGATGCTGCAAGGGAGCAAACAAATAGAACAGTTTAAACAGCAAATGTGTCCACATAACAAAAGGATTCGAACAGTTTATTATGGGTATGGTGATGAATGTTTATGTTTCTAAAACTCTGTTTGTTGCATGTTAATAATATTAATTAGGAATGAGGAACCTGATTTGACTCGGGTGAGTAGTAAACTCACCTGTTAAGTGTTGTTATGTGATATGCACGTGGGATGTGGACTTGTATGAGAATTGAGTACTTGCTATGTGTTATATGATGACCTTTGCGGTGAATGCAATTTGTGAAAATACGTGATTTAATTGATTATGAAACTGAATTTTATTGGTAACCATGGTAGGGTTTGGTTGACCAACTTGGAACGGGTAACTTAACATACCGAGCAAAAATAAGGTGAGTTCATTTCTCTTGAGCATGCGTCCCGGTGGGTGGGACAATCAAACGGGTATTCCTGAGAGGAATAAGTCTTTTCTGGGTAAAAACTGGAATGTTAGATAATACACTCATTTTCTATCACCTTAAGTCCCATCTTCTACCGAATAATTACCTGAGAGGTAACGGGGTATTAGTTGATAACGCTATTAGGCTTGGTAACCACACACCGTACATGAGAGGACGGCCGTGAACTAATGACCTTAAATCACGACCAATGTTTTGATAGGGGCATTGGGGAAGGGCAAACAATCTGATGCCATCTTGCGGTACTCGAGTTATTATCAACAATATTATTTAATTGAACTAAACACTTGGCAATTAACGTTTTCACAAAACTATGAACTCGCCAGCTTGTTCTGATACATTTGTTGCATGCTCGCAGGTCATTAGATTCTTTGGACAAGGAACTTGCTGTCTGGGTTTGCTGGAGTAGTCATGGGTCGAGCCTTTTGAGAACACATGTCAATACATTCGGTTTACATAAATTGGTTTTGAAACATTGAATGATGACTTATCTTATGCTTCCGCTGAACATGTTAAACTTGAGTTATGTTTATGAATGTTTTATCTTAATAAATGGAAACTTTATTTAATATATCTTGATATTAGTTCAATATGACTGGTGGCTGGATCCTATTTTGTCACACGCCTAGCGGGGTTTCCGCATGTGGTATTTTGGGGGTGTGACAGTTTGGTATCAGAGCCACTGGTTATAGTGAGCTAGGTTTTAAAACGTTCTTATAAAACCAGACTATAACCGAACAATTTAGGAATCGACCATGACACTCAGCTCCAGATTGAAAGGTTTGTCTCTCGTTTACTTATTGCACATCGTAACTAGTGTACACTTACGTATGACATTGCATGTAGTTGCACACTTAGCACTACAATATGAAAACATGTATTACTGCCAACGTTATGTAACTAATAGGGTGACATTTACTCTTTAGACTTTCGTGATCCATGTTTTGTGATGTTTTATGTCTTGTTACTCGAAATTGAGGAACCTTATAACGCAAGTTGAGAGGAGCTGAGATAAATATGCAAATCACATTATTATTATGGGTGCACACATAATGACAATGTGGGGTGCATGTGAGTCCCAGTGAGGCTTAACGAGTGTGAAAAGGGTTCTGTTCCGTTGTTTGACGTAGTACTAGTGATGTTTGACTCTTACCCAATCTCGACCCTTAACCTTTTCCACTCTTCTTATATAGAATCATGAGCGGATGAAACGATGGACGTGGTGGAGGCCGCGGCGGTGGACGTGGCAACATTGTGATGTCCCAGGCTGAACTAACCGACTTGATCAATACTCGTGTGGCTGAAGCTCTAGCAGCTCAGCAACCTGGTATGTTACGTGCCAAACGCTCTTTATCCTTGCGTCGCGTACTCGACTCTTACTCGTGTGTTGTGATTTTCTTTCGTCTTTAGGTCAACACGTAAATCAGAACCAGGTCAACACGTAAATCAGAACCAGAATAACCCACCTATTTGTACGTTCAAGACATTCATGGATTGTAAGCCACAGACGTTCAGTGGGACTGAAGGAGCAGTAGGGTTACTTTGTTGGTTTGAGAAACCAGAGTGGGTCTTTGCTATGTGCAATTGTCCTGTTGGGGACAGAGTGAAGTTTGCTTCAGGCACACTAGAAGACGGTGCCTTGACTTGGTGGAATTCCCAAGTCCAAATGCTGGGTATCGAAATGGCGAATGCAACTACTTGGGATGACTTCAAGGAACTGATTCGAGAAGAGTATTGCCCTCGTGATGAGATCCAAAAGTTGGAGAATGAGTACAACAATTTGAAGATGGCAGGGTCCAAGATCGAGGCGTACACAAAGCAATCTCACGAACTGGCAAATATGTGTCCTAACTTATCACGACCACCACATTGTAGAATTGAGCTATACATCAACGGTCTAGCGCCGCAATTCAAGGGTTTGGTCACTGCAGCGAATCTTGACAACTTGCCTCGAATCATTCGACTAGCTCACAAGATCACTGATCAGGAGGTGGAGCATGGCTCGCTACCACCACGTATTTCTACTACTGTTGCTACTACTATAGCTACTAATCCTGCTACGGATAACAAGCGTAAGTGGAACGATACGGACAAGGTGTCTAACCCGAATCAGTCACAGAAGAAGCCAGACAACAGTAGCAACTGCAGTTTTAATCAGTCGTCCTCAGTTAATCAGAATCAAACCAACAACTCGAGTCAAGGTTCTTACGCAGGGAAACAACCAAAGTGTAGTAAGTGCAACTACCACCATCGCAGGCCGTGCACTTGAATCTGTCACAGGTGCAACAAAGTGGGCCATATGGCTAGAGATTGTAGGGCTCCATTCCTAAAATAGCAGCAGCAACCTCCGCAGCCACAGCAACAGGAAAGGCAGCAGCCTCAACAGAACCAGGGTAATCGTAAGGGATGTTTTCAGTGTGGAGACGAGGGTCATTTTAGGCGGGATTGTCCTCAACTGAATCAGAATGTTGGTAATAACAATAACACTGGGAACAACAACAACAGAAACAATGGTGGGAATGGTGCGCATGGGAGAGTGTTTACTATTGGTGCTGGGGAAGCTAGGAATGACGGCAACGTTGTAACTAGTACATTTTCCGTGAACGATCTTTTTGCTTCTGTTTTATTCAACTCTGGTGCCGATTGGAGTTATGTGTCCTTGGAGTTCAATCGTCAGCTAGGGTTGACTCCAACACCTCTTGTAAACAAACACGTAGTAGAATTAGCTGATGGCAAGTCAATTGAAGCCTCACATGTTCTTTTTGGGTGTAAATTCGATCTTATGGGTCAAGTGTTCGACGTTGACCTACTTCCCATTACTCTCGGGAGCTTTGATGTAGTCGTTGGTATGGATTGGTTGTCTAAGCACCAAGCATAAATTCTTTGTAAGGAGAAAATTGTACGTATTCCTCTCCCCAGTGGAGAATCCCTGTCGGTCCAAGGTCACCAAATCAGAGAAAAGGTTAACCTTATCTTAGCCATGAAAGCCCAGAAGTGTCTACGAAAGGGCTATCCTGCTATTTTAGCACTGGTTACTAACACTCAGTCTGAAGAGAGGAAAATTGAAGACCTGCCTGTCGTCTGTGAATTTCCTGACGTATTTCCTGAAGAACTTCCTGGTTTACCTCCACACCGTTAGGTGGAATTTCAGATTGACCTTACACCAGGAGCAGCACCGATTGCTTGTGCCCCTTATCATCATGCAACAGGAGAGTTGCAAGAACTGTCTAATCAACTCCAAGAATTGTTGGATAGAGACTTTATCCGACCCAGCTCTTCGCCTTGGGGAGCCCGATCCTATTCGTGAAGAAGAAAGACGGATCCTTTCGAATGTGTATTGACTATCGGGAACTCAACAAAGTGACCGTCAAGAACCGTTATCCCTTACCACGTATTGACGACCTGTTTGACCAGTTGCAAGGGTCAAGTTTCTACTCGAAAATCGACTTAAGATCGGGCTATCATCAAATAAGAGTCCGAGAGGAGGATGTTCCCAAAACAGCTTTTTAAACGCGGTATGGCCATTATGAGTTTCTGGTTATGCCATTCGGGTTGACAAACGCACCAACGGTTTTCATGGACCTCATGAATCGTGTGTGCAAACCGTATCTTGATGACTTTGTCATTGTGTTTATCGATGACATTTTGATCTATTATAAGAGCAAGGAGGACCACGAGCAACACTTGCGTCTTATCTTGGAACTCTTGAGAAAAGAGCAACTCTACGCGAAGTTTTCTAAGTGTGATTTCTGGATACGAGAAGTACACTTCCTTGGCCACATTGTTAATGAAATGGGAATACACGTGGATCCTGCTAAGATTGATGCTATCAGAAATTGGGTGGAACCAAAGAATCCTTCGGAGGTGCAAAAATTTCTTGGTCTTGCTGGATACTACCGCAGATTTATTAAAGACTTCTCAAGGATCGCTCAACCTCTTACCTCGTTGACACAAAAAGGGGTTATATACTCTTAGGGAGCGAAACAGGAAGACACCTTCCAGCTTCTAAAACAGAAACTTTGCAGTGCACCAATTTTGTCTTTACCTGAAGGTACCGAGGATTTTGTGGTGTACTATGATGCTTCTATTTAGGGTCTCGGTTGTGTGCTAATGCAACATGAGAAGGTGATAGCGTACGCTTCTCGATAGTTGAAGGTTCATGAGAAGAATTACATGACTCACGACTTAGAGTTGGGGGCCGTGGTTTTCGCATTAAAAATCTGGAGGCATTACTTGTACAATACTAAATGCACTATTTATACCGACCACAAGAGCCTTTAGCATATCTTTGATCAGAAGAAATTGAATATGCGACAGCGTCGCTGGGTAGAACTCTTAAACGACTACGATTGTGCAATCAAGTATCATCCAGGTAAAGATAACGTGGTAGCTGATGCCCTTAGTCGAAAGGAAACGAAACCCAAGCGTGTCCACGCTCTGCAGCTCACCATCCATTTTAATCTTCCTGACCAGATCCGCTCTGCTAAAACTGAAGCGTTGAAAGAGGAAAACCTTGAAGCTGAGTATTTGCGGGGCATGGAGAAAAGACTTGTAGAGAGATCCGATGGTATTCTCTATTTCATGGAGCGAATATGGGTTCCTTCATATGGGAACCTTAGGGAGCTTGTGATGGACGAAACGCACACGTCTCGATACTCTGTTCACCCAGGTTATGATAAGATGTATCAAGACCTCAAAGTCTTATATTGGTGGCTGAAGATGAAAGCCCACATCATGACGTGGAATATCAGTGCAAAGTCTTATATTGGTGGCTGAAGATGAAACGCACACGTCACGATGTGGAATATCAAGACCTCAAAGTCTTATATTGGTGGCTGAAGATGAAACGCACACGTCTCGATACTCTGTTCATACAGTGCAAAGTCTTGCGCGGAAGTCAAGGTGGAATATCAGAAACCATCTGGTCTACTTCAACAACCAGAAATACCCATGTGGAACTGGGAGCAAATTGCTATGGATTTTGTCACTGGGTTGCCAAGAACTCAAAACGGAAATGATACCATCTGGGTGATCGTTGACCGTCTCACAAAATCAGCGCACTTCCTAGCAACCAAGGAAACTGATAAGTTCTCACAACTTCCTGCTGTTTATCTTAAGGAAGTGGTTTCTAGGCACGGGGTGCCAACCTCTATTATCTCTGATCGTGACCCGCGTTTCATATCCGATTTGTGGCACTCGATGCATAAATCGTTCGGCTCATGTCTCGACATGAGTACTGCTTATCACCCACAGACGGATGGTCAAAGTGAACGAACCATCCAGACACTTGAAGACATGCTGCGAGCATGTGTGATCGATTTTGGTAAGGGTTGGGAGAAACACTTGGCTTTGATAGAGTTCTCTTACAAAAACATTTACCATTCTAGCATCCAGGAAGCCCCGTTCGAAGCATTGTACGGACGGAAATGCCGTTCTCCTCTCTGTTGGGCTGAGGTGGGTGATAGCCAGATCACAGGTCCGAAACTTGTACTTAAAACTTCAGAAAAGATTGTCCAGATCAGAAATCGCATGGTGGTAGCGCGCGACCGTCAGAAAAGCTACGCTGACAAGCGTAGGAAACCTTTGGAGTTCATTATAGGCGATCGTGTTATGTTGAAAGTCTCACCCTGGAAGGGTGTGGTACGCTTTGGGAAACGCGACAAACTTAATCCGCGTTATGTCGGGCCATTCAAAAGTCTAGAATGAGTTGGTAAAGTGGCTTACAAGCTCGAGTTACCTGCTGAGTTGGGTAACATTCATGATGTCTTCCATGTCTCGCAATTAAAGAAGTGTTTGTCTGATGAAAAACTTGTGGTGCCACTCCAAGAACTAAAAATCGACGACATATTGCAGTTTGTCGAAGAACCCATCGAAATTATGGATTGGGAAGTCAAGGTCCGTAAGCATAGTCGAATCCTCATCGTGAGACTTCGTTGGAACTCAAGACGTGGACCGGAGTTCACGTGGGAATGCGAGGATCAGATGAAGCTCAAGTATCCTCAACTATTCCCAACTACCCAATCTAACTCTGACGCAACTGGTGAATTTCGGGACGGAATTCCCTTTCAAGTTGGGAATGATGTGGCGCCCGAGGAAAATCCACATTCATCCTTATCTAACACCTTACCGCTTTGGGTTACTTATCAAATTTCGGGATGAAATTTCTTTCAAGTTGGGGATGATGTGACAATCCGAGATCTTAAGGTCCTTCCTCTACGCATCACTTGTTTCACAATCCTGTTTTCACAATTTGTTTTACGTTGTATCATGTGCATGATATATGAATGATTAAAGTATTGTTATGTTTGGTAGTTACATGAAAACTTAGGAGTTGTTTAATGTTTAGACATAACGTGTTCATGCTTTTTAACTTTGGGCCGCACACCACACTCGAGTCACAAAGAACTCAGGTCGACGAAGAACCTGGTTCTTCATTGACTGTCTTTTAACGAAGAACTAGGGTTCTTCGTCACAATCACATCGTGACGAAGAAGGTTCTTCGCCTTTTGGGTTTTTCTCCGAGAGGGCTCTCGGCCCAAATCCCTCCGTAGCCCAAAATGGGCCCAACTGCTATTTTAACCCTCAAAACTTAAAATAAACATCAAACCCTAAGCACTCCTCTTCTCCCTTGCATACTCGATGGCAGCCTCTTTCCATCTCATGAAGCTTTCGTGATATTTCTTGTATTACGGTTAGTATCATTATTCTAATTATACCCTATTTGGTTACTGGTTGATCATCGATGCATGATGTGTGTTTGTCGTGTTCTCGCATGATATGAGATGATAGAATTGTGTGTTGATAGAATCCTTGATGAACATTTGATGATTCATGAATTTGATATGGTGAATAATGTTGTATGATGATAAAGTTACATGTTATTTGATCTAGTGGAATCGACAATTATGATGTCAAAAGCTAGTTCACGAGTAAGCTACGATTAGGGTTGTGTGTTAGTTAGAATATGGTATGTGTGTAAGTAATATCAATAGATGTTTGATCCAATTTAAAAGTTGTTTTGATATTTAACTGTTGCTAATTGATGCCATGATAATCGAGCACCGAACTAGGGTTCATACGAATTGGTGTAAAGGTGATAACTGCTGAATTAATTGACTTCATAACTGATACCAAAATTGTTGAAACTGATTCCCATGATTTAAGGAAATCATGATTACCTGTTGAGATGCTGTGACGAAAGACTCCCCACGAAGAACCCACGTCGTCGAAGAACCTGATACTTCGTTGACTGGCCGTTGACCCCACAGTCACTTCTTGACGAAGTATGATTCTTCGCCAAGGGGGTTCTTTGTCACAATCACTTCTCAACAAAGGATGGTTCTTCGCCAATAGGGTCCTTTGCCATGAGAGCATCCCACGAAGAACTGGTTCTTCGTGGAGATGCTGCAAGGGAGTAAACAAACAGAACAGTTTAAACAGCTAATGTGTCCACATAACATAAGGATTCGAACAGTTTATGATGTGTATGGTGATGAATGTTTATGTTTATAAAACTCTGTTTGTTGCATGTTAATAACATTAATTAGGAATGAGAATCCTGATTTGACTCGGGTGAGTGGTAAACTCACCTGTTAAGTGTTGTTATGTGACATGCACGTGGGATGTAGACTTGTATGAGAATTGAGTATTTTGCTATGTGCTATACGGTGACCTTTGTGGTGAATGCAATCTGTGAAAATACGTGATTTAATTGCTTATGAAACTGACTTTTATTAGTAACCACGGTAGGGTTTGGTTGACCAACTTGGAACGGGTAACTTAACATACCGAGCAAAACTAAGGTGAGTTCATTTCTATTGATGTCATAACCCGACTCGCAGCGGATAACAATCACGGGGTGCGGCAGACACATGGCACTCCTCAATTTAAAAACATTACATTACATAAAACAGGAGCATCGGTTACAACGTCATCGAACTATCACATTACAAACCATATATTGAAAGCGGTACTACAAGCCATTATAGCTTTTATTATGCTACGTCCGCCTACTAGGTTCTTCCATACGCACAAGCTCACTCCTGTTTCATTTTACCTGAAATACATGTTAGTTTTGAAAAGGTCAGCTAAATGCTACTAGTGAGTTCCACTGGTTTGGTTGTTTCATTTCAAAATGTATCAACATGTTTAATTGCACATATTACGGTTCATAGATGGAATTACACGAGTGTCACAAGTGAAACCTAGATTGTTCTAATCGTACCGTGTCACACAGACACGTACTCGCACCACCTGTAACTCATGAAGTTCTATGCCCTCGGGTAGTTAGGTCTAACAACATAACCTGGTTACGGGCGCGAGCATACCTTGTTGTCGACATTCTGTCGGGTGTGGTCTGGGTTTGTCAAACCAATAGTACTATCCACGACCCTCGGCTTACATTAATCACTTGTATCGGGGATAATATCGTGTGTTAGATAATTCACATCATTTAGGTTGAGCAATTAATACAGTTTGTAACATGCAATTCACCCTAGAAAACAGTAAAATAGTTTAAAAGTGGGTGAAGGGAACTCACAGTGCAAATAGTAGTCTCAGCTAAAGATAGTTTAACCAACGAAATCAGCTTTAATAGCACACATGCAAGTAAGGACTCAAATCAGCATCTAAGTCGGTAGAGGTTATAACTTGGACTTGGTCAGGAGTTTTCACCCCGGATTGAGTCTATAGGACACGGGTATGGTGATGGAGGTCAGGGTAGTATTAGTTTTCAGTTTAGCTTCCGGGCACCGGTTCGCGTGCCAGTCAATGTCAGTAGTTTAACGTGTTCGGATAATGGTACGGGAATACCAATAATGCCAACACGTTGTTATTTAAGAATGATTAACTTTTCATTAAGGGAGTTTGGGTGTTTGGGGAGTCCAGGTTGCCCAATTTTGAGTTTCCGTTTCCATCGTCGGGGATTTCCCGAACTGGTATTGGACACACCCCGAGTGTCCAATCCGCCCTGGAATCTCCTGGAATACTCCCTGTGTTTCAATTATAGTATTTTTCGGGTTGGGTCAGTTCTCAGTTCCGGCAGGTTCGTTACACGGTAACTGCCGAAATTGATTTAAAATACCCAATTTTTAATCCTAAAAATTCCCATTTTATCTGTAATTTGAATAAAATTCTGAAAATTTTTAGATAACTCAGTAAAAATCTGTAAAATTTGGGAAAAATTTCTGGGAATTTATTGTGGCATTTTACTTGTCTAAATAAATTATTTATAAAATCATATTTAACCACACAATTAACATTAATTACCATCATTAATCCAAAATTCCCCAAAAATTTCTTAGACATCTCTTATGTTTCCAGAAACGTCTCCAAAAATTTTAAGATTTTTCCGATTTCGTTTCGGTGCGTTTCCGGCTACCGAAAACTCGCAAAAACGCGGATTTTTAACCCAAATCAAACTCAACCAATGGACTCCAAATTTTTCCAGAACATTCCCCATATGTTCCTTAGTGTCTCTGTAAAATTTGGTGATTTATTGAATCCATTTGTTTTTTTTTTTAGAATTCTTTTGATAAAACAGTCAAAATTTCACCAAAAATCGTAGAAAATTCCAAACATTCTAAAATTTTACGTGGACCTTTCGGAAACTATCCTTCAATACCACACCAAATTTCAGCTCAATCCAAGTATCACGGACCGAGTTATAGCTAAAACAATATTCTGCCTATACTAGTTTCGAGTTTCGGGTGATATACCTAGCGATTTCTTCGAGTCCGAGTATTTTTCTTGAGTCCAGAAGTACGTATGGGCTCTATTCAGTACCTACACATCAAGTACAATCCAAATATGCTAGAACTTAGATCAATCAAGCTTTAATTCATTGTTTTTCGGTTAATCGAATAGTTAGGCGATTTTTGTCGAATAAGTGTTGATTAGGGTATCAAACCCCAAAGATTTATAACCATGGCTTCCATATAACACAAGGGTAATCATATCGTGTTCATATTCAGCCCATAAACTTGTTTAAAACTCAAAATTTCATGGATTAAAATGGTTGTTCATGACCTAAATCAAGTTTACTCAAGAAACTAGGCTTAAAACCATAAAAAATATGGTTGATACCTTTGATTTGTGACTTGTTCTTGATAAATCAGCTGGGTTTTAGTAAGAAGATGCAGAATTTTGGAGATAATTGTGTGAGAATTTAAAAGAAAAGAAAAGAAAAAAATATATATAACAAAGGGGGGTGGTGGCGGTTTGGGGTGGGCCCCCTAGGACACCTCGTGCCTCGTAAAACGCGCTTAAAGATGATGTTTATCCTTCGTTGAGTATTTAGGTTCGTTTGTGGGTCCCGCGCGCATTCTCGATTTGCGTGACGGACTCCGTTTCGCGCGTAATTAATGTCGAAAGACTCGGTTTTAAAAGTAATGCATAACCGTCTTGAAATCCGAACCCAGTTACGTTTTAATCATAAAAGACTCGTATTAGGGTGGTTTAAATGTTTTTAAGCTTGATCGATCGTTCCTTGCACGTTTGATTGCCTTATGTTATGCCTGAAACGAAGGCGTTTCCCTAACCGGGAAGCTGCTTCGTTTTGCGTGCCCGACTTCTGATTGGCTTCAAACCTTATGTCACAGTCTATGGCACAAAACTAAGATGTTCCTGGAACTCGAAATTTTAAATAATGTTACTGATAACCTAATAATCGATGTCAAAGGTTTAGTGCCCTGTTAAACGGAAAACTCCAGTTTAACACGTATTTAAAGCCTAAGGATACCAATTTCACATCATGGGTCCTTATTAGTGTCCTGTTAATCATAACGTGTTCTCGGATGCCTCCGAGACAAAACAGATAGCAGTTAATCAAGCATATAAGTCACACATGTTTTTAGGGTTTTCGCGCAATTAAAGTGTTAAGTGTACTTTACAGTTTTAGACCGTTTAGGATGTACCTGGTTTCGTCGTGGGTGTCACAGTCTCCCCTGGTTTATAAATTTCGTCCTCGAAATTCAATTCGTCTAGTTAGGGAAGAGATGTGGGTATTTTCTACGGAACTCATCCTTCCGTTCCCAGGTATACTCAGGTCCTTGCTTTGAGTTCCACCGGACTTTCACCAGCGAGATTTTGTTGTAACGTAGTTGTTTGGTCTTCCCGTTTACTATTTCTACCGGTTCCTCCACAAAGTGGAGTTTGTCATCAATGTGCACATCTTCTAACGGAATAATAGCTGCTTCATCCGTGAGACATTTCTTTAAGTTGGATACGTGGAAGACATCGTGAATTGTGCTCAGTTCATCTGGTAATTTTAGTCGGTACGCTACAGATCCAACCTTAGCAATAATTTCATACGGCCCAATGTATCTCAGAGCCAACTTTCCTGTCTTGCCAAACCTGATCACTCCTTTCCACGGTGACACTTTTAACAGTACCTTGTCACCTACTTCAAACGCCAACGGTTTCCTGCGAACATCGGCGTAACTTTTCTGCCGATCTCGGGCCGCTTTCAGTCTACTTTGGATCTTATGCACCTTGTCTATCGTCTCTTGAATTAGTTCTGACCCCGCGGGTTGAGTATCGCCCACTTCCGCCCAACAAAGTGGCGATCTGCATTTCCGGCCATATAGTGCTTCGTACGGTGCAGCTTGTATGCTACTATGATAGCTGTTATTTTAAGAGAATTCAATGAGAGGAAGGTGCTTATCCCAACTTCCTCCAAAGTCTAGGGTGCAAGCACGAAGCAGATCCTCTAATGTCTGGATAGTTCGTTCTGATTGGCCGTCGGTTTGGAGATGGTAAGCCGTACTCAGGTCTATTCTAGACCCCAAATCTTTTTGTAACTGTTGCCAATAGTGTGAAGTGAAATGACTATCACGGTCTGAAATGATTGCAACTGGTACCCCGTGTCTAGCCACAATTTCATTCGTGTAGATCTCGGCCAATTTCTCGGTGTTGTAGGTAGTACGAATTGGAATAAAGTGCGCCGATTTGGTTAGTCTATCCACTACTACCCAAATCGCATCATGACCTCGGGGTGTTTTTGGAAGATGGGTCACGAAATCCATCGTGATTTGCTCCCATTTCCATTGCGGTATTTCGGGTTGCTGTAACATTCCCGAGGGTTTTTGGCATTCTGCCTTTACCCGGGCACAAGTCAAGCATTTGCTCACGTACTCTGCTACATCCTTTTTCATACATGGCCACCAATAAAATTCCTTAAGATCGTGGTACATCTTGTATGTACCAGGGTGAATGGAGTACTTAGATTTATGAGCCTCATCCATAACCAGTTGACGTAGGTCATGGAGAGTAGGAATCCATACCCTATTTTTGAAATATAACACTTCATCCGGTTTCCTCACAAAATTCCCTTCATTTCCGTGTAAGTTTTCGCTATTTAGTTGGCCTTCCTCCAAAGCTTCCATTTGAGCATTATGAATCTGCTCTTTAAGACTGGTTTGAACAATCAGCCCAAGAGCTCGCACTCTGAGTGGCTTTACTCGGTCTTTTCTACTCAAGGCATCGGCTACTACGTTAGCCTTACCTGGATGGTATTTTATTTCATAGTCGTAATCGTTTAATAGCTCCACCCATCTGCGTTGTCTCACATTTAGCTCCTTTTGATCGAATATGTGTTGGAGGCTCTTGTGATCTGCATAAATTGTACATTTCGTGCCGTACAAGTAATGCCTCCAGATCTTAAGTGCAAAAATCACTGTGCCCAGATCTAAATCATGCGTCGTGTGATTCTTTTCGTGTACTTTTAGCTGTCTAGATGCGTAAGCAATGACCTTGTTTCTTTGCATTAGGACACATCCGAGCCCTTGCCGAGATGCGTCACAATATTCGACGAAATCATCGTTGCCTTCAGGTAACGACAGGATTGGAGCTTCACATAACTTTTGTTTTAACAGCTGAAAGGCTGTTTCTTGTTCTTCGCCCCATTTGTACTTTCGATCTTTCTGCGTCAAGGCAGTTAAGGATTGAGCAATGCTGGAAAATTTTTCAATAAAGCGACGGTAATATCCAGCCAATCCCAAGAATTGGCGTATCTCTTTCGGAGACTTAGGCGCTTGCCAATTCTTAATAGCTTCGATCTTACTAGGGTCAACATGAATCCCTTGTTGATCTACCATGTGTCCTAAAAATTGCACCGCTTGTAACAAGAAGTCACACTTTGAAAGCTTGGCGTACAACTTCTCTTTCCTCAATATATCTAGTATGACTTGTAGATGGTGCTCGTGTTCCTTTTTACTCTTGGAATAGATCAAAATATCGTCAATAAAGACTATGAAGAATTTATCTAGATATGGTTTACAAACTCGGTTCATGAGGTCCATAAATACCGCGGGCGCATTGGTTAACCCAAAGGGCATAACCAGGAACTCATAGTGACCGTACCGAGTTCGAAAGGCTGTTTTAGGGATATCTTCCTTTTGAACTTTCACTTTATGATAACAGGATCTAAGATCGATTTTGGAAAAGTAACAGACTCCTTGCAACTGATCAAATAAATCATCGATTCACGGAAGAGGATATCGATTCTTTATGGTAACCTTGTTCAGCTCTCGGTAGTCTATACACATCTGAAAGCTTCCATCCTTTTTCTTCACAAATAACACTGGTGCTCCCCAAGGTGAATAACTGGGACGGATAAAACCTCGGTCTAGCAGTTCTTGTAACTGAGATGATAGCTCTTGCATCTCTGAAGGTGCTAAACGGTAAGGTGCTTTTGCAATTGGAGCTGCTCCCGGTATTAAGTCGATACGAAACTCGACTTGCCGGTTGGGTGGCAACCCGGGCAATTCATCGGGAAACACGTCTGGGTAATCACACACTACTGGGATATCCTTAATATGTTGCTCTTCTGGTTCGTGCATCATTACACTTGCTAAGAATACATCACATCCTTGACGTATACATTTCAACACTTTAAGGTGGGATATAAGGTTTAATATGGTACCAGACTTCTCTCCCTGTATCATAATAACTTCATTATTAGGAAAAGGGATCCTAACAATCTTCTGCTTACATTCCGCCTTGTACTTGGATAACCAGTCCATTCCCACTACTATATCGAAACTTCCGAGCTCTACCGGTAGTAGGTCAATAAGGAATTGGTGGTAGTTAAGAATTAAAGGACAATTACGAATGATTTGGTGACTAGTTATAGGTTTACCGTTAGCAAGTTCTATGTAGTAAGGACTTGTTAATTCAATAGCTGACATATTCAACAATGGCAACAATGTAGTAGAAACATAACTCCTATCCGCACCCGTATCAAATAATACTGAAGCAAACTGATCGGAAACAAGAAAGGTACCTATCACCACATTCGGATCTTGGCGTGCGTCACCAGACCCAAGTATAAAGGCACGACCTCGCGCTGCATTTGAGGTGGAAGCTTGGCCCTGCGTATTCTTTCCTGCTGACTGCTGAGCAAGCTTTGGGCAGTTTCTTTGGAAGTGGTCTGTGCTGCCACATCCACAGCACGCACGGGGATAGGTAATCTGTTGCGCCGGTTGTTGGGGTCGCTGTTGTAGAGGTTGAGGCCTTGGAGGTTGAAAACGAGTTGCGTTGGGATTCGGTTCCATGGGTGCTCTACAGTTTTGGGCATAATGCCCAGCTCTATGACATCTTGAGCATTTCACTGCTCGGCACACACCCACGTGGTGAAAAGCGCACTTGTTGCACTTTGGGGCCGTTCCTTTATAGCCACCAGAGTTTCCCGTTGATGTAGTCATGGCGTATCTTTGACTAGTGGTTCTCCCTCTCTTCGGTATAGCTGCCCCCACTCGACTACTTTTCGGGGCCTCTCGCTTAATTCCTGCCGGCTCTCCCGGCATTGTCAGAATCTTGCGTCTAACCATGTCGTACGTAACCATGCCTGACCTAGCTACCACTGCGTGCATGGTCAGGTGCTCCACCGAATTAATGATGCTTCTCACTTCTGGGGCCAGTCCCAAGATATACCTCTCGATCCTCTTGGACTCCGGTCGAACCATATCTGGCAAGATGCGTGCCAGTTCATTGAAGCGATTTGTGTAACCTGCATGATCTGCACCTTGCATTTGCAGGTTCCAAAACTCATGCTCGAGTTTCTGAATTTCGTGGATTGGGCAGAACCTTTCTCTCATCAGTATCTTCAGATCATCCGAAGTCATAGCATTAATCGCCTCCTGCCCGGGAGATTGCACAATAGCGTTCCACCAGTTCAAAGCGTGGTCAGTAAAAGTACAAGTTGTATACTTTACCGTATAGTTACCCGGACAATTACTTATGTTAAGGACCGATTTCGACTTCTCGATCCATTTCACCAACCCGTTCGGTCCTTCAGTTCCATTAAACTCCATTGGTTTGCACTCCATAAAGTGTTTGTACGTGCAAACTGGCCTAACATTGTTTTGATTATTGTTCTGACCTCCCGGCCCTGGTGGCGGGTTCGGTGGCGGGTTCGCATTGATGCCAGCGTTAACCTGTGCCACGATAGTGGGAATAACGGCTTGGAGTTGTTGTGCTATTAGTTGGGCAATTTCTGCCGCTGTCATTTGAGGTACACGTTTTGGGGCCATTCTATTATAAACAATAGATAAGTATGTATTAATGTCACGTAGTTAATCATCACTTATCACATTTTTAGTTATCACCTACCACACAATTCCATTACACATCACATAATCTCATCACATCCATAGATCCACAACACATATAGTCAAAAACATCGTCATATATATATATATATATATATATAATATCAGCGTCATACAATCATCAAAATTTGCACATAGACCTAACCCAGAAGGGTCAGTGCTTAAATGTGCAGTCAAAACTGGTCACTAAAGTGACATACATGCATCATACCACATGACACCAACTACGAGAGTCGAAAATACTACGGCTACATCCCTACCTCGACATAGGCATAGCCTAGTGCTTGGTAGGATGTACAAAAGGTACATCATCTATATCTATACTAGAAAGAAAACCATACTAGGAATGCCACATCCACCCCGTCAACCTTGCAACACCTGCTACCAAACCTACAATAGCGCCAACAGATCCATACAGTAAAGCTCGAAAATGACCCTGCTCATGCTGAACGTATCCCATACCCTGCTGTAAGGCAATGATCGCCTGCTGCAAGATGCTCAAGTAATCTCCCATAGTCCTCCGCTACTGCTCGTCCTCATCACGTGCCATCCTCAATAACGAAATCTGCTCAAACAGGAACCCTATCAAGCTGCTCTCAGTGATGGGAGCAGGCACCTCCTGAGGAGGAACTGGTATGCCCCAAACAGGTGGGGAAGGCTCCCTAAATGGCTAGGAAGGACCACCATGCTCATAAGTATGATAAAGGTAAGGGTCCTCCCTGGGTGGGGTAAGAAAACGAGCAGTAAAGTGCTGCGGGGTCCCTATGGGTGTGGGTGTCAAGCGAACAGGGGAAATAGGTGAGGTAAAAACAGGCCCGGGAACAGGTACCCTCCGACGAGCCGTCTGTCGGAAGCGGACAAGAGGTACCTCCTAGGAACTAGGTGAGGAGGGAGTGTAAGTACTAGGAGTAGAAGGGGTATAAGGGTCGGGGGGAGTCTTGGGTGTAGGTAACCTAGGGGCTACCGGCCCCCACTCCCAATGCCCCGTGGCGGGAGTAGGGCTCCTAGGAATAGGTCCTACTGGGATAACGACATCCGGGGTACGACTATGCTCCGAGGAGCTAGTCAGGTGGTGAGATGGTGAACGGTAGGCGCTCGAGGCCTCCCCTACGCGCCTAGTAGGGGATCTAGGGGGATAAATAGCACAACAGTACCCAGACTCATCCGGCGAGTAGCCCTGGGGCAACAGAGGCATCTGTGGATCTTCCTCCGGATCGGTCTCCATATGAGAAGCCGTCTGGTGACTCGAATGACTCAGCATAGTACCTGTAAAGGAAAACAACCTCTAACACTGCTTCTATCGACTGATATAACCGAAAATAAACAATCCACAGAGGTACACATAAGCACGTATTGCACACACTTTAATTTTAGTTTTGAAAAATTTTCCACCACCGTTAAGTTAGCGTGGCATCTCATTTCTTTCTTCTCTCTCCGTGACGTTTCCGGAATGCCCGAGTATTAGCAGATAAATTATTGTGTTCCAGACCTCAATAATTCATTTGCCTAACAAGACCACCCCGGTAATAGCCACGCCACTCCGGCTCTAGAGGTTCTCAGGGTGAGGAGTTAACTCAGGATTATAGTCTAGGTTCTCTTAGGGATACCTAATTCCCTATAACATGGCTCTGATACCATCTTCTGTCACAGTCCGACTCGCAGTGGATGACAATCGCGGGGTGCGGCAGACACATGGCACTCCTCAATTTAAAAACATTACATTACATAAAACAGGAGCATCGGTTACAACGTCATCGAACTATCACATTACAAACCATATATTGAAAGCGGTACTGCAAGCCATTATAGCTTTTATTATGCTACGTCCGCCTACTAGGTCCTTCGATACGCACAAGCTCACTCCTGTTTCATTTTACCTGAAATGCATGTTAGTTTTGAAAAGGTCAGCTAAACGCTGCTAGTGAGTTCCACTGGTTTGGTTGTTTCATTTCAAAATGTATCAACATGTTTAATTGCACATATTACGGTTCATAGATGGTGTTGGATCGACGTGTGACCCTAACGAGTCAATCTGAGTAGCTCATCATCAAATACAAAGGTGGAATCAATGTAAAAGATGTCAACATAGCTTGTTCCTTTCTAATCTTTATCTATTACTGATTTCCTGAGCTTTTACAAGTTCAAATGACAAACGGACAACACCTCGGCTCAGAACATATGACCTAATTTCGCCCCAAATGACACAAGCACATGGGTATTTATAAATGTTCTGATTTCGCTTGAAGATGTCACATTCCATTTCAAGCGGAATCAACATTTGATTTCGCTTGAACTGATATGTGTCACTTTCAAGCGGAATCACCCACTTTCACATATAAAACCCTAATTTCTAACCCTGTTCTGTGCTCATTTATCCTATCTAGACATAAGACTCGATTAAGACGAAGTTAACAGACACTAGATGCACCAACAGACTCCCCCTTGGATGTTGACGAAGTCTTGGCGTCGAGTCTTTAGTCTTTGTCTTTTTCCAAATTTTCTTGACACTGTAAAAGCTTCCTTCAATTCATCTCTTCTACAATCAACAGCTAGCATAAATCACAGTATCTGAATCTTTAATATCTTCAAGCTCCTCCTTGAATGTAGATCCAGGAACTGCATCTGACTTTAAGTCTTCAGACTCCCCTTATTAGTAAGCTGGGATTTTGCTATACTGTTTTCTCAATATAAACCTGTTACCTGCACAATTTCTACCTAAATATAAGATATATGACAATAACAGTTTCAATTCAAAACTTACCATTCAATCTCATTTGTTTAGAATTTGTCAGAATTAGAAATCCACTTAAGTATTCAGGTCCAAATTAATGAGCCTGATTACTTAATTCGTCTACCAAGTCCAATTTAATGACCTTGGTTGATCTGAGATAAATCACACTGACATTTAGTTCAACTTTGTTCAAACAATTTTCTCAATTAACATGATAAGCTCCAAACTCATCCTCCAGCCCAGAAACTTCCTGCATCTGCCTCAATTCGAATCTGAAGATCAACTTTCCACTTTGGTTTGTCGGAAAATAAAGCAGAAGTTTAAAATCTTTTTAGATTTTTAACAAAGTTTCAAAACTAGAAATAAATTGTAGAAATAAAATGAAGAAATAGAATGCAATGAAAGTAAACTATTTACAAACATATTTTTGGTGAGCGTGCTAGGGAATCATATCAGCTATTCGATAAATCACAAGTACCGTTAAGCTTTAATTTCATACACAGAACTAAACAATCCACTTAGATTGTCGATATACTGATCCACTTTAAATTCTCACACACATTTCAATCTGTCCAGGATATGGATTTAATGTTTTAGAGACTTAAACTTATTCATGTGTCCCACCTCTTGAATATACTCCTGTATCCAGATCCCAATATTCAGTCTTACAGGTGAGTATACCGCAGATGATATTTGTAAGGGATTAAATTTCGAAACCGTGAGAGCTCAGGTCAGAACTTCCGTTCAGCAGAGAGATGACGGTTCGACTTTAGTGGGTCCCCTTTAGAGGATCTTTTTTACAACTGCATTGATTAGCAATTTTATTGTCTCATCATTTTATGCTGAGGGCGGCGCTATATTTCAAGCAATCGGTAAAGTATTCTCCGGGTACTAGGCCATTGCTTCCGCAAAATCAGAAGTCCCGGGATAATACCCCAGATATCACTGAGTATAAAGACCTAGTATCTCAGAAAGAGGGATCTTTCAAACAAGATTTCAGGGGTTACCTATATATCCAAGTTGTGTTCCCCACGAAATAAGTAAGTAAAGATTTAGGTTTATATCCCGAACAAACCTACTAAATGTGTAAAAACCTATCGGCACATCATCAGCGAGACTGTTTAACCCATTTTAAACTTTACATATCTTTAGCGTACTGTAACTGTCAAGCCGATGTACTATCATTTTCCCTTTTTATACAAGCTCTTTTTGAGTTTTCTATTGTTTTTGGATTTTGAAAATATCTAATGTTTTTGAATTTTTGAAATTTTTTACTGTTTTTGTATTTTCTGAAAATATTACCCGATACTCTCCCCGTAAATACCAAAACAAGTAAAAAATTGACAAACCATTGCAGATTGCTTCTCAACATCATCTACAATGTCTCTTTCATCAACGCCAAGAATCTCATCCAACACCGATAAAAGCTTCATACCATTCAGTTTTAGCAAATATTGAAAACAAGTTTTATCAAATGCTTTGGTATGTAAATCAGCTTTTTGCTCGTCAGTGTGGATTTTCTCAATTCGTATCAACTTCTTCTCGAAACAATCGTGAATGAAGTGATGACGAATTTCAATGTGTTTCATTTTAGCGTGATGAACAGGATTTTTAGTAATATTTATTACTGCCTCATTATCAACAAAGTAGGGGTGTTAAGAAATTGCAAACCGTAGTCGCGCATCTGTTGCTGGATCCACAAGATCTGAGAGTAGCAACTGCTAGCAGATACATACTCAGCTTCACATGTGGATAAAGCCACAGAGGTCTGCTTTTTGCATTGCCAGGTGACCAATCGTGATCCGAAAAACTGGCAACCCGCTGTTGTTGATTTAGCATTAACTTTGCAGCATCCGAAATCAGAATCAGAATACCCTTCGAGCGTGAAATTGCCTTCTCTTGGATACCACAACCCCAGTGATGGAGTTCCTTTCAGGTAGCGTAATATCCTTTTCACAATCACCATATGCGAAGCTCTAGGATTAGACTGAAACCGCGCTGCGAGGCAGGTTGGATACAGAATATCGGGTCTTGAAGCTGTCAAATACATCAACGATCCGATCATGGAATGATACATCGTTTCATCTACCTTCTCTCCGGTGAGATCAGGGTTTATCCCATGATTCGTCGCTAATGGGGTGGAAGCTGGAGTAGAACCTGACATCCCGAATTTCTCCAAGATATCATGAACGTACTTCGTTTGATGTATGAAAATTCCCTTAGGCAATTGATCAACCTGAAGTCCCAAGAAAAATTTCATCTCACCCATCGATGACATTTCAAATTTCTGCTTCATAACTTGTTCAAAATCTTTGCACAAATTTTCATTTGTTGACCCAAATATGATGTCGTCCACATATATTTGAACAATCAGAAGATGTTCGTCGACCTCTTTGGTGAAGAGAGTGGCATCCACTTTTCCACGGATGAAGCTGTTGGCTAGCAGGTGTTGAGACAACGTCTCGTACCAAGCTCTCGGGGCCTGGTGTAAACCATACAATGCTTTGTCGAGCAAGTAAACTTTGTCTTTGTGGATTGGATCGGTGAAGCCCGGTGGCTGTCCGACATATACCTCCTCTTTTACTTTCCCATAGAGAAACGCCGATTTAACATCTAGCTAATAAACTATGAAATTTTTCCAAGGTACAAATGCTAGGAAGATTCTGATCGCTTCTAGTCTAGCAACTGGAGCATACACTTCAGTGAAATCTATACCCTCCTGCTGACTGAAACCCTGGACTACGATTCGAGCTTTGTTACGAACTACAACCCCACGATCATCCCTCTTGCACTTGAACACCCACTTGGTGTTTATCTTCCTCTGACCATCAGGCAAGTCTACCAATTTCCACACACCTAACTTCTCAAACTGACTCAACTCTTCTTGTATAGCATTGACCCAAGAATCTTCAGTTAGCGCCTCTTTGTATGTTCACGGTTCGATCTGCGAAATAAAACAACTTAGTGAAAACTCAGTTTGTAAAGGTGCTACTGTAGAATAAAAACAAGTAAGCCCTTGGTCAATTTGACGTCTAGTGCGAACTCCTGATTGCAATTCTCCAATAATCAATTCTTCTGGATGGTATGAAAGAGTTCTTGGCATCACCTCGCCTGGAACATCTACCTCGCCTTCCAGATTAGTAACATTCTGATCTGCACCTTGTTCACTGACTGGAATTGTTTGACTTGAGATCTGGATTTGCTCCCCCTCAGAATCTGAATCACCATGATCAAATACAGGCATATTATCAGATTCTTGATTATCATTGACTGCCGACTGATTATCATGAGCAACTTCATTTTGTTGGATATCATCTTGTTCTCCAGCATTACTTGGACCTGCTTCATCATCATTCGAAGCTTGTCGTTGACGAATGAAAGTTTTTGCTGGGAATCTTTCTTGCGATTCTTCATACTCTCTCAAGATATCCAACTCGTCAAAGAAATCTTCTTCTTTTTCCTTTTCTTCTTCCATGTCAAACGAATCCCACAAAGTGTCATAATGAAAACGCCATGAATCGCCTGGATTTTGTGGTGGCATTGTAACCTTGACACTCAACATTATGTGCTTCGATGATCCGCTTCAAGCTTGGAACAAAAACTCGTTTCAATGGACTAGCATAACCCACGAAAATTCCTTCAATGCTCTCTGCACCAAATTTTCCAAAAGGCTCTAGAACTGTGCAGGGTGACCCAAACGGTTCTAAATACTTCAGGTTCGGTTTGCGGTTACTGATCAACTCAAAGCATGTCTTGTTGAATTTCTTGACAGTGAGAACTCGGTTGAGTGTATAGCATGCAGCTGACACTGCTTCTGCCCAAAAATTTACAGGTAATTTCGAATCAGCAAGCATCGTCCTAGCCGTTTCAATTAGCGTCCTATTCTTTCTTTCAGCTACTCCATTCTGCTGCGGAGTGTAAGGCGCGCTAAATTCATGCAATATACCTCTTTCATCACAATATTCTTCCATCTTGTTGTTCTTGAACTCAGTACCATTATCACTTCTTATTCTTCTGATACGCCTTTGGTACAAGTTTTCAATTTTTCTGAACAACGCCATCAAACTATCAAACGTCTCATCTTTCGACTTCAGAAATAAAACCCATGAAAACCTTGAAAAATCATCTGTGACAACCAAAAAATAGTAATCACCAGTGATGCTTTTGACGTTCACTGGACCAAAAAGATCCATATGAATTCTCTCTAAAGGTTTTGAGACTGAGTTGACTTTCTTTTTAGGATGTGATTTCTTCTTTTGCTTGCCTTTGACGCAACTGATACACTCTCCTTCCAGATGAAAACCTTTCAAATGAACACCAGTAACTAAGTCGTTATGTACCAGGTGATTCATTTTCCTCAAGTGAATATGCCCCATCTTTCGGTGCCATAACTTTGATTCCTTCTCCGTTGCTCTTGACATAAAACAGTGTGCCTGACCCGTGGTTGTAGTTGCTACACTCATGTCCAACACGTACAGATCATTCACTCTGGGCGCTCTCATGATAACCTACTCTTCGGAAACAACAAATCCTGGTTTCAAGATCAAACATTCTTTGTCTGTAAAGTGCGTTGTATACATATGATCACAAATCTGAGATATGCTTAGAAGATTGTTTTTAAGCTCGATGATGTAGTTTACTCTTTCAAACGTAACAATCCCATTAGATAACGTTCCTTCACCGACTATTCGACCACCTTGATTTCCTGCAAATCCCACATAACCTCCATTAAAACCACGAACATCGTATAACAGGGTTTTCTTCCCTGTCATGTGCCGAGAAGCTCCACTATCCATAATCCAACGTGAAACGGATCTTGGAAGCTCCTGCACATATCACAAACATTTAGTGAGACATTAAAGCCACCCAAGCCTCTTTTGACTCGGGTAACTGGACTTTTAGGTGAGATTTTATAGTGTAAAGTGGCAGAAAATTTTTATCATTCATCTTTAAGCTCTCCTCAGATCCAATCTCAACCTTTTTGTATAAGAAAAACTCATCTTTCTTAGGTTGACTGGTTGGTTGATCTTTCTTTTGAACATTCTTCTTCTCTGGTGGATTAGAAGATTGTTTCTCCAACTGTTCATAATAATCCAAAGGAACATCCATCTTTACCGGAATGGTAGAAGACGATTGTTTTTCTGACTCTGAAACCTTTGGTTTAGATGAACTTTCTTTCTTGTCAACAGTTTTTGGCTTCCATGTTTGTTGAGATGACGCAACCCGTTTGTAAAATTTGTCATTTTTAGTGACCATATTCTTAACAAGTTCAGTTTTGAACTTGGTGTTGTCATTTTTCAAAACCTTTTTCTCAACAACCAATGGAGCTTTTCCCTTCACAACATCTTTCTTTCTTGAATTCATCACAACTTTAGTCTTAGGCTTCAAGTTGGTACACTTTCGTGCAATATGTCCAACTTGATTGCATTTGAAGCATGTTCGGGTGTCAACTACCCGACTTGTGCCTTCAGACTGAGGCTGCGATGCTTTCTTCTCAAAGAACTCTTTGTTTGATTTTGAAAAAATCTCAGATTCTTCATCAGAAAGTGAACTTGAACTGTTCACAAACACCTTTTTCTCAGCAAATCTTTTGTTTTGAACATTCTTTTTCTGATAATTCTTACCACCCTGATAACCACCCGACCATCTGTTTCGATTGTTGTTATAAAAACGTGGTGGAACAACAGGTTTCTTGTAATAAGCTTTATCTTTTTCAAAATTTAATTGCCTTTTGAAATGTTTCAAATTTTCAACTTCTGACACTTCAATCTCGACCAACTTGAAAACGATTTTCAATTTGTTCACATTAACATTTTCCAAAGGAAAATCAAGATCCGAATACAACTTATCAGATCCCGCCATCTTATACATCACAACAGCAGGTTCATCACGTAAGTTGTTTTTGGATTTTGATTTCTGAATGTATTTGTCCAGAAAACACTCATCATCCTCAACTGAATCACTATCAGACTTCAAAACACTTTCAGCCATGCCTTGCACAATCTCAGTTTGAACACTATCATCAGATGAAGAGAATGTAACATCAATTGACTCTGGAAGTTTTATTTCATTTGTTTCATCTTCATCATTAACCAACCCAGACTTTTTCTTTGAAAATTGTTTAACACTGGCGGTGGAACCTGATGAAACCCAACCCCAGTTCCATCCTAGTAAACATCTTCACCTGCTTTGTTTTTCCCAATGGGTTTAGGAACAATGTGTTGTAAAACAAAGCTTGCGGAGCTGTAACTGGTTAATTTCAGATTAATATGCTCATTCTCAATCTTAGCTTCTTCAAACTGAAGCTTCAACTTAGCAATCTCATCCAGTTGTTGGTTGATTTGCTCTTCTTTGTGTCTAAGAACTACAGTTAAATGCTCATTTTCTTTATTGGTTTTACCGTTTCTTTCATCAGAATCTTTTACCGTTCGTTTTAGTTTGTCAAAATTTTCTGAGAGTTGACGATTTTCGAGAATTAACTTTTCATTCTCTTTCCTAATTCTTTCTACTTCAATTTTATCATTTTCAATTTTCTCAGTCAACTTTTTAGCTCGATCATTTGAAGCTTTTAGCATTTTATCACGGTCTAGAATCTGATCTTCAACCTTTCTGACTCTTGTTGTCAGTTCTTCAACCTTTGCATTACTAAGGTAAATGAGTGTACTACAAAACCTGCAGTTTTTCATGCAACTTTTGCAGTCACTATCACCTTTGACTTTCTTACCTGACTCACTTGTAGAATCGTTTGGACTGACCTTGCTTTTAGACTCAGTTTCAGACTTAGAGTCTACCTCAAGTTCCTTTGCAGCAAGCACTTTGTCAGCCATCTTCCCCAAGTTTTTAGCGGTAAATTCTTGTGAAGTGTCGATAATCCCATCATCAATCTTCTTTGACTGAGACTCTTTCTCTTTTTCTTTTTCTTTCTCTTCTCCACCTCCCCACCATTCTCTCTGTAAGGCATCTTCTTCTGCAGCAAATTCCTCAATGAAAGCTTCAATACTAAGAGTTTTTGCATCAATAGCAATGTTTCCTTGAGGATCAAGGTAACTTTCTCTATCAGCATCCCATCTCTTTGCTTTCCTGGCTTCACTGAACACCCTAGACAATCTCATCATCTTGAATTCTGCTCTCTGTTTTCTGCTAAGGTATTTATGTTCTTCAGTTCTGGTGTCTTTGAAAGGAATAATCTTTTCTGATGCAAAAGCGTAACCAACTGCATCTTCCTCTGGTAGCAGTTCACTCCAATCAAAACCTTCATCATCATGAATAACAGCAAGAGCTCTTGATTTTTCTTTGGGGGTATCCTCAAGCTTCTTCATTCTGGGCGGTTCTGATTTATTTTGATGATAGATCTCTCTTTTGTAGTAATCCTCACGGAATGGATTTGCAGTATCATCAGCAGGAGCGTTACGACATTCACGTTTAAAATGTCCTTTTTGCTTACACCTGAAACACGTGACTTTTGATTTGTCAAAGCCAAGTTTTGTGGATGGTCCACCAATTGAATGTCTCCCAGTAATTTCCATAAAACGTTGCGCTCTACGAACTGCACTGGCTATACACCACCTGATATCGATCAGTTCCATCTCTTCAGGATCTATCTGATCATAGTCCTCTTTAGTCAGGTTGGTGTTTCCAATCTTGCCCGCCACGAGGCTCTCGTACAATTCTAACACTGACGCTAAGAACACCATCTGTTGTTTTGCTGACTCTTCACTGAAATTTTGAACGTTCTTCAGATCCACAGCAATGTTACATTGGAACATATTCTTTGATGCAGATTGACTTGGAGTTGTTGAAGAAGATCCACTATCAAAAAACCACTATGAGGAATTTCTTGATTCACATTATTTGAACTCTCTGTAGAAAATGTTGTTCTTAGAGAACCAGTCTTTGGTAGATTTCCTCTGTAGTACAGCTCCACATTCTGCTGATAAGATGAGTTGTTGACTTTGTTGGATTTCTTGATCTCCAACTCATGACTCTCTAGTCTTTCGATAAGCAGATCCACCGTCAAAACTTCTGGCGGCTTGATGGTGTTCTTCAACATTAAATCAAAGTATTGCCAGTCTTGCTCATTTGGCAGCGAGTCAAACAATTTGTCAACCAACTCGTCTTGAGTATAAGTGATTCCATGTCTTGCCAGCTCCAATTTCAGATGCCCGAATCTCTCAATCATCTTGGAAACATACTCATTCTTTAAACAACCAAATAAATCAAACTCTTTTCTTAACAGTTTCTTTTTGTTTTTGACAATCTCTGCACTACCTACACATTTTACCCTCAGTTTCTCCCAAAGATCTTTTGAATTTTCATATTCAATCAATGAAATTATATCATCTCTCACAGACTGATGAATCAACGCGATGCACTTTTGTTCAGCAACATATCTTTCAATCTCATCAGTATCTGTCAAACTTTCACCAAAACTTCCTCTAACGTAACCATTCTTTAAACTTTTCCAGCTTTGATATGCAAAAGCTTGAAGCCACTCGTCAAACCTTGTAGCCCACCTATTGTAATCTTCAATCACCATTAGTTTTGGAGGTTTGTTATATGTACCTTAAGCACTCTCCACACTCAAAGCATCATTGAGAGTTTTCTTTGCACTCGGTGTTGGTGTAGTTTCATTCGTGTTATTTGATGTGCCGTCTCCCGAACCACCGGTAAATGCAAACACATCACAGAAAGGATTCATGAAATCATCCATCTTTCAAATACCTGAAACAGTCAACAAACACTTAGACAAATTTTTGAAATTTTAAAAATAAGCAATTTCAAGCGGAATCGGCTTGTTTAAGCAAGATCAGCTTTCAAGCGGAATTAGCTTTCAAGCGATATAAGTTTTCAAGCGGAATACCACTCAAGCGGAATAAGCTTTCAAGCGAAATCAGTTACTTTGAAGCGAAATCACTTATTTCGCTTGAACTTTCAAGCGGAATCTGATTTCAAGCGGAATCTGATTTCAAGCGGAATCAGACAACAATTTCAAGCGGAATTAACCAGAATATCTTATTTCGCTTGAAATCACTCGTGCAGGTTCAAGCGGAATCAAGATGATGTCAGCATATTCGAACAGTTTTTAAGCGGAATTACAAGTTTTTATCTGATTTTGTTCGAATTAAGGTCCAATACTTTCAAGGATTAGTTAACACTATGTTTCGCTTGATATATGAGAATTTAAGCCATTTTGACCGTTAAATTTTGTTCAAATCAGAAAAGAATGAGTAGAAGTGAGAAAATCCGATGATTTCAAGCTGAATTGGTATGAACTCTCGTCCTGAGCTCTGATACCACTTGTTGGATCGACGTGTGACCCTAACGAGTCAATCTGAGTAGTTCATCATCAAATACAAAGGCGGAATCAATGTAAAAGATGTCAACATAGCTTGTTCCTTTCTAATCTTTATCTATTAGTGATTTCCTGAGCTTTTACAAGTTCAAATGACAAACGGACAGTACCTCGGCTCAGAACATATGACCTAATTTCGCCCCAAATGACACAAGCACATGGGTATTTATAGATGTTCTGATTTCGCTTGATGATGTCACATTCCATTTCAAGCGGAATCAACATGTTGATTTCGCTTGAACTGATATGTGTCACTTTCAAGCGGAATCACCCACTTTCACATATAAAACCCTAATTTCTAACCCTGTTGTGTGCTCGTTTATCCTATCTAGACATAAGACTCGATTAAGACGAAGTTAACAGACACTAGATGCACCAACAGATGGAATTACACGAGTGTCATAAGTGAAACCTAGACTGTTCTAATCGTACCGTGTCACACAGACACGTACTCGCACCACCTGTAACTCATGAAGTTATATGCCCTCGGGTAGTTATGTCTAACAACATAACCTGGTTACGGACGCGAGCAGACCTTGTTGCCGACATTCTGTCGGGCGTGGTCTGGGTTTGTCAAACCAATAGTACTATCCAAAGCCCACGGCTTACGTTAATCACTTGTATCGGGGTTAATATCGCGTGTTAGATAATTCACATCATTTAGGTTGAGCAACTAACACAGTTTGTAACATGCAATTCACCCCAGAAAACAGTAAAATAGTTTAAAGGTGGGTGAAGGGAACTCACAGTGCAAATAGTAGTCTCAGCTAAAGATAGTTTAACCAACGAAATCAGCTTTAATAGCACACATGCAAGTAAGGACTCAAATCAGCATCTAAGTCGGTAGTGGTTATAACTTGGACTTGGTCAGGAGTTTTCACCCCGGATTGAGTCTACAGGACACGGGTATGGTGATGGAGGTCAGGGTAGTATTAGTTTTCAGTTTGGCTTCCGGGCACCGGTTCGCGTGCCAGCCAATGTCAGTAGTTTAACGTGTTCGGAAAATGGTACGGGAATACCAATAATGCCAACATGTTGTTATTTAAGAATGATTAACTTTTCATTAAGGGAGTTTAGGTGTTTGGGGAGTCCAGGTTTGCCAATTTTGAGTTTCCGTTTCCACCGTCGAGGATTTCCCGAACTGGTGTTGGACACACCCCGAGTGTCCAATCCGCCCTGGAATCTCCCGGAATACTCCATGTGTTTCAATTATAGTATTTTTCGGGTTGGGTCAGTTCCCAGTTCCGGCAGGTTCGTTACACGGTAACTGCCGAAATTGATTTAAAATAACCTATTTTTAATCCCAAAAATTCCCATTTTATCTGTAATTTGAATAAAATTCTGAAAATTTTTATATAACTCACTAAAAATCTGTAAAATATGGGAAAATTTATGGGAATTTATTGTGGCATTTTACTTGTCTAAATAAATTATTTATAAAATCATATTTAACTACATAATTAACATTAATTACCATCATTGATCCAAGAATTCCCAAAAATTTCCTGGACATCCCTTATGTTTCCAGAAACGTCTCCAAAAATTTTTGATTTTTCCGATTTGTTTCGGTGCGTTTCCGGCTACCGAAAACTCGCAAAAACGCGGATTTTTAACCCATATCAAACTCAACCAATGGACTCCAAATTTTCCCACAACATTCCCCATATGTTCCTTAGTGTCTCTGTAAAATTTGGTGATTTATTGAATCCGTTTGTTATTTTTTTCAGAATTCTTTTGATAAAACAGTCAAAATTTCACCAAAAATCGTAGAAAATTCCAAAAATTCTGAAATTTTATGTGGGCCTTTCGGAAACTACCCTTCAATACCACACCAAATTTCAGCTCAATCCAAGTATCACGGACCAAGTTATAGCTAAACAATATTCTGCCTATACTAGTTTCGAGTTTCGGGTGATATACCTAGCGATTTCTTCGAGTCCGAGTATTTTTCTTGATTCCAGAAGTATGTATGGGCTATATTCAGTACCTACACATCAAGTACAATCCAAATATGCTAGAACTTAGATCAATCAAGCTTTAATTCATTGTTTTTCGGTTAATCGAATAGTTAGGCGATTTTTGTCGAATAAGTGTTGATTAGGGTATCAAACCCCAAAGATTTATAACCATGGCTGCCATATAACACCATGGTAATCATATGGTGTTCATTTTCAGCCCATAAACTTGTTTAAAACTCCAAATTTCATGGATTAAAATGGTTGTTCATGACCGAAATCAAGTTTACTCAAGAAACTAGGCTTAAAACCATAAAAAATAAGGTTGATACCTTTGATTTGTGACTTGTTCTTGATAAATCATCTGGGTTTTAGTAAGAATATGCAGAATTTTGGAGATAATTGTGTGAGAATTTAAAAGAAAACAAAAGAAAAAATATATATAACAAAGGGGGGTGGTGGCGGTTTGGGGTGGGCCCCCCTAGGCCACCTCGTGCCTCGTAAAACGCACTTAAAGATGATGTTTATCCTTCATTGAGTATTTAGGTTCGTTTGCGGGTCCCGGGTGCATTCTCGATTTGCGTGACGGACTCCGTTTCGCGCGTAATTAGTGTCGAAAGACTCGGTTTTAAAAATCATGCATAATCGTCTTGAAATCCAAACCAATTACGTTTTAATCATAAAAGACTCGTATTAGAGTGGTTTAAATGTTTTTAAGCTTGATCGATCGTTCCTTGCACGTTTAATTGCCTTATGTTATGCCTGAAACGAAGGCGTTTCCCTAACCGGGAAGCTGCTTCGTTTTGCATGCCCGACTTCTAATTGGCTTCAAACCTTATGTTACAGTCTATGGCACAAAACTAAGATGTTCCTGGAACTCGAAATTTTAAATAATGCTACTGATAACCTAATAATCGATGTCAAAGGTTTAGTGCGCTGTTAAATGGAAAGCTCCAGTTTAACACGTATTTAAAGTCTAAGGATACCAATTTCACATCATGGGTCCTTATTAGTGTCCTGTTAATCATAACGTGTTCTCAGATGCGTCTGAGACATAACAGATAGCAGTTAATCAAGCATATAAGTCACACATGTTTTTAGGGTTTTCGCGCAATTAAAGTGTTAAGTGTGCTTTACAGTTTTGGACCATTTAGGATGTACCTGGTTTCGTCGTGGGTGTCACAATTGAGCATGCGTCCCGGTGGGTGGGACAATCAAACGGGTATTCCTGAGAGGAATAAGTCTTTTCTGGGTAAAAACTGGAATGTTAGATAATACACTCATTTCCTATCACCTTAAGTCCCATCTTCTACCGAATAGTTACCTGAGAGGTAACGGGGTATTAGTTGATAGCGCTATTAGGCTTGGCAACCTCACACTGTACCTGAGAGGACGGGCATGAACTAATGACCTTAAATCACGACCAATGTTTTGATAGGGGCATTGGGGAAGGGCAAACAATCTGATGCCATCTTGCGGTACTCGAGTTATTATCAACAATTTTATTAAATTGAACTAAACACTTGGCAATTAACGTTTTCACAAAACTATGAACTCGCCAGCTTGTGCTGATACATTTGTTGCATGCTCGCAGGTCGTTAGATTCTTTGGACAAGGAACTTGCTGTCTGGGATTGCTGGAGTAGTCATGGGTCAAGCCTTTTGAGAAAACATGACAATACATTTGGTTTTCATAAATTGGTTTTGAAACATTGAATGATGACTTATCTTATGCTTCCGCTGAACATGTTAAACTTGAGTTATGTTTAAGAATGTTTTATCTTAATAAATGGAAACTTTATTTAATATGTCTTGATATTAGTTCAATGTGATTGGTGGCTGGATCCTGGTTTGTCACACGCCTAGCGGGGTTTTCGCATGTGGTATTTTGGGGGTGTGACACAGCTACAAGTCAGTATGATTGTAAAACACATCCACATAAACACATTATAAAACACATTTAACTTTGGGTTTCAGATGTGCCCAAATCCAGTATGATTGTAAAACACACCCACATAAACACATTGTAAAACACATTTATCGCTAATATTTAAACCTACCATAAACATAAGTACAAAAACACATTTATCGCTATTGAAATTTAAACCTTCCAACCTCTTTAAGTTGAAACACATACCTACGACTCCGGGGACTTTTGATCGGCTTCCGGTAACTGTTTCGGTGCTTTTCCATCCTTTCCAAAGTTTTCTGCTTTTTGAATCTCTTGCCTGTAACCAAGAAATCCCGTCAATGTCAAACACCAAACATAAGTAATCGCCTTGTAAAACACGTAGCACAATGACAGCTTGATCTTACGTATATAGAACAAGGTAAATCTCTTATCTTCATCCATGATTTTAGGTATCTTTGGTATGATTTTGGGGGTTTTCGAATGTGGGTTTAGAGAGAGGGAAATTCACGTGGAAATAGGAGTTGACATTGCCTGCCAGTTATTTGATTGATTTAAAACATGGTCATTGACAAAATTGCCCCTACTCTTTTAAGACAATCAATTAAATAAAGTCAAATATTACAAGATTGCCATTGATTTAATCTCAACCTTTAAACACACCCATTGGATGGCCCAGATAGCTTTCTATACTTTCTAGGAAAAAAACACACTTTTTGCAGGATCCCCACTCTCTCTATATACAGATATAGGTGCATATGTGTGAATATAACAACAACCGTACCCATCTCCATTTCTTCTTCTTTTGCGTTTCTTTTGGTGTACAACCCACACCTCAACCTCAAGCCCACAATTTCCCTTTCATTTAATTCTTTTACAATTTTCGGCCCACTTGTGCACTTCCCAAACCGCCCTGCTCCAATAAATCATGTTATATTATTTACGTAACATGCATTAGTATTTGGCTAGCTTAAAACTAAAACCCTAGGTTGCGACCTTGTGCTCTCCCCCTCTCTCTGCTGTCAACGTTAGCTTGAGGACCAAGGACTTCAAGATCTCGTCTCATTCAAGACCAACTCGGACTCCCTTGCATCGCTAGGTACCATGTCTTACCTTTTGGTCGATAGTTCAAGTAATACATGCATACTTTCAGTTATAAATTCCTTGTAACTTGGCTATGTTTTTAATATTCATGGTATGGTATCATTGTTTGTAATGTTACCAGTAGGGCTAGTTGATAAGGATCATGTAAATATGATGTATGTTTTTTTTTGTATAATCTTGAAGTAGGCTTGAATGATTCTTGACAAATTAATTGTTCATGCTTGATTAGCTTAGAGTTATTATGGCTGTGTAATTATGTAGTTATTGATGTTATGACGGCAACGTATTGTCACACCCCGACCACGTAAAACAACAAACCATGGCGGAAACGTTGGGGAGTGTTGTAACAGAATTATTGTTTCACAACCATGGATACAAAAAGTTTCATTTTATTGATTTATTAAGTAATGTATATTGTCTTTAAACCAACACAAACAAGTTACATATCGTCTATCATTGTTTTTATTTCACTAAGGCCATGTCTAGATCCTAAGTGAACACGCTTCCTAGCAATCAATGTCATGCAACACCACCTGAAACATATGCAAAAATAAAGTCAGCAAAGAAATGCTGGCGAGCTCATAGGTTTTATGAGAGTATCGGATTCATGGCTCGTTTATATGTTGCACTACCTCATTAGACTACAAGAGTCAAAAGTACAAACCTCGTTTTGAAAAGTGTATTGCAACATAATTAACCAACTCAAATCAAGTTGGTTATAGTTTATAAAATCTCGTAGCCATGATTCTTAACCCCAAAACATTTGTTTTAATAAACCATTTCGTAAAACACCTCGTAAAAACTCGTTAATAAAACTCGTATGGTTTATATCCTTTAGAAAACCTCGTTAGGTGACATCGTTTCGAAAATCGTTTCCCAAGTGAACTAAATAATGACACGAAATGTAATATGATAAGAGCACTTATATATAAGATGTACCAGTGGCGTATCTACCATGCTTTTATCATGCTACACCCGTCCCATTATCTAATCACTACCCAAAACCAATCGTTTATCTAATTCGTTTATCTCGTTTAAGTCGTATCAAATCGCTTAACTCGTCCCAAAATTGTTTTCGTTTTAACTGTGAAACTACTTTTGGTCGTCTCGCTAATAACAGTCAAACCTTCATGACTCGACTATCTCGAAACTCGTATTAACAAACCACCAAAGGGTAAGTTAACAATCATCAGATTCGGTCGTTACCTACATAACCCCCACACATAACCATGGGTGTAGTCTGATAACGGGATTTGTCAGATCCTATGGTACCATAACCTAATACTGGTCAGCTTGATCAATGCTAATGAATGTCATTCGTTATGTAACTACGTCCTACAAGTTTGTTCACATTATCGAAATCGTTATTAGTTTAATATAAACCATCTTAATCGTTTTTGAAACCATCGTTTAAATATCGAAATCGTTTAATACATATGAATCACCCCAAAACAATCGAAAATAGTAAAATAGGGGAACTATGTACTCACATTGAAGTGCAAAGTATCCTCAATCTAAATAACTCAACAAGCTTAATCAAACCAAGGAAACTCAAGCAACACCTAATAATCGAATCACTAGTAAATAAATCGACACCTAAATTGGAAGATCGGATAGAATGAGGTCTTGTAAACCGAATGAGTATTGGAACTCATGTGATATGGTTTAACAAAGCCTACATTCTAGGTCGGAACCTAATCTAAGTGCTTTCGACCCGTTATGACCCGTTTAGGTAGCTTACGCTACTTCAACGCGTCGTTCGCGTAAAACGCGTTCGAGACGTTTAACTAGTCCTATGACAAGTATTATATGCCATAACATGTTTAATTATGTTGCATAATCAGTTAAGTGACAAAAGTTTAGGTTACATATGCTTAAAATCCAATTATGCATTAAAAAGGCATTTTGGTAAATTACCTAAGGCATATAAACTACCTATCATACAACTACTTAAACTAGGTGACCATAAGGTATAACCTCGGAAGGTTATTCCTTATGCAACTATGGTCACTAATCATGCTTGGTCAGATCCTAATGATCGACCAAACGGGTCGAGTTCGAAAGTCTAAGCGGTGGTTTAGACCGCTTGACTTACGACTTTAAACAAGCACTAAACTAAAAGTGACGAGCTAAGCATGTTGGAACATGCTTAACTAAGTTAGAAAACAGGTTTTGATATCAAAACAAAGTGTTTTGATACCCAAGAGTAGTTTGGTTGCAAAATACGCATAAATGTGCATCTTGCCCGAAACAATGACTCGTCACTACGCCTAGTCAACGTGGTAATCAGTAGGTATAGTCACTAGGGACTATAACCATCGTGATTACGCTCACGTTACGAAGTTCAAACCAACTTTTCATTGACCTTTGACTGGTCAAAGCTGAAAGTCAAACACTGTTTGACTTTCTCGCTAGGAAAGCGATAAAAGAACGAAGGAAGCTTACAAAGGGTCCTTGCTAGGGAAAACTTGATCTAAATCACTCAAGTATGAAGCAAAGGCTCCAACTTAGAGTGTAATTCAGATCAAGGGTGAATGAAATGAGAAGATGGCATGGCTATTTATACTAGTTGATGAAGAACAAGATCATGACACTTGTTTATGTAACCTCCAAGCAAAAATCCTAGCCATACATGTGTTTGATGCAGATTAGAAGCCTTAGAGAGGTGTTAAGTTGGTTAACACACCAAGAAATTTGCTTAACAGCCCCTAAATTATCAAACAGTTGCTGAAAATTAAGTTTTCTAGAACTGGGCACTTTTAGGCGCCCCGCGTAAGCTGAGGGACAGGCTTACGCGGCCCGCCTAGTCCTCACAGTTCAGCAACAGTTTCAATGTTGACAGCTTTGGTCCCCGCATGTGTTTGAGCCCATTTTTGGCACTTTTAACACCCGTTAAGCCATTTTCAAGGCTCTACAAGGTCATTAAATTTAGAGGACTCAAAATATGCTCGGAAAACTCTCGGATGTCAGCTCGTTTGGTCGTACGGTCACGTTGTTTGGTTAATTACGACGAAACTCGAACGGACGCGAAAACGATCCAAATTAAGCGACGAATGGTATTTTTGCATGCCGATCACTAAAATAAAAATATTTTAGTGTGTACAAAAATTTTGGATGTCCAGATGTTGTCAGAACGTAAGATATGCGCGTAAATGCAAACTTACGTCGTTTTTGACACTTTTAGTCCCTGTAAGATCAAATAAGCATATTTTCGCACACCGAACCACTCAAAGCTTATTTCTAAGCTATGTTTAGGTTATTTATGGTATGTTTAGCTTATGATCAAGTTCTGGACTATACATTGTGTCACACCCCCAAAATACCACGTGCGGAAACCCCCGCGAGGCGTGTGACATACCAGGATCCAAGCCACCAATCACACTGAACTCATAAATATAATTAAATAAAACTTTCATTTATTAACATGAAGCGTTACAACCATTATATATCAGTCATTGTATACAACGGAAGCATAACTCGTTTGTTAAGTGTTTCGTAAACCAAAAGTACATAAACCATTAAGCTTGTATTGAGATTTCCATGTATCTCGACCCATGACCACTCCAGCCTTCGAGACAGCAAGTTCCAAATAATATAAGGATATAGACCTGCAAGGCATGTAACAATGAGTCAACAACAAAGTTGAGCGAGTTCATAGTTGGTGTTCATTTTAAAGTTGTTCCAAAAACCATAGGTTCATTCGTAAACCATGAGTTAACCAATTCCTTGTTTCCCAAACCATAACCATAACCAGTGGGGGCTACCCCATGTGAACCACTAGACCCGTTACCATATCAACCACTGACTGAAGTAAGTTGGTGCCCTAGCATCAATGTCTATCATTATTGACGTGCCCAGATCAATTAGTTCACGCCCGTCCTCTGCGGCACGATGTGAGGCTTGTCAAACCTAAATAGCGCTATCTAACTAATGACCCGCTCGCCATTGGCCCAGCGATTAAGTCGATATAAAAGGAGGGACTTCATGATAGAGTTTTTGGTCTAGTATCAGGGTTGTCACCCTTCAATAAAGAGGATGTGTTACGTGTCCCCAAACTAGGAGATCATGCAGGTTCCATGTTGTCACCCTTCAAAAAAGAGGATGTGGTACGTGCTCCAAACCAGGAGATCACGCAGTTTCCGATTTAATCCTTTACCCATTCCCAACCACCGGGAATCCCATGCCTTATAGATAGTGTGCACTCACCTTGGTTTGCTCGGTAAGATTAGCTATGTTTTACAGTTGATCAATCAAACCCTATCGTGGTTACCAAAGACAGTTAGTTTCATGGATTCACAATTCACGTATCTAGTCACACGTAACAACCAAACATATATAACGTCACATATGTCATACAAGCATCCGGGTGATAGTACATTTACGGTACAAGTTCATGTCGCAAATTCACACGTCACATGTTACATAACAACTAACACCTCATTGTACTATTCGTAATGTGCACCACAAAATGATATATATATATATATATATATACATACATATAAATCTACATCAACTTAAACAGTTTGCCATCCAATATGATTACAACAGGGTTATGTACTCGTATCCACAAAACCCACATCCCCATGTTCATAGATTGCCAACTCATATAACAATGGTATGCACCCAACATATACTTATTTCCTAAACAAATGCTGCATATGCAAGACAACTACAAATAATTGGCCCAAGTTACAGGAACACATCAGCCCATTATATTAATTAGATTAGGTTAATTGTTAAGTCCCAGCTCCTTAAAACCCAACCGTGCTAGCCCAAGTGTACCCAGCCACCACCCCAAGTGATTGCTTGTGTGTGCGGCCCCAGCCCGCACCGGTTGTTTTACCTGAGCGGCCCATCTGTCAAACGAGCCCAATACCAGATCATGTATTATTGTGTTACCCCTTTTAGACCAAATATCTCTCCTTATTCCATTGATTATTAACCCCCAAGTAGTTCATAGTTTCTTTCTAAAATAATTATATGCACATTAGCAGACAACTATGGCCCCTTTAACAAATGGTTCGGCTAGTAGGCAACATGTACTCCAATCATTGGTTTAACCTTATTTGCATTAGGACTTAAATAACATCCTAGAGCACATGATAATTTGCTTTATAATAATCATGTAATCATTACATATAAACATGCAAAGTCTAATTATATGCCACGTTTCATATTAATCCACTTTCATCGGTTTCCATGCAACACATATGAAGAGATCGATTTCAATACAACACATATTCAAAGATTATCACCGCTAAATCAATTATATACAATCAAGTTCAAAACAACATCAAAGGTCACCAACATCTTAAACCATTTCCCTCCATTCAAAACAGATTATGATCATCGATTATTCATCATTAACATATTCTAATTATTTTGTTTATAATACACAAGTATATCCAAGGTTTATTATCATATGTTCATGAAAATACGAATACACATAATATCACATATGAGCATGATTCATGTCAACATCAAGAACAACAAACAGGTTCACAATAAAGATTACTAACCGAAGTCAAGAATACAGATTGAAAGGCTTCGATGAAGAGGGGGGGTCTCCTGTTGCCGTACGTGGAGTATGAAGGGGAAGTAGGGTTTGCAAAAGAATTGTGAAGTCTTATGATTGTTGTATGTAATTATGAGAGAGGAAAGGTGGGCTCAGTTGGGCTTGTGTAATTCGGGCCTATAGAATTAGGAGATATTGCATATGGGCCGATAGAAGTAGGAGTAATGATAGTTTAAAACAAGTGACTGTGTGTGGCCCAAATAATTGCCGTGTATATGCGGCCCAACACAGGTGGCCCAATCTACAATCCATCATTCCCATCTATACCTTGGTTTAACAAGTTATTATCATAGCGTTTAATTATCATCGTGTTAAACAACTAACAAAGTAGGAACGTGGTAAAAAAAAAAGAATTAAAATAAGTCAAGATCACAAGACTGAAAAGCACACCATGAAAGTTCGGGTTGTCACATCATCCCCAACTTGAAAGAAATTTCGTCCCGAAATTTGACAAGTAAGCACAGAGGAGTGAAGTGATAAGTCAAGATTGTTGCGGATTTTGCTCAGGTGCCACATCATCCCCAACTTGAAATGGAATTTCATCCCGAAATTCACCAGTAGTACCAGAATTAGATTGATCATCAGGAAAAATTGAGGATATTTAATTTCCATCTGATCCTCGCTTTCCCACGTGAACTCTAGTCCACGTCTTGAGTTTCAACGAACACTCATGATTGAAATTCGACTAAGGTAACGAACCTTGACTTCCTGGTCAATGCGTTTGATAAATTCCTCCAGTAAAGGTATCACACGTGTTTCATCAGACAACCACTGCCTTAGATCCAAAACATATATGACATCGCGTACATTACCCGATTCGTCGGGTAACTCGAGTTTGTAGGTTACGCTACCGATTCTTCCCATACTGTTGAATGGTCCATCGTGACGTCAGTTAAGCTCGCCATGCTTCCCAAGCATTCCACACCCTCCCAAGGTGAGACTTTCAACACGATACGATCGCCTACAGTGATCTTCCAGCGTTTCCCAAGTTTATCAGCTTTCCTGACGGTCACGCGTTGCCGCCAATCGACTCCCGATCCAAACAACCTTCCCAAGAGTTTCGAGTACCAGTCCTGGACCAGTAATTAAGTTGTCAGACATCTCAGTCTAACAAGAAGGTTGGCATTATTGTCTATGTAATGCCTCAACAGAGCTATCTGGTTACCAAAATGATAACTGCCGTAGTAGTACTCAACCATAAGTAGGAGTCCTTCAAATTTGCACCAAAGCCAGTCACACACATGCTCGCAGCATGTCTTCGAGTGCTAGGAGAGTTCGTTCTCTCTGATCGTTTGTCCAATGGCGATAAGCAATGCTCTGGTCCTGACGTGAGCCAAGGGTGTTGTGTATTGCCTGACATAAATCATACATAGATCAAATTCAGAGGTAACAGGAGTTGGCAACTCGTGCCCAAATAGCCGCCTCCCTCAGAGGAATGCTCACAAGCTGTGAAGACTCGTCAGTTCACAAGGGTGTACTGGTTACATGAGACAGTCACGATCACCCAGGTGATATTGCTTCTATTTCGGGTTGTAAGTAGACTAGCGATAAGATCCATGATAGTCTGTTCTCATTCTCATAAGGGTGTTGCTGGTTGCTGATGCTCCATCTTAACTTTCCCACAAGTCAAACATCATTCACGCACATTACCAGGTGGGCCTTCACACCCGATCACCAATGCAAGATCTATGGATCCTAATATCTCTCATCATAACCCAGACGAGCAGAGTATCGAGGCCGGTGTGCTTTGTTCAACACAAGTTTCCCTACCGTTGCCATATAATGAGACCCACATTCGTTCCATGAGGTAGCGAATATCGTCCGACTTGTCAATGGTTGCTTGTCCATGCCCCACATGGGTGTAACTTGCAAATTATGTTCCTTCAGTTCTCCGGTTGAACAGAGCGAGTCTGATCAAGTAAGTTGGAGTTGATAATGAGTTGCATAGCTCGTGCACGTTCAGGTTTCATAGTCGCACTCAATCCAAAGTTCCATCCAGCGGTGTCATTGGTTGCTTTAGCTCTTTCGATCATCGATACACGGGAGGCCCTTGTGATCGGTCTAGGTAATGCATTTGGTACCGCCCAAGTAATGACCCCAATTAAATCTAAAGCCATGGTTTCCACCCCCAGGTTGCGACGCGTGTAAATCTTCTTGTAAACCCACCGAGTAAGTTATTACTTTCTTCGTGTTGCGTCGGCGTGTAACTGGAACTCTGACTCAAACCGTCATGGTATACCACCAAGTCACCTGTACCCTCGGGTAAAGACGATGCTCAGTGCATTGTAAAGTTGAACTCTAAAAGCTAAAAAGACGTTCTCCTGTTTTGTCTTCCATAAACACAGCACCCTGGTGTGCTAAAGAGGTTTAAACTGCGCGATCTTTGAAAAATCGGTGATGAATCTACGATAGTATCCATCGAAACCAAGAAATCACTGCATCCCTGAAGGAATCCTTGGGGTCGACCAGTTTCTAGCAAAATGGATCCTAGCAAGATCCACGTGTATTCCTACTTCGTTGGTTACGTGATCAAATGCATCTCTCGAATCTAGATGTTACACTAAACAAGACTTCGCACGTAATGGCTCCTCCCTCAGGAGCCCTAAAATAAGATACAGATGTCGTCTATGCTGTTCCTTTCCCCTGTAAATGATTCAACACGTTGTCAATAAGCATAGTCGATTCATGTGATCCATGCAGCTGCCGGTGTGATGATTAGCCCATAGGTTTTGGAATACAACATCGCAATGGCCACCCTGCGTCTGATATGCCGTTGTAGGAACATTCTCCCCTCTGGACTCCCATCTGATGACAGTTCATTCGTTAGTTATTCATCGAATGGAAGCTTTACCCTCGCACCGGTAGACAGGTTGCCAATCCATGATCGAGGCAAACGGTTCTTAATTGTCTCCTTGTTAAGTTCTGGATAATCAGTACACATACGAAAAGGCTTATCTTCACGGATATAACTGGGGCTGCCCTAAGAGAAAAGCTAGGTCCGACAAACTCCTGTCCAGTATTTCCTGTAGTTGATTAAACAGTTCTTGCAACCCTCCTGTGCAAGATGGTACAATGTATGAGTATTCAGAGTTGCCTCTATCGTGAGGTCAACTGAGATTCCGACTAACAGTTATGTAAGTAAACCTGAAATTTTCCCGAGTAGCACACCGAGAGGAGTCACGTGCAATTGGTGGATCTCTAATCCTATTTTCCTTAGCCTGACAATCAGAAATGGTTGCTAACATAGTGGGGTAATCCCTCCGTAGAAACTTCTGGGCTTTCATTGCAGAATTGATGCTAACCTTTACACAACTCTGGTACTTTGGAACAGATGACGATTCTCCACTAGGGAGAGGGGTACGCAAAGCTTTCTTCTCGCAGGGTATATCTGCGTGATGTATGAATAACCAATCCATACCAACTACTGCATCAAATTATCTAGGATAACAGAAAGAAGGTTGACGTTGAACACTTGTCCCACAAGATTGAGTTTACATCCCAATGAACATATGAGTTTCATTTGACTTGCCACCAGTTGTTGCCACCACAGGTTCGGTTTCAAGAAGCATTAGGGTTAACCAAAACAGGGCTACTTATACAAGTTACCATGCTGCTATTATGCCTGGCGTTACCTATGCCAATCCTAAATGCCCTTCCGTAAGCATCATTTCCAGTGTTGTTGTGTTCGTTGCGAGAATTCCTAGTACCGTCTTTGTTCCCTTGGATGTTGGCACTTTGACTTAACACAGTCAATCCTTATTGAGGTCAACTTCGTTTCCATACTGTAAGCTATGATTACGAGTTCCTTGACATTGCCATGACCATTGCCTCTACTGCCGTTGCTTAAAACAAGGCCCTACGATCTTTCAACAATAGGGTCATTCTTGTCCCATTCCGTGTCGCGTCCTAAGGCACTACTCACTGCGTGGGAAGTTACACATTCCATGTCCCAATTGATTCGTAAGAGTCGACTCCCATAAGTCGCTTACTAGGGTTAAGGATTCGGTTGAGGTCAATCTATTGGAGTTCGTTGCTGGTAATCAGGTTCGTTCTAATACTGAGGTTGGTAAGGCACTACGCTCATCCTCTTGCCCATCGTTCTTGCAAGTTGACTGAGTAATACACGATATGTTTCCAGAATGTTGCAGAAGTGGTCGCACTCCGGGGTTTAAGACGTCGGTACATTGAGTTCCAACCAATGAAAAGGAGTGAAAAGGTATCGTCCAATCATTCGACGCTGCGACATCCAACTCAGGGTTGTTCGTACAAGCACCTAACATACTACACAGTTCGCTAGGCGTTCAGATGGGCATTCAGGTAATACTCGATAGCATCGATATTCGTAAGGATTCAGAGTGGAGTGAAAAGATCACGTTCGAGTAAGAGGCAATCACTGCTATGACCCTTATAGACTGTTATGTTCACCTCGATCAAATAACAGAACGGAACCCCTTTTTCACTTGTTAAGCCTCACTGGGACTCGCATGCACCCCACATTATTATTATGTGTGCACCCACAATAATATTGCGATTTGCATGCTCATCTCAGCTCCTCTTAACTCATGTCAAATGGTTCCTCAAACTCGAGTAGCAACGAAGAGCATCACTAAGCGCAAGTCATGAATGTTTAGGGAGGTACCACCCTAACAGTCACATAACACATGCAAGTAAGACATGAATTCATACTGTTGTGCTAAACGTGCAATCACATGTAATATCATATGTAAGTGTTCACTAGTTGTGCAGTACAATGAGCATACGAGAAACGAACCTTGCTATTTGGAGCTGAGTGTCATGGTCGTATTCACGTTTTCAGAACTGTTCGGTTATAGTCTGGTTTTACAAAAATGTTTTCCCTTTTTAAAACCAAGTTCACTATAACCAATGGCTCTGATACCAATCTGTCACATCCCCAAAATACCACGTGCGGAAACCCCTGCGAGGCGTGTGACATACCAGGATCCAAGCCACCAATCACACTGAACTCATAAATATAATTAAATAAAACTTTCATTTATTAACATGAAGCGTTACAACCGTTATATATCAGTCATTGTATATAGCGGAAGCATAACTCGTTTGTTAAGTGTTTCGTAAACCAAGAGTACATAAACCATTAAGCTTGTATTGAGATTTCCATGTATCTCGACCCATGACCACTCCAGCCTCCCAGACAGCAAGTTCCAAATAATATAAGCATATAGACCTACAAGGCATGTAACAACGAGTCAACAACAAAGTTGAGCGAGTTCACAGTTGGTGTTCATTTTAAAGTTATTCCAAAAACCATAAGTTCATTCGTAAACCATGAGTTAACCAATTCCTTGTTTCCCAAACCATAACCATAACCAGTGGGGGCTACCCTATGTGAACCACTAGACCCGTTACCATATCGACCACTGACTGAAGTAAGTTGGTGCCCTAGCGTCAATGTCTATCATCATTGACGTGCCCAGATCCATTAGTTCACGCCTGTCCTCTGCGGCACGGTGTAAGGCTTGTCAAACCTAAATAGCGCTATCTAACTAATGACCCGCTCGCCATTGGCCCGGCGATTAAGTCGATATAAAAGGAGGGACTTCATGATAGAGTTTTTGGTCTAGTATCAGCGTTGTCACCCTTCAATAAAGAGGATGTGGTACGTGTCCCCAAACCAGGAGATCACGCAGGTTCCGTGTTGTCACCCTTCAATAAAGAGGATGTGGTACGTGCTCCAAACCAGGAGATCACGCAGTTTCCGATTTAATCCTTTAACCATTCCCACCACCGGGAATCCCATGCCTTATAGATAGTGTGAACTCACCTTGGTTTGCTCGGTAAGATTAACTACATTTTACAGTTGATCAATCAAACCCTATCGTGGTTACCAAAGACAGTCAGTTTCATGAATTCACAATTCACGTATCTAGTCACACGTAACAACCAAACATATATAACGTCACATATGTCATACAAGCATCCGGGTGATAGTACATTTATGATAGAAGTTCATGTCGCAAATTCACACGTCACATGTTACATAACAACTAACACCTCATTGTACTATTCGTAATGTGCACCACAAAATGATATATATATATACATATATATATCTACATCAACTTAAACAGTTTGCCATCCAATATGATTACAACAGGGTTATGTACTCGTATCCACAAAACCCACATCCCCATGTTCATAGATTGCAACTCATATAACAATGGTATGCACCCAACATATACTTATTTCCTAAACAAATGCTGTATATGCAAGACACCTACAAATAATTGGCCCAAGTTACAGGAACACATCAGCCCATTATATTAATTAGATTAGGTTAATTGTTAAGTCCCAGCCCCTTAAAACCCAACTGTGCGAGCCCAAGTGTACTCAGCCACCACCCCAAGTGATTGCTTGTGTGTGCGGCCCCAGCCCGCACCGGTTGTTTTACCTGCGTGACCCATCTGCCAAACGAGCCCAATACCAGATCATGTATTGTTGTGTTACCCCTTCTAGCCCAAATATCTCTCCTTATTCCATTGATTATTAACCCCAAAGTAGTTCATAGTTTCTTTCTAAAATAGTTATATGCACATTAGCAGACAACTATGGCCCCTTTAACAAATGGTTCGGCTAGTAGGCAACATGTACTCCAATAATTGGTTTAACCTTATTTGCATGATGACTTAAATAACATCCTAGAGCACATGATAATTTGCTTTATAATAATCATGTAATCATTAGAGAGGAAAGGTGGGCTCAGTTGGGCTTGTGTAATTCGGGCCTATAGAATTAGGAGATATTGCATATGGGCCGATAGAAGTAGGAGTAATGATAGTTTAAAACAAGTGAGTGTGTGTGTGGCCCAAATAATTGTCATGTATATGCGGCCCAACACAGGTGGCCCAATCTACAATCCATCATTCCCATCTATACCTTGGTTTAACAAGTTATTATCATAGCGTTTAATTATCATCGTGTTAAACAACTTAAAAAGTAGGAACGTGGTAAAAAAAAGAATTAAAATAAGTCAAGATCACAAGACTGAAAAGCACACCATGAAAGTTTGGGTTGTCACACGTTGCCTTACGAAATGGCAGACTTTTGCAGTTTGACGCAAATAGTCGCTGTGAGCGAATAAACTTGATTTCAACACACCAAACCATCCAAAACTTATTTCTAAGTTATGTAAAGGTTATTTAAAGTATGTTAAGCCTATTTCACTATTTCGGAGTATTTTTCATGTTAAACTGGCCGCGTTTACGCACTAGTTTGCGTATAACTTTCCGGAAAGTGATTTAAAGCTTGAAATCGGAATCGGATCAAATCGTAAAATCATCAAACACAAATACACACATAATAACACAAAAACACATTGTTTTATTTATAATTAACATTGTTTTACATTGTACATCGATTACAGATCAAGGTTGTCACAGTCTCCCTTACTTTAGGAAATTTCATCCCGAAATTTTAACTAGAGGAAACTTGTGAGAACAATTGCGGATATTTCGCCTTCATTTGGTGCTCACGTTCCCAAGTAAACTCTGGGCCACGTTTGGATTCCCAGCGAACCTTGACCAATCAAATCTGTTTGTTCTTTAACTGTTTGAATGTACGGTCCACTATCTCCACAGGTTTCTCGACAAAGTGCATTGTTTCATTAACTTGGATTTCGTCGAGTGGAATGTGAAGATCAGCGTCAGCTAAACACTTTCACAAGTTGGACACGTGGAAAGTCGGATGACTATTTCCAAGCTCTGGAGGTAGCTCTAGTCGATAGGCAACCTTTCCAACTCTTTCAACAATCTTAAATGGTCTAACATATCGAGGTGCAAGTTTTCATTTCTTTCCAAATCTCACCACTCCCTTCCAAGGTGACACCTTGAGTAGGACGTGGTCTCCGACTTGAAATTCCAAGGGCTTGCGTCACATATCCACGTAACTCTTTTGACGGCTTCTAGCTATCACAAGATTATCGCGAATTTTCTTGATTTTATCTATTGTTTCTAGAATGAGCTCAGGTCCAGTAAGCTGAGCTTCACCGATCTCATTCCAACAGACAGGTGAACGACACTTTCAACCGTAGAGAGCTTCGAATGGTGCCATATTGATGCTAGCATGATAACTATTGTTGTAAGAGAACTCGATCAATGGCAGATGAGAATCCCAATTACCACCAAAGTCAATCACGCATGCTCTAAGCATATCTTCCAAAGTTTGAATCGTCCTCTCAGATTGTCCATCTGTTTGGGGATGATAAGCTATGCTTAGATTTAGTTGGGGTCCCATAGCAGATTGCATGGCCTTCCAAAAATGAGATGAAAATCGAGCATCACGATTGGATATGATATCCAAAGGGACACCATGTCGAGATACAATCTCATCAACATAAATCTTTGCAAGTTTATCAGCAGATAGATCCTCGCGAATCAGAATAAAATGAGCTGACTTCTTTAAACGATCGATAACAACCGAAATAGCATCGTGACCTTTAGATGTACGCGGTAATTTAGTGATGATATCCATCGCAATGTTCTCCCACTTCCAAACTGGTATTTCTGGTTGTACAAGCAAACCAGAAGGTCGTTGATATTCAGCCTTGACTTTGAGATAAGTTAGGCATTTCGATACATACAAGGCAACACTCTTCTTCATACCAGGCCACCAGTACTGAGTACGAAGATCCTTGTACATTTTATCAGCACCAGGATGGATAGAATATCGGGACTTGTCAGATTAGTCCATTACCAAGGTGCGAAGGTTGTCTTGTTTCAGAATCCACAAACGATCCTTGAAATAGAGTAAACCATCGTCCTTCCCTTCGAGTTTAAGCTCAAGTTGACGTGGTAATTCCTTACCCATCAAATTTTGTGAAACACATGACTGTTGAGCTTGAAGAACACGAGTTTGAATATCAGATAGAGTTCGAACATAATGAAGCTTAACTCGCTCCTTTCGACTAAGTGCATCGGCTACGACATTCGCCTTACCAGGATGGTAGCGAATCTCGCAATCATAGTCGTTTAAGAGTTCAACCCAACGTCGTTGCCTCATGTTCAGCTCCTTCTGATTAAGAATATGCTGGAGACTTTTGTGGTATGTGAAAACCACACACTTCGTGCCATAAAGATAGTGTCTCCAGATTTTAAGAGCGAAAACCACAGCTCCCAACTCAAGATCATGAGTCGTGTAGTTCTTCTTGTGAACTTTCAATTGTCTTGACGCATATGCAAAAACTTTGCCTCGTTGCATAAGAACACAACCAAGGCCTAAGTTGGATGCATCACAGTAGACAATGAAATCATCATTTCCTTCAGGAAGAGATAAGATAGGAGCATCACATAGCTTCTGTTTCAGCGTTTAGAACGCTTCTTCTTGTTTGGGTCCCCACTCAAAAGGCTTATTCTTCTTAGTCAAAGCAGTGAGTGGAACCGCGATCTTTGAGAAATTCGAAATAAATCGACGATAATTTCCAGCAAGACCAAGAAAAGATCGAATCTCTGTAGGTGTTGTCGGTGTATTCCAATCCTTAATAGCAGTTATTTTGGATGGATCCACATGAATACCTTGCTCGTTGACAATATATCCCAAAAACTGAATTTCTTTAAGCCAAAATTCACACTTGGAGAATTTAGCAAAAAGTTGTTCCTTCTTCAGGAGTTCTAATGTCAAATGAAGGTGTTGCTTGTGATCGGCTCAAGACTTCGAATAAATGAGAATATCGTCGATGAACACAATGATGAACTTGTCTAAATAAGGTTTACAGACCCTATTCATTAAGTCCATGAAAATAGCTGGGGCATTTGTCAAACCAAAAGGCATGACAGTAAATTCGTAGTGCCCATATCTCGTACGGAATGCAATTTTGGGAATATCTTCTTCGAATACACGAAGCTGATGATACCCATAACGAAGATCGAACTTAGAAAAACAGGTAGCACCTTGCAGCTGATCAAAGAGATCATCAATTCGGGGTAGGGGATATCGATTCTTGATGGTAAGCTTATTAAGCTCATGATAATCGATACACATTCGAAAAGATCCATCTTTCTATTTCACAAAGAGGACAGGAGCACCCCAAGGTGAATAACTCGGTCGGATGAATCCCTTATCAGATAACTCTTGAAGCTGTTTCGATAACTCTTGCATCTCTGACGGTGCAAGACGATAAGGTGCTTTCGCAATCGGGTTAGCATTGGGTACAAGGTCAATATGAAACTCGACTTGACGAACTGGAGGCAAACCAGGCAGTTCATCAGGAAACACCTTTGGATAATCCCGAACAATCGGAATATCCTGAATACTCTTACTCTTGCCTTTCTCCTCGGTGACATGTGCCAGAAAAGCAACATATCCTTTTCGTAAATAACTTCGGGCTTTCGTACATGACATGAGTTTCAAACCAACAGATGGTTTCTCGCCACGAACTTCCAGAACATCTCCAGACGAAAGAGGAATACGAACGACCTTATCGAAACAAACCAACTCAGCATGATGTTTGGTTAACCAATCCATCCCCACGATAATGTCGAAACTCCCAAGTTGCATCAGTATGAGGTCAATAGGAAAAAGATGGTTATTGAGGTTCAATTGACAACCACGAAGAACAGAATCAAGTACGAGTGGTTTACCAGTAGCAACCTCGACAGATAAGGGTTTCCTCAGTTTAGTTCTAGGTATCGCAAGTAAAGGCTCAATAGATAATGAAACAAAACTCCTATCGGCACCAGAATCGAAATGAACAGATGCAAGTTAATTGTTAACAAGGAACGTACCGTTAACAACCTCCTTGTCTGACCTCGCCTCATTCACATTCAGATTGAATGCTCGTCCACGAGTGGGATTCATATTCGCGATTGCGTTTGGATTCGCATTTGCATTTACCAACCTCGGGCAGTTGTTGTGAAAATGACCCATTTCTTCGTAATTAAAACACGAACCAGGTGGGAATCTCGCAGCATTCCCTTGTGTTGGGATTGAACCCTGCCAGAGGAACAGATAATGAAAGCCAAAACCGGATCATGACAGTGGATTCACAATAAGCAGCAGTTTACACTAAGTCTTCTCCCTTGAAAGTGATTATAACATCTGATGGTCTTACATCCACTGCCCGGATACAACTACTGCTGTTCTTCAGAACTACTGAAGAAGCACAGAAGACTGCTGAGAACTAAGCACTGCTGGTACAATCTACTGGTGACAAAGCACTGCCCAATCAAGGACTGATCAACCTTGAGGAAAGCAATGACATAAAGAGATGTTGGGATTGAACCCTACCAGAGGAACAGATAATGAAAGCCAAAACCGGTTCACAATAGTGGATTCACAATAAGCAGATGTTTACATTAAGCTTTCCCCTTGACAGTGGTTATCTAACAGCTGATATACTTTAAGTACTGCTCAGAAGAACAACTGATGAACCAAACACTGATGAAACGCTAAAGACTGCTAAAGACAAACACTGACGCTCTATCTACTGCTGTCCTCAGAGTACTGCTGAAGACACAAGCACTGCCTATTCAAGGACTGATCACCTTTGAAGAAAGCACTAATGCTCAACATCAGTGCTTAGGCTACAACAGTGGAAAGTGAATCAGTAGTTTACCCATGTTTTGTATTTCATTATCAATCAGTTGTTAGACATCAGTAGTTTGTATAGAACAATGTTTACAGGTTGTTAGGTCATTAGATGTCACTTTCTTGGTGACGTCAGCTGAGATACATCAGTGGTTTGGTTTGCCTATATATTTAACAGTACCATGTACTGTTATATTTGATTCGTTTTGAGAGAGTTGTTCTCCTCAATTCAATCCTTTCATCTTGTGCAATCCAACCTTGGGGTATCAGGCTGAGGGGGAGTTTAGTATGTAAACTTGCATTGTAATCTTTTGCTTTGAATTGTAATCTTTCGACTCTATGAAAAGCAATTGTTTATCAAACTATAATCTCCTTTGATTATGTCTACAAAGCTTGTTTTCACTTCCGTTGCACTTAAATTTCTATTCATTTCTGTTTGATTTGTCCAAATTATACAAACTAACACAATCACGAGAGCCTCAGATCCTAACAATTGGTATAAGAGCCTGGACAGTCAATTTCGATTTAACAGTCAAATTGACATAACAGTTCGGCTCAAAATTCTTTGATACTAAGGTTGGTTGTATTCAGTTGAAAAACAGAGTAACGGGTGATAACACTTAAAGTTGTTATTCAAATACTCTGTAAAACAACCAAGATGTCATATGACACACAAATCTCACACAACAAGTGATATCATGCACAAGTCACTCATAGTTTTCAGATCTGAAAACGTATCTGTTAAACTATGGTATTATCTCTTCTTTTCAAAATTGATTTCAATTGTTGTTATGACGTTTGTGATGTTATCATTATATTAAATGTTAAAGTATGAACCTCGGATTAACAAAAGCCTATGTTCATAAAAACATTAGTGTTTTTGCTAACGTAAAAAGAGGGAAAGTAAAACTTTAGTCATTTAGATCTTATGTGTTGAAAAACAGGTTGAGATCCTCAAAAGGAATAAATCAACTCTGTTGAAAATACATCAAACCAGGGGTCAACATAGTCCGTATCATATGTAATGAGAGATTGGTTCAAGATTTATACAAATATGACCAAATGTCTCAAAACATTACTGCAAAATGATATTGGATTAAGGCTTCTCTCAACAAAGACCTCCCAGTAAGAAATTCATTACTTATAAATGGGAAGGGTAAAAAGGGAAGTAGAAAATTCACAAAAACTCAGAAGTGTGTTTATCTCAAAACTTTTGAAGTCAGAAGAAAAGAGTATAAACATAAAACGCTTAAGAGTCAAAGTTCGGGGTAATAATGGTCATTAAGCAACTGTGTGCATTCATCTGTTCAGGAAAAGGTTCAGGTAAAAATGGTAATTCCGGTGAATGAACTTCAAGAGGAATAGACAAATCTTCAAAATCATCACATGGTAACGAGATCTATAACAGGATCTTCAAAACTCATGTGTCCTTGTGTCTTCATGTTTGCAATCAACTGATAAGAAAATGGTACCAAACAGTGGTCAAAATGTATTCAAAATTTCCTACCACTGCTGTCAAACCACTGACCATTTTCATAAACTTAAGAATGATATGATTACGTATTTTATTAAAAATATACCAGATCCTTTTTGATGCTGTTCTCAGAAAAGCCTTTAACCATTTTTTTTTACAAAGGATTTTCTCAAATAACCAGGATATATTGTTCGGTTTTTTTAATAATATATTTTGAACTTTTGCTTGTTTTTGTTGGCAATAGTTTCAGTTACCTATCAGGATATAGTACCTTATTTTTGTTGGTGTTATTGTCCTCTTAAATGGGTCAAAGGGAAATGGTACATATGTCAAGGTCATGTCATACTCAGGTTTGTTTTAAACACTAATCAAAGGTTGATTGCCAAACAGTGCTTAAACTACTGGGACACTCATGTTTTAATTTGATATTAAACGAAAATGAGTTGCCTTTACAAAAAGTTTTCATCATCCGGGGTACTAACCACTGTCAGAAATTCGTAAAATCTTAGAAATGTGAAAATGACATGTGGCAAAACCTTGAATGAAAATTTCTTTAAAAGTTGCTGACATAATGGGCTTTCAAATCATTATCATTATCTCACCCCTAAACACTGCTTTGATCAAACATCTGTTCTCTAACTACTGTCCACCGCTGAACTCAACCACTGTTCTTCCATCTTCATTGTAAGCACTGATATTCAAAATCTGCGTTACAACCACTGATATGCTATCCACTGATAGTAAAATCTCCCACTGCCCTCATTTTGACTGTTGTAACCACTGATACTTGCTTCATCAGTGGTTTCCGAAACAACTGTCCTCCATAATTCATCTCTTCATCATCTGTTGACACGTGGTCAGTTTTTAGCCTTCAGAATATAATAACCGCTGCCACATCAGCGGTCATTTTTTTTCCTTAATAAAACCCTGATCAAAACCCCAAACAGGGTTTTTACACTGTCGAATTGAATTCCAAAATTCTCTTCTCAAAGCAGTTTCCAACTTTCCATCCCAAATCACTCTTCGTTCTCCTTCGCAAAAATGACAAAATCAAAATCAAAGTCAAAATCAAAATCATCTTCATCTTCATCACCCAAAGAAGCCACACAAATGGCCACTGAAATACCATACAAATCTCCTCATAACTATGTGGATTTACTCATAAAACCCACAAACAACCACACCTTCGATTCCATCATTGACACCTTATCTGAATCAAAGTACAAAACTTTGATAACAGCAGACACTCCCATTTATCTGCAAACCCAGAGAGAGTTTTGGAAAAAGGCGACGCTTGAAAAACAAGACGATAAAGTTATAGCCATTAACTCCTCGATACAGGGTAAAGTGATTCAAATCACTCCGCAATCAATCTCAGAAGTCTTCAAACTCGATGATCAGAAAGGTAAAACTTCCTTTGATAAAAACGAGTTAAAAGCTGATTTTCTGAAAAGGGGATATGCAGAACAATCAAAGGTAGATACCTTACTTAAAGGTTATTTCCCTTCTGCACCAAGGTTCTTATTTCACACACTTTTGATGTGTGTTTCAAATAAAACAACAGCGTTTAACAAAATACCATTAAAGATTCAATGTCTGGGATATGCTATTTTGAAAAATGAAAATTACAATTATTCCCAGGAGATCTTTAATGACTTGGTGAAAAATGTTGACAACAAAGCATTTTTACTTTTTCCGAGATTTTTAAGCTATTATTTTAAACAAAAATTTGAAAAAGAAAATGAAAATTTGCTCAAACAGGGTGCCTATTTTCAAATAAAAGGGTTAACAACTGAAACATTTTCTAGAATGATGGCACCAATAAAAACAAAAGCAGAGGTGCCTGAGCAGATTTTAGCAGTTACCACTGCTCCTCAGACATCTGCTGTTGAGCCCACTGCTCCAGGTGATCATAGCAGCACTACCACTGCTTTGAAACCCACACCTGCCACCACCAAAAAGACCAAAAAGAAAACATCCAGAAAACCCACCAAACCCAAAACAAAGGCAACTCTGGAAGATGAGATCTCAGAGCAAATGCCTGTGACAACACAAATGTCACCACAAACCACTACTGCTACTTCCTCACAATAGTTGGTAGAAAGATCTCCACCATTGCCTCTAACTCCTCATGCATCCTCACAAAAGGATCAGGTTGTAAGCACAGGGACCCCACAATATGAAGCTCTGGACCCAATCGGATCCATCTTCCTCAGTCCTGATCCCAAGGACATGTCTCTTTCAACACCCATACCCTCACCAATCATAATGCCACAATCAATAATACCCTTGTTGCATGCAGTTACTATAGATCAGACACAAACCAGCTCCTCTCTATCACCTGTCATTGAGAGTATACTCCCACAAGTGACTGGGTCTGATGCTACTACTCCTGCTATCCCAACAACAATTGAGGATGTTACACCCCCTGAGTTACAAGTAACTCTCGGTGGTAGTTCAAGTGGAGCAGCAACTACAACTGATGGATCAACAGATCTTCAGTTGGACAGTTGTTTCATTAGTAAGACTCCCTTGAAGGCAATTTCTTCAATAGCACCTCTGAAAACCACCAGTGAATTTGTTATGCCCACTGGTACCTTTACAAGGTTAACAAGTGCTGTAGGAAGAAGTCCCCAGTACCAAGAATAAGGGGCATCAATGAATGAATTTTGGGATTCCGTTCCTAAGTCATACATTGGTAAAACCACTGCTGGTGGGGATTCAGATGATCCCATTAACTCAGGTGATGATTCAAAATATCAGGAATTGACGGGCAGAGTTGAAAATCTAGAAACCTCAGTTGCTGAAATAAAGGATATGGTGCATCAGCTGTTAAAAGCTCAGAAAGCCCAATCCACTGCTGCTCTAGCTCAAGCACCTGCACAACCGGCACCTGCTGCAAATGAGTTATGGAATATGTTCCAACCACTGCTAGAAAGACAAAAACAGATGGCTGATCAGCAGCATGCTATTCATGTACAAAAGCTGACAAATATGGTGGAATCAAGATTCAAAGATACGCAGGCAGACATCAAAGCTATCAAAGCTCATATTCAAAGTGCCTCTGGAAAAGTTCCTTCCACTGTTCTTTTCATGAATGAACCCTTCCCAGATAATGCCAAAAAGGGGGAGAAGATCAAGTTGAAAAAGAAAGGAATTGATGATGGCATTTACATTGAGCCAGAAAAGACTAGCCAAACCAAAGCTGCAGTATCAACACACACCACCAAAACCACTGCCACACCATCATCATCTGTGATTTCAGCACCAAAATCAAAATCCCCATCAAAAACAGCCAACCCATCTTCATCTCCTGCCGAAAAGCAGAAGACAGCAGATGTTACAACATCTGCTGTAATAACAACAGTGGTTGCAACACCAGTTGTTCCAACTACTGTTAGTCAGTCACTCATCACCACTCAAACCCCTGCCATCACAACCCCTGCTCAAAAGAAGAAGACATCTGCTGACATATCAGTGGTTGTAATGACAACAGAGGTTGAAACACCAGTTGTTTCAACCACTGTTAGTCAGCCATCCACCAATGTTCTCACCAGTCTCACATCACAACCAGCAAAGCTCTACACCAGAAAAAGAAAACTTACTCAGGAAAATGAGGAGAAATATGATCCCATTGCTGCAAAATATCTGCTGGAACTAGAAGCTATAAAAAATGAGATGAGGCAATTCTATACTGATAATGATCCTTCAAACAGAAGATTTCCTTCACTCGTTGGCTTCATTGTCCCAGAAGACATGGATGAATATCTTGAGCTCAAAGTAAGACAGGCTAAGATAAGAGCCAAGGTTGAATGTGAAGGTCAAAGTGATGAAGTCATTGCTGAAAGATTGGAATTTCTGCTCACAAAAGTCAAACAAATAAAAGATTTTGCACAAGAGCTGAGCAAAGAAAAGGCAGATCAACGAAAAGAGATGAGAAGAAAACTTCTTGTATACATCATGAAAGAAAAATTTTATCCTGCTGAAGAAAACCAATTTGAAGAATGGCCAATAGTGGCTTTAAAACATGAAGCTGATAGGATTGATAGAATCAAGAACGATCCTAGAAAGAAGAAAAATGCTCCAAATTGGAGCAAATACAAAAAGCTCATCACTGACCTAACAGCTGAGTACAAAAGAAAGAAACATGAGTTGGTGGATGCAAAAGTGGACACTGCCAATGCCATATCAAAATGGTCAAAGCATCATACTGATGAAGCCTATGAAAGGCTGAAGAAAAGGAAGATAACTGTTTCAGGCACTTCAAAGAAGCATGAACAAATGATGAAGCTTGAACAACAGATTGAAAACCTCAAAACACTGTTCAAGTCAACAGAAAATCCTATTCTTGTGTCAAACCGAGAAGAAGGAGAACAACTAACAAGTGAAGAGGTAAAGGAAAAGGAAGTTGAGTACTTCACAGAAACCATCATGAAAATGGATCTAAAAGAAGAGAGCTTAGAAAAACTTCAAAACCTTTTTAAGAAGGAGTTAACTAAGCCTGCATCACCAAATACTTCAGAATTTTCAGACATTGAGCCAGATCAACAAAAGAGACAGGAGCAGATAGAAAAGGAGACTGCAGAAGACATAGCTGCAGCAAACAATGTCATTGAAATGGCCTTCAAACGAATGTCTGAAAGTCTGCAAGTTTTCACAAGGCCAACATCTCCCAACTCATCTTCAAATAAGTCTCTCCCAAGAAACCCATTTGGTTTAAAAATACTAAAGTGGCTCTCTGATCAAAAGACCCATGTATTGACTCTGGTCAGAATCAATGGTGAAGTGAAGCATATATCAAGGAATCAAGCACTAGGCCTGGGTGTTGAAGATCTACAAGATCTCCTTGAGCTTACACTATGCCGGGATGAAGATGATACAAGTTCTTAGGATTTTTAGCTGAAATTTAAAGAACAAGTCAAAGAACTTCTGATGAGAAATAAAAATCCAGAATAATGAAGGGTTTTGGCATTATCTGTTCCAGGGGGAGATTGATGGGATTGAACCCTACCAGAGGAACAGATAATGAAAGCCAAAACCGGTTCACAATAGTGGATTCACAATAAGCAGATGTTTACATTAAGCTTTCCCCTTGACAGTGGTTATCTAACAACTGATATACTTTAAGTACTGCTCAAAAGAACAAATTATGAACCAAACACTGATGAAACGCTAAAGACTGCTAAAGACAAACACTGACGCTCTATCTACTGCTGTCCTCTGAGTACTGCTGAAGACACAAGCACTGCCCATTCAAGGACTGATCACCTTTGAAGAAAGCACTAATACTCAACATCAGTGCTTAGGCTACAACAGTGGAAAGTGAATCAGTAGTTTACCCATGTTTTGTATTTCATTATCAATCAGTTGTTAGACATCAGTAGTTTGTATAGAACAGTGTTTACAGGTTGTTAGGTCGTTAGATGTCACTTTCTTGGTGACGTCAGCTGAGATACATCAGTGGTTTGGTTTGCCTATAAATATAACAGTACCCTGTACTGTTATATTTGATTCGCTTTGAGAGAGTTCTTCTCCTCAATTCAATCCTTTCATCTTGTGCAATCCAACCTTGGGGTATCAGGCTGAGGGGGAGTTTAGTATGTAAACTTGCATTGTAATCTTTTGCTTTGAATTGTAATCTTTCGACTCTATGAAAAGCAATTGTTTATCAAACTATAATCTCCTTTGATTGTGTCTACAAAGTTTGTTTTCACTTCAGCTGCACTTAAATTTGTATTTATTTCTGTTTGATTTGTCCAAATTATACAAACTAACACAATCACGAGAGCCTCAGATCCTAACAAGAGAGAGCAGTAGTTTAGTATATCATCTGGTTTATGTATAGTCAGTAGTTAAGATTAGCAGTGTTTGTATAATAACAGTAGATACAGGTTGTTAGGCTGTTAGACGTCGCTTTCATGGTGACGTCAGCTGAGATGCCTCAGTGGTTTGGATTGTCTATAAATGGAACAGTACTCTGTACTGTTGCACTTGATCGCTTTGAGAGAGTTCTTCTCCTCAATTCAATCCTTTCATCTTGTGCAACCAACCACTGTAGTATCAGGCTGAGGGGGAGCTTAGTTTGAGAGCTTGCAATGTAATCTTTTGCTTTGAATTGTAATCTTTCGACTCTATGAAAAGCAAATGTTTATGAAACTATATTCTCCTTTGATTGTGTTTACAAAGTTTGTTATTCATTTCTGCTGCACTTAAACTCTGTTCATTTACATTTGATTTGTTCAAATTATACAAACAAGCACATTCATTGGTTCAGAAAAAGGTTCAGGTAACAATAGTATTCTGTAACATCCCGAAAATGCAAATTTCTTAATTTCAATTAGTTTGCAAATAAATTAGTAAGATGAACTAACTAGGATTAACACTAGCCTAGTTAGTTAAAGACATATGAGTAGTTAAGGGTTAAAATAAAATAAAAACAAAAGGCAAGGGACCAAGGGTGCCTAAATTGAAACTATTAATTGATAAAACAAGAAAAATAAAAAAATTCAAACACACTTTGTTGTGTTGAGGTCGAACCAGGAGCAGGGGGGGCGACCAAGTTCATCACAACCCTAAGTCTCACAAAATCTCTAAATTGAAGGATCAAACTCAGTCCAAATCAAAGTCCGAACATAGATTAGTGATCCTCATCACAAGGGGGTTACAAGGTATGTAAAATTTGATGTTAATTCTCTGTTTGAAATTCTCATGAATTTGGGAAAATCTGAGAATTGAGGATGCATGTTAGTTATTTGGTTAGATTAGGCATGGTATAATGTCTAGGAGTGAAACCTAAACAATAACATGTGAAAACATGGCTAATTTATGGAAATCTCATGAACACAATGAAGGTGATTCATGGGTTTTGTGGGAAACTAGTGAACACTAGGGTTTAAAATGATTATTCTAGTGTAATTCGACCATAGAAAGTGATTTAAGAAATTGTGATGTTTAAATGTTATATGAAAGCTTTATTGATGATAAATTTAGCTAAATAGCAAACCATGAACTTGAATATGAATGATATAAAATTCTGCCCTCAAAGTGTTTGAATAAATGCCTCAAAGAAGGCTTAAATCTGAAAATCTGAGTTAAACCGCATGAATTGTGATGTTTCGGCAAAATATGCGAACTATGAATTGAAAAGAGTTCTAAACATGTCTTGGTCGAACTCTATAGGGAAGGATACCGGAGCTCCAAGTGGACAAGCCGGTGGCGACTTGCGTTTGAAGGGTGTGCACTAAAGGTATGTAACTTGACCCGTCACATTAAGTAAATTTTGATAATTATTATATGTGTAGTTGAATTCTAGAATAAAGGTTGTTTTGAATTAAAGCGGTGATGTCGCTATATTGAATAATAGGTCAAAATCGGTTAGAACTCGTTGGTAGTCATCATAAGGGAGGATTCCTTAGATGAGCCAAACGGGTCGAATAGTCAATTAAGACATGGATAATGTCCCGTAATATGATGGATTGATCCTTGTTATTGGTTAAATAGTTGATATATCAGAAGTACGAGAATCTAACACGTTGGTTGTTAGAATGAGAAATCCGAGTATTTAGTCATGGCAAAACAAACAAAATCAGTCAAATAATAGACTTCCAGAGTCTACCGTAAGTTATAGTAGTACCGTAATTTACGGTAGAGACCAGAGAGCTACGGTGGTTTACCCCTGTGTTACGGTGGAACCACAATCTTCCAGGAGCTACCGTAACTTACGGTAACTACCGTAAGTTACGGTAGGACTTGGAATAAATGATAAATTTTTGTATTCTTCGTTAAATCGAATCCGTTTTAAACGCAGTTTCGATTATGTATTATTTCTAAGTAGTCTAATACTAATGTTTAATGTAAACATTTCAGTTTCTAGGTATTCAAGGATTACGGATGACGGTCAAGCAAGCTTTTAAAGAACCGAACCCAAACTTTTGAAGCTTCCGCGTTGGTTTACTTTGTTTAGAAAATGTTTATGATGTAACTAGTTTGCAAAACAACTTATGAATGTTTGAATTAGTCGGTAGTTGACAAATGTTTGTTATCTTAAAACTTTACTTTTGGAACTTATGTTTTAAATGGGTCATCTCTTATATAAATCTTATGAATTATTGTTAAATTCGAGTAGTAATTAGAAGGGTGTTACATGTTGGTAATCAGAGCTTAAGGTTGTCAACAAAGTGTTCGGTTCAAGCTTGATCGATCGTCCGGTAAGAATTAACTTATTATGTTAACAAATTATATCTTATGTAAGAATGAGAAAGGAATTGATGTGCATGGGAAGAGCGTGTTAACACACTCAAACCCGGAAATTGCATTAAATGTGAACGGTTAAAGCAAGTTAAGAACTTGGCTAAACCAAAACAAATGAAGCAATGTTATGAATGAAATGTTTAACGTTTACATGTATACATTTCAGTTTCAAGATGTCTGATGGAAATGATGATAATCCGGTGCAAACAAGCACCGAACAAATGAAAGAGATAATTGCCGAAGAAGTAGGGAAGGCAATTGAAGGATGTCTATCCGGGTTTATAGACAAAATTCAAAACACGGTGTTGTCGCTTGTCGAAGAGCGAGTTAAAAGGTTGGAGGATAGTGTCAACCTTATGAAAGATAAAACGGGAGAACGTAAAGGGTGCTCATATAAATAATTTATGGCGTGCAAACCGCCAATCTATAACGGGGAAGTTGACCCGATAATCTGCCAAAGATGGATAAGTGACGTCGAAGGAGTGTTTGAACAAACCCACTGTGACTTTGTTGCTTACGGAACGGGTCAATTGAGGGGTCAAGCCAAAGATTGGTGGGACAATAAAAAGAAGGAAATAGGAGCCGAAGCCGCAAGGGTCATGACTTGGGATGAGTTTAAGGTGCCTTTCCTTTAACACCATAGTCCCAAAGCAGTTATCAACAGGATCAAAGAGGAATTTATCCTGTTAAGACAAAAGGGAGAATCAATTGATAAAATCACGGGCATCTTCATGGATAAGCTGAGATTCTGTGACGAGTTGGTCACCACTGAAGAGCAGAAGATATACTACTATTACAACATGCTGAGTGCTGAATACCGGGAGTTTATGACTCCCTCAAAATATGAAACTCTCACAGAAATCATCAACACCGCCCGGGAGCGGGAAAACGAACTAAAGAAACAAGTTGAAAGGGGTGAGCGAAGGGCACAGGATGTGAATCCAAGCCCTACAAAGAAAGCTAGAACTGCTGAATCAGGGAAGAAAGTGGAGACTAAAGGCGGGTCGCCAAGTTGCAAGGTATGTGGAAAGGGGTACAAAGGTGAGTGCCACTTCAAAGACAAGCCGTGTCCAGTATGTGGGAAGACGGGGCACACTGCATCGCTATGTCCTTGAAAAGTTTCCGTTTGTTACAAATGTTATCAACCCGGCCACAAAAAGTCAGAATGCCCCGAGTTGGTTGGAAAGGGAGACACAAAAGAGTCTCCAACGGAAGCTCCAAAGGCGAAGGCTAGGTCTTTCCAACTTACCGCGACTGAAGCAAAGATAGAACCCGATGTGGTCTCAGGTATATTCACAATTAACTCAATTCCAGCACGTGTATTGTTTGATACGGATGCGAATAAATCCTTCATTTCGCATGGATTTATTCGACATCCTTCATTTGTATTGACAAAATTATTTGTGCCCTTAGAAGTAGAAATAGGGGACAATAAAAGTTTTATAGTTTGTGACGTTTGTCGAGGCTGCAAATTAAGCATAGACGATGAAGAATACTTGATAGATCTAATCCTGATGTCAATTGGAGAATTTCAAGTAGTCGTTGGGATGGATTGGCTATCTCAACACCACGCGAAGGTCGTGTGTTTTCGTAAGGAGATAAAGCTAATATCTCTAAGCGGGAAACACGTTACTATCTATGGCGAAAAAGGAGGCAACCCCATAGTATGCTCAATGTTGAAAGCTCACAAGCTTATGAAGCGAGGATGCAAGGCATTCATGATATACGCAAATGAGCCCGAGAAAGGATCACGGAAGATTGAAGATGTACCGGTAGTACGAGACTATGAAGATGTGTTTCCGGAGGATTTACCGGGGATACCGCCTGAACGGGAAGTTGAGTTCGGGATCGAATTGATTCCGGGCGCAAAACCCGTAGCAAAAGCACCGTACTGACTCGCACCGTCGGAATTACAAGAGTTGATGTCCCAAATTCAAGACCTGCTTGACAAAGGATTCATAAGGCCGAGCGTGTCTCCTTGGGGCGCACCGGTATTGTTCGTGAAAAAGAAAGATGGAAGCATGCATATGTGTATCGATTACCGGGAGTTAAACAAACTCACGGTAAAGAACCGATACCCGCTTCCGAGGATAGATGATTTATTCGACCAATTACAAGGTGCGAGCTGGTTTTCAAAGATTGACCTTAGATCGGGGTATCACCAACTAAAGGTTAAGGAGGAAGATGTGCCAAAGACGGCTTTCTGCACGAGATACGGACATTACGAATTCCTCGTGATGTCATTTGGGCTAACAAATGCACCCGCGGCTTTCATGGACCTCATGAACCGGGTTTGTAAGCCAATGTTGGATAAGTCAGTCATCGTGTTTATCGATGATATTTTAGTGTATTTGAAAAGCGAAGTTGAACATGCACACCACTTACAAGAGGTGTTAGAGACGCTTAGACGAGAAAGGTTGTATGTGAAATTCTCTAAGTGTGCCTTTTGGTTACGAGAGGTACAATTCCTTGGCCACATCATAAGTGCCGATGGAGTATTGGTGGATCCTTCAAAGATTGAGGCCGTGTCAAAATGGAATCCCCCGAAGAACCCTTCAGAAATTAGAAGCTTTTTGGGGCTTGCGGGATACTATAGGAGATTCATTCAAGATTTCTCCAAGATTGCGTCGCCACTAACAAAACTAACTCGGAAAGAAGAAAAGTTCATTTGGGGTGCCGAACAAGAAAGGGCGTTTCAGACGCTAAAAGAGAAGTTAACTCAAGCTTCGGTATTGACGTTGCCGGACGGGGTTGAAGACTTGGTGGTTTATTCGGATGCTTCACTATCAGGGCTCGGATGCGTGTTGATGCAACGGGGCAAAGTAATAGCTTATGCCTCGAGGCAATTGAAGATACACAAGAAGAAATATCCCACACACGATCTTGAGTTAGCTGCGGTGGTATTTGCATTAAAAATATGGAGGCACTACTTATATGGGGTAAAGTGCACCATATTCACCGATCACAAGAGTTTGAAATACTTCTTCGATCAGAAGGAGTTAAATATGCGACAAAGGCGATGGTTAGAAATGGTGAAAGATTTCGACTGTGAAATACACTATCACCCCGGAAGGGCAAACGTGGTGGCGGATGCCCTAAGCAGAAAGACAGATTATGTCCCGATACGAGTACGATCATTGCAACTCGTTGTGACTTCGGGCTTACTTGAACGAATTCGAGAAGCACAAGACGAAGCAGTAAAGACGGAAAACTGGAGAAAGGAAAGGATTGTTGGCCAAGTTAAAGATCTCGAAATGGGCAACCATGGTTTGAAAACACGTTTCAACAGAGTTTGGGTTCCTAACACATGTGGAGTTAAAAAGCTTCTACTCGATGAAGCTCATAAGTCCCGTTATTCCATCCATCCGGGAGTGACCAAAATGTATAACGACTTAAAGAAAAACTATTGGTGGCCCGGAATGAAAAGAGATGTGGTGAAGTACGTGGAAAAATGCTTGACATGTTTACAAGTCAAGGCAGAACACCAAAAACCATACGGTAAACTTCAACAGTTGGAAATTCCGGTTTGGAGATGGGAACATATTACGATGGACCTATTAACTAAACTACCAAAGACAAACCGCGGTTTCGATGCCATATGGGTAGTGGTGGATAGATTGACGAAAAGTGCTCACTTCATTCCGATTAGTGAGACCTATACGTCAGAAAAGATGTCAGAAGTTTACACTAATGAGATAATAGCACGTCATGGAGTACCGGTATCCATCGTGTCTGATAGGGATACTCGGTTCACTTCAAATTTCTGGCGAGATTTCCAAGAGCAGATGGGAACCAAATTGTTCATTAGCACTGCGTACCATCCTCAAACAGATGGACAAAGTGAAAGAACAGTACAAACGTTGGAGGATATGCTGCGGGCCTGCATTATTGACTTCGGGGGTAGTTGGGATGTCTATCTACCCTTGGTCGAATTTTCATATAACAATAGCTATCACGCGAGCATTAAGATGGCCCGTATGAAATGTTATATGGTAGAAAGTGTCGAACCCCGATATGTTGGGGTGAAGTGGGTCCATGTGAACTCGCCCACCAAGATATAGTACGAGCCACTACTGAAAAGATTGATGTGGTTCGGGCACACTTGAAAGCGGCTCAAGACAGGCAAAAGGCGTATGCTGACAAAAGGAATAGGCCAATAGAATTCCAGGTTGGCGACAAGGTCATGCTCAAAGTATCCCCATGGAAGGGGGTTATCAGGTTTAGAAAAAGAGGAAAATTAAGCCCGAGGTTTATAGGGCCGTTCGTGATCATAGAACGGGTAGGAAAAGTAGCTTACCGCCTTGAACTACCGGAGGAACTAAGTGGAATTCATAGCACATTTAATGTGTCACATCTTCGGAAATGTCTAGCGGATGAGACAACTTATATTCACTATAACGATATCGAAGTGGATGATCGCTTGAATTATATTGTAAGGCCCATAGAAATTTTAGATCGAAAGATTAAGCACTTACGAAACAAACAAATCGATCAAGTCAAGATCAAGTGGGAGCATAGGAAAGGCTCGGACACTACGTGGGAGTCCGAGGAGGAGATGCGACGTCTCTACCCTACTTTATTTGGTACGTACTTTGGTTTCGGGGACGAAACCCTTTTTAAGGGGGATGGACTTGTAACATCCCGAAAATGCAAATTTCTTAATTTCAATTAGTTTGCAAATAAATTAGTAAGATAAACTAACTAGGATTAACACTAGCCTAGTTAGTTAAAGACATATGAGTAGTTAGGGGTTAAAATAAAATAAAAACAAAAGGCAAGGGACCAAGGGTGCCTAAATTGAAACTAATAATTGATAAAACAAGAAAAATACAAAAACTTAAACACACTTTGGTGTGTTGAGGTCGAACCAGGAGCAGGGGGGCGACCAAGTTGATCACAACCCTAAGTCTCAAAAAATCTCTAAATTGAAGGATCAAACTCAGTCCAAATCAAAGTCCGAACATAGATTAGTGATCCTCATCACAAGGGGGTTACAAGGTATGTAAAATTTGATGTTAATTCTCTGTTTGAAATTCTCATGAATTTGGGAAAATCTGAGAATTGAGGATGCATGTTAGTTATTTGGTTAGATTAGGCATGGTATAGTGTCTAGGAGTGAAACCTAAACAATAACATGTGAAAACATGGCTAATTTATGGAAATCTCATGAACACAATGAAGGTGATTCATGGGTTTTGTGGGAAACTAGTGAACACTAGGGTTTAAAATGATTATTCTATTGTAATTCGACCATAGAAAGTGATTTTAGAAATTGTGATGTTTAAATGTTATATGAAAGTTTTATTGATGATAAATTAAGCTAAATAGCAAACCATGAACTTGAATATGAATGATATAAAATTCCGCCCCCAAAGTGTTTGAATAAATGCCTCAAAGAAGGCTTAAATCTGAAAATCTGAGTTAAACTGCATGAATTGTGATGTTTCGGCAAAATATGCGAACTATGAATTGAAAAGAGTTCTAAACATGTCTTGGTCGAACTCTATAGGGAAGGACACCGGAGCTCCAAGTGGACAAGCCGGTGGCGACTTGCGTTTGAAGGGTGTGCACTAAAGGTATGTAACTTGACCAGTTACATTAAGTAAATTTTGATAATTATTATATGTGTAGTTGAATTCTAGAATAAAGGTTTTTTTGAATTAAAGCGGTGATGTCGCTATATTGAATAATAGGTCAAAATCGGTTAGAACTCGTTGGTAGTCATCATAAGGAAGGATTCCTTAGATGAGCCAAACGGGTCGAATAGTCAATTAAGACATGGATAATGTCCCGTAATATGATGGATTGATCCTTGTTATTGGTTAAATAGTTGATATATCAGAAGTACGAGAATCTAACACGTTGGTTGTTAGAATGAGAAATCCGAGTATTTAGTCTTGGCAAAACAAACAAAATCAGTCAAATAATAGACTTCCAGAGTCTACCGTAAGTTACGGTAGTACCGTAACTTACGGTAGAGACCAGAGAGCTACGGTGGTTTACCCCTGTGTTACGGTGGAACCACAATCTTCAAGGAGCTACCGTAACTTACGGTAACTACCGTAAGTTACGGTAGAGCCTTGGAATAAATGATAAATTTTTGTATTCTTCGTTAAATCGAATCTGTTTTAAACGCAGTTTCGATTATGTATTATTTCTAAGTAGTCTAATACTAATGTTTAATGTAAATATTTCAGTTTCTAGGTATTCAAGGATTACGGATGACGGTCAAGCAAGCTTTTAAAGAACCGAACACAAACTTTTGAAGCTTCCGCGTTGATTTACTTTGTTTAGAAAATGTTTATGATGTAACTAGTTTGCAAAACAACTTATGAATGTTTAAATTAGTCGGTTGTTGACTAATGTTTGTTATCTTAAAACTTTACTTTTGGAACTTATGTTTTAAATGGGTCATCTCTTATATAAATCTTATGAATTATTGTTAAATTCGAGTAGTAATTAGAAGGGTGTTACATATTCGCAGAAAATGAACTTTCAAAAGGACTAGACAAATTTTCAGAATCATCACATAGTAACAAAATCTACACCAGGGTTTTCGGAAACCCATGTGATCTTGTGTCCTCATTTGTCTGTTGTCAATCAATCAACAAGAGAATGATACCAAACAGTGGTCAAAATGTATTTAAAATTTTATACCACTGTTGTCAAAATCACTGACCATTTTCATAAGCTTGAGATTGATATGATTAGGAGTTTCAGTGAATAATTATACCAGATTCTTTTTGATGTTGTTTTCAAAAAATCCTTTACTTATTATTCTGTACAAGGATTCTCTCGAATAAGGCAGGATATATCATTCTTCATTTTTTTTAAGAATAATATATTTTGAACTTCTACTAGTTTTTGATAGTAAAAGTTTCAATCTCCTGTGAGGATATATGATCTTATTTTTATTGGTTATATTATCCTCAAAACAGATCGAAAGGAAATTGGTACAAGTATCAAGGTCATATCTAACTCAAGTTTGTCTTAAAACTGATCAAAAATTGTTTGACAAAAGACTTTGAAATACTGGGGTACTCTTGTTCTAATTTAAATATTATAGCAAGTATGAGTAGCCTTGGTAAAAAGTTTACATCATCTGGGGTACTAAACCACTGTCAGAAATTCGTAAGAACTTCAAAATGTGAAATTGACATGAGGTAAAACCTTGAATGAAAATTTTCAAAACAGTTGCTGATATACTAGTTTTTCAAATCTTTACCACTACCCCTAACCACTGTTTTGCTCAAACATCTGGTTCCTAAATATTGTCCACTGCTGAAAGTCAACCTTTGTTTCTTTCATTCTCTTGGCAAGCATTGATGTTCAAAATCAGTGTCTTATCCACTGATATGCTATCTACTGATAGTAAAAATCATCCACAGTTATCACATTATTACCGTTGTAACCTCTGATGCTTGCTTCATCAGTGGCTCTCAAAACAACTGTCCTCCATTCTTCATCCATATCATTAGAGGTTGACACGTGGTCAGTTTTTAGCCCTCAGATCTTTGTAACCGCTGCCACATTAGCACTTGCTTTTTCCCTAAATAAAACCCTGATCAAAACCCCCAAACAGGGTTTTACACTGTCGAATTGAATTCAAAAAATTCTCTTCTCAAAGCAGTTTTCAACCCTCCATCCCAAATTATTCTCTGTTCTTCTTCTTCCTTTTCAGAATGACGAAATCAAAATCAAAACCAAAATCACCATCATCTTCCAAAGAGGTCGCTCGCCGCTGAATCCGTTGAAATACCATACAAATCTCCTCATAATTATGTGGGTCTACTCACAAAACCCACAAACAACCATACCTTCGATTCTATCATTGACACCTTATCTGAATCAAAGTACAAAACTTTGATAACGGCAGACGCTCCCATTTACTTACAAACCTAGATAGAGTTTTGGAAAAAGGCGACGCTTGAAAAACAAGACGATAAAGTCATAGCCATTAACTCCTCGATACAGGGTAAAGTTATTCAAATCACTCCACAATCAATCTCAGAAGTCTTTAAACTCGATGATCAGAAAGGTAAAACTTCTTTTGATAAAACAGAGTTGAAAACTGATTTTCTGAAAAGGGGGTATGCAGAACAATCAAAGGTAGATACCTTACAAAAAGATTACTTCCCGTCTGCACCTAGGTTTTTATTTCACACACTTTTGATGTGTGTTTCAAATAAAACAACAGCGTTTAACGAAATACCATTGAAGATTCAATATCTGGGTTATGCTATTTTAAATAATGAAAATTACAATTATTCCCAGGAAATCTTTAATGACTTGGTAAAAAACGTTGATAGCAAAGCATTTTTACTTTTTCCAAGATTTCTAAGCTACTATTTTAAACAAAAATTTGAAAAAGAAAATGAAAATTTGCTAAAACAAGGTGTTTATTTTCAAATAAAAAGTTTAACACCTGAAACATTCACTAGAATGTTGGCTCCTATAAAAACAAAAGCAGAGGTGCCTGAGCAGAATTTAGCAGCTACCACTGCTCCTCAGACATATGCTGCTGAGCCCACTGCTCCAGGTGATCATAGAAGCACAACCACTACTTTGAAACCCACACCTGACATTACCAAAAAGACCAAAAAGAAGTCTTACAAAAAGCCCACCAAACCCAAGAAAAAGGTAACTCTGGAAGATGAGATCCCAGAGCAACTACCAGTGACAAAACAAATGTCACAAAAAACCACTGCTGCTACTTGCTCACAGCAGTTGGTAGAAAGATCTCCACCCTTAACTCAAACTCCTCCTGCATCCTCACAAAAGGATCAGGTTTTAAGCACAGGGACTCCACAATATGAAGCTCTGGACCCAATCGGATCCATCTTCCTCAGTCCTGATCCCAAGGACATGTCTCTTTCAACACCCATGCCCTCACCAATCATAATGCCACAATCAATAATACCCTTGTTGCATGCAGTTGCTATAGCTCAGACACAAACCAGTTCCTCTCTATCACCTGTCACTGAGAGTATACTCCCACAAGTGACTGGGTCTGATTTTACTACTCCTGCTATCCCAGCAACAAATGAGGAGGTTACACCCCATGAGTTACAAGTAAGTCTCGGTGGTAGTTCAAGTGGAGCAGCAACTACAACTGATGGATCAACAGATCTTCAGTTGGATAGTTGTTTCATTAATAAGTCTCCCCTGAAGGCAATTTCTTCTATAGCACCTTCGGTAACCACCAGTGAGTTTGTTTTAACCACTGGTACCATCAAAGGATTATCAAGTGCTGAAGAAAGAAGTCCCCAGTACCAAGAACAAGGGGCATCAATGGGTGATATTTGGGACTCAGTTCCTAAGTCACACATTGGTACAACCACTGCTGGTGGGGATTCAGATGATCCGATTAAAGTGGGTGATGATTCAAAATATCAAGAATTGACGGGCAGAGTTGAAAAACTTGAAACATCAGTTGCTAAGATAAAGGATATGGTGCAGCAGCTGCTAAAAGCTCAAAAAGCACAATCCAATGCTGCTCCAGCTCAAGCATTTGCACAACCTGCACCTGCTACAAATGAGCTGTGGAATATATTCCAACCTTTGCTTGAAAAACAAAAATAGATGGCTGATCAGCAACATGAAATACATGTGAAAATGCTGACAAACATGGTGGAGTCGAGATTTAAAGATACTCAAGCAGACATCAAAGCTATCAAGGCTCATCTCCAAAGCACCTCTGGAAAAGTTCCTTCCACAATTCTTTTCATGGATAACCCCCTTGCAGATAATGCCAAAAAGGGGGAGAAAATCCAGTTGAAAAAGAAGGGAATAGAAGATGGTCTGTGTATTGAACCAGAACAAGAAAAACAGACTTCGAAACCACCTCCTAAAGGCTCCAAATCTCAAACTTCTATCCAAACAGTTGATACAACAGTGGTTTCAAAAACTGCTAGCCAAACAGCTGTCATATCATCAACACACACAACTTCACCACACACCACCAAAACCACTGCCCTACCATCATCATCATCTACAACCATATCACCACCATCGCCTCCTGCCATAAAGCAGAAGACAGCTGATGTTACAACATCTGTTGTAATAACAACAGTGGTTGAAACACCAGTTGTTTCAACACCTGTTAGTCAGACACTTTCCATCACTCAAACCACTGATCCACCCAAGGCATCATCAGCTTCTCCTACAATAGAAAGGAGAAGGATTTTCATATCTGATGATTCACCACCACCATCAAAAACTACCTCACCATCTTCAACCCCTGCTCAAAAGCAGAAGACATCTACTGACACATCAGTAGTTGTAATGACAACAGAGGTTGGAGCACCAGTTGTTTCAACAGCTGTTTGTCAACCATCCACCACTGCTCTCATCATTCCTTCATCACAACCAAAAGCATCTCCACCAAAGCTTCACAAAAGAAAAAGAGAAACAACCCAGGCTACTGATGAAAAGTATGATCCTGTTGCTGCTAAATATCGACTGGAACTAGAAGCTGTGAAAAATGAGATGAAACAATTTTACACCGAGGATGATCCTTCAAAAAGAAGATTTCCTTCTCTCATAGGCTTCATAGTCCCAGAAGACATGGATGAATATCTTGAGATGAAAGCAAGGCAAGCAAAGATTAGAGCTAAACTCGAATGCAAAGATCAAGGTGATGAAGTCATTTCTGAAAAATTGGAATTTTTGCTCACAAAAGTCAAGTTGATGGAAGACTATGCACAAGAGCTGATCAAAGAAAAGACAGATCAACGAAAAGCAATGAGAAAAGAGTATCTTGCATATATAATGAAAGAAAAATTCTATCAAGCTGAAGAAAACCAATTTGAAGAGTTGCCACTGGTTGCCTTGAAGCATGAAGCAAACAGGATTGAAAGGGTTAAAAATGATCCAAGTAAGAAGAAGACAACTCCAAATTGGAATAAGTACAAAAAGCTAATTGCTGATCTTACTTCTGAATACAAAAAGAAAAAACAGGAACTGATAGATGCTAAGGTGGATACTGCTGAAGCCATAGCAAAATGGACAAAGTAGTATACCGGCGAGGCTTATGAACGGCTAAAGAAAAGAAGGATAACAGTCTCAGGCACTTCTAAAAGGCCAGACTACAACAAGATGGTACAACAGCTGGATGCTCTTAAAACACTGCTCACATCAGCAGATAACCCTATCCTTGTGAAAAACCAAGAAAAAGGAAAACTGCTGACCAGTGAAGAAGACAAAGAAAAGGAAGCTGAGTACTTCACAGAAGCCATCAAGAAAATGGGTCTAAAAGAAGATAGTTCAGTGAGCCTTCAAAACCTTTTCAAAAGGGTATTAACCAAACCCGCATTACCATACATTTTAGCAGATATCCCAGACAGTGAGCTTGATCAACAAAAGACACATGAGCAAATTGACAAAGAAGTTGCAGAAGACATAGCTGCAGCAAATGAAGTCATAGAAGAAGCTTTCAAAAGAATGTTTGAAGTTCAGGATACTGCTTTACAATATTTCTCAAGGCCAAAATCTCCAAGCTCATCAGGAAATAAATCTCTCCCAAGAAACCCATTAGGTTCAAAAATACTAAAATGGCTCTCTGATCAAAAGACCCATGTATTGACCCTAGTCAGATCCAATGGTGAGATGAAGTACATATCAAGGAAAGAAGCACTAGGCCTTAGTGTTGAAGATTTGCAGGATCTCCTTGAACTTTCATTGTGTAGGGATGAGGATGACCAAAGTTCCAAAGACATTGAAGCAGAATTTAAAAGACAAGCTAAGGAACTACTGATAAGAAATAAAAATACAGAATAATGAAGGGTTTTGGCATTATCTGTTCCAGGGGGAGATTGTTGGGATTGAACCCTGCCAGAGGAATAGATAATGAAAGCCAAAACCGGATCATGACAGTGGATTCACAATAAGCAGCAGTTTACACTAAGTCTTCTCCCTTGAAAGTTATTATAACATCTGATGGTCTTACATCCACTACCCGGATACAACTACTGCTGTTCTTCAGAACTACTGAAGAAGCACAGAAGACTGCTAAGAACTAAGCACTGTTGGTACAATCTACTGATGACAAAGCACTGCCCAATCAAGGACTGATCAACCTTGACGAAAGCACTGACATAAAGAGAGAGCAGTAGTTTAGTATATCATCTGGTTTATGTATAGTCAGTAGTTAAGATTAGCAGTGTTTGTATAACAACAGTAGATACAGGTTGTTAGGCTGTTAGACGTCGCTTTCATGGTGACGTCAGCTGAGATGCCTTAGTGGTTTGGATTGTCTATAAATGGAACAGTACTCTGTACTGTTGCACTTGATCGCTTTGAGAGAGTTCTTCTCCTCAATTCAATCCTTTCATCTTGTGCAACCAACCACTGTAGTATCAGGCTGATGGGGAGCTTAGTTTGAAAGCTTGCAATGTAATCTTTTGCTTTGAATTGTAATCTTTCGACTCTATGAAAAGAAAATGTTTATCAAACTATATTCTCCTTTGATTGTGTTTACAAAGTTTGTTATTCATTTCCGCTGCACTTAAACTCTGTTCATTAACATTTGATTTATTCAAATTATACAAACAAGCACAATTATGAGAGCCTCCGATCTTAACACCTTGAGCTTGTGCTGGAACCTGAGCAGCCTGATTCTGGCCCAAATGACAAATGTTGGTCAGATGCCCAAGTCTACCACACGTAGTACACTGTTTACAGGCCTGTTGGGCAATATGATGACCGTTGCATCGAGCACAATGAGGTGCAGTACCAACATATTGCTTCTTCACGGGAGGTAGGGCTGGTGGGTTCTGAGGGTTCTGTGCAGTTACTGCAAAGTTCTGGGAAGCCTTGCGCTTCCTCGACTTCTTACAAGTCTCACCCTGCTTCATACCCTTACCCTTGTCTTGAGCAGAATCGGCTGACTTCTTTTTATCACCCTTGCGGGTTAATTTCCCTTTTCTGACCTGAGACTCGGTCAGAGTAGCAGCCAATTCAATCGCTTGACGGACAGTGGTAGGATTACTGCCAGTCACAATATCTTGTACAAAATCGGGTAATCCATCGATATACCTCTCTATTGCTTTCTCCAACGGGGTTACCATCGTAGGACACAACAAGCTGAGCTCCTCATAACGATCCGTGTATGCACGGTGTTCTCCCACGTCTTGTTTCAAATCATCGAATTCTCATTCTAAAGCTCGAATCTCGTGATGGGGACAGAACTCTCTCATCATGAGAGCTCGGAGCTCTTCCCAAGTTTGTGCCATCGCCACATCGGCACCCCTATCACGCATCACTCCGTTCCACCATGTAAGAGCACACTTCTCGAACACACTAGATGCAAACTCAACCTTACACTCATTCGGACATTGCACTAGTCTGAATGTGCTTTCCAGACTTTCGAACCACTGCAGGAGCGCAGTTGCTCCTTGCGACCCAAATAACTTTAACGGCTTAGCAGAATTGAAATTCTTGAAATTACACTGTGCATTATTGTAATTATTGTTGTTATATAACTCATGGATCTGGGTTACTACGCCAGGAAGTACTGCAGCCATTTGCTGAGCGATAAGGGCTGCGACTTCTTCAGTAGTAAAAGGTTGAGCATCACGTCGAGGATGCATTGTCTAACAAGGAAACATGAGAAACGAGTGAGGTCCACAATTGGAAAAACAAAAGAGGTGTTGAAAACATCGACAAAACACAAAGAAGGCGATCGTTCGTTCGTTACCTCGAACAAACAAACGACACGTAGTGATAGATCAAAGTAAATGGGTCAGTATAATGTATCGCTGAAGACATGCTCGCTTATAAGTGAACACTCACCCCAAGAGTTCCCAGGTAAGAGTGACTGGTCCAATACTGCGGATTTGTATGAACACTCTAGCCTTAGACAGAAAACTCAGGGTACAGGCATTCACTCTTCCAGTTTGCACGTGTTCACATTATTTAGACCCAAACTTTGACGAGATTTTGAAAACTAAGAGGGATCAAAACCTTGTAATCAATCATCCAAGGATAGATGATTAATTGTCGAAGCGGATTTGTTATTGTGTTCTTGTTGTGGTTATCACCTAAGGATAGGTGACAGTATTGTTTTAAAATCTAAACGCAAGAACACTTGCGTTGGGGTCCTAGAAAGTTATAGTCTAGGTCAAAGCATTACTAATAACCTAATTCCCTATAACCATTGGCTCTGATACCAACTCTTCTGTCACACCCCGACCACGTAAAACAATAAACCGTGGCGGAAACATCGGGGAGTGTTGTAACAGAATTATTGTTTCACAACCATGGATATAAAAAGTTTTGTTTTATTGATTTATTAAGTAATGTATATTGTCTTTAAACCAACACAAACAAGTTACATATCGTCTATCATTGTTTTTATGTCACTAAGGCCACGTCCAGATCCTAAGTGAACACGCTTCCTAGCAATCAACATCATGCAACACCACCTGAAACATATGCAAAAATATAGTCAGCAAAGAAATGCTGGCGAGCACATAGGTTTTATGAGAGTATCGGATTCATGGCTCGTTTATATGTTGCAGTACCTCATTAGACTACAAGAGTCAAAAGTACAAACCTCGTTTTGAAAAGTGTATTGCAACATAATTAACCAACTCAAATCAAGTTGGTTATAGTTTATAAAATCTCATAGCCATGATTCTTAACCCTAAAACATTTGTTTTAGTAAACCATTTCATAAAACACCTCGTAAAAACTCGTTAATAAAACTCGTATGGTTTATATCCTTTAGAAAACCTCGTTAGGTGACATCGTTTCGAAAATCGTTTCCCAAGTGAACTAAATAATGACACGAAATGTAATATGATAAGAGCACTTATATATAAGATGTACCAGCGGCGTATCTACCATGCTTTTATCATGCTACACCCGTCCCATTATCTAATCACTACCCAAAACCAATCGTTTATCCAATTCGTTTATCTCGTTTAAGTTGTATTAAATCGTTTAACTCGTCCCAAAATTGTTTTCATTTTAACTGTGAAACTACTTTTGGTCGTCTCGCTAATAACATTCAAACCTTCATGACTCGACTATCTTGAAACTCGTATTAACAAACCACCAAAGGGTAAGCTAACAATCATTAGATTCGGTCGTTACCTACATAACCCCCACACATAACCATGGGTGTAGTCTGATAACGAGATTTGTCAGATCCTATGGTACCATAACCTAATACTGGTCGGCTTGATCAATGCTAATGAATGTCATTTGTTATGTAACTACGTCCAACAAGTTTGTTCACATTATCGAAATGGTTATTAGTTTAATATAAACCATCTTAATCATTTTTGAAACCATTGTTTAAATATCGAAATCGTTTAATACATATGAATCACCCCAAAACAATCGAAAACAGTAACATAGGGGAACTATATACTCACATTGAAGTGCAAAGTATCCTCAATCTAAAGAACTCAACAAGCTCAATCAAACCAAGGAAACTCAAGCAGCACCTAATAATCGAATCACTAGTAAATAAATCGACACCTAAATCGGAAGATCGGATAGAATGAGGTCTTGTAAACCAAATGAGAATTGGAACTCATGTGATATGGTTTAACAAAGCCTACATTCTAGGTCAGAACCTAATCTAAGTGCTTTCGACCCGTTTAGGTAGCTTACGCCACTTCAACGCGTCGGTCGCGTAAAACGCGTTCGAGACGTTTAACTAGTCCTATGCCAAGTATTATATGCCCTAACATGTTTAATTATGTTTCATAATCAGTTAAGTGACAAAATTTTAGGTTACATATGCTTAAAACCCAATTATGCATGAAAAGGGCATTTTGGTAAATTACCTAAGGCATAAAAACTACCTATCATACAACTACTTAAACTAGGTGACCATAAGGTATAACCTCGGAAGGTTATTCCCTATGCAACTATGGTCACTAATCATGCATGGTCGGATCCTAATGATCGACCAAACGGGTCAAGTTCGAAAGTCTAAGCGGTGGTTTAGACCGCTTGACTTACGACTCTAAACAAGCACTAAACTAAAAGTGACGAGCTAAGCATGTTGGAACATGCTTAACTAAGTTAGAAAACATGTTTTGATATCAAAACAAAGTGTTTTGATACCCAAGAGGTTTTGCAAAATACGCATAAATGCGCATTTTGACCGAAACTACGACTCGTCACTACGCCTAGTCAACGTGGTAATCAGTAGGTATAGTCACTAGGGACTATAACCATCGTGATTACGCTCACGTTGCGAAGTTCAAACGAACTTTGCGTTGACCATTGACTGGTCAAAGTTGAAAGTCAAACACTGTTTGACTTTCTAGCTAGGAAAGCGATAAAAGAACGAAGGAAGCTTACAAAGGGTCCTTGCTAGGGAGAACTTGATCTAAATCACTCAGGTATGAAGCAAAGGCTCCAACTTAGAGTGTAATTCAGATCAAGGGTGAATGAAATGAGAAGATGGCATGGCTATTTATACTAGTTGATGGAGAACAAGATCATGACACTTGTTTATGTAACCTCCAAGCAAAAATCCAAGCCATACATGTGTTTGATGCAGATTAGAAGCCTAGGAGAGGTGTTAACTTGGTTAACACAACAAGAAATTTGCATAACAGCCCCTAAATTATCAAACAGTTGCTGAAAATCAAGTTTTCTGGAACTGGGCACTTTTAGGCGCCCCGCATAAGCTGAGGGACAGGCTTACGCGGCCCGCCTAGTCCTCACAGTTCAGCAACAGTTTCAATGTTGACAGCTTTGGTCCCTGCATGTGTTTGAGCCCATTTTTGACACTTTTAACACCCGTTAAGTCATTTTCAAGGCTCTACAAGGTCATTAAAGTTTGGAGGACTCAAAATATGCTCGGAAAACTCTCGGATGTCGGCTCGTTTGGTCGTACGGTCACGTTGTTCGGTTAATTACGACGAAACTCGAACGGACGCGAAAACAATCCAAATTAAGCGACGAATGGTATTTTTGCATGCCGATCACTAAAATAAAAATATTTTAGTGTGTACAAAAATTTTGGATGTCCAGATGTGGTCAGAACGTAAGATATGCGCGTAAATGCAAACTTACGTCGTTTTTGACACTTTTAGTCCCTGTAAGATAAAATAAGCATATTTTCGCACACCGAACCACTCAAAGCTTATTTCTAAGCTATGTTTAGGTTATTTATGGTATGTTTAGCTTATGATAAAGTTTCGTACTATACGTTGCCTTACGAAATGGCAGACATTTGGAGTTTGACGCAAATAGTCCCTATGAGCGAATAAACTTGATTTCAACACACCAAACCATCCAAAACTTATTTCTAAGTTATGTGAAGGTTATTTAAGGTATGTTAAGCCTATTTCACTATTCCGGAGTGTTTGTCACGTTAAACTGACCGCGTTTACGCACTAGTTTGCGTATAACTTTCCAGAAAGTGATTTAAAGCTTGAAATCATAATCGGATCAAATCGTAAAATCATCAAACACAAATACACACATAATAACACAAAAACACATTTTTTTATTGATAATTAACATTGTTTTACATTGTACATCGATTATAGAGCACAGTTGTCACACGTATAGTCTAGTGTCCATGAAAAGTTTGTATACGATGTCTAGTAGCATTTAGGGTTTGAGACTCTTGATGATGTTGATACTTGGGATGTTGAATATGAGATAAATAAGTTATAACCTGCTGGGGACGATTTATTATGTTCATGAAATCGCAAAAACACGTTAGAGAAACTTGAAAGCTCGTTTTATGTCATTAAGAGAGCTAAAACAGGAAGCTGTCCAACAGTTACAGCCGACTTTAATCGGCTATAACCTGGCCATAAGTTAACGAAAACTAGATTCTCCTGAGTCTAAAACGTGGCATTTTGAAATACACTTCTAATGGAACCAAAATCATATTTTTTAGAGGTCCTTTGCTATTTTAAATAAATTGTTTCGTTTCAGCAATTAAAGCTGTGTTTTCTGCAGACTTTATGTTTTATGTATTGAGTCATAACTTGATGAATACTTAGAGTTAGACCATCAAAATTTGTACTGTAGATGCTCATAAGTGTCTGAGCCAACCTCTAATTGGAATGTTGTCAATCGGATATACGAGGATTTTTAAATGAATTTTTCCGTGAGCTGCAGTCAGAAAGTGATGCATCTGATTGCAGCTTAGTAAATGGTTTTTTTATAAATCTTTGGTAAAGAGTTAGAGTCTAAGAATTTAACACAAGACCAACCCCTCCGACGAGCACATCACATAAAAAGATCGTGACCTTTTCAATATCGTAAGTGCAGTAAACGGACACCCAAAACGGCCTATTTCTAGCGAATTGAGTTCTGCATGTTTGTAAGTTTATAAAGTGTCGAATCTGCTAAATTTGGTACTCGTACATACTTGATGATTGTATAAATGGTGTATCGTATGTTGTCGTCTATATTATGAACATGTGCCTAAAACTACTCGGTAACGTAGTTGTGACAACTTGTATGCATATTAATTGTTAGATGTGTGTAAGATTTGCGTGAATTACATAAACGACCCCTACTGTTCTTGGTAACCATAATAGGGTGTGGTTGACCATACTAGCTCGCATAACTTAATCTGCCGAGCTAATCTAAGGCGAGTTCACACATTTTACTAAAAACATGTATTCCCAGTGGTTGGGAACGAACAACACTTTCCCTGGTTTGGGATTACCTAGTATTCCTGGGGATGGAATACAGTTAGATTACTATTATATTACATGTCTTAAGCGGACTAGACAGAACTCTATCTGAAAGTACCCACACATTTTATACCGTTTAATCACCGGGGCCTGGCGAACGGGATATTAGTTTGTAGCGCTATTAGGTTTAACAAACCTCACACCGTGCCGTAGAGGACGAGAGTGAACTATTATGCCTGGGAAACTGGTCAATGATGATAAACATTGACTTGGGGCACCAATATGACTACAGATAGTTTCGGTATGGCACGAGTTTAGTAGCTTAAAAAGATGGGGTAGCTCCCCATGGCGTGTTTTATAAAACAGAGTAATTTAACAACCTACGTTTTTGGAACAACACTGGTAAACTATGAACTCGCCAACTTTATGTTGACATACTACTGCATGCTTGCAGATCTACAGGTACAGCTGCGGACGGACGTTGCAAACGAATGGAGTGTGTGTGGTTTTGAAAAGTGGTACGTTTTGTACATTTGTTTAAATTGGGGTTTCTAACCGCGACAAGTTTATTTTACATTTCCGCTGAAGACTTAAAGTACATTTTTAAAAATTTTAAACTAAATCACCAATTGTTTCATTTGGAATAATTTACACATTTCGTAAACGGTTCAAAATAATTAGTGGCTGGATCCTGGGCAGTCGCACGCCTCGCGGTAATACTCTGCATGTGGAAATTTTGAGGGTGTGACATTTTAAATCATGCAGTTTCTCGTGTGTTGGACAAAATTTTTGCGTGATGGTGCTGAATTGAAATTGCTTAATAATAATTTGTTTAACTTTGTTGAAAACTTCTTATGGTTTCTCAAACCCTAACATTGCTAAATTGAGCAAATTGAAGGGCCAAATCAAACCCAAATCGAAATCCAAGGAAAAATTAGTGATCACCTTAGTAAAGGGATCATAAGGTATGTCAAATTTCATTGTTTGATTCCATCTTGAATTCTTGATGAATCTTTGAAATCGAAAATTGGGCCTACATGATTGTTGTTTGAATGAAATTAGGATGAAATCATGTCTAGGAGCAAACCCTAGTCAATGATTTGGTTAATTAGTGTACATAGATATGAGGTCCATAACCATCCATTTATGTGTTAAATGGGTTTTGTAGAAAGATGATGAACACTAGAATTTTGATTATCAATCTAGTGTTATTTGAGCTCCATGAAATAAGTCTAGGTGTTTATGTGTAACTTGTTGCACCACGTAAAAACGTGTCCATTTATGTGAAGACACGTGTCCTAAACCCTAATCACGTGAAAGATTGAGTTTGAAGGACTAAAGTTGACAAACGATAAAAATATGAAACCAAAGGGACTAAATGTGTCAACATGCCAAACTTGTGCATCTGAATGACCACACACGAGGAATATATCCTTAAATGAGTAATAAATTGGATACAAGAAGCCGTTTATGAAAATAATCGAAAGATTATAAACTACAGGGGTTAAACGTGTCAACATGTTAATTCTTACCTCTGAGTGACCTTTTAACGAACCCGAGGCTTCGTAATATTCAAATATACTCTCAAGGATAAGTGATATCAGTTTCACATGGTTTCGAGATCGCTATGTAAGTTTTCAAGACTTTGGGTGAAAAGTGTCAATGTGATGAAACTAGTGTTTCGGTGATCATTTAACGAAACCGGGCCTAACAGAGTTTGCTTATACTCCCATAATTCTTACAAACTAACTACAAGGGCCATTTATGTCTAAAATAAAAGATATTTGAGGGTATAAAAGACCAGGGGCTGAAAGTGCAACATTTGAAAGTTGGTTAACCTGAACGACAGCTTGTCGCGGGGCGCGTAGCCCCTTCTGATTTCCTAGGCGAAGGAGGAATGCACGGATGTCCGTGCGAGGGGGACCTAGGTTTAGTTCCCCTCAAGCTTCGAGCACATACCCTCCAATCCCCGAGGATCCACAATTGGGTGTACCCTCCCATGCGGTGCCGGAAGATGATCCCCCGCCAGTTACATTTGCACCACCGCCACCGCTAGTGGGTTATGATAACCCCATACCGACTTACCAAGGTTCGTCTGGGTATAACCCATTTGAATATCCAAATCCTATGGATTATGGATATCAGGCCCCTGCCCAAGATCCATATCTTGAGGCAGCTCAGTTTAATGCACTTTACCCATCTCCCTTTCCTCCATCATACCCAACAGGGTATCCAGTGCATGGGTATCAATACCCTCCTTACCAACAACAACCCCCACCTTCACAAATGCAAACACAAGAAATTCTGCATAGGTTGGATCAGGTTGAACACAAAGCGGAGGAACTCGAGAAAAAGCATAACAAATTTCTTAAGGGCCTCGCGAACTTCATAAAAGGAAAAAAGAAGTATAAGTTATTTTATTTTATTTTGTATTTTATTTTCAATCAAGTCCCCACGAGGACATTTAATTTTTGTAGTTGGTCCCTGCGTGGACTTATTTTCTTTTCTGTAGTCCCTACGTGGACAGTTTGTTATTTCAAGACCCGTTTAGGGCATATCTTGTAATCGTTTAGTTTTTCAATGAAATTTCTTTTGGAAAATTTTGATTTGTATTTTACTACATCATTTTGTCAATATCATTTCAATTTTTATTTGATCTGCCAAACAATACCAAAAGAAATTCTTAAAGGTATAACCTAGCCAATATTAATGGCTATGATGGTACAACCTTTTTAAGAAAGTGATTCCTTGTTAACATCTGAAAACATGTTAACATTCTTGGCTGTGTGTCGTAAGAGACCACACTAGCTTCTAAAGGTACTTGGATTCTTCCAAGCCACCTTCATAGCCTATATGATCAATTCGAATCATGGCTATTAAACAATAATATGATGTATAAAACATCCAGTTGAGATGTAAGCCTTTGGGCGAAGGTGTATTCATGACAGTGATAGTTTATTTTATAAACCTCTGTCAGAAGGGTGATGAACTAATGTTTGACCCTTAAAGATCACCGATCCAAGAGATCATGTTTTAATTGTCCTTGTGGCAAGGCCTTTTGTGCCATCTAAATGTCCTTCGAGACGAGCCTTGTGCTATATGAAAAATGTCTCTATGACATTGACAGATGTGACTTATGTCCCCTGTCTGGTAAATATACAGGATTATATCATATTGATTGCCTATAATGGTTCAATGGTAGCTTAGGCAAGTCTTGATCAAATAGATTTTTGACTTGTTATTAAAATGGTCCATATGGTTTATTAATACCATGGCCATCTAATCATCAATACGATGATTCATTTTATAATCTAAATAAATCATTATTGTTAAATTTTAGTACCCAAATCATGGCTGGCTCTGACGAAGCAAACAGTCATCCGAGAGAAGGGAACAATAATGAAACCGGGATAAATGTTACTAATGCTGAATTACAAGCAATGATTGACACAGCAGTTGCTCAAGCTGTGGATAAAATATTCAAAGAACCTAGTCATGTTCGGTCCAAAACTCATACAAAATCCTTATCACATTCGCATGCATCGAAAAAGGATGAATCTCAGCATTCATCCAACTAGAGATCTGAATCTCAGAAGGTTTTGTTGAATCAGACTCCCAGGTACAACAAGGGTTATACCTACAAATACTTCATCTCGTGTAAGCCAAGAGACTTCACGGGAGAAAAGGGAGCAATGGATTATATGAAGTGGTTAGATGAAATGGAAATGGTGATAGATATTAGTGTGTGTGCAAAGGAGGACATTGTGAAGTTTGTATCTCAGTCCTTCAAGGGTGACGCCCTAACATGGTGGAAAGCCTTGGTGCAATCCACTAGAATGGTTCCTCTGTATAACCTTTCCTGGAACAAGTTTGTTGATCTTATGAAGGACACTTACTGTCCTCAGCATGAAGTGGAAAGGATAGAGACTGACTTCCTCACTCTGGTGATGAAGGATTTGGATTGCAGATAATATGTAACCAGTTTTAACTCTATGTCGAGGCTTGTGCCGTATTTGGTCACCCCAGAACCCAAACGCATTGCGCGTTTTATCGGTGGATTAGCCCCAGAGGTTAAAGGAAATATCAAGGCTTCTAAGCCTGCTACTTATAGATCTGCTATAGATCTATCTTTGTCCCTTACTCTCGATGTTGTAAGGAATAGGGCAAAGAAAACCACCGAAGAAGGGAAAAGAAAAAGGGAGGATGATCAGTCCCATTACTCAAACAAAAAGAAGAAGGGAAACTCAGGTTTCAAAAAGGGGCAGTCAGATGACAAGCCCAGATATAAGACGTGTAACAAAAGGCACATTGGAAAGTACAATCAGGACCCACAAGCTAAACCTTGTGGGATCTGCAAGAAGAAAGGGCACAAGACTGTGGAGTGCTGAAACATCAAGGATGCGACCTGCTATGGTTGCAATGAAAAGGGGCACATTAAGATTAATCGCCCTAAAAATGCCAAGAAGCCTGAAGAGGCAAAGAAGACCAATGCAAGGGTCTTTCAGATGGACGCCAGGGAGGTGGTGAACGACAATAACGTTATAACAGGTACCTTCCTCATTAATGATATTTATGCTAGAGTTTTATTTGATTCATGTGCTGATAAGTCGTATGTAGACCATATGATTAGTAAATTACTGAATCTGGCTATTAAAACTCTAGACATAAAATATGAGGTAGAACTTGCAGATGGTACCTTAGAAACTGCTTCAACTCTTCTTGATGGATGTGCTATATCCATTAAGAATCATTCTATTCTGCTATCCCTTTTTCCAATGAAATTGGCCGGGTTTGATGTAGTTTTAGGGATGGACTTGTTATCGCATAACCAAGCCCAAATTTCTTGCGATAAAAAGCTAGTTAACATCAAAACTCCTTCTGGCGAATCCATCACTATTCAAGGAGATACACAATATGGTTTGCCCAACAATGTGTCTATTCTCAAGGTATCAAAGTGTCTGAAGAACGGATGTGTCATTTACGTGGCACAAGTGACAGTGAATGACCCAAAACCCAAGATTGAAGATATTCCAATTATTTCCGAATATCCTAATGTCTTTCCTGAGGAGTTACCTGGATTACCTCCTGAGAGGCAAGTTGAATTCAGGATAGACATTCTGCCAGAATCTGCGCCAATTGCACGAGCTCCTTACCGTCTAGCGCTACTGAAAAGAAAGAACTCAGGACTCAATTGGACGACTTATTGGAAAAGGGTTTCATACAACCCAGCTTTTCGCCTTGGGGAGCTCCAATATTGTTTGTGAAAAAGAAGGATGGATCAATGCGTTTATGCATTGATTATCGTGAATTAAATAAGGTAACGATCAAGAATCGTTATCCTTTACCCAGGATCGACGACTTATTCGACCAACTCCAAGGGGCAAGCTTCTTCTCGAAGATCGATCTGGGTATCATCAACTCAAGGTTAGAACTGAAGATGTTCCTAAAACGGCATTCAGAACGAGGTATGGACATTATGAGTTCTTAGTGATGCCTTTTGGGCTCACTAATGCACCTACAGCATTCATGGACCTCACGAATCGAGTCTGCAAGCCATATTTAGATAAGTTTGTCATTGTCTTTATAGACGACATACTTATCTATTCTCGTAATCAAGTTGATCATGAGAAGCACCTTTGATGTATATTAGGGTTGCTACGGCAGGAGAAGCTGTATGCAAAATACTCTAAGTGTGAGTTCTGGCTTCGTGAAGTCCAATTCCTTGGACATGTAGTGAGTGAGCGTGGTATCCAAGTAGATCCCGCTAAAATAGAAGCCATCATGAACTGGGAGGCACCTAAAACACCTACAAAGATTCGCAACTTTCTGGGATTAGTTGTTTATTATAGAAGATTCATTGAGAACTTCTCGAGGATAGCTTTACCATTGACTACTCTGACCCGCAAGAATGTGAAGTTCGATTGGGGTCCAAAACAACAAGAGTCTTTTGATATTCTTAAACAGAAATTGAGCAATGCTCCGGTGTTGACATTGCCCAAAGGAATTGAAGAATTTGTCGTGTACTGTGATGCTTCACACACCGGTATGGGTTGTGTACTTATGCAAAGAGGCAAGGTGATTGCCTATGCATCGCGACAATTAAAAGTGCATGAAAAGAATTACACCACCCACGATTTGGAGTTGGGTGCCGTTGCATTCGCACTAAAATTATGGGGACATTATTTATATGGAACTAAATGTGTGATATATTCGGATCACAAAAGTCTCCAACACTTATTCAATCAAAAGGATCTTAATATGAGACAACTTCGTTGGATGGAGACTCTAAATGACTATGATTGCAAAATTCGCTACCATCCTGGCAAAGCGAATGTAGTCACTGATGCTCTAAGCCAAAAGGAAAGAGTCAAACCTATAAGGATTGTAACACCCGTGTCACTCCAACCATTAGACAAATGCCAAACCAATGAAATATAGTATTTCATACTTGGGATTTGTAAAAATATGTGTATCGTTTACACATATCATTTCCTGTTCGATTTCAAGCTTTAAATCGCTTTCTGGAGGGTTATACGCGCTCTGATGTGTAGATATAACCAGTTTAATCCAACGAACACTCCGGAATAGTGAAATAGGCTTAACATACCTTAAATAACCTTTACATAACTTAGATATAAGTTTTGGAAGGTTTGGTGTGGTGAAATCAAAGTTTAAACGCTTACAGGGACTAAAGTTGACAAACTGCGAAAGTATGCCAATTTGAACTGTAACAGACCTTCTGGAGCATGACCATAAGTTAAACATACCACAAATATCCTTTACATAGCTTAGAAATAGGCTTTGAGGTGTTCGGTATGCTAAAATAAACTTTTGTGTCATTCAGGGACTAAAAGTGTCAAAAAGTGCACAAGTTTGCATTTTTACGCATAACTTACGTTCTGAATACATCCGGACATCCAAAAATTTATATAAGCATGACTATATTATATTTGAGTGTTCGCTTTAAGAAAAATCCATTCGTTTCGTCATTTGGTTCGTTTTTCGCGCTTATGCGCATTCCGTCGTAATTAAGCGAACATCGCGTTCGTACGGCCAAACGAACCGACATCCGAGATATTTTTGAACACATTTTAAGTTCCCTATACTTTAACTTCATTTTAGAGCTTTGAAATGGGGTTAACGGGCCTTAAACGTGTCGAAAATGGCCTAAATACAGTTCAGGGACCAAAAGTGTAATTCTGCCGAAATAGTGCCTAGCGGTGCGCTACACTTTAAGCGTAGCGGTGCGCTAGGGGTCTGCTGACCAGATTCAGAGTTTCTAAACAGCAGGCTGCAGCTGTTACAACCTCAACCACATGTTCTAAAATGCTTAGTCAGCTGATAAGATCATATTTTAGTCACCATAAGGTTCCAACACATGTACGGCCTTGATCGTTTCCCCTTTTCCAAGAAACGATCTCAACGGTGGACCGAATACTATAAATACCCCAACACCCCAATGCAAAACTTACAAGAATTCTGATTTTTGAGAGCTCTAAGTTGAAACCATTGTTTCATACCTGAGTTCTTGAAGTCGGGATTAGCATTCGGGGACCCTGGGTTAGTATTCTTTCGTTCTTTTCCTTATTTTACTGCTTTTCGAGTCAGAAAGTCAAACTTTGTTTGACTTTCAGCGTTGACCAGTAATGGTCAATGCGAAGTTCGTTTGAACTTCGCAACGTGAGTGTAATCACGTTGGTCATAGTCCCTTGGGACTATGCCCACTGATTACCACGTTGTCTAGAGTCGTAGGGTAGGCGATCTAATAAATCGCCTATACCTTCGAACTCGACCCATTTGGTCGATCATTAGGATCCGACCAAACACATTAGGTGACCATAGTAGGTAGGGAATAACCTTCCGAGGTTATACCCTATGGTCACATCGTTTAAGTAGTTGTATGATAGGTAGTTTATATGCCTTAGGTAAATTACCAGAATACCCTTTTCATGTATAATTGGTAATTAATCATATGTAACCTAAACTTTTGTCACATAACTGATTATGTAACATGTTTAGGCATATAACACTTGTCATAGGACTAGTTAGGCGGTCCGAACGCGTTTCACGCGAACGACACGTTAAAGTAGCATAAGCTTCCTAAACGGGTCGTAATGGGTCGTAGACACTTAGGTTAAGTTTCATTTAGTATGAAGGCTTTGTTAAACCATATCATATGAGTTCCTACACTCATTTGGTTTACAAACCCTAATGCTACCCAGTCTTCCGATATAGGTCCGGTTAATTAACATAGATACCTATATTAGGTGCCGTTGAATTTCCGTGATCTCTAGCATTGCTTGGTGGTTATCCTAGGACTTCTGAGCAATCTCAAGTGAGTACATAGACCCCTCTTTTACTGTTTTCCAAACTGTTTTGGGGTGGAACACATGTGCCTACTTGTTACTTTCATGCTTTCCTGTTTTCAAATCATATACTTCCTATGTTCATTAGTACATTATAGTACATGATTTCATTACATTTCATACTAGGTGTGCCATTGTGTGCATTACTTAGTACATTGTTTTACATTACATCACATGCTACGTATGTCTATTGTTGCATACTTAGTACAGGTCGCATGCTACGTATGTATGTTGTTGCATACTTAGTACAGATATTTCAGTTCACATGCTATGTATGTTTGTTGTAGCATACTTAGTACATTTCTTATTCATCATATACTTACATCTTGGACGCATATTACATGATTTACATTGATCATGCATTTACTACATAAAACATAACTTTGATTTAAACCAAGTTTTACTTCAATACTTTGTTTTGTGCATATGGTTTAGTTGAGACCTTTCACTTGCCATACATGACATATTTGACATAGACATTTAACATGGATATTTGACATAGACAATTTGACATGATTTACATCTTGACATGAACATTTTACATTGTTTGGTTTGGTTTGATTAAGTGATTAAGTAACGATGCGTGTGTAATATGATACAAGCATGGTGGATACGCCGCTGGTACTTCCTATATATAAGTGTTTGTATGGTATTACATGTCGTAACGTTATTTGAATCATTTCAGTTTGAGACATAGAACATTTTATACAAATAACATATTTTTCACAAGACATTGATTTACAAACAACTTATCTAATACAAACTCATTTTACATGGTTATTCATTTAACCATACATTATACATTATTTATACATATCATCTGGTCTTATCGATTTTCAAATGATTTACAAAACAAAGCAAATAACAAGGTTCATGACTAAACATTTTCTCAAACATAAGTCATGAAACCTATTTTCACAAAACCTATGTATCTCACCGGCATTTTTATGCTGACGTACCATATTTTCACATGTGTTTTTCAGGAACTGTTGCGTAAGATGATCAAGATACACATAGGCAGACTCGGGCTTTAGTGACAATAAAAGATGCAAGACTAGTTAATTTTGTTGTATTTATTTATTTGTTAAGACATTGTAACACTTTTAATCAATAAAACGAAACTTCAATTGCCATGGATTTGAAACATTAATTCTGTTACAACACTCCCCGATGTTTCCGCCACGTTTTGTATATTCCACGTGGTCGGGGTGTGACAGAAAAGATGGTATCAGAGCCAATGGTTATAGGGAATTAGGTTATTAGTAATGCTTTGACCTAGTCTATAACTTTCTTAGGACCCTAACGCGAGTTTACTTGCGTTTAGTCATAAAACAATACCGTCACCTATCCTTAGGCGACGACCACAACAAGAACATAAATTTCAAAACCGCTTTGAAAACTAGTCATCTGTTCTAGGATGATTAATTACAAGGTTTTGAACCCTCTGTTATATGGTTTCGAACCCCTTTAAGTTTTCAAAATCTCATCAAGGTTTTGGGTTTTAAATAATGTGAACACGTGCAAACTGGAAGGGTGAATGCCTGTATTCTGGGTTTTCTGTCTAGGCAAGCACTTCGTATACATCTCATCAGACGCGAGACCAGTTGTGCTTACCTGGGAATTCTTGGGATGAGTGTTCACTTATAGGCGAGCATGTCTTCGCGATACATTATTTTTGATCCATTTACTTTAATTTAGTCACTGTGTGTCGTTTGTTGCTTTGTAGTAACAAACAAATGACCACTACCCTTGCTTTCATCAGATTTGTTCATCTCATTCTTTTCATCTAATTCTTTCACTCGTTTCCTTTCATGTTTCCTCTTTTTAGAATGCCTCCTCGACGCGAAAATCAGATGGCGCCTGCCGAGCTGGCGGAAATTATCGCGCAGCAAATGACTGCTGCAATCCCGAACGTCATTGCTCAATGTTACCAAGCTATCAACAACAATAAGGCTCTCTGCAGTTTCAAGACGTTCAACTCAGCTAAGCCATCCAAGTTTTCTGGGTCTCAAGGAGCGACTGCACTTCTGCAATGGTTCGAGAGTCTAGAAAGCACCTTCAGGCATGTTCAATGTCCAAACGAGCGAAAGGTAGATTTTGCATCTAGTGTCTTTGAGAAACGAGCTTTGACGTGGTGGAACGGTGTGGTGAGAGATAGGGGTGCCGATGTGGCACTGGCTCAGACATGGGAAGAACTTAGAGCACTGATGATGAAGGAATTCTGTCCTCGTCACGAGATCAGGGCATTGGAAAGAGAATTCGACGATCTTAAGCAAGACAGTGGCGAACATCGAGCATACACTGATCGATATGAGGAGCTGAGCCTGTTGTGTCCTACCATGGTTACACCTTTGGATAAGGCGATCGAAAAATACATTGATGGTCTCCCTGACTTGGTTCAAGACATTGTTACCGGTAGTAACCCCACTACGGTTAGGCAGGCCATTGAGCTATCTGCAACCCTGACTGAATCTCAGATCAGGAAACGCAAGCTTTTCCGAAAGGGTGACAAGAAACCGCTCGAGGAATCAAAGACCATGGATGAACAGACTGGATCCATTGAGTGGTCAAAGAAGCAAAAGGCTTCTCAGAACTTCGCCATGGTCGCTCACAATGGTCAAGCCGCCCCCAACCAACCAGCTAAACCCCGTGCTAGGAAGCCATACAATGGAACTTCACCCTTGTGCAACCAATGTGGCCTACATCATCATGCTAAAATGAAGTGCCGCGAATGTCAAATTTGTGGACTTAAAGGTCATGTGGCAAAAGTTTGCGTTGCAGCAGTTGCACCGAATCAAGCCGACAACAAACCTGCTCGAGCTCGCTTTCCACCAGGTTCTTGCAACAAATGTGGTGAGATGGGACATATCCGAAGAATTTGCCCAAAGCGTGCTAATGCTAATCCAGCATAGAGATGAGCATCTGATCGACTAGAAGACAACACTCTTTAGAAATAATCACATCTTATGTATTATTTTCTTTTGTTGTCGAGGTCCATGAAACAGTTGTTATCATTGTTAATAAATAAATCTTTTTATTTACATTGCAATGTATATTATGTGGTTGTATGCATAAACAACATATCCCCTACAATACCGACAATCAAGGAACCACATTCCTTGAAGAACAAACTACCCCCAAAATTCTTCCATTTTACAATCTCTTGCGTTTTACACAAAGATCCTAAGTACCCGTCTCTTGCAAAGAGATGAGGTACAAGGTGCAAGTTATAATTCTGTACGAATACCCCAAGTACCACTATAAATTCTTAATAGGGTACTCAAGGGTATTTCCGTATGTCCTAAATTATTGTGTACCTTAATTCGAATATTGCGTTTTCCTGAAAACGAAAATCGAATTTTTGGTAGATCATCCTATCTTCATGAATGGATTCTTGAAATGATTAAAGTGCCAAATGAAATCCACGAATTGGATTCCTGGTGTGCTTTAAGTATCCGCGTCCAAAGATAACAAATTAATAAACAAAGTCAAACAACTATGTGATTATGTGCTTATGTGTTTCCTTTTATGTTTTTGTGTGATCCAAGTTTTGTCATCCAAATCCTCATAGAATCTTCCATATCTTCGTATAAGGGATTCATAGTAGGATATCCAAAGGTACTATATTAAATCCTCAATGGGCTTCTACGTTGTAGTTAAGTCCCTTGGATTTTATTGTACTATTCCATAATTAGACCCCTTGAGTGGTCTAGTTAAACAGATTGATCCAAAAATCTGGTTAAGTATATCAAATGATGATATAGCTGAAAGGACTCCTTGGAGGTCTAATTAAAAAGATCATGTGTTGATCTGATTAAAAAGGACCCTATGGTAGTCTAGTCACACTCATCACAGGTTTGATATTTTCTTCCCCTACACATCATGAAATGAACTGTGCGGACTGTGCAAGGAATTACGTAATTATGGACGCGTACATAATTATGGAAATTCAGTGCACAGAGACCACAGCGAATTTTGTCATGTATTCCGTTCATTTTTGTTTCTGAAGATGTAAAATGACTATTCTGTTCATTTTTGTTTCTGAAGATGTAAAATGACTATTCCGTTCATTTTTGTTTCTGAAGATGTAAAATGACTATTCCGTTCATTTTTGTTTCTGAAGATGTAAAATGACCATTCTGTTCATTTTTGTTTCTGAAGATGTAAAATGACCTTTCCGTTCATTTTTGTTTCTGAAGATGTAAAATGACTATTCCGTTCATTTTTGTTTCTGAAGATGTAAAATGACTATTCCGTTCATTTTTGTTTCTGAAGATGTAAAATGACCATTCTGTTCATTTTTGTTTCTGAAGATGTAAAATGACCTTTCCGTTCATTTTTGTTTCTGAAGATGTAAAATGACCATTCCGTTCATTTTTGTTTCTGAAGATGTAAAATGACCATTCCGTTCATTTTTGTTTCTGAAGATGTAAAATGACCATTCTGTTCATTTTTGTTTCTGAAGATGTAAAATGACTATTCCGTTCATTTTTGTTTCCGAAGATGTAAAATGACCATTCTGTTCATTTTTGTTTCTGAAAATGTAAAATGACCATTCCGTTCATTTTTGTTTCTGAAGATGTAAAATGACTATTCTGTTCATTTTTGTTTCTGAAGATGTAAAATGACTATTCCGTTCATTTTTGTTTCCGAAGATGTAAAATGACCATTCTGTTCATTTTTGTTTCTGAAGATGTAAAATGACCATTCCGTTCACTTTTGTTTCTGAAGATGTAAAATGACTATTCTGTTCATTTGTTTCTGAATAATGCCTGTTGAAAATAACTCCGTTCATTTTTCAATTCTGAAAAATGTCCGTTAAAGAGAAATAACAGGATTATGCCTTTCATATCTCTGGTGGTTATTTGACACAAAGCCACAGTTAGACTCCTACGAATTAATTTCGGGACGAAATTTCCTAAAGTAGGGGAGACTGTAACACCCGTGTCACTCCAACCATTAGACAAATGCCAAACCAATGAAATATAGTATTTCATACTTGGGATTTGTAAAAATATGTGTATCGTTTACACATATCATTTCCTGTTCGATTTCAAGCTTTAAATCGCTTTCTGGAGGGTTATACGCGCTCTGATGTGTAGATATAACCAGTTTAATCCAACGAACACTCCGGAATAGTGAAATAGGCTTAACATACCTTAAATAACCTTTACATAACTTAGATATAAGTTTTGGAAGGTTTGGTGTGGTGAAATCAAAGTTTAAACGCTTACAGGGACTAAAGTTGACAAACTGCGAAAGTATGCCAATTTGAACTGTAACAGACCTTCTGGAGCATGACCATAAGTTAAACATACCACAAATATCCTTTACATAGCTTAGAAATAGGCTTTGAGGTGTTCGGTATGCTAAAATAAACTTTTGTGTCATTCAGGGACTAAAAGTGTCAAAAAGTGCACAAGTTTGCATTTTTACGCATAACTTACGTTCTGAATACATCCGGACATCCAAAAATTTATATAAGCATGACTATATTATATTTGAGTGTTCGCTTTAAGAAAAATCCATTCGTTTCGTCATTTGGTTCGTTTTTCGCGCTTATGCGCATTCCGTCGTAATTAAGCGAACATCGCGTTCGTACGGCCAAACGAACCGACATCCGAGATATTTTTGAACACATTTTAAGTTCCCTATACTTTAACTTCATTTTAGAGCTTTGAAATGGGGTTAACGGGCCTTAAACGTGTCGAAAATGGCCTAAATACAGTTCAGGGACCAAAAGTGTAATTCTGCCGAAATAGTGCCTAGCGGTGCGCTACACTTTAAGCGTAGCGGTGCGCTAGGGGTCTGCTGACCAGATTCAGAGTTTCTAAACAGCAGGCTGCAGCTGTTACAACCTCAACCACATGTTCTAAAATGCTTAGTCAGCTGATAAGATCATATTTTAGTCACCATAAGGTTCCAACACATGTACGGCCTTGATCGTTTCCCCTTTTCCAAGAAACGATCTCAACGGTGGACCGAATACTATAAATACCCCAACACCCCAATGCAAAACTTACAAGAATTCTGATTTTTGAGAGCTCTAAGTTGAAACCATTGTTTCATACCTGAGTTCTTGAAGTCGGGATTAGCATTCGGGGACCCTGGGTTAGTATTCTTTCGTTCTTTTCCTTATTTTACTGCTTTTCGAGTCAGAAAGTCAAACTTTGTTTGACTTTCAGCGTTGACCAGTAATGGTCAATGCGAAGTTCGTTTGAACTTCGCAACGTGAGTGTAATCACGTTGGTCATAGTCCCTTGGGACTATGCCCACTGATTACCACGTTGTCTAGAGTCGTAGGGTAGGCGATCTAATAAATCGCCTATACCTTCGAACTCGACCCATTTGGTCGATCATTAGGATCCGACCAAACACATTAGGTGACCATAGTAGGTAGGGAATAACCTTCCGAGGTTATACCCTATGGTCACATCGTTTAAGTAGTTGTATGATAGGTAGTTTATATGCCTTAGGTAAATTACCAGAATACCCTTTTCATGTATAATTGGTAATTAATCATATGTAACCTAAACTTTTGTCACATAACTGATTATGTAACATGTTTAGGCATATAACACTTGTCATAGGACTAGTTAGGCGGTCCGAACGCGTTTCACGCGAACGACACGTTAAAGTAGCATAAGCTTCCTAAACGGGTCGTAATGGGTCGTAGACACTTAGGTTAAGTTTCATTTAGTATGAAGGCTTTGTTAAACCATATCATATGAGTTCCTACACTCATTTGGTTTACAAACCCTAATGCTACCCAGTCTTCCGATATAGGTCCGGTTAATTAACATAGATACCTATATTAGGTGCCGTTGAATTTCCGTGATCTCTAGCATTGCTTGGTGGTTATCCTAGGACTTCTGAGCAATCTCAAGTGAGTACATAGACCCCTCTTTTACTGTTTTCCAAACTGTTTTGGGGTGGAACACATGTGCCTACTTGTTACTTTCATGCTTTCCTGTTTTCAAATCATATACTTCCTATGTTCATTAGTACATTATAGTACATGATTTCATTACATTTCATACTAGGTGTGCCATTGTGTGCATTACTTAGTACATTGTTTTACATTACATCACATGCTACGTATGTCTATTGTTGCATACTTAGTACAGGTCGCATGCTACGTATGTATGTTGTTGCATACTTAGTACAGATATTTCAGTTCACATGCTATGTATGTTTGTTGTAGCATACTTAGTACATTTCTTATTCATCATATACTTACATCTTGGACGCATATTACATGATTTACATTGATCATGCATTTACTACATAAAACATAACTTTGATTTAAACCAAGTTTTACTTCAATACTTTGTTTTGTGCATATGGTTTAGTTGAGACCTTTCACTTGCCATACATGACATATTTGACATAGACATTTAACATGGATATTTGACATAGACAATTTGACATGATTTACATCTTGACATGAACATTTTACATTGTTTGGTTTGGTTTGATTAAGTGATTAAGTAACGATGCGTGTGTAATATGATACAAGCATGGTGGATACGCCGCTGGTACTTCCTATATATAAGTGTTTGTATGGTATTACATGTCGTAACGTTATTTGAATCATTTCAGTTTGAGACATAGAACATTTTATACAAATAACATATTTTTCACAAGACATTGATTTACAAACAACTTATCTAATACAAACTCATTTTACATGGTTATTCATTTAACCATACATTATACATTATTTATACATATCATCTGGTCTTATCGATTTTCAAATGATTTACAAAACAAAGCAAATAACAAGGTTCATGACTAAACATTTTCTCAAACATAAGTCATGAAACCTATTTTCACAAAACCTATGTATCTCACCGGCATTTTTATGCTGACGTACCATATTTTCACATGTGTTTTTCAGGAACTGTTGCGTAAGATGATCAAGATACACATAGGCAGACTCGGGCTTTAGTGACAATAAAAGATGCAAGACTAGTTAATTTTGTTGTATTTATTTATTTGTTAAGACATTGTAACACTTTTAATCAATAAAACGAAACTTCAATTGCCATGGATTTGAAACATTAATTCTGTTACAACACTCCCCGATGTTTCCGCCACGTTTTGTATATTCCACGTGGTCGGGGTGTGACAAGGATTAATGCCAAAACCATCGAACTTAAGAATAGCCTGAATGAAAGGTTGTTAGTCGCTCAGAAGGAAGCTGTTTTGGAAGCTAACCTTCCAAGTGAAAAGTTAGGTGTAACTGTTGAACAGTTAGCACCTGGCAAGGATGGAATCCTTAGAATGAATGGAAGAATCTGGGTTCCTATTCATGGAGGGCTTCGAGATATAATCCTCCAGGAAGCTCACAGTTCCAAATACTCAGTTCACCCTGGAGGTGACAAAATGTATCAAGATTTAAAAGCTAATTATTGGTGGATAAGTTTGAATAAATCTATAGCCACACATGTAGCTAAGTGCCTGACTTGTGCTCAGATTAAAGCTTAACATCAGAAGCCGTCAGGTCTGCTTCAACAGCCAGAACTTCCCACATGGAAGTGAGAGATGGTAACCATGGATTTTATAACCAAGTTACCTAAAACAAGGCATGGAAATGATACCATATGGGTCATAGTTGATAGACTGACTAAGTCAGCACACTTCTTACCCATCAAGGAGACTCATAGCTCCGATAAGCTAGCTCAATTGTACGTGGATAAGATTGTATCTCTCCACGGAGTGCCGGTGTCTATTATATCCTATAGAGATACTAGATACAACTCTCACTTTTGGAAAAGCTTCCAACAATCATTAGGAATTTGTTTGAATTTTAGTACTGCCTACCATCCTCAAACAGATGGACAAAGTGAGCGTATAATTCAAACTTGGGAAGACATACTTCGTGCATGTGTTATTGATTTGGGTGGTAACTCCGATGACTACCTACCCTTTATTGAGTTCTCCTATAATAATAGTTACCATACTAGCATTCAGGCTGTGCCTTTTGAGGCATTGTATGGAAGAAAATGCAGAACGCCTGTTTATTGGGCAGAAGTAGGAGAAGCTCAGTTATCAGGACCTGATATAGTTCTTGAAACAATGGACAAGATTGTCCAGATCCGTGATCGCCTGAAAGCTGCCAGGGATAGGCAGAAAAGTTATGCTGATAAGAGGCGAAAACCTCTAAAATTCGAAGTGGGCGACAAAGTCTTACTGAAAGTATCACCCTGGAAAGGTGTGATGCGTTTTGGTAAGAAGGGCAAGCTAAGCCCAAGGTATATTGGACCATTCGAGATCATTGAATGTGTCGGTAGTGTAGCTTATAAGCTAAACTTGCCTGATGAGCTGAGTGGAATTCACAATGCGTTCCACATCTGTAATTTAAAGAAATGTCTAGCTAATGAATCGCTAGCAATGTCTCATAAAGACGTACAGATTGAAGAAAGCCTGAGTTTTGTTGAAAGACCAATATCGATCGAGGATCGACAGGTTAAGAAGCTCCAAAGGAAACACGTGCCTATAGTAAATGTCAAATGGGATGCCCGTAGAGGCCCTGAATATATGTGGGAAGTTGAGTCCACTATGCGACAGAAGTACCGTCACTTATTCCAGTAAATCTCGGGGTCGAGATTTCTTTTAAGGGGGTGAGGATGTAACACCACGTAAAAACATGTCCATTTATGTGAAGACACGTGTCCTAAACCCTAATCATGTGAAAGATTGAGTTTGAAGGACTAAAGTTGACAAACGATAAAAATATGAAACCAAATGGACTAAATGTGTTAGTTCATATGTCTGTAGCTTCCATCAGCATTGTGTCTTATTTTGTACTGTATATGTCTTTTGTGAACTTGTGTGTATATGTATGTATGTGTGTAGAACGACAGACCAGGGAATGGCATTGAACTGTAAAGGTGATGTCCGATGGTTGGCAAGTGTCACCCGATCGGATGGCCATCCGACCGGATTGCCACCCGACCGGATTGCCATCCAATCGGACAGCACCTATCACCTCCCTGAGTTTGCCTATAAATACCCAGCTTGGGTTAGATTTAGTAACTTTTGGAGACTTTTGCTCATTCTGTAAGGAGACTCTGTCAAGTCTGACTCTCTACCGGTTCTTATGTACTTTCACATCATTCTAATAGAAAGATCAGACGGATTTAATCGTTGAATACGTTGTTGTGATTCTGTGACTTGATCCATGGATTCCGCACATTGATCGAGGTCGATTCATCCACGTTTCGTACGAACAGATCCTGATCCAAAGGCCTAACAAGTGGTATCAGAGCCACAGGAGGACTGAATTGAGGACTACGACAGTGAATTCACCGGAATTTCAGCTATTCTTGCCGATTACAGTCGAATTTCACCGGAAATTTGATGAATTCTCTCACTTTCTACTCATTTCTTGCTGAGTTTTACACTTTTATACCTTAAAAACTAGAAAAAACATAAAATTGAACGGGAATCTTCGGTTAAAATTTGACAAATTTTATATCAATCGATTCGCAATCAATCAAAGAACAATCCTACAAAATTTCATAAGAAAATTCCTTCAAAAACTGAAACAAAATCATCAAAAACCATGTTGAACTGTTCGTGTTTGCTGACTTCATCCACCCGCTCGGACAGCTGTCCGAACGGATTGGCTTAGACTGCGTCATACTTACTGCTTGCTGACGTCATCATTGTCACTCGTTTGGATTACCATCCCAGTGGTGTAACATTGAATGTTCTTGTTTCCATCAGCTTACGTCATCATCCTACCCGGTCGGACAGCAATCCGATCGGATTGGAATTGTTAGTGCTTGTTTTACATAAGCTGACCTCATCCTGTCACTCGATCGGATTACCACCCGATCGATGAAGGGTTGAAAAGTCAAAGTTTTCAAAAGTCTTTGTGTCACTCGTTCGGACAATCACTCGACCGGATTACCATCCGATCGAGTTGTCATCCGACTCGTGTACATCTCTTGTTACCAGACTGTGCCACTCGATCGGATTGCCATCCGATTCAAGTGCATCAGTGTGAATCTTTTGAAAATCTTAAAAAAAATTTGTCTAAGTGTTTGAAAACTGTTTCAGGTACTATACAATGGGAGACGATTTTCTAAACCCATTTAGCGACGTATTTGCTTACAACACGGGAGACGCCACGACAAGTAACACGAACAACACTGCTCCAAACCCGAATCCTAAGAAAGCAATTGCGGACTCACTAAGTTTGGACAACGCTTATGGCACTTATAATAAACCACCTAAGCTCATCGCCATTGAAGATTATAATAGATGAGCGAGCAGGTTCGAGGACTGGTTGAAGGCATTCGCCTACCAAAGCTGGAAGTGTTTAAAAAATGGTTTCAACATTGGAAGGAGTGATTATGAAAATCTGATCGATACTGAACAAGAAAGTTTTATTGCTGAGCAGAAATGTATTGCATTATTACATCAATCCGTCAGGGTTGATATCATTTCATTGATCGATTACAAAGATTCAAGAGATTTGTGGGGAAAATTAGAAAAGAAATGTGTAGGAGGAGCAGAAATCGTAAAGAACAAGAAAAAGTTATTGAAGAAAGAATTTGGTTTGTTCGGTTGTATGAAGAATGAGTCGGTCTTGAAGATGATAGAGCGGTTTTGTCACTTAAAGATAGAGCTTGTGAGATATGGGATTACTGTTACCGAGGAAGAATTGGTCAAAAAGTTGTTGGAGTCATTGCTATACGAAAGAGATTGGCAATATTATTCATTGGTTTTGAGAAACACAATGAAGTTGTCTGATATGACTGTCGATTGGCTAATCGAGAGGTTTGAAAGCCACGAACTTGAGATTAGAAAGATAAATAAAGTCAACAATACTCCGTACCAGTAAAATGTCGATCTGTACTATCGGGGAAGCATGATACCAAAGACTGTCTCACCAAAAACTACTTTTTCAGCTGAGAACTCAAATACTGTCACTGAGGAAAAATAAAACAGCAGTTCTACTCCAAGCAGTGGATATCATGGAGGGTCATCTTCTTCAAGTTCAGGAAGCCAGCAGCAGCAGAACATCCTGAAGAATATTTTCCAATGTAACATAGCTGTGAATCTCAACAATGCGCAAAACTTTAACGAAGAAACAGCTAAGCAGCAGATGGTATTCCTGGCTTCAATCCTGGAATCCTATGAAAGTTTAGTAGCTGGGAAAATCGGGAACACGAACCTTACCAAAGAAGATTATGATCAAATCGATCCCGAGGAAATGGAATTGATTGATATAAGATTGTGTATTGCAAGCGTTGTTCGAAGATCTCAGAGATTTATGGAGATATCTGGAAGACACTCCATCGGTGGACCTTCTACAAAATTGGGCTTCGACAAGTCAAAAGTTACATGTTTTAAGTGTAAGCAGAAGGGGCACTTTAAAAGAGAATGCAGGAATGTAGCTTCTTATGAAACGGCCAACCCATTTCATGAAGATTATTATAAAAAGGCCATTTATCATAAAAACAAATAAGAACCGCCAAGAATGAGACAGATTGAAGAAACTCCTATAGAAAAGTCAAGAGCCTTAACAGTTATTCATGATGATGAGGGCTTTGACTGGAGTGATTTGTTACCTGAAGAAGATGCTGTGGGCTATGCTTTCATGGCAAAAATTATGCCATTCAAAGACACTTGAACTGAAGAAGAGAAATAGGTCAATAGAAAGATGCTAGCACAAACCATGAAGGATAGACATTATCGAGACTGGAAAGAGGCTAAAAGTGCAAACAGATGGGATGCTGATCAGGAATGCTTTTTGGACCCTAAAGGCAATATACTTGTTGAACCATCAACACTCATTATGGAAACTCTCGTTGAAAAAATAGCACAACAGGAAGAAGAGAGACATAGAATGTGGGCAAGAGAAGTTGAAGAAAAGGAATTAATGTCGAAAAAGGTCGATGATGGGATAATCGACACTACCAAAGAAATGACTGCAGAGAATACTCATGGCTAAAGAATTAGAGGTAGATTCTAAGTCTGCATCTGAGTCAAAGAGCCAGGTCAGTTATAGTGATTCAACAAATGGGTCAGGTAAGACTGATAAGGCCAAAACTGTGAGTGACTGCAAAAATTGCATAAAAGACTACAAGGTTTGTAGCACACATGCATATCTCAACACCAAAAAGACTGAAGAACTAACTGAAAGAGTCAAAGAAGTTGAAAATCAAATCTTAAGTCGTGATAAACTGGTAAAAGCTTCATATGATAGAATAAAGGAATTAACTGAGAAGATTGAGAAAGATAAAATTGATGTAGAACGAGTTAGAAAAGAAAATGAAAAGTTAATTCATGAAAACCGACAACTTTCTGAAAATCATGAGAAGCTGAAAAGAACGATAAAAGATTCTGATGAACGAAACAGTAAAACATCCAAAGAAAATTTTCAACTGTCAGGAGTCCTTCAGTCAAAAGAAAAGCAAATCAACCAACAGTTGGATGAGATTGCTAATCTGAAGCTTCAGTTTCAGGAAGCTAAGATTGAAAACGAACGAATCAATCTGAAACTAAATAGTTACAACTCCGCGAGCTTCGTGCTTCAACATATAGTTCCCAAACCCATTGGGAAGAACAAAGCTGGTGAAGATGTATACTCCGACGGAACTGGGGTAGGGTATCATCAAGTTCCACAGCCAGTGTTGAATAATTTTTCAAAGAATAAGTCTGGGTTGGTTAATGATGATGAAACAAATGAGATTAAACTTCCAGAAATGATCGATATCACATTCACTTCATCGTCTGATGAAGACAGTGTTCAGTCGAAAGTTGTTAAAAATGTGGTTGAAAATGTTTTAAAATCTGACAGTGATTCAACTGAGGACGAAGAATGCTTTTTGGATAATTACATTCCGAAATCAAAATCCAAAAACAACTTAAGTGAAGAACCTACTCTTGTGATGTACAAGATGTCGGGTTCAGATAAATTGTATTCGGATCTTGAATTTCCACTTGAGAACGTGAATGTTAACAAATTGAAAAATGTGTTTAAACTGGTTTAGATTGATGTTTCTGAAATCGAAGGTTTGAAACGTTCCAAAAGGCAATTGAACTTTGAGAAAGATAAATCTTACTACAAAAAACCTGTTGTATCACCACGTTTTTCTAACAACAATCAGAACAAATGTTCTGGTGGTTATCAGGGTGGTAAATAAATCAAAGAAGGAACTTTCAAAACAAGAAGTTTGTTGAGAAAAAGGTGTTTGTAAAAAGCTAGAGTTCACATTCCGAGCAAGAATCTGAGATTTTTTCAAAATCAAACGAAGAATTCTTTGAGATGAAGGTCTCACAGCCTCAGACTGAAGGCACAAGTCGGGAAGTTGACACCCGAACATGCTTTAAGTGCAACAAAGTTGGACACATTGCACGAAAGTGCACCAACTCAAAGCCTAAGTCTGCGGTTGTCGAGAGTCCAAAAAAGAAAGACGATGTAAAAGGCAAAGCTCCAATGGTTGTTGAGAAGAAAGTTTTGAAAAATGAAAACACCAAAGTCAAAACTGAACCTGTAAAGAAGTTGGTAACTAAAATTGATAAATTTTACAAACAGGTCGCTTTGTCTCAACAAACATGGAAGCCAAAATCTGATGATAAGAAGTCAAATGTTCTTAAACCAAAGGTTTCTGATTCTAAAAAATCATCATCTTCAACCAAATCGGTTGAGATGTATGTACCTTTGGATTATTTTGAGCAATTGGAGAAACAAACTTCGACCCCACCAGGGAAGAAGTATGTTCCAAAGAAAGACCAACCATCTGGTTAACTTCAGAAAAACAAATTTTTCCTATACAAAGAGGTTGAGGTTGGGTCTGCAGAAAACTTGAAAATGAATGACAAGAATTTCCCACCATTGTACACCAAAACCACAATTCTAAACGTCAAGCTACATGAGTCGAAAGAGGCTTGGGTTGCTTCAAAATTTCACTAAATATTTGTGATATGTGCAGGAGCTTCCGAGATCCATCTCACGTTGGATAATGGATAGTGGAGCTTCGAGGCACATGACGGGGAGAAAAACCCTACTTTATGACATTTGAGGGTTTAACGGAGGTTATGTTGGTTTTGCTGGTAATCAGGGAGGTCGTATCATTGGAGAGGGAACATTATCGAATGGTATTGTCACATTTCAAAAAGAGTCAACTACATCACCGAGCTAGAGAACAATCTTCTGAGCATTTCTCAGATATGTGACCGAATGTATTCGACACACTTCACGGATAAAGAATGTCTGATCTTGAAGTCGGGGTTTGTCATCCCCGAGGAATGGGTCACTATGAGAGCACTGAGAGTCAATGATCTGTACGTGATGGACATGATCGTAGCCACTACTACCATGGGCCAGTCTCATTGATTCATGTCAAGGGCCATTGAAAAGGAGTCGCAATTGTGGCATAGGAAGATGGGCCACATTCACCTGCGCAAGATGAACTACCTGGTGCACAATGACTTGGTCAAAGGTGTTCACTTGAAGAGTTTTCATCTTGAGGGGGAGTGTATAAGTTGTGTTAAAGGTAAGCAACGGAAGAAATCTCACCCTGGAAAGAAGATGAACTCAGTCTCGAGGCCATTAGAGAGACTTCACATGGATCTTTTTGGTCCTGTGAATGTCATAAGCATAACTGGTGATCTCTACTGCTTAGTAGTCACAGACAACTATTCGAGATTTTCGTGGGTGTCGTTCTTGAAGAAAAAAGATGAAACATTCGAGAGTTTGCTGAGACTTTTTCAGAAAAATTGAGAATTTGTACCGAACCCGCATCAGCAGATTGAGAAGTGATAACAGTACTGAATTTAAGAATAACAGAATGGAAGAATATTGTGATGAAAAGGGTATACTGCAAGAATTCAGCGCACCTTATACTCCGCAACAAAATGAAGTCGCTGAGAGAAAGAATAGAACGCTGATAGAAACGGCCAGGACGATGCTTGCTGATTCCAAATTACTGATCAATTTCTGGGCAGAGGCAGTTTCAGCTGCTTGTTATACTCTCAACAGGGTTCTCACTGTGAAAAAGCACAACAAGACATGTTTCAAGTTGATCAATAATAGAAAGCCTAATCTCGAGTTTTTGGAACCGTTCGGGTCTCCCTGCACAGTTCTGGATCCTGATGGCAAATTTGGTCCAAAGTGGTTTGAAGGTATCTTCGTGGGATATGCAAGTCCAATGAAAAGAGTCTTTGTTCCAAATATGAAGCGGATCATCGAAGCACAACATGTTGAGTGCCCAGGCTACACAATGCCACCACAGAAACCCGCTGACTCATGGCGCTTCAATTATGACAACCTATGGGACTCATTCAAGCTAGAGGAAGAGCCAGTGTTCTTTGATGAGTTGGATATTCTAAGAGAATATGAAGAAGCACAGGAAAGATTCCCAGCAGAATCTTCTAGACGTCAACGACAAACTTCGAACGATGATGAAGCTGGTCCAAGTAACGCTGGAGAGAATGATGATGTTCAGCAAACTCCGACATCTTCGGAACGAGAACATGCTCCTAACAATCAGACGACAGTCAATGATAATTCAAAATCTGATAAAAGGCCAACAATCGATCGTGGTGATTTAGAGTCTGAGGGGGAGCAAATCCAGTCTCCAGATCAGACAATTCCTGTCAATGAACAAGTCGCAAATCAGAACGTTACAAATTTGGAAGGTGAAGTAGATGTTCCAGGCGAGGTGATGCCAAGGACTCTTTCATACCATCCAGAAGAGTTGATCATAGGAGAGCTACAATCAGGCGTTCGCACCAGAAGCCAGATTGACCAGGGCCTTACTTGTTTTTATACAAAAGTTGCTCCTTTACAAAGAGAGTTTTCACTTAGTTGTTTCATTTCGCAGATTGAGGCGCGAACATACAATGAAGCACTAACTGAAGATTCCTGGGTCAACGCGATGCAGGAGGAGCTGATTCAGTTTGAGAAGTTGGGTGTATGGAAACTGGTCGACTTGCCTAATGGTCATAGGAAGATAAACACCAAGTGGGTATTTAAGTGCAAAAGGGATAATCGAGGGGTTATTGTTCGCAACAAAGCTCGACTCGTTGTCCAAGGTTTCAGTCAGCAGGAGGGGATAGATTTAACTGAAGTATATGCTCCAGTTGCTCGACTTGAAGCGATTAGAATCTTCCTAGCGTTTGCTTCTTGGAAATGATTTAAAGTGTTTCAGCTAGATGTGAAGTCGGCATTTCTCTATGGCAAGGTGAAGGAGGAGGTATATGCCGGACAGCCACCGGGCTTCACCGACCTAATTCACAAGGATAAGGTTTATCTCTTGGATAAGGCGTTATACGGCTTACATCAGGCCCCAAGAGCCTGGTATGAGACCCTGTCTCAACATCTACTAGCCAACAACTTCATCCGAGGCAAGGTAGACGCCACCCTTTTCACAAAAGAAATTGACGGCCATCTTCTGATAGTCCAGATTTATGTGGATGATATAATTTTCGGGTCGACAAATGAAGAACTCTGCAAAGATTTTGAAAAAGTTATGAAGTAGAAGTTTGAAATGTCTTCAATGGGTGAGATGTAGTTCTTCTTAGGGCTTCAGGTTGATCAACTGCCGAGGGAACGTTCATACATCAGACGAAGTATGTTCACGACGTCTTAGAGAAATTTGGGATATCCGGGATATCTCCAATGTCCAACCCATTAGCAATGAACCATGGAATAAACCCTGATCTCACCAGATAGAAGGTGGATGAAACGTTGTACCGCTCCATGATTGGTTCGCTGATGTATTTGACGGCATCATGGCCTGATATTATGTATCTAACCTGCCTCGCAGCCCGTTTTCAATGAAGTCCCAGAGCTTCGCATATGACAATCGTCAAAAGGATATTACGCTACCTGAAAGTAACTCCAAGCTTGGGGTTGTGGTATCCAAAAGAAGGTGATTTCACGCTTGAGGGGTACTTTGATTCCGATTTCGGATGCTGCAAAGTAAATGCTAAGTCAACAACTGCGGGATGCCAGTTTTTCGGATCCCGATTGGTCACCTGGCAATGTAAGAAGCAGACCTATGTTGCTTTGTCTACATGTGAAGCCGAGTATGTATCTGCTAGCAGCTGCTGCTCCCAGATCTTGTGGATCCAGCAACAAATGCGTGACTACGGTTTGCAATTTCTTAACTCCCCTATCTTTGTTGATAATGAGGCAGCTATTAACATAACAAAAAATCATGTTCATCATGCTAAAACCAAACACATTGAAATTCGTCATCACTTCATCCGAGACTGTTTCGAGAAGAAGTTGATACGAATAGAAAAAATCCACACTGATTAACAAAAAGCCGATTTACATACCAAAGCGTTTGACAAAACACGTTTTCAATATCTTTTAAAACTTAATGGTATGAAGTTATTATCGGTTGCGGAGGGGATTCTTGGCGTAGATGAAGGTACCACTGTAGAGGATGTTGAAAAGCAATCTGCAATGGTTTGTCGATTTTTTACTTATTTTGGTATTTAGGGGGAGATAGGTAATATTTTTAGAAAATACAAAAACAAAAAAAAATGAAAAAAATCCAAAAACATGAGATATTTCAAAATCCAAAAACAATAGAAAACCAAAAAGAGTTTGTGTAAAAAGGGGAAATGATAGTACATCAGCTAGACAGTTCCAGTACGCTAAAGAAATGTAAAGTTTAAAAGCATTAAGCAGTCTCGCTGATGATATGCTGATAGCTTTTTGCACACTTAATAGATTTTTCGGGATATAAATCTAAAATCATAACTTGCTTTTACGTGGTGAACATCTCTCGGATATATAGGTAACCCCTGAAATCTTGTTTGAAGGGCTTTCTATTTTTGACATACTAGGTCTTTGTATGTGATGATATATGGGGTATTATACATTAGATTGTTGGTTTGTACAACCTGCTCAATGGCAAAGGTAAGATTTCTTGTTTAAATCTGTTAAAAAATTGATGTTTCGATGACTGTTCTTGATGACGTAACTGTTCGGAGCTTTAATGTTAGATCTAGTCATTTTTAGGTTGTTTTGATGAAATTTGAGCATACGGTTTTGATCACAAGTGATAGATCTAGAAGTTTACCGATTCAATTTGTGCCAAAACATGTTTAAATTTTGTAGATCTGATGATTGAACGAGTCAGCTATCAGAGGTATTTTTGTCAAATTAGTCACTGATTAGGCCGAGTTAGAACATGATGAACCTAGGGTTTTGATCGCGCTTAGATTCTCTACATAGATCTATGTTCAATTTGATGTTTTGCCTTAGAAAATTTTGATGTTCATGAATGTTCTTAACTGTTCTTGAATGTTCTTGGATAGAGTGGCAACTAGGTCGGATGGCAACTCGTTCCAAAATACATTCATTCAATGCCCATCACTTGTCATGACTCGAGTGGCAATCCGGTCGAGTGGCAATCCGATCGGACACTCATCCTATTCACATCACTATGTCTTGAATATTGTGCACTCATGTCATTGATCGAGTGGCAATCCGATCGGGCGGCAATCCGATCAGACAGCCATCTGATTCTCTTCACTAAAAGACAAAATTTTTCAACTGTTTCAAATTTGCTAAGAATCGAGTGGCAACTCGGTCGAGTGGCAACTCGACTGGGTGGTCATCCGATTCAGGGCATCATTCTCAATGTTGACTAAGTCAAAGTTTCTCTTGCTTGTCACATGAATTGAGTGGCAACTCGATCGGGTGGCAATCCGATCGAGTGGTTATCCGATTCACATGCTTTTGACTTATGTTGACTTGTTATTGCACATGATGGCAATCCGACCGAGTGGCAACTTGACTAGACAACCATCCGATCCGCAGTACTACACATAGAGAGGGGTTCCAGTGTTAGAAAAATTTTGAGTTTTTCAAAATTTTCATTTCTTGTCATATTTGTCTCGAATACTGTGCAGTTGTTAATAATAAATATTTTTGCAGGACTGGGAGAAAACTCACAACATCTATTGTCTGTTAGAAACGCAGTATACAGACAAGACTATATTCAAAGATGTAGCAAATTTTTTGAGGGAAAGTAGGATTGCTAAGGCACTAACTGACAAGACTACAGTCTATGAATCTCATGTTAGACGATTTTGGAACTCTGCAAGATATGAAGAGAAAGATAAAATGATCTACTCTGCAGTAAGTAAGAAATATGAGAATGGACAGGATGTGGATTTGGAAATAAAGTTTAATGTTGGTGATATTAGACATGTGTTAGAATTAGGTGATTCTGATGATGATCCCACCATTATTTCAGAACGTCTTTGCAAAGAATTATGGTGCAGGATGGGATTCACAGGACACGTAAACGGGAAAATGGGAAAAACTATGTTCTGTCATTCTTACAAGTTCTTGATACACTGTGTAGTACATGCTCTATCTCACAGGAAGGGTGAGTATGACGAAACATCTGACTATATCATGAACATAATCGCATGCTTGGTGCTAAAAAGGCCATATAACATTTAACAAGTGATATTTGACTACATGGATGAGAATGCAAAAGCTGGAAGTAAAAAGTACATCATGTATCCTCGATTCATACAAATGATGATTGATGATCAATTCAAGGATATTGAAAAGGATGATGATGATGTTCTAGGACTGAGGCACATGACAACAGAAACAATTAGCAGACTTACCAAGGGTCCTGAGCCAAGAGTGAAAAGAATGATATGCAGGATTAACAATCCAGCATATGTTGCTCCAGAAAATAATGCTTGGAGGCATGAGAACAGTAATTCTGATAATGAAAATGAAAAGATGAGTGTTTGGTTGAAAAGAAAACCCGTTGGTGGTTTGTGAAAGATGGAAAGAGGAAAAGAACTCCGAAGACATCCCCAGTAGTTCCTATTCCAAAGGAGCCAGTTCCGAAGATAGTTGTTAAGGGTATAGTGAAAGGGGGAGTCATAAGATAGTTAGAATTTCAAATTGTTATATGTTTCTAATGAAATTGTAAATGCTTGTTTTGTAGGGTCTTCAGAGGAGCCACAACAAAGGTTAATTGATGAGACAGTATTAGATCCATCAAGCATACCACAAGAAGGTGTTGATCTGGCAAAGATGACATTTGAACAATATCTTCACCACACTGCAACTGCAACTACAAAAGCCCAAAGTTCAAGTGCTCAAGAAAAGCAACCTGAAAGTGTCAAAGACAAAGAGCCTGAAGGGGTTGCACGTGATGATTCAAGTGAAGATGCTGATGATGAGTCAACTGAAACAGAAACAGAACTTGATCCGACTACACTTGGTCGTGGAAAGGCTCAACTGAAAAAGAAGCTGACATAGAAAAGGAAAGGATCTGATGAAGAAGACACTACCTATACTCCATCAAAGAAACTAAGAATAAAGCGTAAGGCAATTCAGACAGGAGTAATTCCTAGAAATGTCAGAGCAAAGAAAGGTGGTGCTTCTATGCCTAAAGATCAAGGAGGAAAGAAAGAAAAACATGTTGCAACTTCAAAGGTTCATGAAGCAGAAAAGATACAAAGTGTTGAAGTTCCAAAAGATCTAGAAGTTCAAAGTGTTGAGGTGCCTGAGGTTGAGGTTCAGAAAAAGGTTGGTAGTGATGATTATGTTGAAATCACTGGATTTAGAGCAGCTACACGTCCACCACCTCCACCACAAGATCAACCTAATCCAGATATTCCTGAATCCTCACAACCAAAGAATACAACTTTTGCTGATCTATTTGGAGAGCTTCCTCATGCAACTGGGCTATATAGAGATGATATTCCAGATGAAGATTATCATATGTTCAACAATGAAGCTGTGAAAGAATTGATGAAGAAAGTTGGTGAACTTGAAAAGGAAAAAGCAAAAGCTGTAGCTGAGCGCGATGTGTTAAAGAAGCAGGTTGAGGAGTTAACAAAAGTTAATGAAGAAATCAAGACTGTCATGATAAAACAAGAAAGAAGCTAAAGAAAATGAAAGATAACGTTCATGACAATTCACAACTGTTTGAGATTCTTTCAGCAGAAAATGTTGAAATGCGTGAGAAAATGAAGAATCTACATGAGGTAAATCAAACTCTAAATCAGCTATTAAGCGAAATCAATGAAGCATCATCAAATGAAATGAAAGCGATGAAGCTCGAGATGGAGGCAATGAAGGCTGACAAAGTAGTGAAGGATGAACAGCTAAATATGTTATACTCTGTGCCGGAAAGTCATTTGAATATTGATGTTCATGTTTCTTTCAACAACCTTGAAGTCAAAAGAGCTGAAGAACATAGAATTGAAAGAGAAAAAAGTGTTGGCACAAGAAGCAACTCAAAGAAGAAAAGGGTTGGTAGTTGATACAGAAGAAACTCTTGGGTCTTCAAGTCAAACAGAAGTAGAAGGTTCTTCAAGCCAAGTTAATGTAGAGATGGTTGATGTTGAAGCAAATCCTATGGGTTTCGTGCTTGTTGGTGAGTCTTCTACTCTATCTTTCGATCTCAATGATATAGTTCGCCGAGTGCATGTTATTCAAAAGAAAAAGAAGGCGAAAGAAGTATTGTTGTTAAAATGGAAAGAAGAAGAAGAGGTTGAGGTAGAAGAAGAAGAGGAAGAGAATGAAAACTTAGATGATATTCTTGATGCAGTCGAGACTATGATCCATCTTGGGATCAGTTCATAGATGAAGATAAAGACAAAGACCAAGGTTCTACTGGTTTATTTATTGTGAATCCTAATGTTCAAGAGAAGATTGATGATCTGTTGAACGACGAGATCAATGAACAGGATGATGATCAACAACATGAGTCTTCTTCATCTGGGAAACAAAAGGCAGACCAGGTATTCCTCACACAACCAACTGTCATTTATTTACATGCTCAGTATGAGGGGGAGCTTGAGGTACCGAGGTCTAGGGTAGAAATGTTGGAGGAGTTGGGATTGGATGATGGAAAATTCAAGTTTGATATTGAGGATGAAATTCCTGCATCTCCAGAGAAAGAATATGAGTTCGTACATGCCCAAGAAGCTGATAAATACAATGACGTGATTGTGGAAGATGCATCTGACTCATCTGATGAAGAAACAGATTTTCATTACTCTGGTGTTGATGAGACGTTTCCTTCATTAGCTGAAATGTTCAAAGACCAAAACGAAGATGAAGTCAGAAGAAAGATTGTAGATAAGATAACTACTGAAGGTGTGCCAAAGACCATTCCAAGAGAAAATCTTGTAGAGGAGAGAAAGAAATGGTTTAAAGTTATGCCAAAGGAAAGAAAGTACATAAGGCCACTACAGTTCTTTACACATGACAAAGATATTTCATGGGGAGACATTCTGTCATGGGGTTATCTTGAAGATTTGTAGGTCTATGCCATTAGACGGGAGCAGGGTGTACAGTATTTCAAATTTCCGTCAGACATAAAAACCCTTCTGTGGTGGGATGTTGATGAGTTGGTGCAAATTAAGAACATCAAGCAGTATTACTATGGTTTGGAGGTGAAGCAGCACGACCAACATCTGTGGGATTATGTGAAACAGCAGGCTAAAGCTAGGTATCCTGATTGGCAGCCTCAATTCCCTAAGCAGATTGTTAAAATGTTGGAAAATGGTGAAAAGGATGTTACTTTGGATGTGAAGCCGCCGAGGTGTTTGAAGAACATGCCACTTTGAGCCATGGAACAAGATTTTTATGAGGACTTTGAAGGTTGGCTATATAATGAATCCACAGCAGAAGCGGTGATATCCTTGTTTGACAAGTCGAAAGGTGAATCAAGAAGGATCTGCGTACTAGACCCGATGTGGCTAGTCAACTGCTCAAAGAAAGACATTGATTGCTTGTTTTACAACAAGATAGTATAAGAGAAACGTGACAAAGAGCAAGCAATGCAATTCCAAAAGATCGTAGATGTGTGCCTTGCGAAAGACATCAACTCCGGCAGGTATTGGAAGTCTAAATGGAGAGACTTGGAGATTGATGAATTTCTAAAGAAGTATAAACGAGGGCAGAGATTCAAGGCTATATCTGAGAAAGCAGCAAAGCTTGAGAAGTTCAAGTGGATGAGACCGCCGCCAACGGATCAAACGCCGATTGAAAAAGAAGAGAACAAAATTCCCAAGTGGGACAGAAAGCTTGATGGTGATCCAGTATACAGGAAATGGTGGATTGAAGAAGGTAGGCTACTGAGACGTAAAATGTTAGAAGAAAAAGCCGAACAGAGGAGACAGAGAGCCAAGGAAAGAAGACGTAAGAGAAAGGACTGAAGACTATGCTGGAAGGAACTACAGCTACATCCAAGGGGGAGTCTGTTAGTTCATATGTCTATAGCTTCCGTCAGCATCGTGTCTTATTTTGTACTGTATATGTCTTTTGTGAACTTGTATGTATATGTATGTATGTATGTAGAACGACAGACAAGGGAATGGCATTGAACTGTAAAGGTGATGTCCGATGGTTGGAAAGTGTCACCCGATCGGATGGCTATCCGACCGGATTGCCACCCGACCGGATTGCCATCCAATTGGACAACACCTAAACCTCCCTGAGTTTGCCTATAAATACCCAGCTTGGGTTAGAGTTAGTAACTTTTGGAGACTTTTGCTCATTCTGTAAGGAGACTCTGTCAAGTCTAACTCTCTACCGATTCTTGTGTTCTTTCACATCATTCTAATAGAAAGATCATACGGATTTAATCGTTGAATACGTTGTTGTGATTCTGTGACTTGATCCATGGATTCCGCACATTGATCGAGGTCGATTCATCCACGTTCCGTACGAACAGATCCTGGTCCAAAGGGCTAACAAAATGTGTCAACATGCCAAACTTGTGCCTCTGAATGACCACACACGAAGAATATATCCTTAAATGAGTAATAAATTGGATACAAGAAGTCGTTTATGAAAATAATCGAAAGATTATAAACTACAGGGGTTAAACATGTCAACATGTTAATTCTTACCTTTGAGTGACCTTTTAACGAAACTGAAGCTTCGTAATATTCAAATATACTCTCAAGGATAAGTGATATCAGTTTCACATGGTTTCGATATCGTTATGTAAGTTTTCAAGACTTCGGGTGAAAAGTGTTAATGTGATGAAACTAGTGTTTCGGTGATCATTTAACGAAACCGGGCCTAACGGAGTTTGCTTATGCTCCCATAATTCTTACAAACTAACTACAAGGACCATTTATGTCTAAAATAAAAGATATTTGAGGGTATAAAAGACAAGGGGCTGAAAGTGAAACATTTGAAAGTTGGTTAACCTGAACGACAGCTTGTCGTGGGGCACGTAGCCCCTTCTGATTTCCTACGTGGGCCGCGTAGCAACTTCCAGGTTCCAAAAAACTGGCAGCTGCATGTTGCACCGCCTTTGAGGCCTGAATTTCGAATCCTAGAGCTTGCAAACGGTTTTAGAATACCACTAGGACACATGGGGCGATCCTAAACACTCCCATTACACCTGGTGTGATCTTGGATCATGGATTACAAGTATAAATAGGCACTTATGTTGCCTAGTTCATTGCTCACTTCACTTGTATCATTCTCTACACTTTCATCTTGTGATTTCTGATTAAGAAGGGAGCTCAATTTTATAGAAAAGATAGCTAGGACCCTTTGTAAGTGTCTTAGCCCCCCTAATTAGTTCAGTTTTTAATTTAAAAAACGAAACGTCAACATTATCGTAATCTGACTTTGACTTTCGGTTTAAACTCAAATGGTCCAGCCACTGATCGAAATGAATGTGGTTATGTGACCATAATTAGGTAGGTAATTAACCCTTAAAAGGGCACCTCCTAATTATTTCGTTTGCTTAGTTAATTGTCAGGCCAAACTAATTAATTAAAAAGTCAAACTGGACAGAATTTTAAATAATGATTAAAACTAATAATACAGAGGTTATAAATTATATTTTAACACTATAATAACTTAGTAATTAATATTAGAACATGTCCAAACAGGTTCAACCCGACAATTCTAAGTCTAAGGTCGGTTCACAACCGAAAGTCGCAAAAGCTTGACTTTTGCTTTGACTTTCAGTTCTGACCCGATTAAGCTTAATTCTTCCATGTTTTAAGCTTCCATTAGGACCACCTTATGTTGTAATATAACCCTCTGGAGTTATAGTACCTGGTCATATATATTCTGAATTATATGCTAAGTTTCGTTATTATGCTTATAAATGCCCATTTTTCCCTTTTGACATATAAACGAGATTTTTGAAAATGTGAGAGGACAAAAACCTTTATTACTGAAATATAATTATGTCCCGAAAATTTGACATCAGTTTATGATCTTAAACAGAAGTTATGCTCGATATCATAAATTGAAAGTTTTTATTAATTAAATCACGCTATCTTGCATAAGACATGTTTAAACATGGAATTTGTCACACCCCGACCACATAAAACAAAAAAACCTGGCGGAAACATCGGGGAGTGTTGTAACAGAATCATTGTTTCACAACCATGGATTAAACAATTTCGTTTTATTGAATTAAATGTATTACATTACATTGGAATTAGAAACAAAACAGGAACAAATAAACTTTCATTGTTATTAAGTTACTAAGGCTTCATCCATTCCTATGTGAGCATGCACAAGTATCATCATCAAACATCATCAACTATGGTACCTGAAACACATGTGAAAATACGTCAGCATAAAAATGCCGGCGAGTACATAGGTTTTATGTGAGTGTCAGATTCATGGCTCGTTTTACATGTTGCAATACTTATTTAAAAACCTTATTTTGAAAAGTATAGTATTGCGACATAATTAACCAACTCAAATCAAGTTGGATATGATTCATAAAATCTCGTAGCCATGATTCTTAACTCCAAAACATTTGTTTTATGAAATCAAATTGTAAAACATATCGTAGAAACTTGTTAACAAAACTCGTATGGTTTATATTATTCAGAAAACATCATTGTGTGACATCGTTTCGAAATCTTTTACCCAAGTGATCTAGATAACGCAACGATATATAATGTGTTAAAAGCACTTATATATAGGAAGTACCAACGGCGTATCCACCATGCTTTTAACACATTACACCCGCCCCGTTACCTAATCACTTCCCTAACCCAACGGTTCAAATAGTTACAAATGGTTCCCATATAACAAATGGTTACAATTGGTTCACATATATCAAATGGTTACAAATGGTTCACATACATTAAATGGTTACAGATGGTTCACATATATCAAATGGTTACAAATGGTTCACATATATCAAATGGTTACAAATGGTTCGAATAGTTCAAAATGTAAAACAATGGGCTAACATGTTAAGTGAACATACATAGCAAAACATAATGAAATCATGTACTAATAGTGTACTAACGAACATAGCATGTATATGATATGAAAACATGGAAAGCATGAAAGTAACAAGTAGGCACATGTGTTCCACCTCAAAACAGTTGAAAACAGTAAAAGAGGGGACTATGTACTCACTTGAGGATGCTTAGAAGTCTTGAATAACAACCAAGCAAAGCTAGAGGGATCACGGAATCAAACGGCACCTAATATAGGTAACTATGTAAATAAACGGACCTAAATCGGAGGATCGGATAAAATGAGGTTTCGTAAACCAAATGAGTGTAGGGACTCATGTAATATGGTTTAACAAAGCATACATTCTAAAACGAAACCTAACCTAAGTGCTTACGACCCATTACGACTCGTTAAGGTAGCTTACGCCACTTTAACGCGTCGTTCGCGTAAAACACGTTCGGACCACCTAACTAGTCCTATGATAAGTAAAATATGCCTTAACATGTCTAATATTGTTGCCAAATCAGTTTAGATATCATAAATTATGTTACATATGCTTAAAATGAATTTTGGCGTAAAAAGGGCATTTTGGTCATTTACCTAAGGCATATAAACTACCTATCATACAACTACTTAAACGACGTGACCATAAGGTATAACCTCGGAAGGTTATTCCCTATGTAACTATGGTCACCTAATGTGTATGGTCGGATCCTAAAGATCGACCAAACGGGTCGGGTTCGAAAGTATAAGCGGTTGTTTAGACCGCTTACCTTACGACCCTACATAAGCACTAAACCTAAAGCGACGAGCTAAACATGTTAAAACATGCTTAACGAGGTTTGAAAATATGTTTGGTATCAAAACAAACGGTTTTGATACCTAAAAGTAGTTTAGTTACAAAATACGCAAGAATACACATTTTGGCCGAAACTACGACTCGCCACTATGCCTAGATAACGTGGTAATCAGTAGGTATAGTCACAAGAGAATAAAACCATCATGATTACGCTCACGTTATGAAGTTCAAGCAAACTTCATGTTGACCATAAACTGGTCAAAGCAGAAAGTCAAACACAGTTTGACTTTCACGCGAAAAAGAACGAAAGAGGACTTACAAAAGGTCCAAGAACGGAAATTTGACCCGATTATTCTCTGGTATGAAGTGAAAGCACCTCAACTTAGAGAAATATCAGATCAAATGTGAGTTGAAACAATGAGATGGATGGGGTATTTATAGTTTTTGCACAACCGTTAAGATCGTTCATCGTAAAACGAGCTTCGATCTCATCCGTACACATGTGCCCATGGTTTTGTGAAACCATGGGAGCCCCTAGTTTCATTAAAACCATGTGAAAATGAGGGGAACAGCTGGAACAAGCTGGAATTTAGATTTTTCATTTTGTTCCCTTCCTAAGATAACTATGGCAGATTGTCAATTTTGGTCCCTGAATGTGCAAAACATGGTTTTTGATGCATTTTTGACACGTTTAAGCCCCGTTAATCCCATTTCAAGGCTCTAAAATGAATTTAAAGTATAGGGAACATGAAACATGCTCAAAAATATCTCAGATGTCGGTTCGTTTGGTCGTACGGTTGCGTTGTTCGGTTAATTATGACGAAACACGAACGAATGCGAAAAACGATCCAAATTACACGAAGAATGGAATTTTATCATGCCAATCACTAAAATAAATTATTTTAATGAATACATAAATTTTTGGATGTCCGGATGTATTCAGAACGTAAGATATGCGCGAAAATGCAAACTGATGCACTTTTTGACGCTTTTAGTCCCTGAATGACCAAAAAGTTTATTTTAGCACACCGAACCCCTCAAAGCCTATTTATAAGATATGTAAAGGATATTTAGGGTATGTTTAACTTATGGTCATTTTCCGGAATGTTTGTTACAGTACAAATCGGCATACTTTCGCAGTTTGTCGAAATTAGTCCTTGTAAGCGAATAAACTTGATTTCGCCTCACCAAACCCTACAAAACTTATTTCTAAGTTATGTAAAGGTTATTTAAGGTATGTTAAACCTATTTCACTATTCCAGAGTGTTCGTTTCATTAAATTGGTTATATTTACGCATCAGTGCGCGTATAACCTTCCAGAAAGCGATTTAAAGCTTGAAATCGAACAAGAATTGATATGTGCAAAAGATACACATATTTATACAAATCCCAAGTATGAAATACAATATTTCATTGGTTTGGTATTTTTTTGATGGTCACAGAGGCACAGGTGTCACAGTCTCCCCTACTTTAGGAAATTTCGTCCCGAAATTTATTTGTAGGAGTCTGTCTGTGACGCTGTGTTAAATAATTGCCTTGCATGGAATCTAGGTTGTTTATATATTTGCGTAGAATAACCCATCAAAGATTATGCAAGGCATAATCCTGTCATTTCTCTCAACAGACAATCTTTAAAAATGAAAATGAATGAAAAATCAAGGATATTCATTTCCCTCGATGGATATTCTTCAGAAACAAAAATGAACGGAATGAGTCATTTTCCTCAATGGGTATTCTTCAGATTCGAAAATGAACGAATAATCAAGAATATTCATTTCCCTCGATGGATATTCTTCAGAAACGAAAATGAACGGAATGAGTCATTTTCCTCAATGCGTATTCTTCAGAAACGAAAATGAACGAATAATCAAGAATATTCATTTCCCTCGATGGATATTCTTCAGAAACGAAAATGAACTGAATGAGTCATTTTCCTCAATGGGTATTCTTTAGAAACGAAAATGAACGAATAATCAAGAATATTCATTTCCCTCGATGGATATTCTCCAGAAACGAAAATGAACGGAATGAGTCATTTTCCTCAATGGGTATTCTTCAGAAATGGAAATGAACGAATAATCAAGAATATTCATTTCCCTCGATGGATATTCTTCAGAAACTAAAATGAACGGAATGAGTCATTTTCCTCAATGGGTATTCTTTAGAAACGGAAATGAAGGAAAAATCAAGAATATTCATTTCCCTCGATGGATATTCTTCAAAAACGAAAATGAACGAAATGAGTCATTTTCCTCAATGGGTATTCTTCAGAAATGGAAATGAAGGAAAAATCAAGAATATTCATTTCCCTCGATGGATATTCTTCAGAAACGAAAATGAACGGAATGAGTCATTTTCCTCAATGTGTATTCTTTAGAAACGGAAATGAACTGAGTCAACTCTAGACACATGACAAAACTTGCTGTGGTTTCTGTGCACTGAATTCCATAATTATGTATGCATCCATAATTACATAATTCCTTGCATAGTCCGCACAGTTTGTTTTGTAATGTGAAGGGGAAGAAAATCAAACATGTGATGAGTGTGACTAGACTATCATAGGGTCCTTTTAATTAGATCGACAAATGATCTCTTTAATTAGACCACCAAGGAGTCTTTTCAGCTATATCATCACATGATATTCCTAACCAGATTTTTGGATCAATCTGTTTAACTAGACCACTCAAGGGGTCTAATTATGGAATAGTACATTATAATCCAAGGGTCTTTACTATTACGTAGAAGCCCATTAAGGATTTAAGGTAGTACCTTTGGATATCCTACTATGAATCCCTTATACGAAGATATGGAAGATTCTACGAGGATTTGGATAACAAAAACTTGGATCACACAAAAACATAAAAGGGAACACATAAGCACATAATCACATATTTGTTTAATTTGACCTTTAATTTGTTATCTTTGGACACGGATATTTAAAGCACACCAGGAATCCAATCCGTGGATTTCATTTGGCACTTTAATCATTTTCAAGAATCTATCTATGAAGATAGGATGATCTTCCGAAAATTCGATTTTGTTTTAAAAGAAACGTAATATTCGAATTAAGGTACACAACAATTTTAGGATTTACGGAAATACCCTTAGGTACCCTATTAAGGATTTATAGTGGTACTTTGGGTATTCGTCCAGAGTTGTAACTTGCGCCTTGTACTTCGTTTCTTTGGAAGAAACGGGTACTTAGGATTTTCGTGGAAAACGCAAGAGATCATAAAATGGAAGAATTTTGGGGGTAGTCTGTTCTTCAAGGAATACAATTCCCTGATTGTCGGTATTGTAGGGGATATGTTGTTTATACATGCAACCACATGAATACATTGCAATGTAAATAAAAGATTTATTTATAAACAACGATAACAACTGTTTCATGGACCTTGACAACAAAAGAAAATAATACATGAGACGTGATTATTTCTAAACGGTGTTGTCTTCTAGTCGGTCAGATGCTCATCCCTGTGCTGGATTTGCATTAGCAAGCTTTGGGCAATTTCTTCGGAAATGACCCATCTCGCCACAGTTGTAGCAAGAACCTGGTGGAAAACGAGCTTGAGCAGGATTGTTGTCAGCTTAATTTGGTGCAACTGCAGCTCGGCAAACTCTTGCTGTATGACCTATAAGTCCACAAATTTGGAATTCGCGGCACTTCACACTAGCATGATGATGAAGGTTACATTGGTTGCACAAGGGGGCAGTTCCGTTGTATGGCTTCCTAGCAGGGAGTTGAGCTAGTTGGTTGGGGGCAGCTTGTTCATTGTGAGCAACCACGGCGAAGTTCTGGGAAGCTTTTCGCTTCCTTGACTTCTTGGAGGATTCAGTGTGTTTATCTTTGGGTTTCGATTCCTAGATTGGTTTCTTATCACCTTTTCGGAAAAGTTTACCTTTCCTGATTTGAGATTCAGTCAAGGTAGCAGATAGCTCAATGGCCTGCCTAACCGTAGTGGGGTTACTACCAGTCACAATGTCTTGTACTGGGTCAGGGAAGCCATCAATGTACTTTTCGATTGCCTTATCCAAAGGCGTAACCATATTCGGGCATAACAGACTTAACTCCTCATAACGATCTGTGTAGGCTCGATGCTCACCGCTATCTTGCTTAAGATCATCGAATTCCCTTTCCAAGGCCCTGATCTCATGATGAGGACATAATTCCTTCATCATCAGAGCTCGAAGCTGTTCCCACGTTTGAGCCAGTGCCACATCGGCACCCCTATCTCTCAGCACACCATTCCACCATGTCAAAGCTCGTTTCTCAAAGACACTAGATGCGAATTCTACCTTTCGCTCATTTGGGCATTGAACATGCCTGAAGGTGCTCTCTAGACTCTCGAACCATTACAGAAGTGCAGTCGCTCCTTGAGACCCAGAAAACTTTGATGGCTTAGCCGAGTTGAACGTCTTGAAGTTGCAGGGGGCATTATTGTTGTTGAGAGCTTGGTTACATTGAGCAACGATGTTCGGGATTGCAGCAGTCATTTGCTGCATAATGACAGCTGCCAGCTCTTCAATAGGTACCTGATTTTTGCGTCGTGGAGGCATTCTAAAAGGGGGAAACAAGAGAGAAAACAAATGAAATGGCATTGGGTAAGAATAGGATGTTACAATTACCGACCAAAAATCTTGGGTGACGGTCATTTGTTTGAACCACGAAGCAAACAAATGACACACAAAGGCTGAATCAAAGTAAATAGGTCCTCATAATGTATCACGAAGACATGCTCACCTATAAGTGGACACTCACCCCAAGAGTTCCCAGGTAAGAGTGACTGGTCCGATACTGCGGATTTGTACGAACACTCTAGCCTTAGATAGAAAGCTCAGGGTACAGGCACCCACCCTTCCAGTTTGTACGTGTTCACATTATGTAGCCCCAAACTTTGATGAGAATTTGAAAACTTTGAAGGTTCGTAACCTTATAATAAATCATCCTAGAACAGATGATTAGTTTTCAAAGCAGATTCGAATTTTGTGTTCTTATTGTGGTTGCTGCCTAAAGATAGGCAACGGTATTATTTTATGACTAAACGCAAGTAAACTCGCGTTAGGGTCCTAATAAGGTTATAGTCTAGGTCAAAGCATTACTAATAACCTAATTCCCTATAACCATTGGCTCTGATACCAACTTTTTTGTCACACCCCGACCACGTAAAACAACAAAACATGGCGAAAACGTCGGGGAGTGTTGTATCAGAATCATTGTTTCACAACCATGGATTAAACAGTTTCGTTTTATTGAATTAAATGTATTACATTGCATTGGAATTAGAAACAAAACAGGAACAAATAAAATTTCATTGTTATTTAGTCACTAAGGCCTCGTCCATTACTATGTGAGCGTACATAAGTATCATCATCAAACATCATCAACTATGGTACATGAAACACATGTGAAAATACGTCAGCATAAAAATGCCGGTGAGTACATAGGTTTTATGTGAGTGTCAGATTCATGGCTCGTTTTACATGTTGCAATACTTATTTAGAAACCTTATTTTGAAAAGTATAGTATTGCGACATAATTAACCAACTCAAATCAAGTTGGATATGATTTATAAAATCTCGTAGCCATGATTCTTAACTCCAAAACATTTGTTTTATGAAATCAAATTGTAAAACATATCGTAGAAACTTGTTAACAAAACTCGTGTGGTTTATATTATTCAGAAAACATCATTGTGTGACATCGTTTCGAAATCGTTTACCCAAGTGATCTAGATAACGCAACGATATATAATGTGTTAAAAGCACTTATATATAGGAAGTACCAGCGGCGTATCCACCATGCTTTTAACACATTACACCTACCCCGTTAACTAATCACTTCCCTAACCCAACGGTTCAAATAGTTACAAATGGTTCCCATATAACAAATGGTTACTGTCGCAACCCTCGATCCCTTATTCCCGGAAACGGGCGGACGCGATCTCAGTTGTGGTGGTATCAGTTTATTTAATCTCGCAGCGGAATTTTCATCAGGACCGTAGTTAGGAAATGTTTATCAGAGTAAAACCACCATATTTTATATTAACAATCACATGGATAAAATCCAAGTTTCTTATTACAATACATTTATAGGGATAAACCCTATCTTATTTAATTTAAAACATCGTTTATTAGGTAACTTTTATAGCCACATTATCCCCAAGCCTTGAGTGCTCTCCAGCTGGCTTTCTACTAGTTGGCTGTCACATTGGGTTACCTGAAACGCGTTTTAAAAACATTTGTCAGTCGGAAATACTGGTGAGTGAATCCCAGTTTAATCAAGAAACATTTTATTGATTAAAACAGTATCGAGGACGATTACAATGTTTATGTCTACACAATTACTCCATTTGGTACTATCAATCCACTGACTTGTGGGTCATATTACACATTGGCTAACTCATTGTCCAATGGTAACGTACTGTCATCCTCGACTTACAACTCACAGTGTAGTAAATTTTGTATACAAAACCCCAACATACCGGCAGTAATTGAAGACTACAAAGACTCAATCACCGCTTAATCATATTGTAAAATAATTAAGGTTTTGTAAAAACTGTTAACAAAAAGGAGATTACTCACTTTGCTATCTTAGGCTTCTTGGAAGGGTTTCCTGGGTATAATCTATAATTTATACAAATGTACATTGGTTAGTATCATAACCCTTTGAAATTATTAATGATACCCTCCCCGAGACGGCATTCCAACAACTACGTCGGGCAGAACCACGACAGTTGTTACGGAACCCTAAATCAATCGGGCAGCGTAACTATTATGAAACTGGGGTTATAATACTTACAACGGAGCAGAACCTCGCTAATTAGGGGGTATAATACTTGCAAAATATGCCTAATATCAGCGAATTCGAGATTGAGAATTGAGAATGAGCTACGGAAATTGAAACCCGAGGCCTCCTTTATATAGTTGCTGATATTGACTCTCAGGCGGCCCGCGTGAGACACAGGCCAAGGTTACGCGGCCCACGTCAACCTTGGTCAACACCATAGCTTGGCCCGGTCAGCTTGTAGACTTGCCACGATGTCGACACGTGTCGGCATCTGGTGTATCCGCGTTTCATGAGCTCTCGCGGCCTGCGTCGATGTAAGCTTAAGCTTACGCGGCCCGCTTTAACTAAAGAAATCAGCGGAGTCAAAGTCCAGTCTTGATACGGCCCGCGTGAGCTTGAGGTGGGATCCTACGCGGCCCGCCTCAGCTCTAAATTCATATTTTTATTTTATTTTTATAAACTATAATGTATTTTGAGCTTGGTTTTCACATACAGGGCATAATATAAGACACATAAGGATATTTTAAGATATAATAGGGTATACAAAATATAATGAGGGTGTTGGTTTTACCGAGGGTTGTTACATTCTCCCCACCTTGTTTTAGAGCTCGTCCTCGAGATCTATTGAAATAAATGCGGGTATTTCTTTTGCATTTCTGACTCGAGCTCCCATGTATACTCTGGTCCTCTTTTGGAGTTCCACTTTACTTTGACTAGAACTAGTCTCTTGTGTTTTAGATTTTTGACTTTTCTGTCTTCAATTTGTAGAGGTATTTCTACAAACTTGAGTTGTTCATTTACCTCTATATCCTTAAGAGGTACTATGAATGATTCATCAGCTAAACTCTTTTTAAGATTTGATACATGAAACACATCATGTATTCCTACCATTTCCTCTGGCAGTTGTAGCTGATAGGCTACAGGTCCTATTTTTCTAATAATCTTGAAGGGTCCAACATACCTGGGACTTAGCTTTCCTCTTTTTATGAATCTTACTACTCCTTTCCAAGGAGAGACTTTCAACAATACTTTTTCTCCTACCTGAAACTCCAATGGCTTGCGTCGGTTATTGGCATAACTCTCTTTTCGATCCCGTGCTGCTTTCAGTCGTTCCTTGACTTGAATTATCTTGTAAGTTGTCTCTTGCACTATCTCAGGTCCAGATAGTTGCTTTTCCCCAATTTCTGCCCAACAGACTGGGGTTCGACACTTTCTTCCATAAAGTGCTTCAAATGGTGCAACATTGATACTTGTGTGATAACTATTATTATAGGAAAATTCTATTAAAGGTAAGTGATCGTCCCAATTACCTCCAAAATCAATTACACAAGCTCTAAGCATGTCCTCGATTGTCTGAATTGTTCTTTCACTTTGTCCATCTGTTTGAGGATGATAAGCTGTGCTTAACCTTAACTTGGTTCCCATTGCCTTTTGGAAGCTTGACCAAAAACGAGATGTAAAGCGACTATCTCTATCAGAAACAATTGATAAAGGAATACCATGTAAAGAAACAATTTCATTTACATACAATTTAGATAATTTTTCCATACTAATTGTTTCCTTCATTGGTAAGAAATGAGCTGACTTGGTTAGTCTATCTACAATCACCCAGATTGTATCATTTCCTTTCTTAGTTTTGGGTAATTTAGTAACAAAATCCATGGTTATTAATTCCCATTTCCAAGCTGGCATTTCTAATTGCTGTAACAAACCTTAAGGTTTCTGATGTTCAGCTTTAACTTGTGAACAAGTTAAACATTTAGAAACATAAGCTGCTATATCCTTTTTCATTCCTATCCACCAGAAATTTTTCCTTAAATCCTGGTACATTTGGTCACTTCCTGGATGCATCGTATACTTGGACTTTTGAGCTTCTTCTAATATACGATGGCGTAGATTTCCTAATTTAGGTATCCACATTCTCTTTTCATGGAATCTCCAAATTCCACCTGTTCCTTGTTTTAATTCTTTTACATACCTTTTAACTTTTCAGTATTGTAGGATCGGTTTGTGACCCAAACGAGTCGTTCAAAAAAGATTATATCAGTTTCAGATGCGGAAAATTAGAAACTGACTTTGAAACAGCTTGATTCACACTTTAAACCTCTTGTATATTGAAATAACAGAGATTACAATCACAAGGAATACCGGCAGCACCTCGGTATCGAATCTAGTCTTTCTCCCTGATCGTTTCAAATGACAATACATGATGCCTATATATAGTGCTTGCTTGTTCGCTTGAAATACACATACACATGTTCAAGTGAACACACATTTTCAAGTTCAAGCGGTCAAACACTAATTAACCATTCAAGCGATCACAACATTCTAATTTAAGTGAACATGACTTTTAAGCTAACTCACTGTTTTGTCTTATATGAACATTTAACTTTCGTATGATGTTGCACATGAGGATGTAATATTTATGATGTCATCATTGAACATGATGACATCATGCTGAATCAAATCCGCAACGAACCCAAGACTCGATATTAAGACGAAGAAGACAGATGTATGCACCAACAGACTCCCCCTCAGATGTTGACGAGTCTTAAATGTCGAGTCTTTGCATCTTCAGTCTTTATCAGTCTTTTCAAACTCTTTGAAATATCTGACGCTGTAAGCATCCTCAAACTTCTCCTCTTCAACATCAACAGACTCCCCACGAACAATCTCTATTCGGATGTCTTCAGACTCCCCCTTTCGATATGCTGGGATCGCAGTCTGGCTTGATAAAATCACAAATTCCTCAGGTATCGGAACCTGGCATTCTATCTTCAGGTTCAAAATCTAAACCTGGCTACACCTGCATATTCTTAACCCAGAAGTAAATTTCACAAATTTAACATTTAACAAATTTATCAATTCAGATTCTCTCTCAAATTAAACCAGAATGATTTATCAATGATAAATTCTGATGAACCATTTGTTCATCATGTCTAGCACTTGGAATTTTGAAAATCAGCTCTCCAACATTAGTTGTCGAAAATCTTTTTGGATTTCTCAAAATTTATGCTAAAACACACTGAAAATCTTTTTGGATTTTTTTTAATATGAAGAAATGCAGTAAAGAAATATTTACAGACAATATTTTTGTGAGTTTGTGTAAGAGGATCATATCAGTTTTTGACAAGTCACAAGTACCGTTGAGCTTAGTTACACATTAAGAATTAAACAATTCACTTAGATTGCTGATATACTGATCCACTTAAATTTTCACATAAATTTCAACTGATTCAGGATATGAGTTAGGTGTATTAAGAACTTAAACTCATTCATGTGTCCCACCTCTTGAATATACTCCCGTATCCAGATCCCAATATTCAGTCTTACAGGTGAGTATACCGCAGATGATATATGTAAGGGAATAAATTATAGTACGAAACCGTGAGAGCTCAGGTCAGAACTTCCGTTCAGCAGAGAGATGACGGCTCGACTTTTGGTGTGTCCCCTTTAGAGGATCTTTTGAATTACAACAGCAATGACTATCAATTTTATTGTTTCATCAATTTGCTGAGGGCGGCGCTATATTTCAAGCAAGCAGAAAGTATTCTCCGGGGACTATGTCAGAATTTCCATTCAGCAGAAGTCCCGGGATAATACCCCAGATATCACTGAGCATAAAGACCTAGTATCTTAGAAAGAGGGACCTTTCAAACGAGATTTCAGGGGTTACCTATATATCCAAGTAGTGTTCCCCACGAAATAAGCAAGTTTGAATTTAGGTTTATATCCCGAAAAAGCTTACTAAATGTGTAAAAACCTATCGGCATATCATCAGTGAGACTATTTAACGCTATTTAAACATTACATTTCTTTAGCATACTGTGACTGTCTACTGATGTACTATCATTTCCTCTTCTTTGACACAAAAACTCATTTTTGATTTTATCATGTTTTTGTCTTTTTCAAATTTTCAAATGTTTTTGGATTTTCAGAAAATTTCTACTCCCCCTAAAATGCAAACACATTTAAAAAAAATTGAAAACAAACTATACAATAAAGTGACAACTGATATCAAATCACTTCAATTCGCCATCGACTTGGCATAAACAATCAGAACTCCCCCTTACACAAAACTATTTTCTCATTATGATTTCAAAACACTTAAGTTTGTTTTAACCAAAATGATTTTTCCGGAAAATAAGTTTTGTTAATTTTAACACTTGTAGATTAGGGGTTTGGTTCATCACATTGTTCATTCAATCTCTTGTATCAGGATTACATCAAGTTCAAACTAATGACCTTGGGTAATCACTTTGTCAGAATCAACCTCTTACCACTTATAAGTATATCCAAAACAGTTAATCACATGTAGGAATAAAACATCTACACAAACCATTTTACCACTCAAAATGCCGATTCCTGCTTCGCACTTACCAACCTGGAAGCTCCGGCATAGTCCATCACCTGTAAAAACTAAACATATTTAAAAATCTTTCACAAAATCTAAAATAACAAGAATGATGCCGATTCCTGATCCACGATTACAAACTTGGGATCTCCGGCAAGTCAGGTTTTTCAATGAAAGAAAATGTCCACCCAAGCCTGACCAGCCTTGGGTGATTCCAACTCATCTTTAGTTGGGGTGTATGTTGCTTTCTTTGTAGCATAAAACTCCTTTACCCCTTTAACTTTCCCATCGATCATTTTTCCAAAAATTTTCTTAACATTCCCATTAAATGCTTTCTCGACATCAAATTCTTTCTTCTCAGAATAGAATTGATTCGAAATTTCAACCTTTCCAACCTTTGATTTAAAATTCTCAGCTCTCAATAGTGGAAAATTCTCATCATCCATTGAAAGAACTGATTTTTCAACACTCTCATCGAATTGTGGCTCCTCTGACTTTGTGGAATCAGATTCATCGCTAGATTTTACCTCTGATTTCTTAACAACCCAAGTTTGGTTATCAAGATTTCCCCTTTTCTTGTAAAACCTTTTCGAACACTCACCAACTTCATATGTAGAGTTTTTAAACACTTTAAATTTTTCTGTTGGTGGTTCGGTTTTATCAACAACAACTTCTTTCAGTTTTCCAGAAACTCCGTGTTTTGTATTGGTCGCTTTTGGGCAGTTCCATGCAATGTGACCAACTTCATTACATCTAAAACAGGTTCTGGTTTCTTTCTTCTGATAAGTTCCATTCTTCTTTTCAGCAAAAAATTCTTGATTTGTTTGTCTCCAAAATGAGCTATTCTTTTCTTCTTCAGCAGACGGACCTGAAACAAATTTTGTATTTTTAGAAATTTTCTCATTTTTATAATTTTCTGGTGGTATAAAACCTAAACCTTTCCTTTTGAAATTACCTTTACGGTTTGGTTTCTTTTGACAACCAGAACCGGAACCATAATTCTTTTTCTTGTTTAAACGTTGTTGAACTCTTGAAGTGTATTTTTTAGGTTTTCCAATAAGATTTAAATCTTTTATTTCAGAAATATTGATTTCTGTCATTTTGAAAACCTTTTTAATCTTTTCAAATCGAACACTTCTTATTGGAAACTCTTTATCAAAATATAATTTGTCAGAATCACTCAAAGTATAGGCAACTTCAAATGTTTCGTCATTCAAATTAGATTTTGACAACAAAAATTCTTTACTATAAACCCGTTTTCCCGACGATTTTGAATTTTTTCCAGACGAACTCGAACTCTCGACCGACAAACACGAACTTTCGGACTTGGACTTTGACTCTGATTCCTCATCCTTATCCAACACCTGATCGACCACTCTTTTAATTAATTCAGACTCATGATCTGTGTCAGACGCTGTGAACGTGACATCAATGTTGTCTGGTAATACATCGGTTAACTCAGACTCTAACTTTAGATTAACTGCCTTTTGGACTTGTTCCTCATTCGGTTTTCTAGGCGAATACCCTTCCTAAATTGTAGGCGGACACTTGTTATAACAGACACTCTGTTTCTTACCAGTATCCTTTTTCTTCTTTGGCTGTTCGTCTTTAAACGCCTCAAAACCTGCAACAGTAGGATAAATTCTGTCAATTAAGTAATCAGAACTTGTATAACTTCTCAGTAAACTTTTGATTTTTTCGTTTTCAACTTTTTCACCATCCAACTCTTGCTTCCATTTCGCACATTCTTCAATGTAAAAATTTATCTCTTTCTGCTTCGACATCATCATAGCATTCAACATTTTCAAAGCTTTTTCTCTTTCTGTGTTAGTTTTCTGTAAACTATTCACAGTCCTTTTCAAAACATCGTATGATTCTTTCAAATTTTTCACATCAAACATCAACTTTTCTTTCATCTTTTCTGATTCACTAAACCTCTCGTCTTTTTCTTCACATTGTTTGCAGGATTCTGAACATGTAAGACAAGGTTTCGTGATTTCAATGATCTTTTCGATTTCCACTATCTTCTCAACTTCAACTACCTTTTCCACTTTCACTATCTTCTCAATCACTTTGACTTCCTTCAATTCTTTTGCAGCTTTTCTCTCTTTGAGTTTCTTCAATTTATCTGCAAAATAAAATTCAAATCTGTCAGAAGATAAATGTATTTTCCAAGGTTTATCTGTTCAAGCTCTTCATCGTCACTGTTATCTGTTGAACTGTTTTCAGATGAAACAGATTCTTCATCTTCAGTTTTCTCATCATCAGATAATACAGCCATCTATTCCTTTATCAACTCTGGCTTTTGCACAATCTGAGCAATAAAAGCTTTAACATTAGGATCAGCTGGAATGTACTTGTCCCAGTTAAAACCTTCAGCCACTTTCTCATCATCTTGATCAATAATGCCATAGTAAGCCTTCTTGTTTGCATCTTCGGTCATTTTCCCATGTGCCGTTTGTGAATCTTTTTGTTGATGTGGTAGATGAGTGATTTGTTGATATATGGACTTCTTATAATAATCATCTTTTCCAAAAGTATCCTTTACTCCTCTTGGCTCCTGATTCTTGCACTCTCTTTTAAAATGGCCTTTCTCCCTGCAACGAAAACAGACAACTTTAGATTTATCAAAACCTAAATTAGAAAGATTTGCATCCAAGAAATCACTTCTTCCTGTAATCATTCTAAATTTTTCTGCTCTCCTCAAAACACTAGCTAATGCCCATTTAATGTCCATCAGTTCCAACTCCTCTGCATCGATCTGGTCATAATCTTCCTTTGTGAGCATCGGATTACCAATTTTTCCAGCAATCAACCCTTCATAAGATTCTAATGCAGTGACCAGTAATCCCATATGACTTTTCACAACTTCTTCAGAATAATTTTCTCCATTTTGAAGATGTAAAGCCACATTACACTGAATCAGATGCCCATTTCCAACATATGCACTTTGAACACTTGGAGAATTCACATTTGAAAATCCACTAGTATTGATTGAGCTTTTATTGCTTGTTCCGGATGAATTTCCTACACTAAATGCTGTTTGGATTTTTGGACTCACTTCAACTGTCTGAACATTTCCTTTATAATACAGTTTGATATCTTGCTGATTACTTGAACTGTTCATTCTAGCAATTTTCTGCTGTTCAAGATCCTGTGCCTCCAGCTTTTCAATAAACTGAGCAATTGATAATCTGCTAAACTGTCCAGAATTTTTCAGAATCATCAGATATGTACCCCATTCCTTTTGTGGTAATGCATCAGCAAGCTTTTCTACCCATTCTGCTGGAGTTTTTGTAATCTTCAATTGTGACATGGTGCGTACAAGATGACAATATCTCTCAATGAGAGTCTTTGTTGTCTCACCAAGCATACAAGTAAACAATTCAAACTCTTTTTTCAACAAAGCTGCTTTACTCTGTAGCATTTCTGTACTTCCTTCAAATTTCTTTTTAAGAGCTTCCCAGATAGAATAAGCACTGTCATCATGTTGAAGCAACACAAATATATCCTCTTTAACAGCTTGTTATAATAGATTGATCATCATTTTCTCTCCTTTATAACTTTCTCTCTCTTGCTCTGTGAATTCTGAAATGATTTTACCAACTCCCACTAAGTTTTGTGGCCTCTCATATTCAGTTTCAATGCTTTCCCAAGCTTTTAAATGGTTCGCTTGAACCCAATTCTCGAAACGTTTCTTCCATCCAAGATAGTCTTCAATTCCCATAAGTTTCGGGGGTTTTTGCATTGTTCCGGTTTCATTCTCCATGTTCATGTTCTTAGCAATGTCAGCCGGAGTAGTCGGTGTTGTTGCAAAAGCATTGTAAAATTCAGAATCCATGTTTCTCAAACAAGCTTTCAAACGAACTGGTTCACCTCGTAAAACACCTGAAACAAACAAACAAACAAACAAACAATCAGTTTAAACCCTTATCGATTAACAGAATAAGACTGGTACTCGAACTGGTGAATATTTTGTGTGGACTGAAGGTTGACACACTGTGCGGACTAGTTAACGTTCAATCCATATGAACTGGAGTTTAAACTTGTGTGACCTCAACGATGACCAGAAAAAAAAAACTTTCAAGTGTTTTGACCAACTTCCAAGCGATCTAAGGAATCCAAACTTCAAACAACCTGAACTGATGCGAATTAAATTTGGTGTGGACTGACCCAAACCTTGGGCCAAAGATATGTTGAGCTTTAGTAAAGATTGGGCCGACAACACTCTAAATGATATCACCAAACTTTACTTTAGTGGATCTGACAACAATCCAAGTCACATGGACCGAGCACTTTCACATGTAACCAGTCATCCAATTTAGTCTAATTTGACCTCAAGTAACACTCAACTGACAACAGTTTGATTGGGCCGCATATATGAATCACGTGGGCTGACACATGTATTCCTATTAATTCTATTGAGCCAAACAATTTTACCAAATTACATTCATACAATGGCCGACAAATTCAATTGTATATTAAATTCTATTGGACCTTTATCTCAAATTAAAGCTGGCTGTCACATGCAATTTTGATAACAACAAAAATCACGTGATGTCATGAATGGAATTTCACTTCATGTGACTTAACTCAAACCATACAATCTGATTGGACCTTTTTTAGAATGTGGCCGACAAACTCTGTTGTTTATGTAAATTCTGATATTTGATAGAACCAATACTATTTCACATGCAAACCGACAATCTTGTTTAACATTACACACAACACGATGTACTTTCACATGAAAAACAATTCAAGCGGACAGAGATTCAAGCAGTCGTTTCAAGGGGTCGAAGTTTTCAAGCGGTCGTCATTTTCAAGCGGACACGGTGTAAATTCAAGCGAAATGTTGTTTTCAAGCAGACTCACGGTGTTATGTTCGCTTGAACAGTCAATGACGTCAGCAAAATCGAACAGATTTCAAGCGGACATGCGACTTTTTACCAGTTTTAATTCGATTTTAATGCTGAAACTTTCCAGGATTCGTTTAAACATGATTATGCACAATATGTGAAAGTTTGAGCCGATTTTAACCGTGAAAAATTTTAAATTTTTAAAAGAATGGTGTAGAAATCAGAAAAAGTGAAGAAAACAGGCTGTTTTGGCAAGATCTCTTCCTCCTGAGCTCTGATACCATTTGTAGGATCGGTTTGTGACCCAAACGAGTCGTTCAGAAAAGATTATATCATTTTCAGATGAGGAAAATAAGAAACTGACTTTGAAACAGCTTGATTCACACTTTAAACCTCTTGTATATTGAAATAACAGAGATTACAATCACAAGGAATACCGACAGCACCTCGGTATCGAATCTAGTCTTTCTCTCTAATCGTTTCAAATGACAATACATGATGCCTATATTTAGTGCTTGCTTGTTCGCTTGAAATACACATACACATGTTCAAGCGAACACACATTTTCAAGTTCAAGCGGTCAAACACTAATTGACCATTCAAGCGATCACAACATTCTAATTCAAGTGAACATGACTTTCAAGCTAACTCACTGTTTTGTCTTATATGAACATTTAACTTTCGTATGATGTTGCACATGAGGATGTAATATTTATGATGTCATCGTTGAACATGATGACATCATGCCGAATCAAATCCGCAACGAACCCAAGACTCGATATTAAGACGAAGAAGACAGATGTATGCACCAACAAGTATCTTCCTTGATTACTGACTCTTGTGGTTCTCTTATTTGATTATTTAAATCTACTTGCAGATTTAATTTAAGAGAACGTACTCTTTTTGGCTTTTCATGATACTTTCGGCTTAAAGCATCTGCCACTACATTTGCTTTTCCTTCATGATACTAGATATCACAATCATAATCACTAAGCATCTCCATCCAACGTCTTTGTCTCGTATTCAACTCCTTTTGCTTGAAGATATACCTTAAACTCTTATGATCAGTGAATATGGTAAACTTACTACCATAAAGGTAATGTCTCCAAATCTTAAGAGCAAAAATTATAGCTCCTAACTCTAAATCATGGGTTGAATAATTCTCTTCATGACTCTTAAGTTGTCTAGATGCATAAGCTATAACTTTCTGACGTTGCATTAATACACATCCATAACCTAATTTAGAAGCATCACAGTAGACTATAAAGTCTTTAGTTCCTTCTGGTAATGCTAATATGGGTGTATGGGTCAATCTTTGCTTAAGGATTCTAAAGGCTTCTTCTTGTTTTACTCCCCATTCAAACTTAACAGATTTACAGGTTAGCTTAGTTAAGGGAATGGCTATTCTAGAAAAATCTTGAATAAATCTTCTATAATAACCGGCCAATCCTAAGAAACTTCTAACCTCAGTTGGTGACTCAGGGGTTTTCCATTTAGTAATTGCCTCGATTTTTGTTGGATCTACATGAATTCCTTCATGATTGACTAGGTGTCCAAGGAATTGTACCTGTTCTAACCAAAATTCGCACTTAGAAAACTTAGCATAAAGTTTTTCTTTTCTTAATAGACTTAAAAGTGTTTGCAAATGCCTTGCATGATCTTCTTTATTCTTAGAATAAATTAGAATATCATTTATGAATACAATTATGAATTTATCCAAATATGGCTTACATATTCGGTTCATCATGTCCATAAATGCAGCTGGGGAATTGGTTAAACCAAATGGCATGACAGTAAATTCATAATGACCATACCTTGTTCTAAAAGCGTTTTTAGGAATGTCCTCGTCCTGTACCTTTAATTGATGATAGCCTGACCTTAAATCGATTTTAGAGAAAAATCGAGCTCCTTGTAGTTGATCAAACAGATCAACGATTCTTGGTAATGGGTACCGATTCTTAATTGTAACCTTGTTTAATTCACGGTAGTCAATGCACATACGCATCGATCCGTCCTTCTTTTTAACGAACAGTATCGGCGCTCCCCATGGCAATGAACTTGGCTGTATGAATCCTTTCTCTAATAATTCATCTAATTTTTTCTTTAGCTCCTGCATTTCAGCAAGTGCCAACCGATAAGGTGCTTTAGCAATGGGTGATGTTCCTGGTAGCAGGTGAATTCTGAATTCAACTTCTCTGTCTGGAGGTAGTCCTGGTAATTCTTCTGGAAAGACATCTGAAAACTGAGATACAACTGGAATATCTTTTAGTTCTTTTCCTTTAGTGTTAGCGATTATAGAAATCAAATACACTATAGAACCTTTTCTTATACAACTTGCAGTTTTCATCACAGAGATTAATTTAGTGGATCTAAACGGCTTATCTTCTTTAATTGTGATTGTTTTACCTTTTTGTGAATTTACTTGAATTAACTTTTGATCATACAAAATATTGGCTTTATTGGCTATTAACCAATCCATTCCTAGTACAACATCGAATCCTGCCAAATTCATGGGATAAAGATTTGCAATAAATTTCTGATTTGAAATTTCTATACTTGCTCCCTGTAAGATTTCAGAAATTCTAACGGTTTCTCCATTGGCTGTCTCTACTAGACATTCTTATGGTAGTTTAGTTAATGACTGAGTTAGAATTTTGCAAAACGAAGTATTAATAAAACTTTGGTTTGCACCAGAGTCAAATAATACTTTAGCAAATATATCATTAACTAAAAACGTACCAGCTATAACGTCTGGGATCATCTTGGCTTCATCTGCAGTTAGAACAAATGCTCTAGCATTTTTAGTATTCTTGTTGTTTGCAGTTGGGGCCAATTTTGGACAGTTTAGCCTGATATGACCTTTTTCTCCACAGTTATAGCATAATCCATTACTGGATTTCCTCTTGCAATTTTCTTCCTTGTGGCCTGGCATCTTGCAGTAATTGCAGAGATTTGAGCATTTTCCCGAGTGCTTTTTCTTGCAAACTTTGCAGTATGGTGCAGAGGTAGAACCCATATTCCTACGATTGAAATTTCCAGAACGAAATTCTTGAGTAAGCCTTTGGGTTAGGTTTCTCCTCTGGTCTTCTTCTCTCGTACGGACTAATTCATTTGTCACGGTATTGGCTAGTTCTACAGTTTCTTCTATAGTTTGAGGTCTAGCTGCCTTGACTACATGTCTAATCTCTCCAATTAATCCCCAAATATAACGGGAAATTAACACTAGTTCTGGTGAAGCAAGAGTTGGTACTATTCTAGCATATTCAAAGAATAACTTCGTGTACCCCTTACTATCTACACCAGTCATCCTAAGGTTTAGGAATTTGTTTGCTATCTGCTCCTTTTCATTTGGAGGGCAGAATTTCCTTTCTACCATATTCCTAAATTCTTCCCAATCCATACTATAAATCCTATCACTTCATCTAGATTGAAGGATAGTGTTCCACCATTCTAAGGCTGCATTTTTAAATAAATTGGAAGCAAACATTATCTTGTCCTCTTCCGCACATTTACTTATTTTCAGAACAGCCTCAGTCTTTTCTATCCAGCGTAGAGCTTCAATAGGTTCTTCATTGCCCGAGAATTCTATTGGTTTACAGGACCAGAATTCTTTGTATGAACAACCGTAAGGCACGGTTCTTCTTCTTTTGGGAATGGGCATTTGAAGTATAGGTCCATTGTTCACGCTATGTTCTGGTTCAATTGGTCGCTTACTGCTATGTTTACTTTTATTATTCGCTTCTTGAACCGTTTGAAGAATAAATGGCATTGCATCTATAATTCCTTGTGCCACTATATGTTGGATAGCACTATTATCCATCTGATTTCCATTGTTATTGATGCTTGGGTTTTCATTAACCACGTTAATGTTACTCTGATTATCGTTATTTAGATTTCCTTGATTTTCTTCGTCGGCCATCTGAATTTTAAACATTTATCCCGTATTAATATCACAAATAATAGGTAATATAGTAAATCACATAACACGCAATTTAACCAAAATCGTCGATCATTGCGACTTGTACTCTATTTTCATATACTATGTGTCTATTACACACTAGTACAGAAATAAAGATTACAATACCAGCAGAAAGAAAATTACACTAATAGTACTATGCATCCGTACACACATATTTTATTTTATTTTATTTTATTATTTTATTTATTATTACTACTACCATTTCCTCCATCTCATTCACGGATATGGATTTATCCAAAAATCCATATTACGTTCATCGTATTTCCATACGAGACGTTCTCCCACCTGACGCATTCTCTCACTGCTTTCTAAAATTTCCTCCCCAAAAGTCCTAAGTTATTGCACGTTTTCTGCACTCATTGGGGGTCCAGGTTCTCGGACTGGGTTTGGAATCTGGGGTGCGGTTTCCTGATATGGGGGTGACAGTTCCTGAAATTGGTAAGGATCCTCTAATATCTCCCTAATATAGTTATCATGGTAATAGGGATCGAAAGGGTCCATACCTGGGTAAGCTTCTATGTTCTGTATGGGTGGGTAGTTCTGAATAGGGTAACGTTGCACAAAGTCCCTATTGTCATCCCACCAGGGGTCGTAATTTGGTTCTAGGGGATTCGGTGCAGGCACCCTAGGGATTTCTTCTGGATTAAAGTCGTGCATCTCTACTTGATTTTCCTGATTTTCTATCTCCATGGGTTGTTCTGGGTTTTGTGGTTGTGGGGCTACTAGTTGTTCCAGACTTGGGTCAGCAGCACTTGTAGCTAGGATATGGAAATTAGCTAGGCTTGTATTAAGCATATCCTGAGTATAAGCATATGTTTCTCGCTTAATGGCTGCTAAAGCCCTTTGCTTTTGCAATTTTCGCATTCTCTTCCTACGAGCAAAAGCTTCTTTACTGAACCATCCCCGTTTCTTATTAGGAAATGGCTCTTCAGATTGAGCTCTAAAGGCAAATATTCCCTCCTCCTGATCAGCAGAATACCCTGAAAGGGCAGGGTGTGATGATGTACCTTCACTCCTAGGTGAATCAGCTAACTGACGATTCACGTCTGATGGTCCTTGATCACTCATACTGAAAACTAACAAATAGTCAAATAACACATAACAAATAATTACAGTTATACACGTATTTCCGTAATTTATTTCCTAACACAAATTTTAAAATTTCAAGTGTCAGCAGAACACTTCTTTGGCTTAGACCAGTGGCTAGGCTCTGATACCACTTCCTGTCGCAACCCCCGATCCCTTATTCCCGGAAACGGGCTGACGCGATCTCAGTTGTGGTGGTATCAGTTTATTTAATATCACAGCGGAATTTTCATCAGGACCGTAGTTAGGTAATGTTTATCAGAGTAAAACCACCATATTTTATATTAATAATCACATGGATAAAATCCAAGTTTCTTATTACAATACATTTATAGGGATAAACCCTATCTTATTTAATTTAAAACATCGTTTATTAGGTAACTTTTATAGCCACATTATCCCCAAGCCTTGAGTGCTCTCCAGCTGGCTTTCTACTAGTTGGATGTCACATTGGGTTACCTGAAACGCGTTTTAAAAACATTTGTCAGCCGGAAATACTGGTGAGTGAATCCCAGTTTAATCAAGAAACATTTTATTGATTAAAACAGTATCGAGGACGATTACAATGTTTATGTCTACACAATTACTCCATTTGGTACTATCAATCCACTAACTTGTGGGTCATATTACACATTGGCTAACTCATTGTCCAATGGTAACGTACTGTCATCCTCGACTTACTACTCACAGTGTAGTAAATTTTGTATACAAAACCCCAACATACCGGCAGTAATTGAAGACTACAAAGACTCAATCACCGCTTAATCATATTGTAAAATAATTAAGGTTTTGTAAAAACTGTTAACAAAAAGGAGATTACTCACTTTGCTATCTTAGGCTTCTTGTAAGGGTTTCCTGGGTATAATCTATAATTTATACAAATGTACATTGGTTAGTATCATAACCCTTTGAAATTATTAATGATACCCTCCCCGAGACGGCATTCCAACAACTATGTCGGGCAGAACCACGACAGTTGTTACGGAACCCTAAATCAATCGGGCAGCGTAACTATTATGAAACTGGGGTTATAATACTTACAACGGAGCAGAACCTCGCTAATTAGGGGGTATAATACTTGCAAAATATGCCTAAGATTAGATAATTCGAGATTGAGAATTGAGAATGAGCGACGGAAATTGAAACCCGAGGCCTCCTTTATATAGTTGCTGATATTGACTCTCAGGCGGCCCGCGTGAGACACAGGCCAAGGTTACGCGGCCCGCGTCAACCTTGGTCAACACCATAGCTTTGCCCGGTCAGCTTGTAGACTTGCCACGATGTCGACACGTGTCGGCATCTGGTGTATCCGCGTTTCATGAGCTCTCGCGGCCCGCGTCGATGTAAGCTTAAGCTTACGCGGCCCGCTTTAACTAAAGAAATCAGCGGAGTCAAAGTCCAGTCTTGATACGGCCCGCGTGAGCTTGAGGTGGGATCCTAGGCGGCCCGCCTCAGCTCTAAATTCAGATTTTTATTTTATTTTTATAAACTATAATGTATTTTGAGCTTGGTTTTCACATACGGGGCATAATATAAGACACATAAGGATATTTTAAGATATAATAGGGTATACAAAATATAATGAGGGTGTTGGTTTTACCGAGGGTTGTTACATTCTCCCCACCTTGTTTTAGAGCTCGTCCTCGAGATCTATTGAAATAAATGCGGGTATTTCTTTTGCATTTCTGACTCGAGCTCCCATGTATACTCTGGTCCTCTTTTGGAGTTCCACTTTACTTTGACTAGAACTAGTCTCTTGTGTTTTAGATTTTTGACTTTTCTGTCTTCAATTTGTAGAGGTATTTCTACAAACTTGAGTTGTTCATTTACCTCTATATCCTTAAGAGGTACTATGAATGATTCATCAGCTAAACTCATTTTAAGATTTGATACATGAAACACATCATGTATTCCTACCATTTCCTCTGGCAGTTGTAGCTGATAGGCTACAGGTCCTATTTTTCTAATAATCTTGAAGGGTCCAACATACCTGGGACTTAGCTTTCCTCTTTTTATGAATCTTACTACTCCTTTCCAAGGAGAGACTTTCAACAATACTTTATCTCCTACCTGAAACTCCAATGGCTTGCGTCGGTTATTGGCATAACTCTTTTGTCGATCCCGTGCTGCTTTCAGTCGTTCCTTGACTTGAATTATCTTGTCAGTTGTCTCTTGCACTATCTTAGGTCTAGATAGTTGCTTTTCCCCAATTTCTGCCCAACAGACTGGGGTTCGACACTTTCTTCCATAAAGTGCTTCAAATGGTGCAGCATTGATACATGTGTGATAACTATTATTATAGGAAAATTCTATTAAAGGTAAGTGATCGTCCCAATTACCTCCAAAATCAATTACACAAGCTCTAAGCATGTCCTCCATTGTCTGAATTGTTCTTTCACTTTGTCCATCTGTTTGAGGATGATAAGCTGTGCTTAACCTTAACTTGGTTCCCATTGCCTTTTGGAAGCTTGACCAAAAATGAGATGTAAAGCGACTATCTCTATCAGAAACAATTGATAAAGGAATACCATGTAAAGAAACAATTTCATTTATATACAATTTAGATAATTTTTCCATACTAATTGTTTCCTTCATTGGTAAGAAATGAGCTAACTTGGTTAGTCTATTTACAATCACCCAGATTGTATCATTTCCTTTCTTAGTTTTGGGTAATTTAGTAACAAAATCCATGGTTATTAATTCCCATTTCCAAACTAGCATTTCTAATTGCTGTAACAAACCTGAAGGTTTCTGATGTTCAGCTTTAACTTATGAACAAGTTAAACATTTAGAAACATAAGCTGCTATATCCTTTTTCATTCCTATCCACCAGAAATTTTTCCTTAAATCCTGGTACATTTTGTCACTTCCTGGATGCATCGTATACTTGGACTTATGAGCTTCTTCTAATATACGATGGCGTAGATTTCCTAATTTAGGTATCCACATTCTCTTTTCATGGAATCTCCAAATTCCATCTGTTCCTTGTTTTAATTCTTTTACATACCTTTTAACTTTTCAGTATTGTAGGATCGGTTTGTGACCCAAACAAGTCGTTCAGAAGAGATTATATCAGTTTCAGATGCGGAAAATAAGAAACTGACTTTGAAACAGCTTGATTCACACTTTAAACCTCTTGTATATTGAAATAACAGAGATTACAATCAAAAGGAATACCGGCAGCACCTCGGTATCGAATCTAGTCTTTCTCCCTGATCGTTTCAAATGACAATACATGATGCCTATATATAGTGCTTGCTTGTTCGCTTGAAATACACATACACATGTTCAAGCGAACACACATTTTCAAGTTCAAGCGGTCAAACACTAATTGACCATTCAAGCGATCACAACATTCTAATTCAAGTGAACATGACTTTCAAGCTAACTCACTATTTTGTCTTATATGAACATTTAACTTTCGTATGATGTTGCACATGAGGATGTAATATTTATGATGTCATCATTGAACATGATGACATCATGCTGAATCAAATCCGCAACGAACCCAAGACTCGATATTAAGAATAAGAAGACAGATGTATGCACCAACAGACTCCCCCTCAGATGTTGACGAGTCTTAAATGTCGAGTCTTTGCATCTTCAGTCTTTTCGAACTCTTTGAAATATCTGACGTTGTAAGCATCCTCAAACTTCTCCTCTTCAACATCAACAGACTCCCCACGAACAATCTCTATTCTCCTCTTCAACATCGCAGTCCGGCTTGATAAAATCACAAATTCCTCAGGTATCAGAACCTTGCACTCTATCTTCAGGTTCAAAATCTAAACCTGGCTACACCTGCATATTCTTAACCCAGAAGTAAATTTCACAAATTTAACATTTAACAAATTTATCAATTCAGATTCTCTCTCAAATTAAACCAGAATGATTTATCAATGATAAATTCTGATGAACCATTTGCAAAAATTAATCATTTTTCTTTTCAAAACATATTCTCCCAAACCATTTGTTCATCATGTCTAGCACTTGGAATTTTGAAAGTCAGCTCTCCAACATCAGTCGTCGAAAATCTTTTTGGATTTCTCAAAATTTATGCTAAAACACACTGAAAATCTTTTTGGATTTTTTTTAATATGAAGAAATGCAGTAAAGAAATATTTACAGACAATATTTTTGTGAGTTTGTGTAAGAGGATCATATCAGTTTTTGACAAGTAACAAGTTCCGTTGAGCTTAGTTACACATTAAGAATTAAACAATTCACTTAGATTGCTAATATAATGATCCACTTAAATTTTCACACAAATTTCAACTGATTCAGGATATGAGTTAGGTGTATTAAGAACTTAAACTCATTCATGTGTCCCACCTCTTGAATATACTCCCGTATCCAGATCCCAATATTCAGTCTTACAGGTGAGTATACCGCAGATGATATCTGTAAGGGAATAAATTATAGTACGAAACCGTGAGAGCTCAGGTCAGAACTTCCGTTCAGCAGAGAGATGACGGCTCGACTTTTGGTGTGTCCCCTTTAGAGGATCTTTTGAATTACAACAGCAATGACTATCAATTTTATTGTTTCATCAATTTGCTGAGGGCGGCGCTATATTTCAAGCAAGCAGAAAGTATTCTCCGGGGACTAGGTCAGAATTTCCATTCAGCAGAAGTCCCAGGATAATACCCCAGATATCACTGAGCATAAAGACCTAGTATCTCAAAAAGAGGGACCTTTCAAACGAGATTTCAGGGGTTACCTATATATCCAAGTAGTGTTCCCCACGAAATAAGCAAGTTTGAATTTAGGTTTATATCCCGAAAAAGCTTACTAAATGTGTAAAAACCTATCGGCATATCATCAGTGAGACTGTTTAACGCTATTTAAACATTACATTTCTTTAGCATATTGTGACTGTCTACTGATGTACTATCATTTCCTCTTCTTTGACACAAAAACTCATTTTTGATTTTATCATGTTTTTGTCTTTTTCAAATTTTCAAATGTTTTTGGATTTTCAGAAAATTTCTACTCCCCCTAAAATGCAAACACATTTAAAAAAATTTGAAAACAAACTATACAATAAAGTGACAACTGATATCAAATCACTTCAATTCGCCATCCACTTGGCATAAACAATCAGAACTCCCCCTTACACAAAACTATTTTCTCATTATGATTTCAAAACACTTAAGTTTGTTTTAACCAGAATGATTTTTCCGGAAAATAAGTTTTGTTAATTTTAACACTTGTAGATTAGGGGTTTGGTTTATCACATTGTTCATTCAATCTCTTGTATCAGGATTACATCAAGTTCAAACTAATGACCTTGAGTAATCACTTTGTCAGAATCAACCTCTTACCACTTATAAGTATATCCAAAACAGTTAATCACATGTAGGAATACAACATCTACACAAACCATTTTACCAATCAAAATACCAATTCCTGCTTCGCACTTACCAACCTGGAAGCTCCGGCATAGTCCATCACCTGTAAAAACTAAACATATTTAAAAATCTTTCACAAAATCTAAAATAACAAGAATGATGCCGATTCCTGATCCACGATTACAAACTTGGGATCTCCGGCAAGTCAGGTTTTTCAATGAAAGAAAATGTCCACCCAAGCCTGACCAGCCTTGGGTGATTCCAACTCCTCTTTAGTTGGGGTGTATGTTGCTTTCTTTGTAGCATAAAACTCCTTTACCCCTTTAACTTTCCCATCGATCATTTTTCCAAAAATTTTCTTAACATTCCCATTAAATGCTTTCTCGACATCAAATTCTTTCTTCTCAGAATAGAATTGATTCGAAATTTCAACCTTTCCAACCTTTGATTTAAAATTCTTAGCTCTCAATAGTGGAAAATTCTCATCATCCATTGAAAGAACTGATTTTTCAACACTCTCATCAAATTGTGGCTCCTCTGACTTTGTGGAATCAGATTCATCGCCAGATTTTACCTCTGATTTCTTAACAACCCAAGTTTGGTTGTCAAGATTTCCCCTTTTCTTGTAAAACCTTTTCGAACACTCACCAAATTCATATGTAGAGTTTTTAAACACTTTAAATTTTTCTGTTGGTGGTTCGGTTTTATCAACAACAACTTCTTTCAGTTTTCCAGAAACTCCCTGTTTTGTATTGGTCGCTTTTGGGCAGTTCCATGCAATGTGACCAACTTCATTACATCTAAAACAGGTTCTGGTTTCTTTCTTCTGATAAGTTCCAATCTTCTTTTCAGCAAAAAATTCTTGATTTGTTTGTCTCCAAAATGAGCTATTCTTTTCTTCTTCAGCAGACGGACCTGAAACAAATTTTGTATTTTTCGAAATTTTCTCATTTTTATAATTTTCTGGTGGTATAAAACCTAAACCTTTCCTTTTGAAATTACCTTTACAGTTTGGTTTCTTTTGACAACCAGAACCGGAACCATAATTCTTTTTCTTGTTTAAACGCTGTTGAACTCTTGAAGTGTATTTTTTAGGTTTTCCAATAAGATTTAAATCTTTTATTTCAGAAATATTGATTTCTGTCATTTTGAAAACCTTTTTAATCTTTTCAAATCGAACACTTTTTATTGGAAACTCTTTATCAAAATATAATTTTTCAGAATCACTCAAAGTATAGGCAACTTCAAATGTTTCGTCATTCAAATTAGATTTTGACAACAAAAATTCTTTACTATAAACCCGTTTTCCCGACGATTTTGATTTTTTTCCAGACGAACTCGAACTCTCGACCGACAAACATGAACTTTCGGACTCGGACTTTGACTCCGATTCCTCATCCTTATCCAACACCTGATCGACCACTCTTTTAATTAATTCAGACTCATGATCTGTGTCAGACGCTGTGAACGTGACGTCAATGTTGTCTGGTAATACATCGGTTAACTCAGACTCTAACTTTAGATTAACTGCCTTTTGGACTTGTTCCTCATTCGGTTTTCTAGGCGAATACCCTTCCCAAATTGGAGGCGGACACTTGTTATAACAGACACTCTGTTTCTTACCAGTATCCTTTTTCTTCTTTGGCTGTTCGTCTTTAAACGCCTCAAAACCTACAACAGTAGGATAAATTCTGTCAATTAAGTAATCAGAACTTGTATAACTTCTCAGTAAACGTCTGATTCTTTCGTTTTTCTACTTTTTCACCATCCAACTCTTGCTTCCATTTCGAACATTCTTCAAAATAAAAATTTATCTCTTTCTGCTTCGACATCATCGTAGCATTCAACATTTTCAAAGCTTTTTCTCTTTCTGTGTTAGTTTTCTGTAAACTATTCACAATCCTATTCAAAACATCGTATGATTCTTTCAAATTTTTCACATCAAACATCAACTTTTCTTTCATCTTTTCTGATTCACTAAACCTCTCGTCTTTTTCTTCACATTGTTTGCAGGATTCTGAACATGTAAGACAAGGTTTCGTGATTTCAACGATCTTTTCGATTTCCACTATCTTCTCAACTTCAACTACCTTTTCCACTTCCACTATCTTCTCAATCACTTTGACTTCCTTCAATTCTTTTGCAGCTTTTCTCTCTTTGAGTTTCTTCAATTTATCTGCAAAATAAAATTCAAATCTGTCAGAAGATAAATGTATTTTTCCAAGGTTTATTCGTTCAAGCTCTTCATCATCACTGTTATCTGTTGAACTGTTTTCAGATGAAACAGATTCTTCATCTTCACTTTTCTCATCATCAGATAATACAGCCATCCATTCCTTTATCAACTCTGGCTTTTGCACAATCTGAGCAATAAAAGCTTTAACATTAGGATCAGCTGGAATGTACTTGTCCCAGTTAAAACCTTCAGCCACTTTCTCATCATCTTGATCAATAATGCCATAGTAAGCCTTCTTGTTTGCATCTTCGATCATTTTCCCATGTGCCGTTTGTGAATCTTTTTGTTGATGTGGTAGATGAGTGATTTGTTAATATGTGGACTTCTTATAATAATCATCTTTTCCAAAAGTATCCTTTACTCCTCTTGGCTCCTGATTCTTGCACTCTCTTTTAAAATGGCCTTTCTCCCTGCAACGAAAACAGACAACTTTAGATTTATCAAAACCTAAATTAGAAAGATTTGCATCCAAGAAATCACTTCTTCCTGTAATCATTCTAAATTTTTCTGCTCTCCTCAAAACACTAGCTAATGCCCATTTAATGTCCATCAGTTCCAACTCCTCTGCATCGATCTGGTCATAATCTTCCTTTGTGAGCATCAGATTACCAATTTTTCCAGCAATCAACCCTTCATAAGATTCTAATGCAGTGACCAGTAATCCCGTATGACTTTTCACAACTTCTTCAGAATAATTTTGTCCATTTTGAAGATGTAAAGCCACATTACACTGAATCAGATGCCCATTTCCAACAGATGCACATTGAACACTTGGAGAATTCACATTTGAAAATCCACTAGTATTGATTGAGCTTTGACTGCTTGTTCCGGATGAATTTCCTGCACTAAATGCTATTTGGATTTTTGGACTCACTTCAACTGTCTGAACATTTCCTTTATAATACAGTTTGATATCTTGCTGATTACTTGAACTGTTCATTCAAGCAATTTTCTGCTGTTCAAGATCCTGTGCCTCCAGCTTTTCAATAAACTGAGCAATTGATAATCTGCTAAACTGTCCAGAATTTTTCAGAATCATCAGATATGTACCCCATTCCTTTTGTGGTAATGCATCAGCAAGCTTTTCTACCCATTCTGCTGGAGTTTTTGTAATCTTCAATTGTGACATGGTGCGTACAAGATGATAATATCTCTCAATGAGAGTCTTTGTTGTCTCACCAGGCATACAAGTAAACAATTCAAACTCTTTTTTCAACAAAGCTGCTTTACTATGTAGCATTTCTGTACTTCCTTCAAATTTCTTTTTAAGAGCTTCCCAGATAGAATAAGCACTGTCATCATGTTGAAGCAACACAAATATATCCTCTTTAACATCTTGTTGTAATAGATTGATCATCATTTTCTCACCTTTAAAACTTTCTCTCTCTTGCTCTGTGAATTCTGAAATGATTTTACCAACTCCCACTGAGTTTTGTGGCCTCTCATATTCAGTTTCAATGCTTTCCCAAGCTTTTAAATGGTTCGCTTGAACCCAATTCTCGAAACGTTTCTTCCATCCATGATAGTCTTCAATTCCCATAAGTTTCAGGGGTTTTTGCATTGTTCCGGTTTCATTCTCCATGTTCATGTTCTTAGCAATGTCAGCCGGAGTAGTCGGTGTTGTTGCAAAAGCATTGTAAAATTCAGAATCCATGTTTCTCAAACAAGCTTTCAAACGAACTGGTTCACCTCGTAAAACACCTGAAACAAACAAACAAACGATTAGTTTAAACCCTTATCGATTAACAGAATAAGACTGGTACTCGAACTGGTGAATATTTTGTGTGGACTGAAGGTTGACACACTGTGCGGACTGGTTAACGTTCAATCCGTATGAACTGGATTTTAAACTTGTGTGACCTCAACGATGACCAGAAAAAAAAACTTTCAAGTGTTTTGACCAACTTCCAAGCGATCTAAGGAATCCAAACTTCAAACAACCTGAACTGATGCGAATTAAATTTGGTGTGGACTGACCCAAACCATGGGCCGAAGATATGTTGAGCTTTAGTAAAGATTGGGCCGACAACACTCTAAATGATATCACCAAACTTTACTTTAGTGGATCTGACAACAATCCAAGTCACATGGACCGAGCACTTTCACATGTAACCAGTCATCCAATTTAGTCTAATTTGACCTCAAGTAACACTCAACTGACAACAGTTTGATTGGGCCGCATATATGAATCACATGGGATGACACATGTATTCCTATTAATTCTATTGAGCCAAACAATTTTAACAAATTACATTCATACAATGGCCGACAACTTCAATTGTATATTGAATTCTATTGGACCTTTATCTCAAATTAAAGCTGGCTGTCACATGCAATTTTGATAACAACAAAAATCATGTGATGTCATGAATGGAATTTCACTTCATGTGACTTAACTCAAACCATACAATCTGATTGGACCTTTTTTAGAATGTGGCAGACAAACTCTGTTGTTTATGTAAATTCTGATATTTGATAGAACCAATACTATTTCACATGCAAACCGACAATCTTGTTTAACGTTACACATAACACGATGTACTTTCACATGAAAAACAATTCAAGCGGACAGAGATTCAAGCAGTCGTTTCAAGCGGTTGACGTTTTCAAGCGGTCATCATTTTCAAGCGGACACGGTGTAAATTAAAGCGAAATGTTGTTTTCAAGCGGACTCACGGTGTTATGTTCGCTTGAACAGTCAATGACGTCAGCAAAATCGAACAGATTTCAAGCGGACATACGACTTTTTACCAGTTTTAATTCGATTTTAATGCTGAAACTTTCCAGGATTCGTTTAAACATGATTGCGCACAATATGTGAAAGTTTGAGCCGATTTTAACCGTGAAAAATTTTAAATTTTGAAAAGAATGGTGTAGAAATCAGAAAAAGTGACGAAAACAGGCTGTTTTGGCAAGATATCTTCCTCCTGAGCTCTGATACCACTTGTAGGATCGGTTTGTGACCCAAATGAGTCGTTCAGAAAAGATTATATCAGTTTTAGATGCGGAAAATAAGAAACTGACTTTGAAACAGCTTGATTCACACTTTAAACCTCTTATATATTGAAATAACAGAGATTACAATCACAAGGAATATCGGCAGCACCTCGTTATCGAATCTAGTCTTTCTCTCTGATCATTTCAAATGACAATACATGATGCCTATATATAGTTCTTTCTTATTCGCTTGAAATACACATACACATGTTCAAGCGAACACACATTTTCAAGTTCAAGCGGTCAAACACTAACTGACCATTCAAGCGATCACAACATTCTAATTCAAGTGAACATGACTGTAACACCTGGGTCACTGCGACCATCAAACAAATTCCAAGCCAATGAAATATTGTATTTCATACTTGGGATTTGTATAAATATGTGTATCTTTTGCACATATCAATTCTTGTTCGATTTCAAGCTCTAAATCGCTTTCTGGAAAGTTATACGCGCACTGATGCGTAAATATAACCAGTTTAATGCAACGAACACTTTGGAATAGTGAAATAGGCTTAACATACCTTAAATAACCTTTACATAACTTAGAAATAAGTTTTGAAGGCTTTGGTATGGCAAAATCAAGTTAAATCGCTTACAGGGACTAAAGTTGACAAACTGCGAAAGTATGCCAATTTGAACTGTAACAGACATTCCGGAACATGGCCATAAGTTAAACATACCATAAATATCCTTTACATAGCTTAGAAATAGGCTTTGAGGGGTTTGGTGTGCTAAAATAAACTTTTGGGTCATTCAGGGACTAAAAGCGTCAAAAAGTGCACAAGTTTGCATTTTCACGCATAACTTACGTTCTGAATACATCCGGACATCCAAAAATTTATGTAAGCACTAAAATATTTTATTTTAGTGTTTGGCATAATAAAAATCCATTCGTCACGCATTTTGGATCGTTTTTCGCGCTTGTGCGCATTCCGTCGTAATTAAGCGATCATCGCGATCGTACGACCAAACGAACCAACATCCGACATATTTTTGAGCATGTTTCATGTCCAAAATGTTTAGGCATCATTTTAGGGCTTTAACGTTGGCTTAACGGGCCTTAAACGTGTCGGAAATGGCTTAAATACGTAACAGCGACCAAAACTGTCATTTATGAAAGTTGGTTTCTGACCAGTCAGGCCACACACATTTTCAAGTTCAAGCGGTCAAACACTAACTGACCATTCAAGCGATCACAACATTCTAATTCAAGTGAACATGACTGTAACACCTGGGTCACTGCGACCATCAAACAAATTCCAAGCCAATGAAATATTGTATTTCATACTTGGGATTTGTATAAATATGTGTATCTTTTGCACATATCAATTCTTGTTCGATTTCAAGCTCTAAATCGCTTTCTGGAAAGTTATACGCGCACTGATGCGTAAATATAACCAGTTTAATGCAACGAACACTTTGGAATAGTGAAATAGGCTTAACATACCTTAAATAACCTTTACATAACTTAGAAATAAGTTTTGAAGGCTTTGGTATGGCAAAATCAAGTTAAATCGCTTACAGGGACTAAAGTTGACAAACTGCGAAAGTATGCCAATTTGAACTGTAACAGACATTCCGGAACATGGCCATAAGTTAAACATACCATAAATATCCTTTACATAGCTTAGAAATAGGCTTTGAGGGGTTTGGTGTGCTAAAATAAACTTTTGGGTCATTCAGGGACTAAAAGCGTCAAAAAGTGCACAAGTTTGCATTTTCACGCATAACTTACGTTCTGAATACATCCGGACATCCAAAAATTTATGTAAGCACTAAAATATTTTATTTTAGTGTTTGGCATAATAAAAATCCATTCGTCACGCATTTTGGATCGTTTTTCGCGCTTGTGCGCATTCCGTCGTAATTAAGCGATCATCGCGATCGTACGACCAAACGAACCAACATCCGACATATTTTTGAGCATGTTTCATGTCCAAAATGTTTAGGCATCATTTTAGGGCTTTAACGTTGGCTTAACGGGCCTTAAACGTGTCGGAAATGGCTTAAATACGTAACAGCGACCAAAACTGTCATTTATGAAAGTTGGTTTCTGACCAGTCAGGCCAGGCGGCCCACGTAAAACCAGGGCTATCCTTTACGCTGCCCGCGTCAGACTCCTAGATCAGATAAGATCAATTAATCAGCAGATTACAGCTGTTAAGCTCCCAACCACACACCCACACTTGCCCTTTCAGTTCATGAGGGGCCATTTTTAGTCACCACAACATTCCAACAAGTGTACGCCTTAGATTCGATCACGGTTTCCAAGAAACGATCCTAATGGTTCGGGAAATCCTATAAATACCCACATCCCCCAACTTCAAAACCCACTAGAATCTGATTGAGAAGCTCTAAGTAGAAACCTTTGTTTCATACCTGGGCTACTTAAATCAAGATTAGCATTCGGGGACCCTTTGTAAGTGTTCCTTCGTTCTTTTATTGCTTTTCGAGTCCGAAAGTCAAACAAAGTTTGACTTTCTGTGTTGACCAGTTTATGGTCAATGCGAAGTTCGTTTGAACTTCGCAACGTGATTGTAATCACGATGGTTATAGTCCCTTGTGACTATGCCTACTGATTACCACGTTGTCTAGGGTCGTAAGGGTAAGCGATCTGATAAATAGCTTATACCTTCGAACCCGACCCATTTGGTCGATCGTTAGGATCCGACCAAATACATTAAGTGACCATAGTAGGTAGGGAATAACCTTCTGAGGTTATACCTTATGGTCACGACGTTTAAGTAGTTGTATGATAGGTAGCTTATATGCCTTAGGTAAATTACCAAAATACCCCTTTGATGCCAAAATTCATTATAAACATATGTGACATAACTTTTGACATCTAAACTGTTTTGGCGACAATATTAGGCATGTTAAGGCATATTCTACTTGTCATAGGACTAGTTAGGCGGTCCGAACGCGTTTCACGCAAACGACGCTTTAAAGTAGCATAAGCTACCTAAACGGGTCGTAATGGGTCGTAAGCACTTAGGTTAGCTTTCATTTTAGTATGTGGGCTTTGTTAAACCATACTACATGAGTTCCCATACTCGTTTGGTTTACGAACCCTCATTCTATCTAATCCTCCGACTTAGGTCCGGTTTATTAACATAGTTACCTATATTAGGTGCCGTTTGATATTCGTGATCTCTAGCATTGTTTGGTTGTCACTCAAGGACTACTGAGCAATCTCAAGTGAGTACATAGACCCCTCTTTTACTGTTTTCCAAACATTTTGGGGTGAAACACATGTGCCTACTTGTTACTTTCATGCTTTCTGTTAGGATTGGAGGCTCACATGATTGTGCTAGTTTGTGTAAATTGTATAATCAATAGAGATGAACAGAGATTAAGTGCAGCGGAAATAATCACAAACTTTGTAAACACAATCAATGGAGAAAATAGTTTGATAAACAATTGCTTCTCATAGAGTCAAAGGATTTACAAATCAAAGCAAAAGATTACAGATATGCTTACAAACTAAACTCCCCCTCAGCCTGATGCCCCAAGGTTGTTTGCACATAAGATGAAAGGATTAGACATGAGGAGAAGAACCCGCTCAGTCAATCAAATGTAACAGTACAGGGTACTGTTATATTTATAGGCAAACCAAACCACTGAGGTATCTCAGCTGACGTCACCATGAAAGCGACGTCTAACAGCCTAACAACCTGTATCTACTGTCCTTACACAAACACTGCTAACCTAACTACTGACTATACATAAAACAAACAATTCACTAAACAGCTGCTCTCCCTTTATGTCAGTGCTTTACTCAAGGTTGATCAGTCCTTGACTGGGCAGTGCTTTATCATCAGTAGATAGGACCAGCAGTGTTGGATACTTCAGGGTTTTGATCAGCAGTTGAAGGACCAGCAGTAGTTGTATCTGAACAGCGGATAAAGACCATCAGTTGTTATAAATCACTTTCAAGGGGAAAGCTTAATGTAAACTGCTGCTTATTATGAATCCACTGTTGTGACCTGGTTTTGGCTTTACTTTATCTGTTCCTCTGGTAGGGTTCAATCCCAACAATCTCACCCTGGAACAGATAATGCCAAAACCTGTCATTATTCTGGATCTTTATTCCTCATCAGAAGTTCCCTTGCATGTCTTTTAAATTCTTCTTCAAATTCCTTGGAACTTGTGTCATCTTCATCCCTGCACAGTGTAAGCTCAAGGAGATCTAGTTGATCTTCAACACCCAGGCCTAGTGCTTGATTCCTTGATATATGCCTCACTTCTCCATTGGTTCTGACCAGAGTTAATACATGGGTCTTTTGATCAGAGAGCCACTTTAGTATTTTTAAACCAAATGGGTTTCTTGGGAGAGATTTATTTCCTGATGAGCTGGATGCATTTGGCCTTGAGAAAAACTGTAGAGCAGTATCTTGAACTTCAGACATTCTTTTAAAAGCTCTTCTATGACTTTGTTTGCTGCAGCTATATCTTCTGCAACTTCTTTGTCAAGCATCTCTCGTTTCTGTTGTTGATCAAGCTCACTGTCTGTGATATCTGCTGATGATGGTTTGCTTACTACTTTGACCCTTTTGGTGAGGTCTTGTAGTTTTGCTAAGTTTTCTTTATCTGAAGCCAATTTCTTGGTAGCTTCTTCAATCAGATCATCTTCTTTATGCCTTTCTTCTCCAACAGTCAGCATTTCCTTCCTTTCTTTTCTCAACCTTGTAACAAAGGCTTCTGCTTTGCTGATCTGTGTTTCAAAAGTCTTGACCTGTTCCTTCAGCTTTTTGTAGTCAGACTTTTTAGGAGTGTCCCTCCTTTTCTTAAGTCTTTCATAAGCTTCGTCTGTTTGCTGCTTGGTCCATTTTGCTATGGCACTTGCAGAATCCACTCTTGCATCTACCAACTCCTGCTTCTTTCTCTTGTATTCAGAAATAAGATCAGCTATGAGCTTCCTGTATTTATTCCAATTTGGAGCTGTCTTCTTCTTTCTTGGATCATTTTTAACCTTTTCAATTCTTTTTGCCTCATGCTTTAATGCAACTATTGGCCAATCTTTGAATTATGTTTCTTCAGCAGGATAGAACTTCTCTTTCATTATGTATGCAAGATATTCCTTCCTCAATTCATTTCGTTGATCTTCTTTAGGAGATAGACTTGACATTTCCATGTTCAGATCACTTGCATATTCTTTTATTTGCTTAACCTTGTTGAGCAGGAATTCTCTTCTTTTCAAAATGGCTTCATCGCCTTGATTCTTGCATTCAATTCTGGCTCTTATCCTTGCTTGTCTTACTTTCATTTCAAGATATTCATCCATGTCTTCTGGAATTATGAAACCTATGAGAGAAGGAAATTTCCTTTTTGAAGGATCATCTTCAGTATAAAATTGTTTCATCTCATTTTTCACAGCTTCTAATTCCAGTGGATACTTAGCAGCAACAGGATCATACTTTTCATCAGTATCCTGAGTTGTTTCTCTTTTTCGTTTGTGAAGCTTAGGAGGTTGTGATGTAAGATTGGTGGGAACAGTGGAAGATGACTGACTAACAGCTGTTGAAACAACTGGTGTCTCAACATCTGTTGTCATTACAACTGCTGATATGTCAGCAGATGTCTTCTGCTTTTGAGCAGGGGATGGAAGAGGTGAGGTAGTTTTTGATGGTGGTGATGAAGGTGGTGACTCATCATCAGGGGTGAAAATCCTTCTCTTTTTTACTGTAGGAAAGGCTGATGATGTTTTGGGTGGATCAGTGGTTTGTGACAGTGATTGACTGACAGTGGTTGAAACAACTGGTGTTTCAATCACTGTTGTCATTACAGCAGATGTTGTAACATCTGCTGTCTTCTGCTTTATGGCAGGAGGCAGTAATGATGGTGTGATTATAGATGATGGTGGTAGAGCAGTAGTTGTGGTGGTGTGTGGTAGAGTGGTGTGTGTTGATGACATGGCAGCTGTTTGGCTACTGACAGCAGTTTTTGTAACTGCTGCTGTATCAGCTGTTTGGCTAACAGGTTTTGAGAGCTGTTTTTCTTTTTCTTTTTCTGGCACAATATGAAGGCCATGTTCTATTCCCTTCTTCTTCATTTGCTTCATTATCTCCCCCTTTTTGGCATTATCTGCAAGGGGGTCATCAAAGAATAGTAAAGTTGAAGGAGCCTTGCCAGTGGTAGTTTGGATACTGGCCTTAATAGCCTTGATATCTGCTTGAGAGTCCTTGAACCTTGATTCCACCATGTTGGTCAGCATTTGTATTTGAATAGCATGTTTATGATCAGCCATTTGTTGCTGTTTTTCAAGCATGGGTTGGAAAATATTCCAAAGCTCATTTGCAGCAGGTGCTTGTTGTGGAGCAGGTGCTTGAGCAGGAACAGCAATGGATTGTGCTTTCTGAGCTTTTAAAATCTCTTGCACCATCTCCTTTATTTCAGAAACTGATTCTTCAAGTTTTTCCACTCTGCCCGTCAATTCCTGATATCTTGAATCATCACCCATTTTACTGGGATCATCTGAATCCCCACTAGCAGTGGTTATATCAATGTGTGACTTAGGAACAGAGTCCCAAAAATCACCCATTGATGCCCCTTGTTCTTGGTACTGGGGACTTCTTTCTTCAGCACTTGATAAACCTTTGATGGTGCCAGTGGTTAGATCCAACTCACTGGTGGTTATCGAAGCTGCCATGGAAGAAATTGCCTTCAAGGGAGTCTGATTTATGAAACAACTGGCCAACTGGAGACCTGTTGATCCACCAGTTGTAGTTGCTGCTCCACTTGAACTACCACCGAGAGTTACTTGTAACTCAGGGGGTGTAACCTCCTCAATTGTTGCTGGGATAGCAGGAGTAGTAGCATCAGACCCAGTCACCTGTGGGGGTATGCTCTCAGTGATAGGTGATAGAGAGGAACTGGTTTGTGTCTGAGCTATAGCCGCTGCATGCAACAAGGGTAGCATGGATTGTGGCATTATTATTGGTGAGGGTATGGGGGTTGAAAGAGACATATCCTTGGGATCAGGACTGAGGAAGATGGATCCGAGTGGATTCAGAGCTTCATATTGTGGTGTCCCTGTGCTTACAACCTGATCCTTTTGTGAGGATGCAGGAGGAGTTTTAGGCATGGGTTGAGATCTTTCTTCCAACTGCTGTGAGGAAGTAGCAGCAGTGGTTTGTGGTGACTTTTGTGTTGTCACAGGCATTTCCTCTGGGATCTCATCTTCCAGAGTTGCCTTTGTTTTGGGTTTGGTGGGTTTTCTGGATGGTTTTCTTTTGGTCTTTTTGGTAATGTCAGGTGTGGGTTTCAAAGCAGTGGTTGTGCTGCTTTGATCACTTGGAGCAATGGGCTCAGCAGCAGATGTCTGAGGAGCAATTGTAACTGCTAAATTCTGCTCAGGCACCTCTGCTTTTGTTTTTATAGGTGCCATCATCCTTGAAAATGTTTCTTTTGTTAAGCTTTTTATTTGACAATGAACACCTTGTTTGAGCAAATTTACATTTTCCTTTTCAAATTTTTGTTCAAAATAATAACTCAAAAATCTTGGAAAAAGTAAAAATGCTTTGCTATCAACATTTTTTATTAAGTCATTAAAGATCTCCTGGGAGTAGTTGTAGTTTTTGTTGTTTAGAATAGCATATCCCAGGCATTGAATCTTTAATGGTATTTCATTGAACGATGTTGTTTTATTAGAAACACACATCAGAAGTGTGTGAAATAAAAACCTAGGTGCAGAAGGGAAATAACCTTTTTGTAAGGTATCTACCTTTGATTCTTCTGCATATCCCCTTTTTACGAAATCAGTTTTCATCTCGGCTTTATCAAAAGAGATTTTTCCTTCTTGATCGTCCGGATTAAAGACTTCGGAGATTGATTGTGGTGTGATTTGAATCACTTTACCCTGTATCGAGGAGTTAATGGCTATGACTTTGTCGTCTTGTTTAAAACTCTCTCTGGGTTTGCAGATAGATGAGAGCATTTGATGTCAACAAAGTTTTGTACTTTGATGCAGATATTATTTCAATGATGGAGTCGAAAGTATGGTTATCTTTGGGTTTTTTGAGTAAACCCAAATAGTTGTGAGATTGTTTGTATGGTATTTTGATGGATTCTTCGGCCGTTTGAGCGACCTCTTTTGAAGGTGGTGGTGATTTAGGTTTTGATTATGATTTTGACTTTGATTTTGTCATTTTTGCAGAGAAGAACGAAGAACGTTTTTGAAGATTTTGAGAAGAAGGGTTGGAAACTGCTTTGAGAAGAGAATTTTGGAATTCAATTCGACAGTGTAAAACCCTGTTTGGGGTTTAGGGCAGGGTTTTATTTAGGAAAAAAAATGATCGCTGATGTGGCAGCGGTTTTTACGATCTGAGGGCTAAAAACTGACCACGTGTCAAACACTGATGAAACGGATGAAGCATGGAGAACAGTTGTTTTAAGAGCCACTGACGTATCAAGCATCAGTGGTTACAACGGTAAAAATTGTGGGCAGTGGATGATTTTTACTATCAGTGGATAGCATATCAGTGGATAAGACACTGATTTTGAGCATCAGTGCTTTTCAAGAAAATGAGGGATCAGTGGTTAACTTTCAGCAGTGGACAGTGTTTAGAGATCAGACGTTGGAACAAAACAGTGGTTAGGGTAAATGGTACAGATCTGAAAGACAGGTGTTTCAGCAACAGTTTTGAAGATTTTCATTCAAGGTTTTGCCACATGTCAATTTTGAAAGACAGTGGTTTAGTACCCCAGATGATGAAAACTTTTTCCTAAGGCAACTCATTTTAGTTTAATATTCAATTAAAACATGAGTACCCTAGTAATTCAAGCACAGTTTGCAATCAATTTTTGATGAAAATTTAGGAGAAAACCTGAGTATGACATGATCATGACATATGTACCATTTCCTTTTGACCCATTTATGAGGACACTAATACCATCAAAAATAAATATTACATCCTGACAGGAGCTGAAACTATTGCCAACAAAAACAAGCATAAGTTCCAAATATATTATTCCAAAAAAAATGAATAATATATCCTGGTTATTCGAGAAAATCCTTTGAACACAACAAAAAAATGGTTAAAGGATTTTCTAAGAATAGTATCAAAAAGATCTGGTATAATTTCAATAGAGAATATAATCACATCACTCACAAGTTTTTGAAAAATGGTCAGTAGTTTGACAACAGTGGTAGGAAACTTTTGGAATACATTTTGACCACTGTTTGGTACCATTTTCTTTGTCAGTTGATTGCAAACCTGAGGACACATGGATAAATTTTTGAAAATTTGTCTAGTCCTCTTTGGAGTTCATTCACTGGAATCAAAACCTTTTCCTGAACAGATGAATGCACATAGTAGCTTAATGACCATTATTACCCTAAACTTTGACTTATAAGTGTTTTATGTTTAAACTCTTTTCTTTTGACTTCAAAAGTTTTGAGATAGACACACTTCTGAGTTTTTGTGAATTTCCTCAATGTATTTTAACAAAGTTGATTTTGTCCTTTTGAGGAACTCAACCTGTTTTCAACACATAAGATTTGAATGACTAAAGTTTTAATTCCCTCTTTTTGAGTTAACAAGACATCAATGTTTTTATGAACATATGTTTTGTTAATCTGAGGTTCAGACTTTAGTATTTATGGAAAACATCACAAATTACACATCAACAATTGAAATTAATTTAGAAAATAAGAAGTAATCTCATAGTTTAACAGATATTTATTTCAGATCTAGAAACCATGAGTGTTTTGTGCATAAATTCACTTGTTGTGTGAAATTTGTGTGTCATATGACATCTTGGTTGATGTACAGAGTTGTTGAATAACCATTTTGATCATGATTTACTCGATACTCTGTTTTTCAACTAAATACAACCAACCTTAGTATCAATGAACTTCGAGCCGAACTGTTATGTCAATTTGACTGTTAAATCGAAATTGACTGTCCAGGCTCTGATACCAATTGTTAGGATTGGAGGCTCACATGATTGTGCTAGTTTGTGTAAATTGTATAATCAATAGAGATGAACAGAGATTAAGTGCAGCGGAAATGATCACAAACTTTGTAAACACAATCAATGGAGAAAATAGTTTGATAAACAATTGCTTCTCATAGAGTCAAAGGATTTACAAATCAAAGCAAAAGATTACAGATATGCTTACAAACTTAACTCCCCCTCAGCCTGATGCCCCAAGGTTGTTTGCACATAAGATGAAAGGATTAGACATGAGGAGAAGAACCCGCTCAGTCAATCAAATGTAACAGTACAGGGTACTGTTATATTTATAGGCAAACCAAACCACTGAGGTATCTCAGCTGACGTCACCATGAAAGCGACGTCTAACAGCCTAACAACCTGTATCTACTGTCCTTACACAAACACTGCTAACCTAACTACTGACTATACATAAAACAAACAATTCACTAAACAGCTGCTCTCCCTTTATGTCAGTGCTTTACTCAAGGTTGATCAGTCCTTGACTGGGCAGTGCTTTATCATCAGTAGATAGGACCAGCAGTGTTGGATACTTCAGGGTTTTGATCAGCAGCTGAAGGACCAGCAGTAGTTGTATCTGAACAGCGGATAAAGACCATCAGTTGTTATAAATCACTTTCAAGGGGAAAGCTTAATGTAAACAGCTGCTTATTATGAATCCACTGTTGTGACCTGGTTTTGGCTTTACTTTATCTGTTCCTCTGGTAGGGTTCAATCCTAACACTTTCCATGTTTTCACATCATATACTTGTTATGTTCATTAGTACACTATTAGTACTTGATTTACATTACATTTCTGCTATGTATGTTGACTGATAGCATGCTAGCACATTGATTTACATGACTTTTCTGCTTTGTATGTTAACTTAGCATACTTAGTACATCACTTTACAATACATTTTATGCTATGTATGCCCATTGTGTGCATACTTAGTACCTCACTTTACAATACATTTCATGCTATGTACGCCCATTGTGTGCATACTTAGTACATTGTTTTACATTACACTTATGCTATGTATGTCCATTACGTGCATACTTAGTACATTGTTTTACATTACACTTATGCTATGTATGTCCATTACGTGCATACTTAGTACATTGTTTTACATTGCATTTCTGTTGCATATGCTCATCCAGCATATGAACACATTATACTACATTTTGAACCGTTGTAACCATTTGACTATGTGAACCGTCGTAACCCTTTGATTATATGAACCGTTTGTAACTATTGAACTGTGTGAACCAATTGTATCTGTTGACATGATTTACATTTGAAAATAGACATTTGACTATACATAAACATTTCTACAAATTGTTAAACATTTTACTTTGGTGGTTTGATTTTAGTAAGTGATTTAAGTAACGAGGCATATGTAATATGATACAAGCACGGTGGATACACCGCTGGTATTTCCTATATATAAGTGTTTGTATGGTATCACATATTGTAGCGTTATTTGAATCATTTCAATTTGAGACATATAACATTTTATACAAATAACATACTTTTCACAAGACATTGATTTACAAACAACTTACCTTATACAAACTCATTTTACATGGTTATTCATTTAACCATACATTATTCTCTTATTTATACATATCATCTGATCTTATCGTTTTTCAAATGATTTACAAGACAAAGCAAATTACAAGGTTCATGACTAAACATTTTCTCAAACATAAGTCATGAATTCTGTTTTCACAAAACCTATGTATCTCACAGGCATTTTTATGCTGACGTACCTATTTTCACATGTGTTTTCAGGAGATGATGCATAGGACTTATCAAGACATACTTAGGCGGACCTGTGCCTTAGTGACTTAAAATGAGACAAGAACTAGTTAATTTATGTTATGTACTCTTTGGTTCTTGTTTAAAACAATGTAAACTTTCACGTTTAATTAATAAAACGAAACTTCAATTGCCATGGATTTGAAACAATTAATTCTGTTACAACACTCCCCGACGTTTCAGCCACGTTTTGTATGTTCTACGTGGTCGGGGTGTGACAGAAAAGTTGGTATCAGAGCCAATGGTTATAGGGAATTAGGTTATTAGTAATGCTTTGACCTAGTCTATAACCTTCCTAGGACCCTAACGCGAGTTTACTTGCGTTTAGTCATAAAACAATACCGTCACCTATCCTTAGGCGACGACCACAACAAGAACATAAATTTCAAAACCGCTTTGAAAACTAATCATCTGTTCTAGGATGATTGATTACTAGGTTTTGAACCCTCTGTTATAAGGTTTTGAACCCCTTTGAATTTTCAAAACTCTCGTCAAAGTTTTGGGTCCTAAATAGTGTGAACACGTGCAAACTGGAAGAGTGAATGCCTATACCCTAGGTTTTCTGTCTAAGGCTAGAGTGTTCGTACAAATCCACATAATCGGACCAGTCACTCTTACCTGGGAACTCTTGGGGTGAGTGTCCACTTATAGGCGGGCATGTCTTCGCGATACACTATGAGGATCTATTTGCTTTGATTCAGCCTTTGTGTTGTTTGTTTGCTTCGTGGTTCAAACAAATGACCATCAACCATGATTTTGGTCGGTAATTGTAACATCCTATTCTTACCCAATGCCATTTCATTTGTTTTCTTCTTGTTTCTCTTTTAGAATGCCTCCTTGACGCGAAAACCAGATAGCGACTGCCGAACTGGCAGAAATCATTGCGCAGCAAATGGCTACTCAATTCCCAAACCTCTTTGCTCAATGGAACCAAGCCAACAACAACAACAATGGTACATGCAATTTCAAGAGTTTTAACTTGGCTAAACCACTCAAGTTTAGTGGTTCTGAGGGAGCGACTGGGCTTCTTCAATGGTTCGAGAGCATTGAGAATACTTTCCGCCACGTGCAGTGTCCTGACAATCGCGAGGTCGAGTTTTCTTCGAGTGTGTTCCAGAAGAGGGCCCTTACGTGGTGGAACGGGGTTATGAGAGATCGTGGTGCAGAAGTTGCTCTAGCACAGACATGGGCTGAACTTAGGGCCCTTATGATGAAGGAATTATGTCCTCATCACGAGATCAGGGCCTTGGAAAGGGAATTTGACGATCTTACGCAAGATAGCAGTGAGCATCGAGCTTACACGGACCGTTATGAGGAGTTAAGTCTGTTATGCCCAAACATGGTCACGCCTTTGGATAAGGAAATCGAAAAGTACATTGATGGCCTCCCTGACTCAATACAAGACATTGTGACTGGTAGCAACCCTACTACAGTTAGACATGCCATTGAGCTATCTGCAACCTTGACTGAATCAAAGATCAGGAAAGGTAAACTTTTCCGAAAAGGTGACAAGAAACCGGTCAAGGAATCGAACCCAATCAAGGAATCAAAGACCATGGATGAACAGACTGGATCCCCTAAGAAGTCAAAGAAGTGAAAGGCTTCTCAGAACTTCGCCATGGTTACTCACAATGATCAAGCCGTCCCCAACCAACCAGCTCAACCCCCTGCTAGGAAGCCATACAATGGAACTGCACCCTTGTGCAACCAATGTAGCCTCCATCATCATGCCAATGTAAAGTGCCGCAAATGCCAAACTTGTGGACTTATAGGCCATACAGCAAGAGTCTGCCCAGCTGCAGCTGCACCAAACCAAGCTGGCAATAATCCCGCTCAAGGTCGTTTTCTACCAGGTTCTTGTTTCAACTGTGGCGAGATGGGTCATTTCCGAAGAAATTGCCCAAAGCTTGCATCCAGCACAGGGATGAGCATCTGACTGACAACATCGTTTAGAAATAATCACGTCTTATGTATTATTTTCTTTTGTTGTCATGGTCCATGAAACAGTTGTTATCATTGTTTATAAATAAATCTTTTATTTACATTGCAATGTATTTATGTGGTTGTATGTATAAACAACATATCTCTTACAATACCGACAATCAAGGAATCGTATTCCTTGTAAAGCAAACTACCCCCAAAATTTTTCCATCTTATGATCTCTTGCGTTTCCACGAAATTCCTAAGTACCCGTTTATTCTAAGGAAACGAAGTACAAGGCGCAAATTTCAACACGAGACGAATACCCAAAGTACCACTATAAATCCTTAATAAGGGTACCTAAGGATATTTCCGTAAATCCTAAAATTGTTGTGTTCCTTAATTCGAATATTTCGTTTCTTTGAAAACAAAATCGAATTTTGGGAGATTATCCTATCTTTTCAGATAGATCCCAAAGGACATCGAAGTCCAGCGATTGGTTTCCTGGTGTACTTTGAATATCCATATTCAATCAATAACAAGTTAATAACAAATTAATAACTGAGTTAAGCAACTATGTGATTATGTGCTTATGTGTTCCCTTTTATGTTTTTGGTGAAATCTAAGTTTTTGTTATCTAAAATCCTTAATGGACTTCTACGTTGTAGTTAAGTCCCCTGGGTTATAAAGTACTGCTCCATAATTAGACCCCTTGTGTGGTCTAGTTAAACAGATTGATCAAAAAAAAATCTGGTTGGGAACATCATGTGATGATATAGCTGAAAGGACTCCTTGGTGGCCTAATTAAAAAGATCATTTTTCGATCTAATTAAAAGGACCCTAAGGTAGTCTAGTCACCCTCATCACCGGTTTGATTTTCCTCCCCTAAACATTAATAAACAAACTGTGCGGACTGTGCAAGGAATTACGTAATTATGGATGCATACATAATTATGCAATTTAGTGCACAGAAACCACAGCGAGCTTTGTCATGTGCCTAGAAGTTTACTCTATTCATTTCCGTTTCTGAGGAAGCACCCGTTGAAAATGACTCCGTTTGTTCATTTTCGTTTCTGAAGATTGTCCGTTGAGGAAATGAATATCCGTTTGTCTATCATTTTCATTTCCGTTTCTGAGGAAGCAACCGTTGAAAATTGTCACACCCCGACCGCGTAAAACAACAAATCGCGGCGGAAACATCGGGGCGTGTTGCAACAGAATTAATGTTTCATAACCATGGATACCAAAAAGTGTTTCGTTTTATTAAACATTGAATAATTACATCGTCTGGAAATCTAAATACACAAATTAAACATAGTCTATCATTGTTATTAAGTCACTAAGGCCTTGTCCAGTCCTATGTGAGCATGCATCTTATCAATCGATATCATTCAACAATACCTGAAACATATGTGAAAACGAGGTCAGCAAAGAAATGCTGGCGAGTACATAGATTTTGTGAAAATAAGATTCATGACTTCTGTTTAAGAAAATGTTTAGTCATGAACCTTGTAATTTGCTTTGCCTTTGTAAATCATTTGAAAAATAATAAGTTCAGGTGATATGTATAATAAGGGAATAATGCATGATTAAATGAATAACCATGTAAAATGAGTTTGTATAAGATAAGTTGTTTGTAAATAAATGTCTTGTGAAAAGTATGTTACTTGTATAAAATGTTCTATGTCTCAAACTGAAATGATTCAAATAACGCTACAATATGTAATACCATACAAACACTAATATATAGGAAGTACCAGCGGCGTATCCACCATGCTTGTATCATATTACACACGCACCGTTACTCAAATCACTTACCCAAACCAAACCACCAAAGTAATGTTCATGCCCAATGTAAATCATGTAATATGTAACCAAAACCCAATCGTATATCGCTTTGAAGCCAATCATTTACCCAATCGTTAAAACATCGTGTGAAAACCAATCGTTTACCCAATCGTTTAATTCGCTTTAGGTCGTGAAACTACTTATGTGGTCGTCTCGCTAACAACATTCAAACCTTCGTGACTCATCACTCGTCGCTTCTCGTTTTCGTCGCTTCTCGTTTTCGTCGCTTCTCGTTTTCGCATTAACAAACCCTTACCAAAGGGTAAGTTAACAATTTCAGATTCAGTCGCTACCCACCACACCCACACATAACCACGGGTGTAGTAAATAACGGGATTAGTCAGATCCTATGGTACCATAACCTAATACTGGTCGGCTTGATCATTGCTAATGAATGTCATTTGTTATGTAACTACAACCAACAAGTTTGTTCACTTTTTGAAATCGTTATTAGTTTTGTATAAATCGTCTTAATTGTTTTTGAAACCATTGTTATAACATCGAAAACATTTAGCACATATGAGTCACCCCAAAACAATTGAAAGCAGTAAAATAGGGGAATAATGTGCTCGCCTGATAATGCTTGGAGGTCTTGAACAACAACCAAACAAAGCTAGAGGGAGCACGGAATCAGTCGGCAATCTAAGACTATATAAATAAACCGGACTTAAATCGGGAGATCGGATAGGATGAGGCTTGGTAAACCAAATGAGTGTTGGAACTCATATGATATGGTTTTAACAAGGCCTACATACTACAATGAAACCAAACCTAAGTGCTTTCGACCCATCGTGACCCATTAAGGTAACTTATGCTACTTTAACGCGTCATGCGCGTGAAACGCGTTCAGACCGTCTAACTAGTCCTATGACAAGTGTTATATGCCTAAACATGTTACATAATCAGTTATGTGACAAAAGTTTAGGTTACATATGCTTAATTACCAATTATACATGAAAAGGGTATTCTGGTAATTTACCTAAGGCATATAAACTACCTATCATACAACTACTTAAACGAAGCGACCATAGGGTATAACCTCGGAAGGTTATTCCCTACCTACTATGGTCACCTAATGTAATTGGTCGGATCCTAATGATCGACCAAATGGGTCGGGTTTGAGGTATAAGCGATTTATTAGATCGCTTACCCTACGACCCTAGACAACGTGGTAATCAGTAGGCATAGTCCCAAGGGACTATAACCAACGTGATTACACTCACGTTGCGAAGTTCAAACGAACTTCGCATTGACCATTACTGGTCAACGCAGAAAGTCAAACAAAGTTTGACTTTCGGACTCGAAAAGCAATAAAATAAGGAAAAGAACGAAAGAATACTTACGAAGGGTCCCCGAATGCTAATCCCGATTCAAGAATCTCAGGTATGAAACAATGGTTTCAACTTAGAGATCCTCAAATCAGAATTCTAGTGATTATGAAGCATGGGGGCATGGGGTATTTATAGTAAAAGGTCCACCGTTAGGATCGTTTCATGGAAAACGTGCCTTAATCCCACCCATACAAGTGTCGGGACCTTATGGTGACTAAAATTCCATCCTTATCAGCTGACTAGATAATTAGGAATGTGTGGTTGTGAATGTAACAGCTGCAATCTGCTGTTAGATTCGATTAATCTGGTCAGAAGGGGCCTCGCGGGCCGCCTGAGGATTCTCAAGAACTGAGGCGGGCCGCCTAGCAGTCACAGATCAGAACAAAGTTTCAGAAATGACAATTTCAGTCCCTGCACGTGTTTAAGCCCATTTCCGGCACTTCTAAGGCCCGTAAAGCCAACTTTAAGGCCCTAAAATGATTCCTAAACATTGTGGACATGAAACATGCTCAAAAATATGTCGGATGTTGGTTCGTTTGGTCGTACGAACGCGATGTTCGCTTAATTACGACGGAATGCGCATAAGCGCGAAAAACGATCCAAATGACGCAACGAATGGATTTTTGGCAATCCAAACACTAAAGCATAATATAGTCATGCTTACATAAATTTTTGGATGTCCGGATGTATTCAGAACGTAAGTTATGCGCGAAAATGCAAACTTGTGCACTTTTTGACACTTTTAGTCCCTGAATGACACAAAAGTTTATTTTAGCACACCAAACCCCTCAAAGCCTATTTCTAAGCTATGTAAAGGATATTTATGGTATGTTTAACTTATGGTCATGTTCCAGAATGTCTGTTACAGTTCAAATTGGCATACTTTCGCAGTTTGTCAACTTTAGTCCCTGTAAGCGATTAAACTTTGATTTCACCACACCAAACCTTCCAAAACTTATATCTAAGTTATGTAAAGGTTATTTAAGGTATTTTAAGCCTATGTCACTATTCCGGAGTGTTTGTTGTATTAAACTGGTTATATTTACGCATCAGTGCGCGTATAACCTTCCAGAAAGCGATTTAGAGTTTGAAATTGAACAAGAATTGATATGTGCAAATGATACACATATTTTTACAAATCCCAAGTATGAAATATAATATTTCATTGGTTCGGTATTTGTTTGATGGCCGTGGAGGCACAGGTGTTACAGTCTCCCCTACTTTAGGAAATTTCGTCCCGAAATTTATTTAGAGGAAACTTGTGAGAGCTTGAAAACATGAAGTTGAAAAGATCGAACAATATTGATTAGGGTTCTGAACTTCTAGTAACCTTTAATAACATCATGATTGCAATGTAAGAGGGATACTTATATACAAGTATATAAAGCGTCATTGGTGCGTCCACCGTACCTCCATTACATCGTTCTCATTTCGTTATTGTTGTCATTATCGGTTCTTACACATGATAAATCTTACTGTGGTTTCTGCGCACGGAATTTCATAATTATGTATGCATCCATAATTACGTACTTCCTTGCATAGTCCACACAGTGCGTTTGATAATGTGTAGGGGAAAACCTAATGAATGATCCTGTGATGAGTGTGACTGGACCGCCATAGGGTCCTTTCAGCTGTATCATCACATGCCATTCTTAACCAGATCTTGAATCAATCTTTAACTAGACCACTCAAGGGTCTCTCATCGAATCATGGAATGGTACTATATAACCCAAGGGTCTTAACTACTACGTAGAAGCCCATAAGGATTTAAGGTAGTACCTTTTTGAAAATCCTACTATGAATCCCTCATATGAAGATATGAAAGATTCTATGAGGATTTGAAAATCGGATCACACAAAAACATAGAGGAGAACACATAAACACATATCACATAACCACAAAATTGTTCGTTAATTTGTCTTGTAAAATGCGTACATGCATTTAAAGTACACTTGGAATCCATTCCGTGGATTTCATTTGGTACTTTAAACGTTATCAAGAATCCAACTATAAAAATAGAAAGATTCAAAAAGAAAATTCGATTTCGATTACTAGGAACCGAAGTGTTCGAATTAAGGTACATAAGGAATCCAATTAAGGACTCTGATTTGAACGATAATCATCCACAAGGATCTAATTGTAAAGATAAAAAGATCCCATATGAATTTTAGAAGTTGAAGATGTTTTGAAACCTTGCACTGGATGTGCTTAGGTCAAAACATGATGTAAAATGCTTATGAAGTTGAGATGCTTGATATGTCAAGGCGACATATGAAGCAGAATTTTGAAGGTTAAGTCAATGTATGAGGAAAAATATTTTTGAAAACTATGCATGGGGTTCTTTTAAGAAAAATGTATTTAACGTTTTTGAAACCTTATATATAATACTTTTTGAAATCATAAAGTAGGTGTGTTAGGTAGATATATTTACAAAAATGTTTTAAAATCATGCGAGATGAATTTTGAAATTATGTATAAGGTTTTTGAAAGACATGAATGATGCTTTTCGAAATCATGCACTTGATCAGAAAATGTATTGTGTTAATATTGTCTTCAGACTATATGAAATATTTTGAAATTAGAAAGGTTGGTTTTGATAACATGGCCAATGTTTTTTGAAATAACATAGACAATGCATCTAGAAAAATTGTTTTCAAACTATATGAAATGTTTTGAGATCATGAAGATTGTTTTGAAATACTGGTACTGTGTATGTTGAAAAATCAAAACGTAATGGGTATGAGATTTGAAAATACCCTTAGTTATCTAACCAAGGATTTAAAGGCACAAATGTGCGAAAAGCACGATTACTCATAATGTCACTTAATTTTCTGTACTTTGTTTCTTAGAGTGAAACGAGTACTTAAAATTTTCGAGGGAATCATGAGCAATCATTTGAAAGAGAGAAATCACAAGAGTAGTTTGTAAGGTACATAGTTCCTTGATGTAGGTATCATAGGAAAAGCCATACACACCTAGCAGGGGGTTGAGCTGGTTGGTTGGGGACTGCTTTACCATTGTGAGCGACCATGGCGAAGTTCTGAGAAGCCTTTCGCTTCTTTGACTTCTTAGGGGATCGTTCATCCATGGTCTTTGATTCCTCGATTGGTTTATTGGCTGATGGTGTTGTCGCCTGACTAGGTCCTGCCTGTCTTGGTGACTCTTGAGTGGCTTCATCCTGGAGATGATACATGGCAGTAGCTAATTCAACAGTCTTCAGGACTACTTCGCCTATTCGCTGAGCGAATTTTGGCTGCTTGCTCAGATATCTGGGCGTCATCGTGATGAAGAGACATTCTTGAAGAAAAAGAAAGGCATAGGGAGAAACAGGTGAAAGATTATTGGACAATCAAAACAGAAAGATAACGCATGAAAATTGCGATCATTTGTTTGTTACCTAAGGCAAACAAATGAGACGGTGACTAATCAAAGTAAATGGGTCAAAATAATGTATCGCGAAGACATGCTCGCCTATAAGTGAACACTCATCCCAAGAATTCCCAGGTAAGCACAACTGGTCTCGCGTCTGATGAGATGTATACGAAGTGCTTGCCTAGACAGAAAACCCAGAATACAGGCATTCACCCTTCCAGTTTGCACGTGTTCACATCATTTAAAACCCAAAACCTTGACGAAGTTTTGAAAACTCAAAGGGGTTCAAAACCATATAATAGAGAGTTCAAAACCTAGTAATCAATCATCCTAGAACAGATGATTAGTTTTCAAAGCGGTTTTGAAATTTATGTTCTTGTTGAGGTCGTCGCCTAAGGATAGGTGACGGTATTGTTTTATGACTAAACGCAAGTAAACTCGCGTTAGGGTCCTAAGAAGGTTATAGACTAGGTCAAAGCATTACTAATTACTAATAACCTAATTCCCTATAACCATTAGCTCTGATACCATCTTTTCTGTCACACCCCGACCGCGTAAAACAACAAATCGCGGCGGAAACATCGGGGCGTGTTGCAACAGAATTAATGTTTCATAACCATGGATACCAAAAAGTGTTTCGTTTTATTAAACATTGAATAATTACATCGTCTGGAAATCTAAATACACAAATTAAACATAGTCTATCATTGTTATTAAGTCACTAAGGCCTTGTCCAGTCCTATGTGAGCATGCATCTTATCAATCGATATCATTCAACAATACCTGAAACATATGTGAAAACGAGGTCAGCAAAGAAATGCTGGCGAGTACATAGATTTTGTGAAAATAAGATTCATGACTTCTGTTTAAGAAAATGTTTAGTCATGAACCTTGTAATTTGCTTTGCCTTTGTAAATCATTTGAAAAATAATAAGTTCAGGTGATATGTATAATAAGGGAATAATGCATGATTAAATGAATAACCATGTAAAATGAGTTTGTATAAGATAAGTTGTTTGTAAATAAATGTCTTGTGAAAAGTATGTTACTTGTATAAAATGTTCTATGTCTCAAACTGAAATGATTCAAATAACGCTACAATATGTAATACCATACAAACACTAATATATAGGAAGTACCAGCGGCGTATCCACCATGCTTGTATCATATTACACACGCACCGTTACTCAAATCACTTACCCAAACCAAACCACCAAAGTAATGTTCATGCCCAATGTAAATCATGTAATATGTAACCAAAACCCAATCGTATATCGCTTTGAAGCCAATCGTTTACCCAATCGTTAAAACATCGTGTGAAAACCAATCGTTTACCCAATCGTTTAATTCGCTTTAGGTCGTGAAACTACTTATGTGGTCGTCTCGCTAACAACATTCAAACCTTCGTGACTCATCACTCGTCGCTTCTCGTTTTCGTCGCTTCTCGTTTTCGCATTAACAAACCCTTACCAAAGGATAAGTTAACAATTTCAGATTCAGTCGCTACCCACCACACCCACACATAACCACGGGTGTAGTAAATAACGGGATTAGTCAGATCCTATGGTACCATAACCTAATACTGGTCGGCTTGATCATTGCTAATGAATGTCATTTGTTATGTAACTACAACCAACAAGTTTGTTCACTTTTTGAAATCGTTATTAGTTTTGTATAAATCGTCTTAATTGTTTTTGAAACCATTGTTATAACATCGAAAACATTTAGCACATATGAGTCACCCCAAAACAATTGAAAGCAGTAAAATAGGGGAATAATGTACTCGCCTGATAATGCTTGGAGGTCTTGAACAACAACCAAACAAAGCTAGAGGGAGCACGGAATCAGTCGGCAATCTAAGACTATATAAATAAACCGGACTTAAATCGGGAGATCGGATAGGATGAGGCTTGGTAAACCAAATGAGTGTTGGAACTCATATGATATGGTTTTAACAAGGCCTACATACTACAATGAAACCAAACCTAAGTGCTTTCGACCCATCGCGACCCATTAAGGTAACTTATGCTACTTTAACGCGTCGTGCGCGTGAAACGCGTTCAGACCGTCTAACTAGTCCTATGACAAGTGTTATATGCCTAAACATGTTACATAATCAGTTATGTGACAAAAGTTTAGGTTACATATGCTTAATTACCAATTATACATGAAAAGGGTATTCTGGTAATTTACCTAAGGCATATAAACTACCTATCATACAACTACTTAAACGAAGCGACCATAGGGTATAACCTCGGAAGGTTATTCCCTACCTACTATGGTCACCTAATGTAATTGGTCGGATCCTAATGATCGACCAAATGGGTCGGGTTCGAGGTATAAGCGATTTATTAGATCGCTTACCCTATGACCCTAGACAACGTGGTAATCAGTAGGCATAGTCCCAAGGGACTATAACCAACGTGATTACACTCACGTTGCGAAGTTCAAACGAACTTCGCATTGACCATTACTGGTCAACGCAGAAAGTCAAACAAAGTTTGAATTTCGGACTCGAAAAGCAATAAAATAAGGAAAAGAACGAAAGAATACTTACGAAGGGTCCCCGAATGCTAATCCCGATTCAAGAATCTCAGGTATGAAACAATGGTTTCAACTTAGAGATCCTCAAATCAGAATTCTAGTGATTATGAAGCATGGGGGCATGGGGTATTTATAGTAAAAGGTCCACCGTTAGGATCGTTTCATGGAAAACGTGCCTTAATCCCACCCGTACAAGTGTCGGGACCTTATGGTGACTAAAATTCCATCCTTATCAGCTGACTAGATAATTAGGAATGTGTGGTTGTGAATGTAACAGCTGCAATCTGCTGTTAGATTCGATTAATCTGGTCAGAAGGGGCCTCGCGGGCTGCCTGAGGATTCTCAAGAACTGAGGCGGGCCGCCTAGCAGTCACAGATCAGAACAAAGTTTCAGAAATGACAATTTCAGTCCCTGCACGTGTTTAAGCCCATTTCCGGCACTTCTAAGGCCCGTAAAGCCAACTTTAAGGCCCTAAAATGATGCCTAAACATTGTGGACATGAAACATGCTCAAAAATATGTCAGATGTTGGTTCGTTTGGTCGTACGAACGCGATGTTCGCTTAATTACGACGGAATGCGCATAAGCGCGAAAAACGATCCAAATGACGCAACGAATGGATTTTTGGCAATCCAAACACTAAAGCATAATATAGTCATGCTTACATAAATTTTTGGATGTCCGGATGTATTCAGAACGTAAGTTATGCGCGAAAATGCAAACTTGTGCACTTTTTGACACTTTTAGTCCCTGAATGACACAAAAGTTTATTTTAGCACACCAAACCCCTCAAAGCCTATTTCTAAGCTATGTAAAGGATATTTATGGTATGTTTAACTTATGGTCATGTTCCAGAATGTCTGTTACAGTTCAAATTGGCATACTTTCGCAGTTTGTCAACTTTAGTCCCTGTAAGCGATTAAACTTTGATTTCACCACACCAAACCTTCCAAAACTTATATCTAAGTTATGTAAAGGTTATTTAAGGTATGTTAAGCCTATGTCACTATTCTGGAGTGTTTGTTGTATTAAACTGGTTATATTTACGCATCAGTGCGCGTATAACCTTCCAGAAAGCGATTTAGAGTTTGAAATTGAACAAGAATTGATATGTGCAAATGATACACATATTTTTACAAATCCCAAGTATGAAATATAATATTTCATTGGTTCGGTATTTGTTTGATGGCCGTGGAGGCACAGGTGTTACAAAAATGACTCCGTTTGTTCATTTTCGTTTCTGAAGATTGTCCGTTAAGGAAATGAATATCCGTTTGTCTATCATTTTCATTTCCGTTTATGAAGAAGCAACCGTTGAAAATGACTCCGTTTGTTCATTTTCGTTTCTGAAGATTGTCCGTTGAGGAAATGAATATCCGTTTGTCTATCCTTTTCATTTCCATTTCTGATGAAGCACCCGTTGAAAATGACTCCGTCAGTTCATTTTTCGTTTCTGAAGATTGTTCGTTGAGGAAATGAATATCCGTTTGTCTATCCTTTTCATTTTCATTTCTGATGAAGCACCCGTTGAAAATGACTCCGTCAGTTCATTTTTCGTTTCTGAAGATTGTCCGTTGAGGAAATGAATATCCGTTTGTCTATCCTTTTCATTTCCATTTCTGATGAAGCACCTGTTGAAAATGACTCCGTAAGTTCATTTTACGTTTCTGAAGATTGTGCGTTGAGGAAATGAATCCCCGTTTGTTTATTCCTTCATTTCCGCTTCTGTAGAATACTCGTTGAGGAAAATGACTCTGTCTGTTCATTTTCGTTCTGAAGAATGTCCGTTAAGGAAATGACAGGATTATGCCCTACATATCTCTGGTGGTTATTTGACATAAAGTCACAGATAGACTCCTACGAATAAATTTCGGGACGAAATTTCCTAAAGTAGGGGAGACTGTAACATCAGGGTCACTGCGAACATCAAACAAATTCCAAGCCAATGAAATATTGTATTTCATACTTGGGATCTGTATAAATATGTGTATCTTTTGCACATATCAATTCTTGTTCGATTTCAAGCTCTAAATCGCTTTCTGGAAAGTTATACGCGCACTGATGCGTAAATATAACCAGTTTAATGCAACGAACACTCTGGAATAGTGAAATAGGCTTAACATACCTTAAATAACCTTTACATAACTTAGAAATAAGTTTTGAAGGCTTTGGTATGGCAAAATCAAGTTAAATCGCTTACAGGGACTAAAGTTGACAAACTGCGAAAGTATGCCAATTTGAACTGTAACAGACATTCCGGAACATGGCCATAAGTTAAACATACAATAAATATCCTTTACATAGCTTAGAAATAGGCTTTGAGGGGTTTGGTGTGCTAAAATAAACTTTTGGGTCATTCAGGGACTAAAAGCGTCAAAAAGTGCACAAGTTTGCATTTTCACGCATAACTTACATTCTGAATACATCCGGACATCCAAAAATTTATGTAAGCACTAAAATATTTTATTTTAGTGTTTGGCATAAGAAAAATCCATTCGTCACGCATTTTGGATCGTTTTTCGCGCTTGTGCGCATTCCGTCGTAATTAAGCGATCATCGCGATCGTACGACCAAACGAACCAACATCCGACATATTTTTGAGCATGTTTCATGTCCACAATGTTTAGGCATCATTTTAGGGCTTTAACGTTGGCTTAACGGGCCTTAAACGTGTCGGAAATGGCTTAAATACATAACAGGGACCAAAACTGTCATTTATGAAAGTTGGTTTATGACCAGTCAGGCCAGGCGGCCCGCGTAAAACCAGGGCTATCCTTTACGCGGCACGCGTCAGACTCCCAGATCAGATAAGATCAATTAATCAGCAGATTACAGCTGTTAAGCTCCCAACCACACATCCACACTTGCCCTTTCAGTTCATGAGGGGCCATTTTTAGTCACCACAACATTCCAACAAGTGTACGCCTTAGATTCGATCACGGTTTCCAAGAAACGATCCTAACGGTTCGGGAAATCCTATAAATACCCATATCCCCCAACTTCAAAACCCACTAGAATCTGATTGAGAAGCTCTAAGTTGAAACCTTTGTTTCATACCTGAGCTACTTAAATCAAGATTAGCATTTGGGGACCCTTTGTAAGTGTTCCTTCGTTCTTTTATTGCTTTTCGAGTCCGAATGTCAAACTTTGTTTGACTTTCTGCGTTGACCAGTTTATGGTCAATGCGAAGTTCTTTTGAACTTCGCAACGTGATTGTAATCACGATGGTTATAGTCCCTTGTGACTATGCCTACTGATTACCACGTTGTCTAGTGTCTTAAGGGTAAGCGATCTGATAAATCGCTTATACCTTCGAACCCGACCCATTTGGTCGATCGTTAGGATCCGACCAAATACATTAGGTGACCATAGTAGGTAGGTAGGGAATAACCTTCCGAGGTTATACCTTATGGTCACGACGTTTAAGTAGTTGTATGATAGGTAGCTTATATGCCTTAGGTAAATTACCAAAATACCCCTTTGATGCCAAAATTCATTATAAATATATGTGACATAACTTTTGACATCTAAACTGTTTTGGCGACAATATTAGGCATGTTAAGGCATATTCTACTTGTCATAGGACTAGTTAGGCGGTCCGAACGCGTTTCACGCGAACGACGCGTTAAAGTAGCATAAGCTACCTAAACGGGTCTTAATGGGTCGTAAGCACTTAGGTTAGGTTTCATTTTAGTATGTGGGCTTTGTTAAACCATACTACATGAGTTCCCATACTCGTTTGGTTTACGAACCCTCATTCTATCTAATCCTCCGACTTAGGTCCGGTTTATTAACATAGTTACCTATATTAGGTGTCGTTTGATATCCGTGATATCTAGCATTGTTTGGTTGTCACTCAAGGACTACTGAGCAATCTCAAGTGAGTACATAGACCCCTCTTTTACTGTTTTCCAAACATTTTGGGGTGAAACACATGTGCCTACTTGTTACTTTCATGCTTTCCATGTTTTCACATCATATACTTGTTATGTTCATTACTACACTATTAGTACATGATTTACATTACATTTCTGCTATGTATGTTGACTGATAGCATGCTAGCACATTGATTTACATGACTTTTCTGCTTTGTATGTTAACTTAGCATACTTAGTACATCACTTTACAATATATTTTATGCTATGTATGCCCATTGTGTGCATACTTAGTACCTCACTTTACAATACATTTCATGCTATGTACGCCCATTGTGTGCATACTTAGTACATTGTTTTACATTACACTTATGCTATGTATGTCCATTATGTGCATACTTAGTACATTGTTACTCTGATTATCGTTATTTAGATTTCCTTGATTTTCTTCGTCGGCCATCTGAATTTTAAACATTTATCCCGTATTAATATCACAAATAATAGGTAATGTAGTAAATCACTTAACACGCAATTTAACCAAAATCGTCGATCATTGCGACTTGTACTCTATTTTCATATACTATGTGTCTATTACACACTAGTACAGAAATAAAGATTACAATACCAGCAGAAAGAAAATTACACTAATAGTACTATGCATCCGTACGCACATATTTTTTTTATTATTTTATTTATTTATTTATTTTTACTACTACCATTTCCTCCATCTCATTCACAGATATGGATTTATCCAAAAATCCATATTACGTTCATCGTATTTCCATACGAGACGTTCTCCCACCTGACGCATTCTCTCACTGCTTTCTAAAATTTCCTCCCCAAAAGTCCTAAGTTCTTGCACGTTTTTTGCACTCATTGGGGGTCCAGGTTCTCGGACTGGGTTTGGAATCTGGGGTGCGGTTTCCTGATATGGGGGTGACAGTTCCTGAAATTGGTAAGGATCCTCTAATATCTCCCTAATATAGTTATCATGGTAATAGGGATCGAAAGGGTCCATACCTGGGTAAGCTTCTATGTTCTGTATGGGTGGGTAGTTCTGAATAGGGTAACGTTGCACAAAGTCCCTATTGTCGTCCCACCAGGGGTCGTAATTTGGTTCTAGGGGATTCGGTGCAGGCACCCTAGGGATTTCTTCTGGATTAAAGTCGTGCATCTCTACTTGATTTTCCTGATTTTCTATCTCCATGGGTTGTTCTGGGTTTTGTGGTTGTGGGGCTACTAGTTGTTCCAGACTTGGGTCAGCAGCAGTTGTAGCTAGGATATGGAAATTAGCTAGGCTTCTATTAAGCATATCCTGAGTATAAGCATCTGTTTCTCGCTTAATGGCTGCTAAAGCCCTTTGCTTTTGCAATTTTCGCATTCTCTTCCTACGAGCAAAAGCTTCTTTACTGAACCATCCCCGTTTCTTATTAAGAAATGGCTCTTCAGATTGAGCTCTAAAGGCAAATATTCCCTCCTCCTGATCAGCAGAATACCCTGAAAGGGCAGGCTGTGATGATGTACCTTCACTCCTAGGTGAATCAGCTAACTGACGATTCACGTCTGATGGTCCTTGATCACTCGTACTGAAAACTAACAAATAGTCAAATAACACATAACAAATAATTACAGTTATACACGTATTTCCGTAATTTATTTCCTAACACAAATTTTAAAATTTCAAGTGTCAGCAGAACACTTCTTTGGCTTAGACCAGTGGCTAGGCTCTGATACCACCTCCTGTTGCAACCCCCGATCCCTTATTCTTGGAAACGGGCAGACGCGATCTCAGTTGTGGTGGTATCAGTTTATTTAATCTCGCAGCGGAATTTTCATCAGGACCGTAGTTAGGTAATGTTTATCAGAGTAAAACCACCATATTTTATATTAATAATCACATGGATAAAATCCAAGTTTCTTATTACAATACATTTATAGGGATAAACCCTATCTTATTTAATTTAAGCATCGTTTATTAGGTAACTTTTATAGCCACATTATCCCCAAGCCTTGAGTGCTCTCCAGCTGGCTTTCTACTAGTTGGCTGTCACATTGGGTTACCTGAAACGCGTTTTAAAAACATTTGTCAGTCGGAAATACTGGTGAGTGAATCCCAGTTTAATCAAGAAACATTTTATTGATTAAAACAGTATCGAGGACGATTACAATGTTTATGTCTACACAATTACTCCATTTGGTACTATCAATCCACTGACTTGTGGGTCATATTACACATTTGCTAACTCATTGTCCAATGGTAACGTACTGTCATCCTCGACTTACTACTCACAGTGTAGTAAATTTTGTATACAAAACCCCAACATACCGGCAGTAATTGAAGACTACAAAGACTCAATCACCGCTTAATCATATTGTAAAATAATTAAGGTTTTGTAGAAACTGTTAACAAAAAGGAGATTACTCACTTTGCTATCTTAGGCTTCTTGTAAGGGTTTCCTGGGTATAATCTACAATTTATACAAATGTACATTGGTTAGTATCATAACCCTTTGAAATTATTAATGATACCCTCCCCGAGACGGCATTCCAACAACTACGTCGGGCAGAACCACGACAGTTGTTACAGAATCCTAAATCAATCGGGCAGCGTAACTATTATGAAACTGGGGTTATAATACTTACAACGGAGCAGAACCTCGCTAATTAGGGGGTATAATACTTGCAAAATATGCCTAATATCAGAGAATTCGAGATTGAGAATTGAGAATGAGCGACGGAAATTGAAACCCAAGGCCTCCTTTATATAGTTGCTGATATTGACTCTCAGGCGGCCCGCGTGAGACACAGGCCAAGGTTACGCGGCCCGCGTCAACCTTGGTCAACACCATAGCTTGGCCCGGTCAGCTTGTAGACTTGCCACGATGTCGACACGTGTCGGCATCTGGTGTATCCCCGTTTCATGAGCTCTCGCGGCCCGCGTCGATGTAAGCTTAAGCTTACGCGGCCCGCTTTAACTAAAGAAATCAGCGGATTCAAAGTCCAGTCTTGATACGGCCCGCGTGAGCTTGAGGTGGGATCCTACGCGGCCAGCCTCAGCTCTAAATTCAGATTTTTCTTTTATTTTTATAAACTATAATGTATTTTGAGCTTGGTTTTCACATACGGGGCATAATATAAGACACATAAGGATATTTTAAGATATAATAGGGTATACAAAATATAATGAGGGTGTTGGTTTTACCGAGGGTTGTTACAGTTACAAATGGTTCACATATATCAAATGGTTACAAATGGTTCACATACATCAAATGGTTACAAATGGTTCACATATATCAAATGGTTACAAATGGTTCACGTATATTAAATGGTTACAAATGGTTCGAATAGTTCAAAATGTGAAACAATGGGCTAGCATGTTAAGAGAACATACATAGCAAAACATAATGAAATCATGTACTAATAGTGTACTAATGAACATAGCATGTATATGATATGAAAACATGGAAAGCATGAAAGTAACAAGTAGGCACATATGTTCCACCCCAAAACAGTTGAAAATAGTAAAAGAGGGGACTATGTACTCACTTGAGGATGCTTAGAAGTCTTGAATAACAACCAAGCAAAGCTAGAGGGATCACGGAATCAAACGGCTCCTAATATAGCTAACTATGTAAATAAACGGACCTAAATCGGAGGATCGGATAAAATGAGGTTTCGTAAACCAAATGAGTGTGGGGACTCATGTAATATGGTTTAACAAAGCCTACATTCTAAAAAGAAACCTAACCTAAGTGCTTACGACCCATTACGACTCGTTAAGGTAGCTTACGCCACTTTAACGCGTCGTTCGCGTAAAACGCGTTCGAACCGCCTAACTAGTCCTATGATAAGTAAAATATGCCTTAACATGTCTAATATTGTTGCCAAATCAGTTTAGATATCAAAAATTATGTTACATATGCTTAAAATGAATTTTGGCATAAAAAGGGCATTTTGGTCATTTACCTAAGGCATATAAACTACCTATCATACAGCTACTTAAATGACGTGACCATAAGGTATAACCTTGGAAGGTTATTCCCTATACAACTATGGTCACCTAATGTGTTTGGTCGGATCCTTAAGATCGACCAAACGGGTCGGGTTCGAAAGTATAAGCGGTTGTTTAGACCGCTTACCTTACGACCCTACATAAGCACTAAACCTAAAGTGACGAGCTAAACATGTTAAAACATGCTTAACGAGGTTTGAAAACAGGTTTCGTATCAAAACAAACGGTTTTGATACCTAAAAGTAGTTTGGTTACAAAATACGCAAGAACACACATTTTGGCCGAAACTACGACTCGCCATTATGCCTAGATAACGTGGTAATCAGTAGGTATAGTCACAAGAGACTAAAACCATCATGATTAGGCTAACGTTATGAAGTTCAAGCGAACTTCATGTTGACCATAAACTGGTCAAAGCAGAAAGTCAAACACAGTTTGACCTTCACGCGAAAAAGAACGAAAGAGGACTTACAAAAGGTCCAAGAACGGAAGTTTGACCCGATTATTCTCAGGTATGAAGTGAAAGCACCTCAACTTAGAGAAATATCAGATCAAATGTGAATTGCAACAATGAGATGGATGGGGTATTTATAGTTTTTGCACAACTGTTAACATCGTTCATCGTAAAACGAGCTTCGATCTCATCCGTACACATGTGCCCATGGTTTTGTGAAACCATGGGAGCCCCTAGTTTCATTAAAACCATGTGAAAATGAGGGGAATATATGGAATAAGCTGGAATTTAGATTTTTCATTTTGGTCCATTCCTAAGATAACTATGGCAGATTGTCAATTTTGGTCCCTGAATGTGCAAAACATGGCTTTTGATGCATTTTTGACACGTTTAAGCCCCGTTAATCCCATTTCAAGGCTCTAAAATGAATTTAAAGTATAGGGAACATGAAACATGCTCAAAAATATCTCGGATGTTGGTTCGTTTGGTCGTACGGTTGCGTTGTTCTGTTAATTACGACAAAACACGAACGAATGCGAAAAACGATCCAAATTACGCGACGAATGGAATTTTATCATGCCAATCATTAAAATAAAATATTTTAATCATTACATAAAGTTTTGGATGTCCGGATGTATTCAGAACGTAAGATATGGGCGAAAATGCAAAGTTATGCACTTTTTGACGCTTTTAGTCCCTGAATGACCAAAAAGTTTATTTTAGCACACCGAACTCCTCAAAGCCTATTTCTAAGCTATGTAAAGGATATTTATGGTATGTTTAACTTATGGCCATGTTCCGGAATGTCTGTTACAGTTCAAATCGGCATTCTTTCGCAGTTTGTCAACTTTAGTCCCTATAAGCGATTTAACTTGATTTTGCCATACCAAAGCCTTCAAAACTTATTTCTAAGTTATGTAAAGGTTATTTAAGGTATGTTAAGCCTATTTCACTATTCCGGAGTGTTCTTTGCATTAAACTGGTTATATTTACGCATCAGTGCGCGTATAACTTTCCAGAAAGCGATTTAGAGCTTGAAATCGAACAAGAATTGATATGTGCAAAAGATACACATATTTATACAGATCCCAAATATGAAATACAATATTTCATTGGCTTGGCATTTGTTTGATGGTCGCAGTGACCCAGGTGTCACAGATTTTGACCCAACACTCATTACCTACTGTTAAGATATTATTTTTAGGGATTTTTAATATTTTGGTCAGATTATAAACTGACCATATCATTGAGTTCTTGTATAATTCGGTAAATAACGATAATACCCTTTTCGTACATAAAATGAGATTAACAAATTATTTGAATGCCAAACCTTTTCCTACTGATCTTATAGATTAAATAAATTATTTTGAGCATTTAAGACTGATCAAAATCTCAGATTTCTATAAACATCTTGATTATCGTCAATTAGCGATATTTACGCTAGTTAGGTGCATAGTATGGTTTAAAACCATACTTAACACCCAAGACTTGTTACCTTCTGAATTTTTAAATAAGTTTTAATATTATTATAGTAGGTATAAGTCATGAACTCAGACTTCCAAAAATGTCCTTAAAAGCATATGTGAAATGACCAAAATACCCTTTCAGAGCATAGTTTGGCCATAATTGGTAAACCTCACATATGTATAATATCTTACTGATGTAATGTGATAAAATAAATATTTTTACTGAATGTTTTAGACAAGAACCTAAGCTTACCATTAAATCTCTTTTATAAACATTAAAATGACCAAAATGTCCCTACGGGACTTAAATTGGTTTTAAATACTTTTTGGGCATATATGTTAACATCCTACTGATGTATTAGCATATTCTAAGCATAATAACATATGAGACCTATATATAATTCATTTGGCTACCCGTTATGCATTTATGCATTCGGATCGGTTTATGTAACTAGTTTACACAAAATAACCGAAACGGGTTTAACCTTACCATTAAATCTCCAAAATCCAGAATGTGTTCAGTTTACCCATATAATACAAGTATCCAAACTTGTCGGGTCTAAATCACATTCCATTCCGGTCTCCACTTAATCTAGCGTTTAGAACCGTAAAGTATCTTTCAAACTAATCGGTCTAAGTCTTTGACTATCCTAATAGGTTAATAAACCTTCTATACAGATTGAGTAGCTTTGGTAGAAGGTACTTTCATAAGGCTTTAGGAATATACGGCTGAGTTACTTCTTTCATCTAGCTCAGGTAAATACCTTTAACTTATTTTTCGTTATACGGGCTTGGGATACGGTATTATAATAATACCGCTTGGTCGGGTATGGAATCATTTAATCGTATTATGATTAATAAATTTACATAACCCATTTTAATCTGTTTTGTTTGATAACATAAACATTGGGGGTTAATACGACCGTGTCCTTGATATCCTTAGCTCATTTCATTTGTAAATGACCACGACCTATTCACGGGGTGTAGGCATACACCTGACAGATGCAAATGCTAAATAACCCACATGATGGGGATAACTCCTTTGTAGGTTCTATAGTGGTGAGTCGGTTAATCATGACCAGCTTCCAAACTGGCCCCGTATGTATAACAAACATGTAAAACGGCATACAAGATTATCTTAAATAATTATCCCAAGTATAAATGATTTGTGCTTTGTGCACTTAAATCAATTTTTATAAACTCTTTTCAAACGAGTCGGTTAATTGTATTTACCAGTGTAAACTGACGTATTTTCCAAAGACTAAGTGACAGGTACCTCACGTAAATAGGCTGGAGCTACTCGGTGTCAATAAGAGGATCTTGCAAATCCTTAGATGCCTGGAGTTTGTTATTTCAGTTTCTTGTATTTTATTTTATGATCCGCCTGTGGATCTCTATTACAACCAAGTCTGTATATTGTTTTATTTGGACATTCGGACACTATGGTTTGTAATAGTATTTATTCACCAAGCCTTCCGCTATGCTATTATATTGTGTGTATTGACAATGATGATATCAACTACGTCACGATACTCCCCACTGGGCCCACCGGTAATATGTGGAAATATCGGGGTGTGACATAACTAGACATTTTTATGAAAAATGCTCAAAATTAGCTAAATAATTAGTCATGAAACTTGGTTATTGATTTTGCAAAATTATGCCCTTTAGGTGTTTGTTGAAATGCCTAAAAGAAAACTAGATGTTGAAATTTTGAGAAAAACGCATATTTGAATGTTATGGTGAATTATGCGTTATATGAAATAATAAGAGTTCTAAACAAGTCGTTAATTGAACTCCATAGGCAAACGAATTGAATCTTCAAGCGGACGAGCCGGAGTTGATACACGCTTGAAGGAAAAGCACTAAAGGTACGTAACTTTTGGTTTCGTTACATTATGGATAAACAATAGTCTTAGAAATGTTAATTGGATTGTAGTGTAAAATGCGAGTTTGGTATGTCATAGAAGTGATGAAGTTCACTCGATAAACCAAACGGGTCAAAATAAATGGTTAAACCGTGTTTGGAATGTCAAAGAAGTGATGTAACTCACTCGACAACCAAATGGGTCAAAGTAGTTAATTTGATATGTTGATGTGATATAGTGAAAATAGTCGTGCTTGGAACGTAAATAAAGTGTTGTAACCCACTAGATAAAGAAACGGGTTAAAATATTGGTTGAAATAAGTTTGGTATGTTGATAAAATGGTGAATTCCATTAGACGACCCAACAGGTTAAATAATGGTCAAAATGGTAGTGTTCGAAGTGACTTAAACGTCACCCTATAAATTTGAGTTATAAAAGAGTAAACCATGGAATGGATGTGATACGCTAAGGTTAACAAGCCCAGGAATGGGTAATCATGGTTAGAAACCAATGTCAATGAATTATGCAAGTCTGTACCTTAGTTCTGTTACATCATGTTTGTATATTGAATATAGTTAGTTAACTTAAATTAGTCTAACAGTAAAATTGGTGTAATGCCGAAATAATGAAATCCATTAGGCATGGCAATGAGTTAAAATGTTTGATGGAATAAGTTAGTACCATAATAAAAATGGAGGTTTCCATTAGATGATCAAACGGGTCAAAACTGTGCTTTTAAAACAACAATGTATGTAGAGACTTGAAAGCCACATAATATGCTAGTGATAGAATGCGATATCCCAAGGGATTGGATGCACCAAGTTTATTTTTTTATGAACCCTTGAGATTGGGTCAAACGACTAGAAATCCCTTGCAAAATTCGCATAAAGCGACATGCTTGAAATATGAGTAAAACGAGCATGAAATTCTATTGTGTGCGTAAAACCATGTAATGGTGATGATACGCCAAGGTTGACAAGCCCAGGGAATGGTTAAGTAAGTCTAGCAATCAATAAAAATTGAATGATGAAAAATATGCCACGTAACGAACCGGTCGAATAATCAAAACATGGATTTGTGAACTATTCGTTTATAAACCGGGTTTCGATGAGTGAAATTTGAATGATTGGATCCGTATTTTTATTACGGACGCGTAGGAAAATGAATCGCTTAAAACGGACACATAAATAAAAAGTTTTGGCCTTTGAAAGATTTATTTTTGTGATAATTGGAGCTGGGAAGATATGCAAGTCCAGGGACCAGACCTGCTGGAAAACATGCTCCCCCGTGACACGTGATGGGGTGACATGGGGCAGGCGCACACGCGGGGCCGCTCGCGGCCCGCGAAAGATAACGTGAAGTCTGTCTCGTGGCGCGACAGACCATAATTTGAATTTTTTTTAATGGTATGATACCAGAACTTGTTTATACATGTTATAATATTGTCAAAACTAATATTAATATGGTTTTGACATTAGGTGAAGTTGGTCTTAGTTTGGATGAACCAAGAACCGAACACAACGTTTTGAAGCTTCCGCATTAATCTGAACTTGTTGTAGACAATGTTCATTTTATATACACCTAATTTGATGTCTCATTTGTTTAAATTAGTTAGTTAGTTAACTAGAATACTTTCACTATGCAAACTTACCATTTTGTTAAAATGATGTAATTGGTTTAAAAATGCGTATTTTATGTTAAAAATCTTAATTAAATGAGACGTGTGTTACAAGTTGGTTATCATAGCTTAAGGTTGTTGACAATGTGATCGGTTCGAAGCTTGATCAAACATCCAGTAAGAATTGGTCACTCAGTAGATTTTATTAGAATATTAGAAAAATGAATTTGATTTGATGTGCACGGGAAGAGCGTGTTAACACACTCAAACCCGGAAAGTGCACTAAACATGAATGGTTTAAACAAGTGGTGAACTTGGTGAAACCAAAGCGAATGATGCATATGTTATAAAATGAAATGTTTAATAATTAGCATAAACATTTCAGATTCAAGATGGCCGATGAAGGCAATGATGATATGGTGCCGATAGTCACCGAACAGATGAAAGAAATGTCTGGTGTAACTGGGGGCGAATCAGCATCTCAATTAACTGAAAAGATGGAAGCTAAAATTTCCGAGGAAGTCAGAAAGGCAGTAGAAGCCATTTTACCGCAGTTTATCGATAGACTACAAACCACAATCCTGTTAGTGGTGGAGGATATGATGACCGAATTAAAAGACAGTCTCTCACAAGAAAAAGAAGACGGGAGAGTGTTGGATGTGAACCCAAGTCCCGTAAAGAAATCGAAGCCTAATAAAGCTTCTAAGAAAGGAGTTACAATAAGGGGTCACCTCAGTGTGAAATATGTGGAAAAACTCACCGGGGCAAATGCTACTTTAGAAACAAACCATGTCCTATTTGTAGAAAAGTGGGGCATGTGGTTGCAAATTGCCCGGTGTCACACCCCGACCACTTAGGACAACCAAACGTGGCGGAAAACGTCGGGGAGTGTTGTAACAGAATTAATTGTTTCAAATCCATGGCAATTGAAGTTTCGTTTTATTGATTAAAAGTGTTACAATGTCTTAACAAACAAGGAAATACAACATAAATAACTAGTCTTGCATCTTTTATTGTCACTAAGGCCCATGTCCGCCTAAGTGTATCTTGATCAATCCTATGCTTCATTTCCTGAAACACATGTGAAAATAGGTACGTCAGCATAAAAATGCCGGCGAGTACATAGGTTTTGTGAAAATAAGATTCATGACTTCTGTTTAAGAAAATGTTTAGTCATGAACCTTGTAATTTGCTTTGTCTTTGTAAATCATTTGAAAAACAATAAGTTCAGATGATACGTATAAATAAGAGAATAATGCATGGTTAAATGAATAACCATGTAAGATGAGTTTGTATAAGATTAGTTGTTTGTAAAACAATGTATTGTGAAAAGTATGTTATTTGTATAAAATGTTATATGTCCAAATTGAAATGATTCAAATAACGTTACGATATGTAATACCATACAAACACTTATATATAGGTAGTACCAGCGGCGTATCCACCATGCTCGTATCATATTACACACGCCTCGTTGCTTAATCACTTACTCAAACCAAACCAACAATGAAAGATGTCTATGTTTAAACCAATTGTCAAATGTATTGAATAATATGCCCAAAATGTTTATGTCAAGTTGTAAATCATGCAACGTATAACCAATGTCGAAAATGTTTATGTGTCAAATGTAAATCATGTAATGTGTAACCAAAATGATATGTATGGCTAGTGAAATGCATCAACTAAACCATAGGTGAAATGCACAAAACAAAGTATTGAAGTAAAACTTGGTTTAAATCAAAGTTATGTTTTGTGTAGTAAATGCATGCTATACTAATATAGACATTTATGCGGTATTGTGAAAATTCATACATCCAAGCCTTGAGACAGTCGGATAACCATGTAAAAATGGGTTATCAAAAGAATATGTATTCAGATTCGGTCATTCCTTACGTCCAAACAAACCCAAGATTTCAGGAATGGGATTTGTCAAGTCCTATGGTACCACTACCTACTACCGAGCGGCATGATCGGTGTTAATGAATGTATAGTATAGTTTAAACAAACCAAATGTCATACCAAAATGTAAGCATGTTTTATGAAGATAATGTACCTAGTATGCTAGAGTAAACATACAAGGTAGAGCTGTAAAACAATGTGTCCATATGTTACTGGAACATATGCAACAGAGATGCAATGTAAAATAATGTACTAAGCATGTACTAAATGGACATACATAGCATGTGATGTGATGTGATGTAAAACAATGTACTAAGTATGCACACAATGGACATACATAGCATAAAATGTAATGAAATCATGTACTAATAGTGTACTAATGAACATAACAAGTATATGATGTGAAAACAGGAAAGCACGAAAGTAATAAGTAGGCACATGTGTTTCACCCCAAAACGTTTGGAAAACAGTAAAAGAGGGGTCTATGTACTCACTTGAGATTGCTCAGAAGTCTTAAGATAACCACCAAGCAATGCTAGAGATCTCGGAATATCAAACGACACCTAATATAGGTAACTACATTAATAATCCGGACCTAAATCGGAGGATCGGATAGAACGAGGGTTCGTAAACCAAACGAGTATGGAAACTCATGTAGTATGGTTTAACAAAGCCTACATACTAAATGAAACCTAACCTAAGTGCTTACGACCCATTACGACCCGTTTAGGTAGCTTATGCTACTTTAACGCGTCGTTCGCGTAAAACGCGTTCGGAACGCCTAACTAGTCCTATGACAAGTAATATATGCCATGTCTAATATGGTTGTTAAATCAGTTTAGATGTCAAAATTTATGTTACATATGCTTAAAATGAATTTTGGCGTCAAAAGGGCATTTTGGTAATTTACCTAAGGCATATGAACTACCTATCATACAACTACTTAAACGAAGCGACCATAAGGTATAACCTTGGAAGGTTATTCCCTATATGCTATGGTCACCTAATGTGCTTGGTCGGATCCTAATGATCGGCCAAACGGGTCGGGTTCGAAAGTATAAGCGATTGTTTAGATCGCTTACCTTACGACCCTAAATAAGCACTAAACTAAAAGTGACGAGCTAAGCATGTTGAAACATGCTTAACTAAGTTTAGAAAACAGGTTTGGTATCAAAAAAAACGGTTTTGATACCCATAAGTAGTTTGGTTACAAAATACGCAAGAATACGTATTCTGACCGAAACTACGGCTCGTCACTGAGCCTAGATAACGTGGTAATCAGTAGGTATAGTCACTAGGGACTATAACCATCGTGATCACGCTCACGTTATGAAGTTCAAACGAACTTCGCATCGACCATAAACTGGTCAATGCAGAAAGTCAAACAAAGTTTGACTTTCGGACTCGAAAAGCAATAAAAGAACGAAGGAACACTTACGAAGGGTCCCCGAATGCTAATCTAGATCAAAATAGCTCAGGTATGAAACAAAGGTTTCAACTTAGAGCACAATTGATCAGATTCTAGTGAGAAATGAATGAGAATGTGATGGGTATTTATAGTTTTCGGTTCACCGTTAGGATCGTTTCTTGGAAAAGAGGGAATGATCTAGCCCGTACACTTGTCAAGATGTTATGGTAACTGATTTTGGCCACCACAAGAGTTTAACAAGTGGCACTTGACCTTTGGAGAATGTTTAGGGGCAGATAACAGCAGCCAAAAACGATTTGCTGCATCTGGACACTGCTTGCGCATCGTAGCAAAGAAACCCTTACGGTGCGCATGGGTCAAGTTTGGCAGATTTACAATTTTGGTCCCTGTTGTGCTATAAGGTCATTTCCGACGCGTTTAAGGCCCGTTAACCCCATTTCAAAGCTCTAAAATGAAGTTAAAGTATAGGGAACTTAAAATGTGCTCAAAAATATCTCAGATGTCGGTTCGTTTAGCCGTACGATTGCGTTGTTCGGTTAATTACGACGGAATGCGCATAAGCGCGAAAAACGATCCAAATGGCGTGACGAATGGATTTTTCTTATGCCAAACACTAAAATAAAATGTTTTAGTGCTTACATAAATTTTTGGATGTCCGGATGTATTCAGAACGTAAGTTATGCGCGAAAATGCAAACTTGTGCACTTTTTGACACTTTTAGTCCCTGAATGACCCAAAAGTTTATTTTAGCACACCGAACCCCTCAAAGCCTATTTCTAAGCTATATGAAGGATATTTATGGTATGTTTAACTTATGGTCATGTTCCGGAATGTATGTTACAGTTCAAATTGGCATACTTTCGCAGTTTGTCAAATTTAGTCCTTGTAAGCGATTTAACTCGATTTTGCCATACCAAAGCCTTCAAAACTTGTTTCTAAGTTATGTAAAGGTTATTTAAGGTATGTTAAGCCAATGTCACTATTCCAGAGTGTTTGTTGCATTAAACTGGCTATATTTACGCATCGGTGCGCGTATAACCTTCCAGAAAGCGATTTAGAGCTTGAAATTGAACAAAAATTGATATGTGTAATTGATACACATATTTGTACAAATACCAAGTATGAAATACAATATTTAATTGGTTTGGTATTTGTTTGATGGTCGCAGTGACCCAGTTGTCAGTCTCCCCTACTTTAGGAAATTCCGTCCCGAAATTTAATCAGAGGAAACTTGTGAGAGCTTGAAAACATGAAGTTGAAAAGATCGAACAATATTGGTTAGGGTTCTGAACTTCTAGTAACCTTAATAACATTATGCTTGCAATGTAAGAGGGACACTTATATACAAGTATATGAAGCGTCATTGGTGCGTCCACCGTACCTCCATTACACCGTTCTCATTTTGTTATTGTTGTCGCTATCGGTTCTTACACATAATAAATCTTACTGGGTTTCTGTGCACTAAATTTCATAATTATGTACGCGTCCATAATTAGACAATTCCTTGCACAGTTCACACAGTCTATTTTATAATGTGTAGGGTAAAACCAAATGAACAATCCTGTGATGAGTGTGACTAGACCGCCATAGAGTCCTTTTAATTAAATAAATAAATGATCTAAATAGACTATCAAGGAGTCTGTTCAGCTACATCACTAGATGTCGTCCTTTAACCAAATTGTGAATCAATCTTTTTTACTGGACCACTAAAGGGTCTCTTATGAATCAAGGAGTGGTACTATATAATCCAAGGGTCTTAACTATTACATAGAAGCCCATTAAGGATTTAAGGTAGTACCTTTTTGAATATCCTACTACGAATCCCTCATATGAAGATATGAAAGATTCTACAAAGATTTGGATAACGAATATCCAGAGTATCCAAACACAAAAATGCATAAAAGAAAACATAAGATGAATAAACACATAGTCGTATAACCACAAAGATTGTTTATTTGTTAATTTGTTTTGTTGACAGAGCACATGTATTTAAAGTACAATAGGAATCCATCTCGTGGATTTCATTTGGCACTTTAAACATTTACAAGAATCTATCTATAAAGATAGAAAGATTTTTAAAAGAGAAATTCGATTTCGATTATAAGGAACCGAAATGTCCGAATTTAGGTACATAAGGAATCCAATTAAGGACCCTGATTTGAATGATGATCATCCACAAGGGTCTAAATGTGAAGATAAAAACATCCCATATGGATTTTAGAAGTTGAAGATGTTTTGAAACCTTGCACTGGACGTGCTTATGTCAAAACATGAAGTAAAAATGCTTACGAAGTTGAGATGCTAGATATGCCAAGGCAACATATGAAGCAGAATTTGAAGGTTAAGTAAATGTATGAGGAAAATTTATTTGGAAAACTATGCATGGGGTTCTAAAAATGTTTTTGAAACCTTATATATAATACTTTTGAAATCATAAAGTAGGTTTTTAGATAAGTATATTTATAAAAATGTTTTAAAATCATGCGAAATGAATTTTTGAAATTATGTATAAGGTTTTTGGAAAACATGAATGATGCTTTTGAAATCATGCACTTGATAAGAAAATATACTGTGTTAATATTGTTTTCAGACTATATGAAATATTCTGAAATTATGAAAATTGTTTTTTTTTTTTTAAACCTAACCAATGTTTTTGAAATAACATAGACAATGCATTTGAAAAAAAATTGTTTTCAAACTATATGAAATGTTTTGAGATCATGAAGATATTTTTTGAAATACTTGTACTGTGTATGTTGAGAAAATCAAAACGTAATGGGTATGAGATTTGAAACTACCCTTAGTTATCTAACCAAGGATTTAATGGCACAGATGTGTAAAAAGCACGATTACTCATAATTTCACTTTATTTCATGTACTTCGTTTCTTAGAATGAAACGAGTACTTAAAATTTTCGAGGGAATCATGAGCGATCATTTGAAAGAGAGAATCACAAGAGTAGTTTGTAAGGAACATAGTTCCTTAATACAGGTATTATAGGGAAATGCCATAAACACATGTAATTATACTTGTATATCAGAATTGCGAACAACAACTTTTATTTATGAACGAGACATATTGTTTCACAATACACTAAAACACAAGAAACAAAGGCATAAGACAGCATCATCCTTTGTTCAGCCGAATGCTCATCCAAGGGTTGGATTTGCATTAGCAAGCTTTGGACAATCCCTTTGGAAATAGCCCATCTCACCACAGTTGTAGCAAGACCCTCGTAAGAAACGAGCTTGAGTAGGATTGTCGCCAGCTTGATTTGGTACAGCTGCAGTTGGGCAAACCCTTGCTGTATGACCTATAAGTCCACAAATCTGGCATTTACGGCACCTCACATTAGGGTGATGATGAAGGCTACATTGGTTGCACAAGGGTGCAGTTCCGTTGTATGGCTTCCTAGCTGGTGGCCTTGCCACATGGCTAGGTCCCGCTTGATTAGGTGTAACCGCTGCGGGTTTCCTTGAAGCCTTACGCTTCCTTGATTTTGGTGCTGGCTTGACTTCTGCTTCCTTTGGTGGCTCTTGAGTGGCTTCATTGTCGAGACGAGAGGCTTCATTGTTGAGACGAGCCATGGCAATGCCTAAATCCACAGTCTTCTGAATCACTTCGCCTATTTGCTGGGCAAATTTGGCTGTTCGCTCGGACATTTGACCAGTGCTGAGAGGAATAGACATTCTAGAAGAAAATGAAAGAAATAGGAAGAAACAAGTGAAAGGTTATTGGATAATCAAAACAGAATGGTAACGCATGAAAGTTGCGATCATTTGTTGGTTACCTAAGGCAAACAAATGAGATGGTGACAAATCAAAGTAAATGGGTCAAAAATAATGTATCGCGAAGACATGCTCGCCTATAAGTGAACACTCATCCCAAGAATTCCCAGGTAAGCACAACTGGTCTCGCGTCTGATGAGATGTATACGAAGTGCTTGCCTAGACAGAAAACCCAGAATACGGGCATTCACCCTTCCAGTTTGCACGTGTTCACATTATTTAAAACCTAAAACCTTGACGAGGTTTTGAAAACTCAAAAGGGTTCAAAACCATATAACAGAGAGTTCAAAACCTTACAACAGAGGGTTCAAAACCTAGTAATCAATCATCCTAGAACAGATGGTTAGTTTTCAAAGCGGTTTTGAAATTTATGTTCTTGTTGTGGTTGTCGCCTAAGGATAGGTGACAGTATTGTTTTATGACTAAACGCAAGTAAACTCACGTTAGGGTCCTAAGAAGGTTATAGACTAGGTCAAAGTATTACTAATAACCTAATTCCCTATAACCATGAGCTCTGATACCAACTTTTCTGTCACACCCCGACCACGTAGGACAACCAAACGTGGCAGAAAACGTCGGGGAGTGTTGTAACAGAATTAATTGTTTCAAATCCATGGCAATTGAAGTTTCGTTTTATTGATTAAAAGTGTTACAATGTCTTAACAAACAAGGAAATACAACATAAATAACTAGTCTGGCATCTTTTATTGTCACTAAGGCCCATGTCCGCCTAAGTGTATCTTGATCAATCCTATGCTTCATTTCCTGAAACACATGTGAAAATAGGTACGTCAGCATAAAAATGCCGGCGAGTACATAGGTTTTGTGAAAATAAGATTCATGACTTCTGTTTAAGAAAATGTTTAGTCATGAACCTTGTAATTTGCTTTGTCTTTGTAAATCATTTGAAAAACAATAAGTTCAGATGATACGTATAAATAAGAGAATAATGCATGGTTAAATGAATAACCATGTAAGATGAGTTTGTATAAGATTAGTTGTTTGTAAAACAATGTATTGTGAAAAGTATGTTATTTGTATAAAATGTTATATGTCCAAATTGAAATGATTCAAATAACGTTACGATATGTAATACCATACAAACACTTATATATAGGTAGTACCAGCGGCGTATCCACCATGCTCGTATCATATTACACACGCCTCGTTGCTTAATCACTTACTCAAACCAAACCAACAATGAAAGATGTCTATGTTTAAACCAATTGTCAAATGTATTGAATAATATGCCCAAAATGTTTATGTCAAGTTGTAAATCATGCAACGTATAACCAATGTCGAAAATGTTTATGTGTCAAATGTAAATCATGTAATGTGTAACCAAAATGATATGTATGGCTAGTGAAATGCATCAACTAAACCATAGGTGAAATGCACAAAACAAAGTATTGAAGTAAAACTTGGTTTAAATCAAAGTTATGTTTTGTGTAGTAAATGCATGCTATACTAATATAGACATTTATGCGGTATTGTGAAAATTCATACATCCAAGCCTTGAGATAGTCGGATAACCATGTAAAAATGGGTTATCAAAAGAATATGTATTCAGATTCGGTCATTCCTTACGTCCAAACAAACACAAGATTTCAGGAATGGGATTTGTCAAGTCCTATGGTACCACTACCTACTACCGAGCGGCATGATCGGTGTTAATGAATGTATAGTATAGTTTAAACAAACCAAATGTCATACCAAAATGTAAGCATGTTTTATGAAGATAATGTACCTAGTATGCTAGAGTAAACATACAAGGTAGAGCTGTAAAACAATGTGTCCATATGTTACTGGAACATATGCAACAGAGATGCAATGTAAAATAATGTACTAAGCATGTACTAAATGGACATACATAGCATGTGATGTGATGTGATGTAAAACAATGTACTAAGTATGCACACAATGGACATACATAGCATAAAATGTAATGAAATCATGTACTAATAGTGTACTAATGAACATAACAAGTATATGATGTGAAAACAGGAAAGCACGAAAGTAATAAGTAGGCACATGTGTTTCACCCCAAAACGTTTGGAAAACAGTAAAAGAGGGGTCTATGTACTCACTTGAGATTGCTCAGAAGTCTTAAGATAACCACCAAGCAATGCTAGAGATCTCGGAATATCAAACGACACCTAATATAGGTAACTACATTAATAATCCGGACCTAAATCGGAGGATCGGATAGAACGAGGGTTCGTAAACCAAACGAGTATGGAAACTCATGTAGTATGGTTTAACAAAGCCTACATACTAAATGAAACCTAACCTAAGTGCTTACGACCCATTACGACCCGTTTAGGTAGCTTATGCTACTTTAACGCGTCGTTCGCGTAAAACGCGTTCGGAACGCCTAACTAGTCCTATGACAAGTAATATATGCCATGTCTAATATGGTTGTTAAATCAGTTTAGATGTCAAAATTTATGTTACATATGCTTAAAATGAATTTTGGCGTCAAAAGGGCATTTTGGTAATTTACCTAAGGCATATGAACTACCTATCATACAACTACTTAAATGAAGCGACCATAAGGTATAACCTTGGAAGGTTATTCCCTATATGCTATGGTCACCTAATGTGCTTGGTCGGATCCTAATGATCGGCCAAACGGGTCGGGTTCGAAAGTATAAGCGATTGTTTAGATCGCTTACCTTACGACCCTAAATAAGCACTAAACTAAAAGTGACGAGCTAAGCATGTTGAAACATGCTTAACTAAGTTTAGAAAACAGGTTTGGTATAAAAAAAAACGGTTTTGATACCCATAAGTAGTTTGGTTACAAAATACGCAAGAATACGTATTCTGACCGAAACTACGGCTCGTCACTGAGCCTAGATAACGTGGTAATCAGTAGGTATAGTCACTAGGGACTATAACCATCGTGATCACGCTCACGTTATGAAGTTCAAACGAACTTCGCATCGACCATAAACTGGTCAATGCAGAAAGTCAAACAAAGTTTGACTTTCGGACTCGAAAAGCAATAAAAGAACGAAGGAACACTTACGAAGGGTCCCCGAATGCTAATCTAGATCAAAATAGCTCAGGTATGAAACAAAGGTTTCAACTTAGAGCACAATTGATCAGATTCTAGTGAGAAATGAATGAGAATGTGATGGGTATTTATAGTTTTCGGTTCACCGTTAGGATCGTTTCTTGGAAAAGAGGGAATGATCTAGCCCGCACACTTGTCAAGATGTTATGGTAACTGATTTTGGCCACCACAAGAGTTTAACAAGTGGCACTTGACCTTTGGAGAATGTTTAGGGGCAGATAACAGCAGCCAAAAACGATTTGCTGCATCTGGACACTGCTTGCGCATAGTAGCAAAGAAACCCTTACGGTGCGCATGGGTCAAGTTTGGCAGATTTACAATTTTGGTCCCTGTTGTGCTATAAGGTCATTTCCGACGCGTTTAAGGACCGTTAACCCCATTTCAAAGCTCTAAAATGAAGTTAAAGTATAGGGAACTTAAAATGTGCTAAAAAATATCTCGGATGTCGGTTCGTTTAGCCGTACGATTGCGTTGTTTGGTTAATTACGACGGAATGCGCATAAGCGCGAAAAACGATCCAAATGGCGTGACGAATGGATTTTTCTTATGCCAAACACTAAAATAAAATGTTTTAGTGCTTACATAAATTTTTGGATGTCCGGATGTATTCAGAACGTAAGTTATGCGCGAAAATGCAAACTTGTGCACTTTTTGACACTTTTAGTCCCTGAATGACCCAAAAGTTTATTTTAGCACACCGAACCCCTCAAAGCCTATTTCTAAGCTATATGAAGGATATTTATGGTATGTTTAACTTATGGTCATGTTCTGGAATGTATGTTACAGTTCAAATTGGCATACTTTCACAGTTTGTCAAATTTAGTCCCTGTAAGCGATTTAACTCGATTTTGCCATACCAAAGCCTTCAAAACTTGTTTCTAAGTTATGTAAAGGTTATTTAAGGTATGTTAAGCCAATGTCACTATTCCGGAGTGTTTGTTTCATTAAACTGGCTATATTTACGCATCGGTGCGCGTATAACCTTCCAGAAAGCGATTTAGAGCTTGAAATTGAAAAAAAATTGATATGTGTAATTGATACACATATTTGTACAAATCCCAAGTATGAAATACAATATTTCATTGGTTTGGTATTTGTTTGATGGTCGCAGTGACCCAGGTGTCACACCCGGGGAAGGTGTTAGTGTGTTTTAAATGTTGTAACCCGGGATATAAAAGGTCTGAATGCCCGGAATTGGTTGGAACCGAAGATACAGTTGACGCAAAGTCTGATACCCTGAAAGAGAAGGCAAGGTCTTCCCACATGACAGTCGCAGAGGCTAAAGCTGAACCTGATGTCGTTTCAGGTATGTTTATTATAAATTTAATTTCACCATAAATTTTATTCAATACGAGTGTGAACAATAGTTGCATAGGGGCATACATGAGTAGTGAAATAGGTGAATTATGTCAAAGAAATATATATATGTATAAGAAAATAAACAATGGTGAGCATGTGAAACCGAGGCAAAAGGAATCACGATAAATATTTTCGTGGGAAGGAGTGCGCGTACACTCAAACCCAGGAACTTAATAAAGTGAATAAATGATGTATTGGGAAGGAGTGTAATAACACCCGAACCCGGAAATTTGCAATAGTAATAGATGACAAGGACAAGGTTATTGACTTGGCCAAACCAAATAAAACATGTAGAAACTTCGTTTATATCAATAAACGATGTGGATAAATTCCATACAATGATATGGAATAATAAAATGAAATGAATTGATTTTGTTATTGTAAAAATGGATTAAGGTCAAAAATGAGAGATTAAGACTCAGACAGAAATATCCTTGAGAAAGAAGCTAAATGGATAATACATACGCTGCGGTGAATAATGAAATATCAATAAATATGAAACTAAAAACTTGGGTATGGGTAACTATCCAAGTAACATGTTATTAATAAAATCCTTATGAGGAAGAACGATAATCACATTGGTGGGCGTAATTGTATAAAAGATTAGCAAAATAAACGTATTAAAAGTGTTGGAACAAAAGTGGGTAAAACCCCAAAAGCCGTATCACAATAGCAATGATTTTACCAAATAAGGCTTAAGAAATAAACCTTCGGGATATCGATAAAAGAGATGGATCTAGGGGTCACTAACAAAAGAGATATGGTGTTTGAATCAAAGTAAACAAAAATATAAATCGACAATTTAGAATGTCAAGGCATAAGGACAAAGTTTGACTGCCATAAGTGATAAATTCACATGAACAAGTCACAAATAAGATGAATAAAAGAATAAAGGGCCTGGTTGGATAAGGTGACAGATTTCGCTAATACAACCAAATAGATCAGAACGAAGTCTTAATGCACGTCGAAATGGTTGCTAGGATAATGACTTTGGTAAAGTACCAATAGATGGGAGCGCGGATTAAAAGTCAAAAGACTCGGACTAAGAGTTATGACTAAAAGACAATAAAATTTTGCAAACCAGAAATTTTGATAGTTGTGTTCAACTATTTCAATATTGAACGGGTCAAATAAAGTATAATGCTCGATAGTGCAAATAAGCGCGAACCAGTAATGGGAGCACAGAATATTAATGAACCTATGTGATAGGACGTAAAAGAGTATAGAAAGGAAAACGCAAACCAGTGAAACTGGAGAGTTAAAAACATTAAGATAGGAAACCCGGGTAACGGGCTGTAAGGAAATGTAAGTATGAACCCAATAACGGTAAGCGAAGAACAAACTGACGTGTAAATGACAAAAGAAGTCATAGAGTCGGAAAGATAATTCGAAAGAAAACAAATGTAGCCTTAGACTACGGTCAAAGACAAATGAAATACAAAGGCAAAAAATAAATGCTTTTAAACATAAAAAGGAGTACCTTGACGCCATACATATATATACAGTTGAATAAAGATTCGAATAAAAGATGATCTACGGGATCAACATAACCTACGGGGTTATAAGTAGTGTTAAGGCCTAACGGGATCGAAAAGACCTATGGGTCACAAATAGAAAGGAACGAACTGTTGGGGTTTCACCATTAAAAAGGTGGAAACCAAAGGAAAAAGCCTGCGAGGCTAAGTGAGAGAGCCTACGAATCAATAACGTAAAGCGAGGGAACTGGTTATAACTCCCCCTGTAAAATAATAACGGGAGGTAAGGTTAGTATAAAAGCGATGAGTTTCGCTAAGTTAATTGAATTGGTTAAAATGAAGAGATCATGAAAGGTCTGGTATTTTCGATAATGAAAAGTTTTATATAAACTTAAACATGACGTGATGCGATCACGGTCAAGAACCGAACACAACGTTTTGAAGCTTCCGCGTTAATCTGAACTTGTTGTAGACAATGTTCATTTTGTATACACTTAACTTGCTGTCTCAGTTGTTTAAATTAGTTAGTTAGTTAACTAGAATACTTTCACTATGCAAACTTAACATTTTGTTAAAATGATGTAATTGGTTTAAAAATGTGTATTTTATGTTAAAATTTTAATTAAATGAGACGGGTGTTACAATTTCTTAAATTTTCAAACCGATAGAGTTAGTATGCGTATATGTTACATCAACACCAACAAAATCAAAGCATACATATCCATACAATTAATTAAACCAAAATTCTCACATTAGTACTTTTGAAAACAAAAAGTGATTTTTAAAATTGTAAAGAAAGATTATGAGGCAAATCAAATTAGATAAAAGTAAAATAAATAAAAGCTCTTACATTTGCACCGAAAAAGAGATGCCATCTTTGGGGCAAGGATGTGGATGAATGAAAGAAGAAAGGGTGTGGCAGTGATTGAGTGATTATAATGAAAATGGTATTGTGTTCGTTTAAATAGGAAATGTGGGGTTACCCTAATGCAAATTTTACTATAAATTTTAAGAGCTTTCAAAATAAAACCCATCTATTATAGAAAATATCATTTTAATCTATCATAATGCAAATAAAGTTACTCTTTTACTAGTAAATTAGAGTTTTCAACCTTTAGGTATATTGTGAATATCACTTTTAATCCTAAATATAACGAACCGACAAAGTTGATCCTTTATTTTCATGTGTTCTGATAGTTTATGTCTTGTTGTTTAACAACCGTTAATTTTATATGTAAAGTTCGGTTACGTATCTTGCACATTAATAGGGCAAATTGGATTTATTTTTACCCTTTTAAAGAAAAAAGTAAATTACGTTTTTGGGGCACGTGGTTAAGTTACTTTAACTCTATCAGCTCATAAAGGAGTTTTATGACACTTCAACCACCAACGCCATTTTCCTAACTTTTTTAGCCCCTAAAATTAACTCCATCCATGTTATTCCTTAAAATCCTGGTACCTATCCTTCACATGAGGGGCACTTTAGTCAAATCTTGTATAATACAAGAGGTAACTTAAAATATGAAGGACACTGGCTTATAAACCCGTGTATACAAAGGATTAAAAAATCTAGATTAACTATCATCTTAAATTGTAAGTGTTATAAATCTGTGTATTACATGGGTTGAATATATAAAAAAAAGTAAATCATAAATTTCTATATATCCTTATCACACGATTAAAGTATGTAATAATATTATAATCTTATCCATTCATAATTCATGAATTTTATCAAGTAGAAAATCAATTAAAAAAAGAAAATAAATCAATATAAATATTTTAAACATTGTTACTAATTTATTTTTTACATAATATATAAATATTCCATTTTTAAAGAAAATCCGTTGTTTTCATTTTTCGTCGGGAGAATTGATTAAAGAAAATGTCAGGAAGCGGGCTTTAATTGTTGGTAACTATTTGCAATTAATTGATCTTATAAAATTAAGGAATACATATATTCTTTTATAAATTTGATTATTTTAAATATAAATACATATTAAACCCAAAATCATATTTGTTATTCCACTAAATGAGTTTCTGATAATTTGGAATAATTTTGGCACTTATGGAATGATTAGCTTCTTAAATTATTATTTTTGTAATTATTTACAATTTAATTGATTTATAAAATAAAAATATTGGTTTTGGGCATTTTTTCTAAATATTTAATTGGGTATTTTAAGTCTCCAAATAGGGGAACCCAATTTCGTAGAGTTGTTGCTTGTTATTTATTTTATAAATCTTTAGGTTGTTATATTAATTTTTACGATAAATATCTTGTCGGATTTCACAAATTGTGTGGTTGTATATTTAGGGGATCAAATCTTCACAAACAGTGAGTAAATTATATACCTCTTTTTGCATTAACTTTTTGGGGTGTATCAGTGTGTAGTTCATTTATATTGTGGATTCACACCCTTTAGTGGTATCGACTCACACTTTCTTTTGTGGGATGACCTTTTTTCATTATTATGGGAAATTGGTATTGCGACCTCATTTAATCACACCCTTGTGGTTGTGGGATACAAGCATTTGGTTTTGGTTTATTTTGTCACACCCCCAAATTACCATATGATGGTGTTACCGCGAGGCATGTGACGTACCAGGATCTAGCCACTAATGATGTCAAACTAATAGTAATCAATATTAAACACTATCATCATGTTCAACATGAATGGTGTATTGCCAAGTAAACGTTTCAAACAAAAGTATGTATTCAGCGGAAGCAAAAGTAAATGTTTCAAAACAACCAAAACCATATTGTTTTAAAATGCATAATGTTAAATGTTCTCTTCAAACAACACGCAACATGACACTTCAAGCTCCTCAGACTGGAAGTTTCTATGCACTGATGTACCTAACGCCCTGCAAATCATGCATAAGAGTGTCAACAAATTTTTGGCAAGTCCACTGGTTTTGTTCAACGTATATAATATATTCAAACATTTGAAATAAGGGTTATGTGGGTTCATCTAAAAAATATGGTGTTAAAATATGACCAAAAAGCCAAATCATTTTGAATTTAATAGAATTAAAAGCTTCAATTGTTATCTAGATGAAAAACCGTACTCCAATTGTTATGTGTAGGTAAATTAAACCAATTGCATATATAAATATTCGTAATAATATTTATATAAATACATGATATTTCAAAATGTGGATATAAAAATTTGGGGGTCCAAACATAGGGTTTACTTTTTTTATTAATTAGGCAACCCTGTATAGGACGACTATTCAGTTATCAAACTAGGAAACAATAATAGGTGTGCGTTTACCTCACACCAATCGCGGGTTTCATTGAGACGTTTGAGATATACCAGCCTAACATATGACAAGCAAACTTAGATAATCTAAACACATATGAAAAAATAAAAACAAAAATAAAATTTGAATTATTTTCTACTTTTTAAATAATACAATTTACCATGTCAAAAACCTTTAGGTGGTAATATATATAGATCATCATTGTTAACTAAAAATCAAACCTTAATATTATAACTTTGTTTTAATCCATATAAGATTATAGAAAACTATATTTTTTAATTTTTAATTTTACAACATTGTTTGATTACTCTTTTCTTTCTTTTTTTTTTTTTTTTGCAATTTTGCCTTTGACTTTCTCAAGTAGTTTAAATGGTTTTGGATTTTACGTTTCTCAATTGAGCCATTGAAACACTATGAACAATCAACATGCTATAGTCTGCTTCTAAATGATTAGCCAGGCCCGTTTATGATGTGACATCGGTGAATAACACCAAACCTAACATTTATAACCAACAAAACAAGAAAAAAAAAACATAAAATCCTCAAAACTACACGTTAAAGTGAAGAGAGATCGGTGAATAATAGCAAACTTAACATTTATAAGCAACAAAACAAACAAAAAAAAAACAAAAGCCTCATAACTACACGTCAAATAAGGAACTAAAAAATCCTCGTAACTACACGTCATATAAGGAACAAAAAAAATATTTGTAACAAATTCTTCTTCATTTGTTTCTAGATCCATTCTAGAACATGCTTATACAAAAATAAAATTCTAAAAATGTATTTGGTAATGAATTTCTTAAATTTTCAAACCGATAGAGTTAGTATGCGTATATGTTACATCAACACCAACAAAATCAAAGCATACATATCCATACAATTAATTAAACCAAAATTCTCACATTAGTACTTTTGGAAACAAAAAGTGATTTTTAAAAATGTAAAGCAAGATTATGACGCAAATCAAATTAGATAAAAGTAAAATAAATAAAAGCTCTTACATTTTCACCGAGAAAGAGATGCCATCTTTGGGGAAAGGATGTGGATGAATGAAAGAAGAAAGGGTGTGGCGGTGATTGAGTGATTATAATGAAAATGGTATTGTGATCGTTTAAATAGGAACTGTGGGGTTACCCTAATGCAAATTTTACTATAGTTACCCTAAGAATTTTAAGAGCTTTCAAAACGGAACCCAACTATTATAGAAAATATCATTTTGATCTATCATAATGCAAATAAAGTTATTCTTTAACTAGTAAATTAGAGTTTTCGACCTTTAGGTATATTGTGAATTTCACTTTTAATCCTAAATATAACGAACCGACAAAGTTGATCCTTATTTTCATATGTTGTGATAGTTTATGTCTTGTTGTTTAATGACCGTTAATTTCGTATGTAAAGTTCGGTTACGTGTCTTGCATATTAAAAGGGCAAATTGGATTTATTTTTACCCTTTTAATGAAAAAAGTAAATTACGTTTGTGGCGCACCTGGTTAAGTTACTTTAACTCTATCGGCTCATAAAGGAGTTTTATGACACTTCAACCACCAATGCCATTTTCCTAACTTTTTTAGCCCCTAAAATTAACTCCATCCATGTTATTCCTTAGAATCCTTGTACTTGTCCTTCATATGAGGGGCACTTTAGTCAAATCTTGTTTAATACAAGAGGTAACTTAAATTATGAAGGACACTTGCTTGTAACCCGTGTATTACAAAGGTTTAAAAAAATCAAGATTAACTATCATCTTAACTTGTAAGTGTTATAAATTTGTGTATTACATGGGTTGAATATATAAAAAAAAGTAAATCATAAATTTCTATATAATGCTTATCACACGATTAAAGAATGTAATAATATTATAATCTTAAACATTCAAAATTCATGAATTTTATCATGTAGAATATCAATAAAAATAGAAAATAAATCAATATAAATATTTTAAACATTGTTACTAATTTATTTTTTGCGTAATATATAAATATTATGTTTTTTAAAGAAATTCAATTGTTTTCCATTTTTGTCGGGAGAATTGATCAATGAAAATGTCTGTACGGGATGTAATTGTTGGTAATTATTTGCAATTAATTGATCTTATAAAATTAAGTAATTAATATATTCTTTTATAAATTTGATTATTTTAAATATAAATACATATTAAACCTAAAATCAGATTTGTTATTCCACTAAATGAGTTTCTAATAATTTGGAATAATTTTGGCATTTATTGAATTATTAGCTTGTTAAATTATTATTTTTGTAATTTTTTACAATTTAATTGATTTATAAAATAAAAATATTGGTTTTGGGTATTTTTTTAAATATTTAATTGGGTATTTTAAGTCTCCAAATAGGGGAACCCAATTTCGTAGAGTTGTTGCTTGTTATTTATTTTATAAATCTTTAGGGTTTGTTATATTAATTTTTACGATAAATATATTTAGTGGATCGAATCTTCACAAACAATGAGTAAATTATTTTCCCCTTTTTTCATTAACTTTTTGGGGTCTTTCAGTGTGTAGTTCATTTATTATTTGGTTATGTGTTCATTCGGTTATTGAATTTAGTCAAGCAAGCATATTGTGGATTCACGCCCTTTCCTCATGAGTATGGGATGTGGTATCGATTCACACTTTCTTTCGTGGGATGACCTTTTTTCATTACTATGGGAAGTTGGTATCGCGGCCTCATTTAGTCAAACCCTTGTGGGTGTGGGATACAAGCATTTGGTTTTGGTTCATTTTGTCACACCCCCAAATTACCATATGCTGGTGTTCCCGCGAGCCGTGTGACGTACCAGGATCTATGTGACACCCCGTAAAAACGCTCAACCACACTAGCTTCTTCTGTGACTGCACGCTAAATTTCGGGATGAAATTTCTTTCAACTTGGGGATGATGTGACAACCCGTAACTTCGAGGTAAAAACTGTTGGTTTCGCTTAACAAGTTAATTATATAATTATCTAATTTATTTTATACAATGAATACGTGAAGCCAAATCCTTATTGTATTGAACCAAGTCGAACCGTTTAAACCAAGCACATGTCTCGCTTGTCGATCTAACCCACTCGCGTAGCTCGAAACTTATGACGCCCGAACCTTTACATGAATATCATACATTTATATTAGTTAATTAATTATTCAATTCATTAGTGGTTTTTTTTTTTAAATAATAGTAATAAGCATACTAACCAAAAAAAAAAAAAAAAAAAAGATAACAAATTGCTGCCACCCACACTTTCACCCTTGTGCGTTTGTGAGCAGCCCATATTGACCCAACACCACCCTCACCTTTACCCGCATTTTTGGCCCACTTCGGACTTAACTCTAAACCGCCTTCAAATTGTGAAATTCCTTTATTTTACGTAACATTGCATGACATTATATGGAAACCTTAAAAAAATATATAATAATAATAATAATAAAGAAACCCTAAGCCGCAAACTTAACCTGGGATCTCGTGCTCCTTCTTCATCTATTCTGCCAACGCGTACAAGACCCTAGAATCTCTACTCGAGTTTGGTTCGAGGCTTGATATTTCTTCGTTCGCTGCTAGGTACCTTTATTATTTTATTTTTTTTGGTGAAGCTTTAATATGCATAGGTGATTTACATAGGATTATCATGGTTGTGATTATGAGGAAATAACAATAATTGATTTTGTATGAAGTATTAGGTGCCTTTACATGTCGGTTAAGCCACTAGGGTTTCATTACGGGTTAAATCTTGAGTTTTGGTGTTAATTATAATTGTTCACACTTGATGATAATAAGTTATATCGGCTGCGTTTTGTGATTAAATAATAATAACGGAGGTTGTGACGAATATTTGAGTTACTTGAAGTTTTTTTGTTGGGATTGTGATGATTCACGGGTTCAGGTATGTCTCTCGGGTGTTATTAGTATTACATGATTTAGTAGATGAGAAACACCAGCCGTGGTCGATGGTTACAAGTCATTGGGTTCACCAGTTAATCGTTTGTCGGATTCGGAGGACTAAACAAGTTCTGTCCAGAACATTACAGCCGACTTTAGTCGGCTGTAACCGGGTCATAATATATCAAAAAATTGATTTTCTGAAGTCTAAATCATATGTTTTCGAAAAATGCTTCAAATGGCGTTGGAATCACATTTTTCTGATGTCGTTTGCTATTTCTAAAGGGTCGTTTTTCACAGCAGCAAAAACAGCGTTTTTCCTAAAGAAAATTGATGTTATGTTTTTTGAAATAACTTGTAATTTGGACAGAGTTAGGTCATGAAATTCATACAGTAGATGGCCACGGGTGTCGTCATAATTCTCCAACTGGAATTTCGTCAATCGGACTTACGATGAATTTTAAATGAATTTTTCCGTGGACTCCAGTCAGAAAGTAGTGACGAATCTGAGTGCAGCCCGGTAAATGATTTTTATAAAATAATTGGTGATGAATTGGATCCCAAGATTTTGACACAATAATATTTGGATGTTTAAAACATTCTTTAATTTTTTTGGAATTTTGTTGTACACGAACTATTCCGGATAACAATCGAAAACTGCCGAAAATGCACTATATTGTTGAAATTTTTATTGAAGAGTATTTTAAGTCTTTCGTGACACTTGTGTTGTCGCTAAGCTATGTCGTGATAAATGCATGCATGATATTTAGTATTGTATGATATAATGTGCTACGTGCTAGATACGTGTAGGATTCGTGTTTCTGCGTGAGCACACCCACTAACCCTTTAACGGTAATCATGTTAGGACGTGATTGACCAGTTCCACCTCACATATTTCTTTCCATAACTTAATCTGCCGAGCTAATCTAAGGTGAGTTCACACTTTCTACAAAGCATGGGATTCCCGGTGTCACACCCCGACCGCGTAAAAGATCAAACCGCGGCGGAAACGTCGGGGAGTGTAGCAACAGAATTATTGTTTCACAACCATGGAAATTAAAGTTTTTTTTATTTATAAATAAGGGGGTTACATTGTCTTAAAATAGCATAAACAAAGAGTACATAGCATAATTTAAACTAGTCTAGCTTCGTTTTATGTCACTAAGGCACAGGTCCGCCTAAGTGTATCTTGCTCATCCTATGCATCAGCTCCTGAAAACACATGTGAAAATAGGTACGTCAGCATAAAAATGCCTGTGAGATACATAGGTTTTATTAAAATAGGATTCATGACTTGTATTTGAAAGAAAAGTTTAATAAAAGTTAGTCATGAACCTTGTAAAATGTTTTTCTTTGTAAATCATATGAAAATCGATAAGGATTAGATGATATAAAAGGAAGATGTATGGTTAAATAAATAATCAAGTAAAAGAATTTGTATAAGTTATGTTATTTGTAAAACAATGTTTATGTGAAAATATGTTCTTTGTATAATATGTATAAACTAAAATGCTTCACATAACGCTACGATATGTAATATTATAAAGGCACTTATATATAGGAAGTACCAGCGGCGTATCAACCATGCTTTCATCATATCACACACGTCTCGTTATATAAATCACTTACCCAAACAAACCACCAACATGTCTTGTTTAAACAAATGTCAAATATTTATGTATACAATGTCTATTCTCAAATGTAAATCATGTAATGTGTATCAAATGTTATGTATGGCAAAGTAAATAAAAATATCTACTCTAACCATATGTAAAATGTACAAAACAATTTTTTTGAATAAATCAAAGTTTAAATCAAAAGTTATGTTTTGTAAAACAAATGCATGCTCTCCTGATACAAACATCTATGTGGTATTGTTAAACGTATACATCCAAGCCATGAGACTATAAGATAAACCTTAGAACAAATCAAAGGTTATCAAAAATGTTTTCGGATTCAGTCATTCCTTCCATCCAAACAAACCCAGGATTTCCGAAATGGGAGTTGTCAAGTCCTATGGTACCACTACTTACTACCGAGCGGTGTAGCTAATGTTAATGAACGTATTTTAGTTTCGTTAAACAAACCAAATGTCATACCAAATGTAAGCATGTTTTACGAAAACAATGTACCTAGTATGCTAAGTGAACATACTAAGTAGAAATGTAAAACAATGTGTCCATATGCTGAGTGAACATATGCAACAGAAATGCAATGTAAATCAATGTGTCCATATGCTGAGTGAACATATGCGACAAAAGTATGTATGAAAATTAATGTGCTAGCATGCTAAGTGAACATACATAGCAAAACAATATGAAATCATGTACTATATGCGCACTAATGAACATAGCAAGTATATGTTAAGAAAGCACGAAAAGCACGAAAGTAACAAGTAGGCACACGTGTTTCACCCCAAAATATTTGAAAACAGTAAAAGAGGGGACTATGTACTCACTTGAGATTTGCTCGATAGTCTTTGGATAACAACTAAGCAATGATAGAAAGATCACGGAATCAATCGGCACCTAATATAGGTAACTACGTTAATAAACCGGACCTAAATCGGAAGATCAGATAAAATGAGGTTTTGTAAACCAAATGAGTATAGGAACTCATGTGATATGGTTTAACAAAGCCTACATTCTAAATTGGAACCTATCCTAAGTGCTTACGACCCATTACGACTCGTTTAGGTAGCTTACGCTACTTTAACGCGTCGTTCGTGTAAAACGCGTTCGGACCGCCTAACTAGTCCTATGACAAGTATTATATTCCTTAACATGTTTAATAATGTTGCCTAATCAGTTTAGATGCCAAAATTTAGGTTACATATGCTTAAAATAAATTTATGCGCAAAAAGGGCATTTTGGTCATTTTCCTAAGGCATAAAAACTACCTATCATACAACTAACTAAACGTAGTGACCATAAGGTATAATCTCGGAAGGTTATTCCCTATACAACTATGGTCACAAAATATGTTTTGTCGGATCCTAGTGATCGACCAAACGGGTCGGGTTCGAAAGTCTAAGCGGTTGTTTAGACCGCTTATCTTACGACTCTACATAAGCACTAAACCTAAAGTGACGAGCTAAACATGTTAAAACATGTTTAATGAAGTTTGAAAACAAGTTTGATATCAAAACAAAGGGTTTTAATACCCAAAAATAGTTTGGTTACAAAATACGCATAAACGCGCATTTTGACCGAAACTATGACTCGTCACTATACCTAAATAATGTGGTAATCAGTAGGTATAGTCACCAAGGACTATGACCATCGTGATTACGCTCACGTTGCGAAGTTCAAATGAACTTCGTGTTGACCATAAACTGGTCAAAGCAGAAAGTCAAACACAGTTTGACTTTCGTGCTTAAAACGCGTAAAAGAACGAAAGAATACTTACAAGAGGTCCAAGAAATGGAGTTTTGATCTGAAAATTTATGAGGTATGAAGGTTTTAACCTTCCACTTAGAGAGAATTCAGATCAAGGTGTGAGTTGCAAATGAGATCATGGGGGTATTTATAGTTTTCAGGCCACCGTTAACATAATTCCTCGATAAACGAGCTTCGATCTGAGCCATACAAGTGCACCCCCTGATTTGTAATACCATGTGCACCCCTAAATGAGCCAACAGAATGTTCAAAACCATTTGCAAACATGGGGAATAGCTGGAACACATTTTTTGCTGAACTGGGGGTCTCATGCGCCCCGCGTTAACTGAAGCTTCAGCTTACGCGCCCCGTGTAAGCCAGTTTGGCAGAATTACAGTTTAGGTCCGTGCAGGTTCAAAACTTGCTTTTTGATGCATTTTTGGCACATTTAAGGCCCGTTAACCCCATTTCAAGGCTCTAAAATGAATTTAAAGTATAGGGGGCTTAAAATTTGCTCAAAAATATCTCAGATGTCAGTTCGTTTGGTCGTACGATTGCGTTATTCAGTTAATTTTGACGAAACACGAACGCACGCGAAAAACGATCCAAATCACGCGACGAATGGAATTTTATCAAGACAATCACTAAAATAAAATATTTTAATGATTACATAAATTTTTGGATGTCCGGTTGTATTCAGAACATAAGTTATTCGCGAAAATGCAAACTTATGCATTTTTTGACGCTTATAGTCCCTGCTTGATCTAAAAGTTTGTTTTAGCACACCGAACCCTTCAAAGCTTATTTCTAAGCTATGTAAAGGATATTTAGGGTATGTTTAACTTATGATCAAGTTCCAGAATGTTCGTTACGGTACGAATCGGTATACTTTCGTAGTTTGTCGAAATTAGTCCCTGTAAGCGAATAAACTTGATTTTGCCATACCAAAGCCTTCAAAACTTATTTCTAAGTTATGTAAAGGTTATTTAAGGTATGTTAAGCATAAATTGATGTTATGGAGTGTTTTTTGCATTAAATTGATTATGTTACGCATCAGTTTGCGTATAACTTTCCAGAAAATGATATAGAGTTTGAAATTGAACAAAAATCTAAACATGCAAAATGTCAAAAAACAAACGAATATTGGGATCAAATAACATTGCTTCATTGATAACTGATCTGATTAAGGTTTATACAATGATTACAAGCACAGATGTCACACCCGGTGGTTTGGGAATGGGTTAAGGAATAATATTGAAATCTTTGTGTCCTCCTTGGGTAGGATACGTACCTCCATCTTCCTTGGGAAGGATGACAACATTGAAACCTGCGTATTCTCCTTGGGTAGAATTCGTACCTCCATCCACGTTGGGAAGGATGACAACATAGAACTTCCTAGACAAAACTCTATCATGAAGTCCCTCATTTTTATATCAACTTAATCGCCGGGCCATTGCAGAATAGGTCATTAGTTAAATAGCGCTATTAGGTCTGACAAGCCTCACACCGTGCCGCAGAGGACGGGAGTGGACTAATGTACTTGGACACTTAGTCAATAACGATAGACATTGACGCAGGGCACATAAACATAACTCCAGTCAGTAGTCGATATGGTAACGGGTCTAGTGGTTTACAACATGGGGTAGCCCCCACGGTATATGGTTTGGGACACAAGGAACTGGGTAACTTATGGTTTTCGAAACATCTTATGGTTTTTTTGGAACAACTTTAAAACAAACAACCAACTGTGAACTCGCTCAACATTTTTGTTGATTCGTTACTACATGCTTTGCAGGTCGTTAGGTACTTAGCTGGAGCTTGCATAGGGAAGGAGTCGTTGTGGAACATGGACCGTTGTGTGTTCATGATAAACTCATGAACTTTAAATTTATAATTTTGGGTTTTGAACTTAATGCTTCCGCTGATAACTTAGACTTTATTAAGTTGTTTTGACACCAATTATATTATTTGATTTGGATTTTATTTATTTACTTATATTGTTCAATATGATTGGTGGCTTGATCCTGGTCAGTCACACGCTTCGCGGTAATACTCCGCTTGTGGATTTTTGAGGGTGTGACAGATTGGTAAATGCTTGACCTGCGCTAGGGTTAAGATGGAATACCAGAAGCCATCAGGACTACTCCAACAACCAGAGATCCCAACATGGAAATGGGAGCAGATTTCCATGGATTTTGTCACTAGCTTACTCGGATCTCAGCGAGGAAACGACACCATCTGGGTGATCGTTGATCGACTGACTAGTCTGCACACTTTCTTGCAATCAAGGAAACCGATAAGTTTTCTACACTCGCAGACACCTATTTGAAGGAAGTAGTTGCTAGGCATGGAGTACCAACCTCTATCATTTATGATCGTGACCCGCGCTTTGCACCTGATTTGTGGCAGGCGATGCACAAATCCTTTGGCTCACATCTAGGCATGAGCACAACTTATCATCCGCAGACGGATGGGCAGACTGAGCGCACCATCCAAACCTTGGAAGACATACTTCGAGCATGTGTTATAGACTTCGGTAACGGCTGGGAACGACACTTGCCTTTGGTGGAGTTTTCGTACAACAATAGTTACCGCACCAGCATCAAGGCTGCTCCGTTTGAGACTTTATACGGGCGGAAATACCGATCACCACTATGCTGGACAGAAGTTGGCGACAACCAAATCACTAGCCCAGAACTCATTATCGACACAACGGAAAAGATTGCCCAAATCTGACAATGAATGGCGGTAGCTCGTGACCGTCAGAAAAGCTACGCTGATAAGCATAGGAAACCTCTCGAGTTCCAGGTTGGGGATCGTGTGAAACTTAAAGTATCACCATGGAAAGTTGTGGTTCGCTTTGGCAAACGGGGCAAGCTTAATCTGCGTTATGTCGGACCCTTTGAAATCACTGAGAAAATCGGCAAGGTGGCCTAGAGACTGAATTTGCCCAAAGAACTCAGTGGCATTCACAACGTCTTTCACGTGTCGAATCTGAAGAAGTTTCTGTCAGATGAGACCCTCATTGTTCCTATCAAGGAACTCACTATCGACGACCAGCTACATTTCGTCGAGGAATTAACAGGTGGAAATTATGGACCGGGAAATCAAAACTCTCAAGCGAAGCAAGATTCCTATTATTTGAGTTCGTTGGAACTCAAGACATGGCCCAGGGTTACTTAAAAAGGGGAAGATCAGATGATGCGCAAGTATCATCAGTTGTTCAAGAATAATGCATCTAGTGCTGAAGCTACCACTTAATTTTGGGATGAAATTCCGAATCAACTTGGGGATGATGTGACACCCCGCAAAAACGCTCAACCACACTAGCTTCTTCAGTGACTGCACGCTAAATTTCGGGACGAAATTACTTTAAACTTGGGGATGATGTGACAACCCGTAACTTCGAGGTAAAAACTGTTGGTTTCGCTTAACAAGTTAATTATATAATTATCTAATTTATTTTATTCAACGAATACGTGAAGCCAAATCCTTATTGTGTTGAACCGAGTCGAACCGTTTAAACCAAGCACATGTCTCGCTTGTCGATCTAACCCACTCGTGTAGCTCGAAACTTATGAGGCCCGAACCTTAACATGAATATCATACATTTATATTAGTTAACTAATTATTCAATGTTATTAGTGTTTTTTTTAAATAATACTAATAACCATATTAACCAAAAAAAAAAATAACAAATTGCTGCCACCCACACTTTCACCCTTGTGCGTTTGTGAGCAGCATATATTGACCCAACACCACCCTCACCTTTACCCTCATTTTTGGCCCACATCGGACTTAACTCTAAACCGCCTCCAAATTGTGAAATTCCTTTATTTTACGTAACATTGCATGACATTATATGTAAACCTTAAAAATATATATATATATATATATATATATATATATAATAATAATAATAATAATAATAATAATAATAATATAGAAACCCTAAGCCCCAAACTTAACCTGCGATCTTGTGCTCCTTCTGGGGGACTAAACAGGTCATTGGGTTCACCGGTTAATCGTTTGTCGGATTCTGGGGGACTAAACAGGTTCTGTCCAGAACGTTACAGCCGACTTTAGTCGGCTATAACCTGGTCATAATATATCAAAATATTGATTTTCTGAAGTCTAAATCATATTTTTTCAAAAAACGCTTCAAATGGCGCTGGAATCACATTTTTCTGAAGTCGTTTGCTAATTCTAAATGGTCGTTTTTCACAGCAGCAAAAGTTGCGTTTTTCCTGCAGAAAATTGATGTTATGTTTTTCGAAATAACTTGTAATTTGGATAGAGTTAGGTCATGAAATTCGTACAGTAGATGGCCATGAGTGTCATCGTAATTTTCCAACTGGAATTTCGTCAATCGGACTTACGATGAATTTTAAATAAATTTTTCCGTGGACTCCAGTCAGAAAGTGATGAATCTGATTGCAACCCGGTAAATGATTTTTATAAAACAATTGGTGATGAATTGGATCCCGATATTTTGACACAATAATATTTGGATCGTTTAAAACATTCTGTAATTTGTTTGGAATTTTTTTATACACAAACTATTCCGGATAACAATCCGAAAACTGCCGAAAATGCACTATATTGCTGAAATTTTTATTGAAAAGTATTTTAAGTCCTTCGTGACACTTGTGTTGTCGCTAAGCTATGTCGTGATAAATGCATGCATGATATTTAGTATTGTATGATATAATGTGCTACGTGCTAGATACATATAGGATTCGTGTTTCCGCGTGAGCACACCCACTAACCCTTAAATGGTAATCATGTTAGGACGTGATTGACCAGTTCCACCTCACATATTTCTTTCCATAACTTAATCTGCCGAGCTAATCTAAGGTGAGTTCACACTTTCTACAAAGCATGGGATTCCCGGTGGTTTGGAATGGGTTAAGGAATAATATTGAAACCTGCGTGTCCTCCTTGGGTAGGATATGTACCTCCATCCTCCTTGGGAATGATGACAACAATGAAACCTGCGTATTCTCCTTGGGTAGAATTCGTACCTCCATCCTCCTTGGGAAGGATGACAACATAGAACTTACTAGACAAAACTCTATCATGAAGTCCCTCATTTTTATATCGACTTAATTGTCGGGCCATTGGCGAACGGGTCATTAGTTAAATAGCGCTATTAGGTCTGACAAGACTCACACTGTGTCGCAGAGGACGGGAGTGGAATAATGTACTTGGGCACTTAGTAAATGATGATAGACATTGATGCAGGGCACATAAGCATGACTCCAGTCAGTAGTCGATATGGTAACAGGTCTAGTGGTTTACAACATGGGGTAGCCCCCACGGTATATGGTTTGGGAAACAAGGAACTGGGTAACTTATGGTTTTCGAAACATTTTATGGTTTTTTTGGAACAACTTTAAAACACACAACCAACTATGAACTCGCTCAACATTTTTGTTGATTCGTTACTACATGCTTTGCAGGTCGTTAGGTACTTAGCTGGAGCTTGCATCGGGAAGGAGTCGTTGTGGAACATGGACCGTTGTGTGTTCATGATAAACTCATGAACTCTAAATTTATAATTTTGGGTTTTGAACTTAATGCTTCCGCTGATAACTTAGACTTTGTTAAGTTGTTTTGACACCAATTATATTGTTTGGTTTGGATTTTATTTATTTATTTATTTATATTGTTCAATATGAATATGATTGGTGGCTTGATCCTGGTCAGTCACACGCCTCGCGGTAATACTTCGCTTGTGGATTTTTGAGGGTGTGACAATCTAGCCACTAATCATGTCGAACTAATAGTAAACAATATTAAACACAATCATCATGTCCAACATGAATAGTGTATTCCAAAATAAACGTTTCAAACAAAAGTATGTATTCAGCGGAAGCAAAAGTATATGTTTCAAAACAACCAAAACCATATTGCTTTAAAATGCATAATATTAAATGTTCTCTTCAAACAACACGCAACATGACACTTCAAGCTCCTCAGACTGCAAGTTTCTATGCACTGATGTACCTAACGCCCTGCAAATCATACATAAGAGTGTCAACATATTGTTGGCAAGTCCACAGGTTTTGTTCAACGTCAATAATACATTCAAACATTTGAAATAAGGGTTATGTGGGTTCATCTAAAAATATGGTGTTAAAATCTGACCAAAAAGCCAAATCATTTTGAATTCAATAGAATTAAAAGTTTCAATTGTTATCTAGAAGAAAAACCCTACTCCAATTGTTATGTGTAGGTAAATTAAACCAGTTGCATATATAAATATCCGTTATTATATTTATATAAATACATGATATTTCAAAATGAGGATATAAAAAATTTGGGGGTCCAAACATTGGGTTTACTTTTTTTTATTAATTAGGCAACCCTGTATAGGACGACTATACAGTTATCAAACTAGGAAACAATAATAGGTGTGTGTTTACCTCACACCAATCGCGGGTTTCATTGAGACGTTTGAGATATACCAGCGTGCCATATGACAAGCAAACTTAGATAATCTAAACACATACAAAAAAATAAAAACAAAAATAAAATTTGAATTATTTTCTACTTTTTAAATAATACAATTTACCATGTCAAAAACCTTTGGGTGATAATATATATAGATCATCATTGTTAAATAAAAATCACACCTTAATATTATAAATTTGTTTTAATCCATATAAGATTATATAAAACTATATTTTTAAATTTTTAATTTTACACCATTGCTTGAGTACTCTTTTCTTTCTTTCTTTCTTTCTTTTTTTTTTTTTTTTTTTTTTTTTTTGCAATTTCGCCTTTGACTTTCTCAAGTAGTTTGAATGGTTTTGGATTTTACTTTTCTCAATTGAGCCATTGAAACACCATGAACAATCAACATGCTATAGTCTGATTCTAAATGATTAGCTAGACCCGTTTGTGATGTGAGATCGGTGAATAACACCAAACCTAACATTTATAACCAACAAAACAAGCAAAAAACATAAAATCCTCATAACTACACGTTAAAGTAATGTGAGATCGGTGAATAATAGCAAACCAAACTTTTATAAGCAACAAAACAAAAAAAAAAAAAAAAAAAAAAACACAACATCCTCATAACTTCACGTCAAAATTCAAGACAAAAAAATCCTCATAACTACACGTCATATAAGGAACAAAAAAAAATTGTAACAAATTCTTCTTCATTTGTTTGTAGATCCATTCTAGAACATGCTTATACAAAAATAAAATTTCTAAAAATGTATTTGGTAATGAATTTCTTAAAATTTTAAACCAATAGAGTTAGTAGGCGTATATCCATACAATCAAAGCATCCATATCCATACAATTAATTAAACCAAAATTCTCACAATAGTACTTTTGAAAACAAAAAGTGATTTTAAAGATGTAAAGAAAGATTATGAGGCAAATCAAATTAAATAAAAGCTCTTACATTTGCACCAAAAAAGAGATGCCATCTTTGGGGCAATGATGTGGATGAACGAGAGAAGAAAGGGTGCGGCGATGATTGAGTGATTATAATGAAAATGGTATTGTGTTCGTTTAAATAGGAACTGTGGGGTTACCCTAATGCAAATTTTACTATAATTACCCTAAGAGTTTTAAGAGCTTTCAAAATGGAACCCAACTATTATAGAAAATATCATTTTGATCTATCATAATGCAAATAAAGTTATTCTTTTACTAGTAAATTAGAGTTTTCGACCTTTACGTATATTGTGAATTTCACTCTTAATCCTAAAGATAACGAACAGTCAAAGTTGATCCTTTATGTTCATATGTTGTGATAGTTTATGTTTTGTTGTTTAACGACCGTTAATTTTATATGTAAAGTTCGGTTAGGTGTCTTGCACATTAATAGGGCAAATTGGATTTATTTTTACCCTTTTAATGAAAAAAGTAAATTACATTTGTGGCGCATGTGGTTAAGTTACTTTAACTCTATCAGCTCATAAAGGAGTTTTATGCTCATAAAGGAGTTTTATGACACTTCAACCACCAATGCCATTTTCCTAACTTTTTTAGACCCTAAAATTAACTCTATCCATGTTATTCCTTAAAATCCTAGTACATGTCCTTTACATGAGGGGTACTTTAGTCAAATCTTGTTTAATACAAGAGGTAACTTAAAATATGAAGGACACTAGCTTATAAACCCGTGTATTACAAATGATTAAAAAAAATCTAGATTAACTATCATCTTAACTTGTAAGTGTTATAAACTTGTGTATTACATGGTCGAATATACAAAAAAGTAAATCATAAATTTCTACGTAATCCTTATCACACGATTAAAGAATGTAATAATATTATAATCTTATACATTCATAATTCATGAATTTTATTATCTAGAAAATCAATTAAAAATAGAAAATAAATCAACATACAAATTTTAAACATTGTTACTAATTTATTTTTTACATAATATATAAATATTATGTTTCTTAAAGAAATTTAATTGCTTTCCTTTTTCGCCAGGAGAATTGTTCAAAGAAAATGTCAGGAGTCGGGCTGTTATTGTTGGTAATTATTTGCAATTAATTGGTCTTATAAAATTAAGTAATAAATATATTCTTTTATAAATTTGAATATTTTAAATATAAATACATATTAAACCTAAAATCAGATTTGTTATTCCACTAAATGAGTTTCTAATAATTTGGAATAATTTTGGCACTAATTTGTCACACCCCAACTGATGGCGGAATCATCGGGGCGTGACACTGAGCGAAACGGATTGTTCATGAGAATCCATAACAACTATTAATGACAATATTTTTAAGGTTCAGTATCCCATACTATTAAAAAATAAAGCATAACAGTCTTTACAAATATTCAGTCTCAAAAACAAGTTCCATTCCGACAACTCAGATTTATTTAGTAGGTTTGTAGACTCCTAACTTGTTTGCAGCACAACATCCAATCAACCTGTGACATACGTTAAAATAAAATTCAATACATAAAGTAAAGGTGAGTACACAAGTTTGCATAATAATAGTATGAAATCGTTTACGCATAACCAACATGTAACACGTAACGGGCGAAGTATGTAACTATCGACAACATTACAACCTAACCACGAAACTGCGTTGTAGAGTATGCGCGAAACATGTTCACCGAAGCGAACACGTGAAGTAAAGTAATGTGATCCCTAGCAACCCCTGCCACATAGGTGCTGAGTCCAAACTATAGTACTATCGTTGCTAGAGGCGGTCTAGTGTAACACTGTATAAGCATAGTAACAGACATTCAACAAATCACGTATAGCATGAGGGAGTGGTTAGCGTCTATAAAGTGTTTGCGTTATGTGTTGTGTTTTGATATAGAACGTATGTAACACCCAAAAGTGCGTTCAACGAAAATGGGTTCGAGTATACTCACAGTGTGTGTTTAGCAAGTAAACACAATCTGGATTGGATTGAAGGGAGCGCATCGGGTCAGCCTGTGCACGGAAGCAGAAGCATAAGTCTTCCTCGGGGCTGAATGGTTGTAAACAGAACGTCGGACGGTATAAGTGTTCAACAGTTCATCCGAACAGATGGGTCCCATCCGAACGGATGGTCATCCGGGCGGATGGTTATCCGATCTCGTGCCATACAATAGGCGATCGACATTTTCTACCATATAATGCCTCAAAGGGTGCCATTTGAATACTAGCGCGATAACTAATATTGTATGAGAATTTTACTAAAAGTAAATGCGAATCCCAATTATATAACAACCCTCCTAAAAATATTTTTGGACACCCCCAAACATTCCTAAATATACCACGTACGCGAGAAACGGACCCGAAATAGTCCTACACTTAGAAAAGTCAACAAAAAACAAGATTCTTGTGTCGCTCGCGACCCGCGTCAGACGAAGGGTAATCGTTCGCGGGGCGTGATGGCCCTTGCTTGGCTGACACATAATGCTGCCACGTGTCCGATGACACGATAGGCCAACCCCTTGACTCGACAACCCTACAGCCACCTTTTCTGGCTCTGGCGGCCCGCGACGGGCAAGCCTTGGGGGGCTTCATCTTCATTTGAGTTTTGTTCAAAAATTCTGATTCTCTCTCAATTCTCTAGTAGTAGAAACTATACTCGGCATAATACCAACTATAAAGCGAAGCTCTGCCTCGTTGTAAGTACTATAACCCTATTTGTTACCCTATACGATCGATTTAGGATTCCGTAATACATGTCGTCTCTGCCCGACTCAGTCATTGGAAGTCTGTCTCGTGTGTACATCCGATTGATCTAGGATTCCGTAATGCATGTCGGCTCTGCCCGACTCAGTCATTGGAATTCTGTCTCGAGTTGTACAGTTAATGTGAATTGGGTTATTTTACTAACACGTGTGCATTGTTTAATTTTAATAGATAATAACCAGGAGAATCCCCAGGAAGCCATAGTAGTATCACCTAAGTCAACAATGTGAGTACATTCTCTTTTATAAACTCTTTTTGTAAGTACATTCATTTGAGAGTATGTTTTTATGAGTCAAAATGTTTTACCAAAACCTCAAATGTTCTCAAATACAATTACAGTGATTAAGTTTTTGTAATTCTACAATTGTTGGCAGTATTATGGGGTTTGTAACAGTACTTGATAACCTTCACAATTGGGCACGGGTATCCAATGTGTGATATAACCATAGTCACAGATCCGTCGAGTGACACGTATTGACCGAGTAATTGTGTAGATATAAACATTGTAATCACCCTTAATATTGTAATGTGTAAACAACTGATGCTTTACCAAAATGGAATGTACTTGCCAGTATTTCTTGCTGATAAAATGTTTTCAAATGCGTTTTAGGTAACACAATGTGAAAGCCAAATCAAAGCTAGCTGGAGAGCACTGAAGGCTTGGAAAAGTGGCTATAAAAGTTACCTAAACAAAGAAGAAGTTTTTTGTTTTCAATTAATAGGGTTATCCCTACAAATATATTGTCAAATGAACTTGGGTTTTATCCCGATAAATGATTATTATAAAAGGATTGGTGTTTTACTCTGATAAACATATTTCCTAACTACAGTCATGATGTATTCCACTACCAAATTAATAAACACCGATACCACCCATCAGGATCTCGCGGCGCCCGCTTCTGGGGTAGGGGTCGGGGGCTGCGACAGAGAGTGGTATCAGAGCTACAACCACTGGTTTAAGCCAAAGAAGTGTTCTGCTGACACTAAAATTCTAAATTATGTGTTAGGAAATAACTTATGTGATTATGTGTTTTGTGTTAATTGACTATTTGTTTGTTTACAGTATGAGTGAGCAAGGAACTTTGGACGCTTATCGTCATTTAGATAGTTCACCAAAGGATGAGGGAACATTATCTCAACCTAATCCCTCAGGATACTCAGCCGATACCGAATAAGGAATATTATATTTAAGGCACAGTCGGAGGAACCCTTTACTACTAAGAAAAGAGGTTGGTTTAATAGAGGAGCACATGAGAAAAGAAAAAGAATGAAGAAGTTACAAAAACAGAGGGCGATAGTCAGGGCTAATAGGGAGGCATATGCAAAGATTCAGGAAACAGCCAGTAGGCCACCTTGGGAAGAGGAATTAGATAGACAGCTGGCCAATTTCCACATGTTAGCCACTACAACAGTGGATGCTAACCTAAACCAAGTAGCCGAACCACAACTGTCACCTTTTGTCACACCCCAACCGATGACGGAAACATCGGGGTGCGACACTGAGCGAAACAGATTGTCCAAGTGAAATCCATAACAATTAAACTACCGGATAGTTAATATTATGTCCCATACCATAATCCATCATGTAACACCCCAATCGTGTAATACAACAACACACGGCGGAAAAATCGGGGAGTCACGTTACAAATTGCTCACAACTACTGGTACTAAATTGTTTCAGTATCATTAACATTGTTTTACAAACAAAGAATACATATAATTGCTCTTTTGTTTTAGAAGTCTAAGGCCCGAATGCAGTCCTATGCGTTGAATGCTTGAATAGTTGAAAACCTGAAACATATGTGAAAATAGTCAGCATAAAAATGTCGGTGAATACATAGGTTTTATTAGCCAATTATTTGGTAAAACATTTGGTATTGCAATACTTTGGCAACTACGAGAGTTGTCGATAGAAAATAAATCTTGAAGCCAGAGGATGGCTAAAATTTAGTATTACAATACATAATCTTGATTATGAAAACTCGTGACAAATAGTTTTGTATATGGCAATATGATTATTAATAAGTCATTTTTATGCCTTACATAGTAATTGTTATGGGTGAAATTCTGAGCTCATATCCTGGATAATATCTTAAATTATATCTTGCTTATATGATATATGTTTATGTCCGGGATGCTGATTCAGGATATTGGTAACATCCTGAATGGTATCCTGAGGATTACTAATGGATTATGTGCAGGAGTATGAGTCTAAGCTAGTAACGTTCATGAGGACCCTTTCCCTGGAAGACTCGGTCTAAGTCGTTTAAAGGAAGACATTGAAGCCGCTTTACTCGGTCCATAACGTTAACTATGGAATATTCGGAAGCATCCCACATTTATAGGAGTTTTTGTTTATAATTCTTAGCTATAAATAATTGGATAATTCAGATCGAATAGGACAAAACAACACTCACTGCTCTCTCACACTTTACTCTCTCGCAACTTTCACTTTCACAAAAAGCATTGTAACACTTAACGATCTGATCAAAATCCTGCACTGTATCCTGACGTTTAATGCAATAAGAAGAACAAGGCAGCTGCGATTGTCAGTTTTGTGCCAGCGATCTAGATTGATCAAGGGCTTTCCTCGTATATCTCGTGTCACCCCCTTTACTTTTTGCTCATAGTTTGATCGTAGATACAGCTCAATATCCTGAGTCGTATCCTGAAAACTGTTTTTGCAAACAACTTAATCAACATATTTTCAACACACTTTCATAGCACACTACCTCACTTGACTAATTTGATCACTTAATTGCTTCGGTAATTTTTCACCAATACAATTTGGCGCCCACCGTGGGGCAAGTGGTGCTATCTTTGCTAAAACCCTTTGTGAAATTGTTACTTGGTTTTCTATTCTCAAAACTTTTTGCCACATTATTTACAATGGCCTCAAGATCAAACATGAGCTCCTCCACCGTGTCTGCTGCAACTTCTGCTACTACTGGTTCGGTGCTTCCACCACCTCCCCTAAGGATGCAAGCTTCTTCACAACCTCAGGATATTATCCCTACTCGGAGCACTCAGGGATCTGGTCCTGTTTTGGCTTCTAATGATGAAATTCTAACCTTATTTGGTAGTGTACAGGAACAGTTGAGGCAGCAACAGGAAACAAACCAAATGTTGATGAGAGAAATACAACTCTTGAAATCTAGTTCAAGCAGGCCCGCTGAGGATATTGTCACTCCTTTACAACCCAGAACTTTAAACTTCAGTTTGGCCGTATATACTGAGGATAACAGGGGAAATATTGTGCCTAGCCATTCTCTAAATCATACTCCTGAAATACCCTCCTCAGTCAGGATGTCAACTGTGAGGAGCTTAGGATATGCTTCAGGATATGGCCAGAATCCTCAGACAGGTAACGTGTCAAATAATAATAATACTCTTGCTACTAACAATAGTGGATCTTTGCAGGATGCAGGTATGACATCAACATTTACAAGGGAGCTCCAGAAATTGAAGGACATGATATCCAGTGTACCTGGGGTGGTCCAGCCAATTCCGGAAGTGTCCCAAGACAGCCACAGGATATCTCGGTTTGCATATCCTATTTGTGATGCTGAAATCCCAAAAAGGTTTCAAACCCCCACCATGAAGCTCTATGACGGAACTACGGATCCTGAAGAGCATATTTCCCAGTATAGGGAAAGAATGGAGATTAACCATATCCCTCTGGAGCTCAAGAAAGCATGCCTATGCAAGGGTTTTGGTTCTACCTTAACAGGATCGGCCTTGAAATGGCTTTTAAATGTTCCTCCACATTCGATTACATCATTTTCTCACCTAGTAAATTTATTTAATAGTCAATTTTCTTGCAGTCGAAGTTCTGAAAAACTAACAAGTGATCTCTACAGGATAACTCAAGGACCTCAGGAATCCTTAAGAGATTATGTGAATAAGTTTAGCCGAGAATCCATAGATATTCCACATCTTGATGTTGCAACAGCTGTGCAAGCTTTCAAGATGGGGCTGCAAAAAGATTCTCAGTTTTACCAAGATCTTGTAATGAACCCATGCAGGAACTTGGATGAAGCTCGAAACAGGGTACTAAGATATATTCGACTGGAGGATGACAAAAAGATGCAAGAGAGGATGAACTCATCCACCACTTATGAGTCAACTAATAGGAAGTCGGAATCGTCGTTTAAACCATATCGCTCTAAGCCGTATGGTAGAAATGACAGCAAGAAAGTGAATGCTGTTGAAGACGAGGATCCTGAGGAGTATCCTGAATTATCTGAATATTGCTTTTCTGTTAACATACCTGAACTGATGTATGCTATGCAGGGTCTAGGAAACAAAGCCAGGTGGCCTCGGAAGAATCAACAAAAAGCTGATTGGAAGGATAAGTCCAAATGGTGTGCCTTCCATGAAGATTTCGGACATGTAACTGAGGATTGCATTGCTCTAAGGAAAGAAATAAGTTATCTTCTAAGCAAGGGATATCTGAAGGATCTCCTAGGAAGAAAGAAGAATAAGGGTCAGGATACTGGGAAGGATCCTGAACGAGCAGCATCACCTCCTGCGGATGCCAAGATAATCAACTTTATTTCAGGAGGATCCGACATTTGTGGGACTTCGTATTCTGCGGCCAAGAGATATGCAAAGGAAGCTAAGGCCGAAAGGAGAGATAAACCAACCAGGATGACTACCCTCACAACTGATAAAGTGATCACATTCGACAGTGATGACAGGGATACTGTCCAGGATCCTCACCATGATGCTCTGGTAATAACATTATATGTGGCTAACCATTTTGTACGTAGGATATTGGTAGATAATGGCAACTCCGTCAACATAATCCAATTAGAGACTTTGAAAAGAATGAATGTATCTCCAATGGATATCACTTCGAAATCCACCGTGCTTGTTGGGTTCAGTGGAGAGACTAGGAACACAGTGGGAGAGATAAAGTTACCAGTATATGTTGAAGGGGTCAACTCAATACAACGTTTCTGTGTGATGGACTCCCTATCCTGCTATAACATCATATTGGGTAGGCCGTGGATCCATGATATGAAAGTTGTGCCATCAACTTATCATCAATGCATCAAGATCCCTACCCCTTGGGGGGTTGTCAAGGTTGACAGTGATCAGCAGGAGGCGAAGGAATGTTACTCATCATCAATGAAATCCTCAGCCAAGCCTACTGTAGCATAGCAATTAAAGATGCTAGCCCAGGATATCGTGGAGGCTTCAGAGCAGGATATGAAGAAAATTATCCTGGATCAGGATAACCCGGATATCTCGGTGCTCGTAGGAACCAATATCCCTCAGGATATTGAAGAACAGTTAACTAACTTTTTGAAGTGCAGGATGTTGACATTCGCGTGGAAGCATGAGGATATGACAGGCATTTCCAAAGATATTATAACACATAAGCTCGATATTGACAGATCATTCAAACCTGTCCAACAAAAGAGGAGGAAGTTCGCTCCGGAGCGAAATATGATCATTCAGGAAGAAGTAGAGAGGCTATTGAAATCTAAAATGATCAGAGAAGTGAAGTTTCCAAGATGGCTAGCAAATGTAGTTGTGGTACAGAAGAAAAATGGGAAATGGAGAGTTTGTGTAGATTACACAGACTTGAATAAAGCTTGTCCCAAAGACCCATTTCCTCTTCCTCATATTGATGCAATGGTAGATGCTACTGCTAGCCACGAGATGTTAACATTTATGGATGCATCCTCAGGATTTCAGCAAATTCAAATGGAACCTTCAGACCAGGAGGATACTGCCTTCATGACACCAACAGGTATTTATTGTTATACTGCTATGCCTTTTGGTTTGAAAAATGCAGGTGCAACGTACCAGAGATTGGTTAACATGATGTTTAAAGGCAAGCTGGGGGACACCATGGAGGTGTACATCGATGATATGGTGGTAAAATCTAAGAAGGCTGAGGATCACCTCCAGGATATTATGGGAGCATTTGATATCCTGGATCAGTATAACATGAAGCTAAATCCTGCTAAGTGCCATTTCGGAGTGGGGGCAGGAAAGTTTCTAGGATATATGGTGACTAAAAGAGGATTAGAGGCGAGCCCGGAGCAGATCAAAGTTATCTTGGATATCAAATCATCTTCAAATATGAAGGATGTTCAATGATTGACAGGGCGAGTGGCAGCACTAAATAGATTTATTTCAAGATCCTCGGAAAAATGCAAAGAATTTTATGATATCCTGAAGAAAAATAAGAAGTTCGAGTGGGGAGAGAATCATGAAGCAGCCTGACGTGATGTCGTGGTCACAATCAAATTTAATCCCAATAACTACTAAATAGATAGCGGTAAGTGGGTATCGAACACAGGGAGTTTGTGGAATATGTGCTATCTCGATGTATGTATAACTTCACTAAAGTAAACTAAATTGAAAGAAAAATAAATTCAAGAGTGGGTTTGATTGATTGATTTTTAAAACTAAGATTAACTAATTAAATTGCAAAAGAAAAGTTTTGGTGGTAAACAATTAGAGACAAATGATCATCTTCAGTTTCCGGTTTTGCTTTGACATTTATGCTATCGTTCCACTAGAAAGAACTACATCGACATAGCTCATGTGTGATTAGTTGCAGTGATGAAAGGGAACTAAGTACTCAGATTCCTAGAACGTGAGGTTGTTACCCGATGATCAATCAACCCTTACCCAAGCCTAACTATACCCATGATATCTCGATTGCCAACGACACCAAGAACGTATGGTTTCTAATTAGTTTAGAACAAGAATCAACAATTTACTAGCAAGTAAACACACACCATAACAAGCAATTCAATAAAGAAAGGAATTGTTATTCTAGAAATACGAAATTCAAGCATAAAGTCTTACAAAACCTTCCACCAAAGATGATCACAAAGAGTTTAGCTATTCATGCTTTGAACAACCATCCTCCACCAAGTCTCCATATTTGCTTTCAAGAAAATTAAAAAAAAAACTAAGAAACAATGAATAGAGAATGTCCTCCTCAAAAAAACCGTTCCAAGTGAATTGTGTCAAGTGATAAGTTGTAACCGAACATAGCATGATTGGTCCCATAAAACTCCATAAAAAAATAGCATTAAATGCACAAGTTACAATTGCAGCCCAAGTAATGTTGATGTGATGATTATGTTGTTGACCTTGTAAACCAAACAGTCCCCCCATTTCTCAATGTATGCGTGTATATGCTCCAAAGTCAGCCAACATGTGCGGCCCTTTCTTCTCACGTGATGCTTCAAGCCCAATCCACCGATCAATGATGATGATTATTGCTCCCTTCACGTGATGATAGATGCTGACTAAAAACAAAAACCCCTCCACTGTGTGTGATGATTGTATGATGAATTTTTAATTGTGTGTTGAATTACTGCCAATCTTCACGTGTGTGTATGTTAAAGATCCAAGTCCAAAATTCTCCAACTCTCCAAGCCCAGGGCGGCCCACAAGTCCAACCACTAAATATTGTTTGCTTATATGTGTATGAATCAACTTAATGGTAGGTCCCCTTGTGCACGTGAGTTTCCTTCCAATGTCTCCAAGAAGTGTTATAATGAATAATATTAATATTGTTGACTTTTGTGCCTTCTATGTTTGCCAACAATTGAGAATGATGATGTGATAATATTGAAAAGTCCTTTTTACCACCAAAAACTCACGTGAGTTGTCCTCTGATGTTTTGTGATGATGATGTTTTTTTTTATTATCAAACCCTCAATGTATGTACGCGTGGATGTGTGTTGACAAAAGCAAGCCTTTGGTCTGCGTGATGATCTTGACGGCTGCCAAGCCCATGTTGTTCTCAACCGCCACTTTCTAGCATCCATCTCCATAAAACCCGCATTTTAAGCTCTTTAACACCTGTAACATCAAACATCTTGTGATTACCAAATTCAAGCTATTAACCGGATAAAGTATGGAATTTTAATCTTTTTAAACCATTTAAGGGTTGTCCTATGGACCACCCGTCACATCCCCACACTTAGCCGTTGCTTGTCCCAAGCAACCCATTCAAAAACTATTTTAAAACTTCACACGATCAACATGCAAACCAAGCTAAAATGTATCGTCCTTTTACTAACCTTCAATCATACCACAAGACACACCCCTCACAAAATCTCTCGGCGACAAGAAATATTAGCACATAATGCTAAACCACACAATGCGTGTGTGTGTTTGTGCGACAATAAGCTTGTATAAAAATCAAGTCTCCTCCTATTGAGTATTTAGCATGCTTATGAATCAAAAGGACTTACGGGTTGTAACGGGTCTAGGTGCAAAGGTAGGAAAATGGTGGAATATATATGCGAGAGCTAATTGAATTGAACCGGTTTTTATTTCTACTACTAAACAAAGCAAACATCAACTATATACACAACTTCTTCAACATTCTCAACTACTATTGCAACTAAATACTTTTTTTTTTTCATATTTTTCTCTCTTTTTTTTTTCATTTTTTTTTCATTTTTTTTTTCATAACACATCAAACTCAACAATATATACAAAAACATCAATACTACATACTAAATCTCCTAAACCGGGTCATCTCAAAAGGTAAAATTTTGTAGGAAGTAGGTTTGGGTCACAACCGAATGGTATAAGGCTCAAACATGGCTTTCTAAAGACCAAACCCCCACCCCTCACAATACCAAGCTCATATATGTAATGTATGACGTCCAACCCCAAATTCCCACACTCTCACACATCTAGACGAGGCTACCTAAAAGTCCCATATCATTTTCAAAAGCATGCTAACTCTAGGATTTAACAAGAATTCGTACACAAGTTCTATTAACACAATAAACACACCGCCACTCAAAACAAAGAAAGCATCATTAATAATCATATGTGGCTCAAACTCTCACCAATAAAGGACTAGAAATGGGTGTCGGTGTGTCAAGTGGAACAATATCAAGTTTTCAAATTTTGACAATTTTCGCTTGGCTTCACAAAAATTTTTAAAATTCTCAAAAAATTCCCCTCATCCCCACACTTGGGATACATTGTCCCAATGTATGGTTTTGAGGGAAAGATCGCTTCTAACCAAAAACATTAGCTTTCGCTAATACTCTCAAATCCCAAATTTCTTTTTTTTTTAATTCTAATTATTAAAAACACCACCAATTCCTTCACAACCCATAAACTAAACACATCAAAACACCACCCAACCGCCCAACCAAAAACTTAAACAAGAATATATACAAAGGTGCACAAGATGAGAACAAGACACGACCTGATTAGTAAATCAGCAGTGTTGGTAGTGATGCAGCTGCGGTAATCGAACCGGTTCAAAACATCTCTTAGATTCGCCGATATCTCAACAGGGATGTTGCCAAACATCCCCACACTTGAATCATTGCATCCGCGAGGGTTGAAACGTAATAACCTGCCAACACACAAACCCAACACCAAAACAAAACCAAACAAAGCAAAACAAAACAAAACACAAATACAATACTCTACATCCTCGGGCTGCCTCCCGAGAGCGCTAAGTTTAAAGGTCTTCAGCCAGACCATACCTGATATGCATTATGGTGGTCTTAATGCACACTTACCCGCAGCATTTCCAACAAATGCCCGGAAATTTACATGCCATCTCCATAGATTTGTCAGTATATTTGGCATGTTAAAGTTGCTCCTACGGGCTTTGCTAGTCCACTTCATGACATATACCTTAATGTCTGGTAGTTTCACCCTTCTCATCTTGTTCCTCGAACCCTCTTCCCCACACTTGTTAATTTGAATTATTGATATGGGAAGAGGTTCGGTACACATATCCATCCCATCAGCCTGCTCTACCTCATAATCTGCACACATCATCTGATCTACAAGTGACTCTTCATCAGATAAAGGACTCATTGGTGTGGTATTATCCTCCACAACCTCCTCCTTCATGTGAGAATAATCTCTAATATCGTCAGGTAATGGTGAGAGGCGTTCTTCTATCTCTATCTTCAATTTTAAAGCATGACACTTAGAAACTAAGCAGCTGATTCGGTCTTCATCGGACAGGTTGGGTGTTGCTAAATATTGCTCGAGTTTGGACAAAGTTACTTCCAATACAGCAAGCTCTTTTTCCTCCTCGGTCTCATAAACATAAACACCCTCGGGCTCAGAATATTATTCGGGATGATATTGTCGATATCCCTGATACGGTCTATAGATGCGCGCTTCCATCATCTTTTTATTCCAATACTTCGGGTTTTCCGAATACACCGGGCACACATCATAATCATAAGTGTGATCGCGACCGCAACAAAAACATAGACCATCCATCCTTGCCTCATAATAAACTTCCTCGTCCCGATCGTATCCATATGAATAATACTCATCCTCCATTTCTGATTCATAATCGTCAACGTATGATGGAGGTGGAAGCTGTGAAACATAAGACACCGGTTTTCCATGTGCCCTCCTGTAGTGAGCCTCGTGGCAACCAATACATGGATGTCGTGGACCCCCGCACAATCTACACGTAAATAAGCTGAAATTTGTGTAATGCCCTGTCATCCTGCACAACACAACTCAACTACCAAATGTAAATCATGAACATAAAAGAAATCTTTTTGGTTTTTTTTTTAAAATTTTTTTTTTCTTTTAATTTTTTTTTTCAAACTAATACACAAGATAACACACGTTGCGCACTACTCCCCGGCAACGGCGCCAAAATTTGACGTGATGTCGTGGTCACAATCAAATTTAATCCCAATAACTACTAAATAGATAGCGGTAAGTGGGTATCGAACACAGGGAGTTTGTGGAATATGTGCTATCTCGATGTATGTCTAACTTCACTAAAGTAAACTAAATTGAAAGAAAAATAAATTCAAGAGTGGGTTTGATTGATTGATTTTTAAAACTAAGATTAACTAATTAAATTGTAAAAGAAAAGTTTTGGTGGTAAACAATTAGAGACAAATGATCATCTTCAGTTTCCGGTTTTGCTTTGACATTTATGCTATCGTTCCACTAGAAAGAACTACATCGACATAGCTCATGTGTGATTAGTTGCAGTGATGAAAGGGAACTAAGTACTCAGATTCCTAGAACGTGAGGTTGTTACCCGATGATCAATCAACCCTTACCCAAGCCTAACTATACCCATGATATCTCGATTGCCAATGGCACCAAGAACGTATGGTTTCTAATTAGTTTAGAACAAGAATCAACAATTTACTAGTAAGTAAACACACACCATAACAAGCAATTCAATAAAGAAAGGAATTGTTATTCTAGAAATACGAAATTCAAGCATAAAGTCTTACAAAACCTTCCACCAAAGATGATCACAAAGAGTTTAGCTATTCATGCTTTGAACAACCATCCTCCACCAAGTCTCCATATTTGCTTTCAAGAAAATTAAAAAAAAAACTAAGAAACAATGAATAGAGAATGTCCTCCTCAAAAAAATCGTTCCAAGTGAATTGTGTCAAGTGATAAGTTGTAACCGAACATAGCATGATTGGTCCCATAAAACTCCATAAAAAAATAGCATTAAATGCACAAGTTACAATTGCAGCCCACGTAATGTTGATGTGATGATTATGTTGTTGACCTTGTAAACCAAACAGTCCCCCCATTTCTCAATGTATGCGTGTATATGCTCCAAAGTCAGCCAACATGTGCGGCCCTTTCTTCTCACGTGATGCTTCAAGCCCAATCCACCGATCAATGATGATGATTATTGCTCCCTTCACGTGATGATAGATGTTGACCAAAAACAAAAACCCCTCCACTGTGTGTGATGATTGTATGATGAATTTTTAATTGTGTGTTGAATTGCTGCCAATCTTCACGTGTGTGTATGTTAAAGATCCAAGTCCAAAATTCTCCAACTCTCCAAGCCCAGGGCGGCCCACAAGTCCAACCACTAAATATTGTTTGCTTATATGTGTATGTATCAACTTAATGGTAGGCCCCCTTGTGCACGTGAGTTTCCTTCCAATGTCTCCAAGAAGTGTTATAATGAATAATATTAATATTGTTGACTTTTGTGCCTTCTATGTTTGCCAACAATTGAGAATGATGATGTGATAATATTGAAAAGTCCTTTTTACCACCAAAAACTCACGTGAGTTGTCCTCTGATGTTCTATGATGATGATGTTTTTTTTTTATTATCAAACCCTCAATGTATGTACGTGTGGATGTGTGTTGACAAAACCAAGCCTTTGGTCTGCGTGATGATCTTGACGGCTGCCAAGCCCATGTTGTGCTCAACCGCCACTTTCTAGCATCCATCTCCATAAAACCCGCATTTTAAGCTCTTTAACACCTGTAACATCAAACATCTTGTGATTACCAAATTCAAGCTATTAACCGGATAAAGTATGGAATTTTAATCTTTTTAAACCATTTAAGGGTTGTCCTATGGACCACCCGTCACAGCCCGGCAGGATTTGAAGCATTATCTTTCAACTGCACCTCTATTAATGAAGCCCGAAAATGGTGAACCACTATCCCTATACCTCGCAGTATTAGGGAATGCTGTAAGTGCCGTCCTTGTAAAGGATCATGAAGGTCAACAATATCCTCTCTATTATGTTAGTAAAAGTTTATTAGATGCTGAAACTAGATATTCTCATTTAGGAAAATTAATATTGCCTCTAGTTATGGCATCGACGAAGCTTAGACAATACTTTGAGACACATAGGATTCATGTTAAAACCAATTATCCTGTTAAAAATGTGCTTAGGAAACCTGAGATGTCAGGCAGGATGGCCAAGTGATCAGTAAAGTTAAGTGCTTATGACTTAGTATATGAACCTAGAAATGCCATAAAATCACAGGCTCTAGCTGACTTTGTGGCTGATTTCAGTAGTGATATTCAGGATGAAGTAGGCCTAGAAGTCCAACAGTTAGGAGAATCCTCAGGATCCTGGACATTATACACTGATGGAGCAACTAATGTTAGAGGAGTAGGATTGGGAATACTACTAAAATCTCCATAGGGGGACATATCACCAAAGGCTATTAGGTGTGAATTTCCTGCTACTAATAATGAAGCTGAATATGAGGCTTTAATCGCAGGATTAGAGTTGGCTAAAAATATGAATATCAAGAATTTGCAAGTATATGTTGACTCCTTGTTAATCACTAATCATTTTAATGGATCCTATGCAGTTAAAGGTGAGAAGTTAATCGACTACCTCGATATTCTCAAAAAATTAGCAGGGTATTTCGATGTTTTTACACTTGAACAGGTACCAAGAGAAGATAATGCTGAAGCGGATGCCTTGGCAAACTTAGGATCATCAGTCAGGATACCAGAGGGAACCCAAGTACCGATACTTCATATCCTGTATCCTGCTGTGGATTCCTTCAAAGCTCAGGATAAGGAGGTAACAAGCATCCAGTATCCTGGTCACGATCCTGATAAGGATGTTGAATCCTGGATGGCTCCAATCATAAGATATCTCAAGGAAGGACACATCCCTAGAGACGAAAACCCTAAGGCATTTAGGATGAAGGTATCACGATTCACTATTATAAATAATGTTTTGTACAAGAAATCTCTTGCAGGACCATACCTGAGATGCTTGGAGGATCCTGAAACGAAGGAAGTGCTTCAGGATATACACGAAGGGGATTGTGGTAACCACAGTGGGGCAGGTCATTATTCTCGAAAGTATTAAGAACAGGATACTATTGGCCGACAATGAAAAAAGATGCTACAGAATATGCTCGAAGATGTGATGCATGTCAAAGGCACAGTAACATACTACATCAACCAAATGAACCACTATATCCTATAGCTTCCCCTTGGCCATTCATGAAATGGGGGATGGACATAGTAGGGAAATTACCAAAAGCTCCATGAGGAAAAGTCTTTATGCTGGCAATGACTGATTATTTCTCTAAGTGGGTTGAAGCTGAAGCATTTGTTCAAGTTAGAGACCAAGAAGTAGTATCCTTCATAAAGAGGAATATCCTAACCAGGTTTGGAGTACCAGCTGAAATCATTTGTGACAATGGATCCCAATTTATAAGCAAGAGGGCTACTGACTTTTGCAAGAGTTGGGGAATCAAAATGATCACATCTACTCCGGCACAGCCTCAAGCAAATGGACAAGCTGAATCCTCGAACAAGATAATTGTCAACAACTTGAAGAAGAGATTAGGAGCTAAGAAAGGAAGATGGGCAGAAGAACTACCCTTTGTTTTGTGGGTTGACAGAACAACGGTAAAAAATGCAACTGGCCAAACCCCGTTTTCCTTGGTATTTGGAGCAGAAGTAGTGATCCCAACAGAAATGGTGATACCTACGGCAAGATCTATCCTCCGGGATCCTGAGCAGAATCCTGAAGCTTTGTGCCAAGATTTGGACACTGTAGACGAAACAAGAGATGCAACAAGGCTAAGGATGGCAGCATATCAACAAAAGATATCTAGAGCATATAACAAGAATATAAGGACTAGAAGATTTCAAGTTGGTGATTGGGTATTAAGAAAGGCTTTTCAAAATACCACTAATCCTGCCGATGGAAAGTTGGCTCCAAAGTGGGATGGACCATATAAGGTTGAATCAGAATCAGGAAAAGGAGCATACCGACTCAGGAGTACGGAAGGGGATATGCTACCAAGATCCTGGAATGCTATACACTTAAAGCTCTATTTCAAGTAAGAATAGTATTTAATTTCTATCTCAGAATGGTATGTATTCTACCTCTTTTAAATATATTTAAATTTATTTATTATCTTGAACCCAATACTGACTTAAGCATCGGAGGGGTGTTAGCCAAGCTAACACCCACCTTAGTTTAAGATTTTTTTTTTGCAGAATATGCTTCAGGATATAGCTCCAGGATATACGCTCAGGATATGTCGAAGGATTAGAGGATTGGCCCCCTCTCTCACATATAAGGGATTATAATCCCTTCAAAGGTTTAAAGGTATTCACCTTTCTTACGAATTGGGTTTAAACATCCCGCCTGGAGCGCAAGTTATCTAGGGATAGTTCAAGGTAGCGGGACCAGTTCATGTAAAAGTGGCTGACAATTTCGTTACTATTGGCTATATCCTGGATCCTAAAGTTATATGAGGATTGTCATACTCTCTAAGGTTTAAAGGTCTTCACCTTTCTAAGTCTTGGAGTTTGTACACTCTCGCCTGTAGCGCATGAAAATAAGGGTTTATCCCCAGGATATTAAGGGTTTATCCCCAGGATGTTAAGGGTTTATCCCAGGATATTAAGGGTTTATCCCAGGATATTCAGGATTTATTCAGTAAAGCTAAAGTACGATTGTGTTTACATTCCTAAGTCTTCAAATATGTTGAACACATGGGACATATATTATACAACTTGAAGGATGGATTCAAACTTATAAGTGTGCACTGGGGACATTCCTATAATTGAAGATTGGAATTGACTCTTTAGGAATCTCTTGTATGATCTCTCCTTTTTATTTGGATAACTTGATTTTTATAAGTTATGTGTCAGTATCCCGAGCAGGATATCTCTCAGGATACTCTTACAATGTGTTCCCAGGGATGTTCAAATAAAGTTGTTTTCAAAAATAAAATTCATGCAGTAAAGGTGTAACAACAGAAATAAAGCCAAAAGAAGGTTATATTATTAACATACCAAAAGTGGTGCTTTTGGTTTCACCTCAAACCAAGGTCCATCCACCAAAAGCATGGTTAGTTCCTTACCATATTTACTTAACAGTTGAAGGTTTTGTCTCAAACCAAGACCCATCCACCTCCAACTGTTATATTGTTCAAATGTAAAGCATATTAACGTTGATGACCAAGGGCTTCGTCCTGAAACTCAGGATCCCTCCATCTTTGGCCATCATATTGTTCTAGTGCAGGAAATGTAAATTGTTCAACGACAGGAAAAGTAAAGTGTTTAAATGATCACAACCATCAAATTTAAAAAGTGGGCTCCGGCCTAGGCATCAACATCCATCATCGCCCACTTGAATGCCCTCACATAGCGGCATCTTCTCCAGCCTTCTCCGTCTTCTCAGCCTCAGCATCCTGAGCAGCATCCTCGCCAGCATCCGTCCCAACATCCTTTTCTCCAGCCTTGTCTACCGGCTCTGCTGACTTGGAGGATTCGCCGGTCTCAGCAGGAAGCGGCACAGCTTTGCCTCCAAGATCCTTTAGCTTCGCCACCCAGGAATCAACTAGCCAGGTTGGGCATTCAAGACCTGTCTCCTTGGCCTCATAAGCCATCTTGATGCGAGCTTGCAGCAGAGAGACAATGGCTGAGTTCTTAATCCCTTCCCGGAAAGAGACCATGGCCTGCTCATGCTCCACTTGAACGGCATCCAGCTTTATCTCAGCATCCTGAGTGACCTTCTTCAATTTGTCCTCATAATGTCGGGTCCTGACTTCAGCAATGGCCCCTTGGTCGGTCACGGTGGTCTCAAGTTGTTTGATCCTGGCCTCCTGGAACTTGTTTGTCCTGCAAGAATCAGTGTAAAGATGAAGCAGATGCTGGAGGCCCTGTACGTCAAGATTCAGGTATAAGTCAAAGTATATTAACCAGGGTATCCTGTCAGGATATCCTATCAGGATATGTGTGCAGGATATAGTTGCAAGATATTACCTTGTTGAGGAAGGATGTCATCGGCTCTAAGGAATCAGTAAAGCTGAGTTCCTCGTATGAGAACCCCTCAGGACCTGGAGTGCTGACCTCAGAACCTTTCCTCTTCTTGGAGGTGGAAACACGGGTTCTCGGAGTAGGCTTGAGAGCCGGGAGCGGCTTGGAGCTGGTAACAGCGGGAGTTTCTTTCTTGACATCGACTGGAGTAGGGTAGCTATCGAGCTCATCAAGGTCTAGAAAGACTGGAACTTTGCTGGAGTCTGCATACAGGGAGTGAAATTCTTTCCTAAATATATCAAATAAAAACATGAATGCAAGATATCGTGCAGGATCCTTATCGGACATGTTTGCACTGGAAAGTGGACTTGGGGATGCTGGAAATGGGTTGAAACTTCTTTCAGCCTCTGGGAGGAGTCTGATAGCGTCAATTCTCTTCTGTGAGTCAACTAGAGGAGGTGCAAGCTTCCTGAAATCGGCTGTGTACAAGAAAATGAAGGAAATTAGTACAAGATATGAAACAGGATATAAGGCAGGATCATCCTTAAACCCTAAATCCTACCCTTTCTCAACCACTTCACCGGATATTCCGTTCCACCAGGGATTGAGTCTCTTTTTACAAAGAAGAATTTGGATTGCCATTTCTCCTCATTCCTGGTGGCACGAAGTATCAGTGGATCGCCGGAGGTAGAATAGAACAAGAATCTACAGGAACCATGGCATCTAAGCCGATATGCTAAGGGGAGGTCATGAACGGAAATGTCAGGAATATGATTTCTCTTGATCTGATCAAGAACAGACAAGACTCGCCAGAGCATCGGCATTGTTTGGCTAAAACAGATTTCCGTGGTATTAAAGAAAACAGTGATGAAATCTGGAAAGGGAAACTGTAATCCTAAGGTAAAGGGAAAGGCGTTAAAACATAACCACTCGTCGGAAACCATGTTCGGCCGGATTTCCCGGTCAAACGGCCGGAACACCGTCCCTTTCGGGAAGATGCCGGAGGATTTGAGGGCCGACAGGTGGGCACTATCGAAGGAGCATATCTCTTTCTCCGGTTCTTGGAGAAGATTCTGGTGGACGAACATGGGAGCAGAGTCACCAGAGCTCGATCTTGTTTGTCTCATGGTGCCGGAATACTGAAATAATAAAGGAGAAAGATGGGATTGAGAGAGAAGTGTTTACCTTTTTTCTCTTCGGTAAAGGTTAAAAGAGGATGAGGATGAGAAGTTATAGGGAGGTAATGAGTAATTATAGACTAAGCGGTTACAAGCTATCACATCAAGGTCCAATCTCTTAATTACCTCGTTATTCATAAAAAATATAACCGTTAGTGCCAGGATACTAAACGGTAACATTTTTTGGGGACAATTGTTATGGGTGAAATTCTGAGCTCATATCCTGGATAATATCTTAAATTATATCTTGCTTATATGATATATGTTCATGTCCGAGATGCTGATTCAGGATATTGGTAACATCCTGAATGGTATCCTGAGGATTACTAATGGATTATGTGCAGGAGTATGAGTCTAAGCTGGTAACGTTCATGAGGACCCTTTCCCCGGAAGACTCGGTCTAAGTCGTTCAAAGGAAGACGTTGAAGCCGCTTTACTCGGTCCATAACGTTAACTATGTAATATTCGGAAGCATCCCACATTTATAGGAGTTTTTGTTTATAATTCTTAGCTATAAATAATTGGATAAATCAGATCGAATAGGACACAACAACACTCACTGCTCTCTCACACTTTACTCTCTCGCAACATTCACTTTCACAAAAAGCATTGTAACACTTAGCGATCTGATCAATATCCTGCACTGTATCCTGACGTTTAAAGCAATAAGAAGAACAAGGCAGCTGCGATTGTCAGCTCCCGAGGTTTTGTACCGGCGATCTAGATTGATCAAGGGCTTTCCTCGTATATCTCGTGTCACCCCCTTTACTTTTTGCTCATAGTTTGGTCATAGATATAGCTCAATATCCTGAGCCGTATCCTGAAAACTGTTTTTGCAAACAAGTTAATCAGCATATTTTCAACATATTTTCAGCACACTACCTCACTTGACTAATTTGATCACTTAATTGCTTCGGTAATTTTTGACCAACACAGTAATCTCGTTTAAACCATCGTTAAAACTCGTTAATATGTTATTAGAAATCCAATCAAGGATTAATAATAACTGTTTTGAAATAAATCAAAACTTATGTAAGTATTATATAAATCAAATCAATGATTCATGATAATACTTTAAATATCCTTCGAAGAATCTAACATATAAAGGTATGGGAGATTCTACGAAGATTTCGATAATCGAATATTGAAACAATAGTACACAAAACCCTAAAGTGATTCGGGTAACGCTACAAGAATAATAAAATAAGAACACTTATATATAGGAAGTACCAGCGGCATATCCACCATGTTCTTATTTTATTACACCCGTTTCGTTATCTAAATCACCAACAATCTACACACAACCAACCATCGAGTCGTAAAGTACTTCTTAAAAACCTTACTATGAAGATAGGAAGATCTAAGACTGTACTTCAAATATCATATAAGAATCTAACTATGAAGATAGGTAGATCACTTAAGGATAAAACATCGTATTTGCATAATCGGAATAATACACATAAAAGCACTTAGTGAACAAATATATGCCATACATTTCGAAAACAAATCAATTACACATATGAATCACCCCAAAACATTTGAAAACGGTAAAAGAGGCGAACTATGGACTCGCCTGGGATTGCGTATAGTTCCGGTTCAAAGGGTATAACAAAGCTCAAAAGACCAAGAGTTCAAGTGTTGAAGCGGTTCCTAGTGTAACGGATACTATGTTAGTGAATAGACACCTAAATCGGAAGATTGGGTAGAATGAGGTCTCGTAAACCAAATGAGTAATGGAACTCCTGTGATATGGTTTAACAAAGCCTACATTCTAAATCGGAACCTATCCTAAGTGCTTACGACCCATTACGACCCATTAAGGTAGCTCATGCTACTTTAACGCGTCGTTCGCGCAAAAGCGTGTTCGGACCACCTAACTAGTCCTATGACAAGTATTATATGCCTTAACATATCTAATTATGTTATATAATCAGTTTAGATGTCAAAACATTTGCTACATATGCTTAAAATGAAATTATGCGCAAAAGGGCATTTTGGTCATTTTCCTAAGGCATATAAACTACCTATCATACAACTAACTAAACGAAGTAACCATAAGGTATAACCCCGGAAGGTTATTCCCTATACAACTATGGTCACAAAATATATTTGGTTGGATCCTAATGATTGACCAAACGGGTCGGGTTCGAAAGTCTAAGCGGTTGTTTAGACCGCTTATCTTACGACCCTATACAAGCACTAAACTAAGAGTGACGAGTTAAACATGTTAAAACATGTTTAATTAAGTTAGAAAACAAGTTTGATATCAAAACAAACGGTTTTGATACCCAAGAATAGTTTAGTTGCAAAATACGCATAAGGACGTATTTTGACCGAAACTATGACTCGTCACTACGCCTAATTAACGTGGTAATCAGTAGGTATAGTCACAAGGGACTATATCCATCTTGATTATGCTCACGTTGCAAAGTTCAAACGAACTTTGTGTTGACCAAAGGCTGGTCAAAGAAGAAAGTCAAACACTGTTTGACTTTCACGCTTGAAAAACAATAACAAGCATGAAAGAAACTTACAAAAGGTCCAAGCAAGGAAGTTTTGATTCAAATTACTCAGGTATGGAGTATAAACCCCAACTTAGAGCAGATTGAATCGAAATGGTGAGGAATGAGTGAAGAAACAAGTGGGTATTTATAGGATTTTAAGAACCGTTAGGATCGTTTCTCGTAAATCGTGCTTCAATCTAGACCTTACATGTGTGGCCCATGGTTTATAATACAATGCGAATATCAAAACCAGTCCATAGCATTCAAAACATGGGATCAAAACCATCAAATTCAGCTGAAATGACCAAATTCAATGTTTCTTTCTGACAGGTTGTTGCAGGCCGCGTAAGAATGCTCCTCAGTCTACGTGCCCCTCCTAAGCAACTTTCACAGATTGTCAGTTTTAGTCCCTTCAAGCCCAAAACTTGGTTTTTGATACATTTTTGACACGTTTAAGCCCCGTTAACCCCATTTCATGGCTCTAAAATGAAGTTAAAGTAAAGGGAACTTAAAATATGCTTAAAAACATCTCGGGTGTCAGTTCGTTTGGTCGTATGATTGCGTTGTTCGGTTAATTACGACGGAAGTCGTAACGAACGCGAAATCGATCCAAATTACGGGACGAGTGAAATTCTAACATTCCAAACACTAAAGTAAAATATTTTAATGATTATAAAATTTTTTGGATGCTCGGATATATTCAGAACGTAAGATATGCGCGTAAATGCAAACTTATGCACTTTTTGACGCTTTTAGTCCCTATTGATCAAATAAGCATATTTTCGCATAACGAACCCCTCAAAGCCTATATCTAAGCTATGTAAAGGATATTTAGGGTACGTTTAGCTTATGATCAAGTTCCAGAATGTTTTTTACTATACGAATCAGTAGACTTTCGCAGTTTGACGCAAATAGTCCCTGAGAGTGACTAAACTTGTTTTTGACACACCAAAGCCTTTAAAACTTATTTCTAAGTTATATAAAAGTTATTTAAGGTATGTTAAGCCTATGTCACTGATTACGTTTACGCATTAAACTGATTACGTTTACGCATCCGTTCGCGTATAACTTTCCAGAAAGCGATTTAAAGCTTGAAATCGAACCAGAATAAAAACGTGAAATTGTAAAACACAAATAAACAAATTTTGAGACTAAAACACATTGTCTCTTTGATAAAATATTTTGTCCTACATCGTGCGGTGTTTACAGAGTACAAGTGTCACACATCAAACAAATCAATTATTACAGACTTAGATATCTCAAGACAAATAAATGTTACAACAACTTAGATTTATATTACTTGTTTCTAGACTCTCACTCCTACTTGATTCCACAAAATCAGGTAAAGCACAACATCCTAAACACCTGTCACATACGTTGAAATAGAGGTCAATACACATAGTGTAAAGGTGAGCATACAAGTTTAATAGTAGTAATAGAGTTTGAAAGAGTTTACGCATAACCAGCATGTAACATGTATAATGCGAAGCTAGTAGGTTATCGACAATGAAATATGCACAGACATAACTGCGAGTTGTAGAATGCGCAACACACATCACCACTATGACACGTGCAGAAATAACCTTAACAACCCCTGTCCATGATAGGTGCTGAGTCCAAACTATAGTACTATCATTGCTAAGGCGTCAGGAAACAATCACTGTATTAACATAACATACAAGCATTCATAGAGTAACATGTATAACATGCAGTAACGGTCAGCGTATAAAGTGTTTGCGTTGTGTGATTGATGTGATTTAGAATAAGTAACGTATGTAACACCCAAAGTGATAGTAGTTAATGGATTGAAGGGGGCGCTAGAGTGATTAGCCTGAATAGTTTACGATAGAATAACCGAAGAACGGCACGTTAAACGGTGTAAGTGAGCAAAGTGACGAATGGTCATCAGATTGGATGGCAATCCGAACGAAAGGTCATTCGATCGGATGTCAATCCGTTCAGATGGTCATCCGTTTGGATGGCCATTCAGTCAGATTGGCATTCGTTTGGGATGGATGTGTTTGTGTATGATGGCTTTGAAGTTTTCGTTGTAGCATTTTGAAAACAGAGAAGTATCTCTACCTTCCAGGTCGCCCGGTCGAACGGTCGTTCGATCGGATGGCGATCCATCGGTTAGATATTCTCAGAGAACAAGTTCACAGTAGGATTGCCATTCGATCGGATGGTCTTCCGATCGGATGGAATTCCATTAGAAACTAATGATCTTTGAAAATTATAAAAATGTTTAAGTGTTGAAACCAAGTGCAATCCGATCGGATTGTCCTTCGATCGGATGGCAATCCGTCCCAACGATCTGATCATTTTAAACTTGAATGTTTTGACAGTTTTGCGGTTTGGTCGAGACGGTATGACTACGTATTTGAACAACAGGAACCCCATCAGGCCCAGGTTATCCGATCGAACGGGAATCACCCCAATCAGAGCAGTTAACTGTTCGTGACGGACGTTCATGCTCATCTGAAATCGGTTTTCTCGTGGATAGAAATCAGATCTGGGACCGACACTTCACTAGAGAACGAGTAGAAGGCCTGGACCAGCTCCAATTCTATCGGTTTTGAGTGCATTGATCGTAAAAGAGTTGAAGGAATGTTATGAAACCATCTTTCAATCCTTTTAAACATAAAAAGTTTAGATCTAGATGAAAAATAGTGTTGAATCATGTGGAAATCATGTAGATCTGAGTTGTTCTTGGTGGAATAATGCCAAAACTTGAAGTTCATAAGAACTCCATGATGACATCATCCTAAAACACCTCAAATCCGCTGATTTCACGGTTAACAGTGAAGATTCAAAGGTGAAAATGATGAAGAAGTGTCTGTAGATTATAGAAGAACAAGATTTGAGTTGAAAACTTACAAGAATCGCGAGAAATCGAGAGAAAAGAGGGCTGGAACACTGGTCGAACGAGAGGGAGTTGTCACATCACTTTGGTGATGTGACAAGGGGTATTTATAGGTTGCCAAAAGAGGAAAGTGGCATTTGGAACGAATCGGATGGCACTTCGATCGGATGGCTATCCGATCGGATGGTCATTCGATCGAGTGGTCTGGCGAGTTGGATTTTGGCGTTTCGTTTTGCATGTTGAGCGTTGCGATGTGTTTTGAGCGAGCGATGCGATAGTATTACTCATTAGTTACACAAATAACCTAACTACTATATCTAACCTACAACACTATAAATAACCTGTGTTTGGCGTTTGCGAGTAGATTGCGTTGCGATAGAGTTGCGATTGCAATTTAAACACCTCAACATAAACATAACATGCACAGGTAACACATAATAGCACACACACATAAAACAATATCCAGAACACATAATTCGAGTTGCGATGCGGTAGCGATGCGATTAATGATAAGTCGATTAGCGATTAAACATGCAATTAAACCTCGATTATTAATAGATACTCCACATAATACAACTAAAGAAAACAAATAATAGAATTCGATTACAAGTTAAGAAGCACAAATCAAAAGTTAAGCAAGGAGTGACAGATCACAATTAGCAATCTTTTCTTCCTTTGACTTTGACTTTGACTTGTACTTTGACTTTCCAAAAAGCTGGTTGTTACAGCCTCCCCTACTTTAGGAAATTTCATCCCAAAATTTAAGAAGTAGGCGTAACAAACAGTTGCGGGTACTTTGCCTTCATGTCACTTTCGAGTTCCCAGGTGAACTTGGCGCCACATTTGCCTTCCCAGCGAACCTTCACAATGGGAATGCGTGAGCATCGGAGTACCTTGGTTTCTCGGCCCATGATCTCGACAGGCTTCTCCACGAAGTGTAATGTTTCGTCCACTTGTAAATCCTTAAGAGGGACATGCAATTCCTGGTCGGCTAAGCACTTTCTAAGGTTCAAATCGTGGAAAGTCGGGTGGACATTACTAAGTTCCTCCGATAGTTCGAGTCTGTAGGCCACTTTTCCAATCCTTTCTAGAATTTTAAAGGGTCCAACATATCGAGGCGCGAGCTTTCCTTTCTTTCCGAATCTGATCACCCCCTTCCAAGGTGCAACCTTTAGGAGTACGTGATCGCCAACGTCAAATTCAAGGGGCTTGCGGCATCTATCGGCGTAACTTTTCTAACGACTCCGAGCTTTCAACAGATTGTCTCGAATTTGGAGGATCTTGTCAGTCGTTTCTTGCAACAGCTCAGGACCAGTAATTTGTGCATCTCCGATCTCGTGCCATGCAATAGGAGATCGATATTTCCTTCCGTATAATGCCTCAAATTGTGCCATTTGGATGCTAGACAGATAACTGTTATTGTACGAGAATTGGACTAAAGGTAAATGCGCGTCCCAATTACTACTGAAATATGTGACACATGAGCGAAGCATGTCTTCAAGGGTGCGAATCGTTCTTTTAGTCTGACCGTCGGTTTGGGAATGGAAAGTGGTACTTAGATTAAGAGTAGTACCAAGAGCAGATTGAAACGTGTCCCAAAGAGGCGAGGTAAACCAACCATCGCAGCCAGAGATGATGTCATGAGGCGTCCCGTGTTGACAAATGATCTCATCGGTGTAGATTCAGGCTAATTTTTCTACCTTAAAGTCTTCTCGTATCAGCAGAAAATGAGCTGATTTAGTCAAACGGTTAACGACAACCCAAATGTTGTCGTGACCTGACGGTGTGCGCGGAACTTTTGTTATGAAGTCCATAGCTATACTCTCCCACTTCCACATGGGGATCTCGGGTTGGATGAGTAAGCCAGAGGGGCGTTGATGCTCAGCCTTGACCTTGGAATAAGTCAGGCACTTTGAAACATAGATAGCGATATCCTTCTTCATGCCCGCCCACCAGTAATTGTAGCACATGTCCTGGTACATCTTGTCAGCACCGGGATGAATAGAATACCGAGATTTGTGGGCTTCGTCCATCAGAATTTGATGCAAGTTGGTACGCTTGGGAATCCAAAATCGGTCTAGATAATGGAATATCCCATTCGATTTATTCACCAGTTGGGCACCATCGTTGATGATTCTTTCCTTCTTCAAAGTACGTTCAGTAAAACAAGCATATTGGGCTTCGCGGATGAGAGCTTCGAGATTGTGCTGGGCTTGAGAATTAGGAACGCTATGCAAATAGCTTCGCCGACTAAGAGCATCGGCAACGACGTTTGCTTTGCCTGGATGGTAACGAATCTCACAGTCGTAATCGTTGAGGAGTTCAACCCATCGGCGTTGGCGCATATTAAATTCTTTCTGGTCAAAGATGTGTTGTAGGCTTCTATGATCGGTGAAGATCGAACACTTTTTACCGTAAAGGCAGTGTCGCCAAATCTTTAACGCAAAAATAACTGTACCTAGCTCGAGGTCATGGGTTGTATAATTCTTCTCGTCGATCTTGAGCTGTCAAGAGGCGTACGCGATAACCTTGTCCCGTTGCATGAGAACACAACCAAGACCCAGGTTAGAGGCATCGCAATAGACTAAAAAGTCGTTGTTTCTGTCGGGCAGTGAGAGCATGGGAGGGTTGCAAAGCATAGCTTTGAGAGTTTGGAAGGCCTCCTCTTGTTCAATTCCCCAAACAAAAGGTTCATCCTTATGCGTAAGCGAGGTAAGCGGCACAAAGATTTTTGAAAAGTCAGCGATGAATCGGCGATAGTAACCCGCCAATCCAAGAAAATAACGAACTTCAGACGGGTTCCTTGGTGTCACCCAACTCTTAACAGCTTCGATCTTCGCAGGATCGACATGAATTCCTTGACTATTGACGATGTGACCGAGAAATTGAACCTCCTCAAGCCAAAATTCACATTTGGAGAATTTGGCATAGAGACGGTTTCCCTGGAGTAACTCAAGAACCAAACGTAGATGTTGCGAGTGTTCGGTTTTTGAATTGGAATAGATCAGGATATCATCGATGAACACGATGACGAAGCGGTCGAGAAAGGGTTTACACACGCGATTCATTGGATCCATGAAAACTGAGGGAGCGTTTGTGAAACCAAAAGGCATAACAACAAACTCGTAATGACCATAGCGGGTTCGAAAAGCGGTTTTGGGCATATTTTCCTCCTGAATTCGTAACTGGTGTTAGCCTGAGCGTAGATCGATCTTCGAGATATACGTAGTACCTTGTAACTGGTAAAATATTTCATCAATTAGGGGCAAGGGATAGCGATTCTTGATAGTCAGTTTATTCAATTCCCTATAATCTATGCACATCCGGAACGATCCGTTCTTCTTTTTGATAAAATGGACTGGAGCGCCCCATGGAGAGGTGCTAGGGCGAATGAAGCCTTTATCAAGTAGTTCCTGGAGTTGACTCGAGAGTTCGCGCATTTCAGAAGGAACGAGACGATATGGCGCTATAGCTACAGGATTTGCTCCAGGAATGAGGTCGATTCGAAAATCGATATCACGAGTGGGAGGTAACCCAGGTAATTCATCAGGAAATACTTTAGGGAATTAGCAAACAACGGGAATGTCTTCCACTCCCGTGTTTCCTTTCTTTTCCTTCTATGCTACTATAATGTTAGCCAAGAAAGCCCTGTATTCCTTGCGGAGATACTTGCTTGCTTGGACACACGACGTGAGTTTGAGACCTTTTGAAGGAGTTTTGCCATACATACAAAGTTGATCACCATTAGAGAGGGAGAAACGAATCATCTTATCGAAGCAAACAACTTTAGCGCGATTCTCGCAAAGAAAATCCATGCATACTATGATATCAAAACTACCGAGCTGCATCGGGATAAGGTCGATAGGGAAGACGTAATTGTTGAGTTCAAGCTTACAATCACGTAGAACAGAATTAACAGCGACGATTCTTTCTGTGGCAACTTCAACATTGAACGTCGAGGGGAGATGGGTGCGCTTAGGATTAAGGAGCTTTTCGAATTCAAACGATACAAACACAATTATCTGCTCTAGTATCAAACAAACACGAAGCATATGTACCATTCATAAGGAATGTACCATTGACCACATTGTTGTCTGCTTGAGCCTGGCAGGCGTTGATGTTGAAAGCACATCCGCAGGCTGCTAGCTGCTGCTTCTGCTATGTGCTGCTGTTGATGTTGTTGCGGCTGCTGCTGGGGCTCTTGCTACACCACTCTGTTGGGGCACATGTTTGCAAAGTTGTTGAGATCACCACATGCAAAGCAAGCTCGAGCGTGAGCCACGGGTGCAGGAGCTGCTTGTTGGCCCTAGGGAGCAGGAAGGAGAGCTTGTGGTGCAGGAGCTTAACTTTGAGCTGGAGCTGGAGCTTGACGTGGACCTGTGCGGAAGTTAGCGGTGAAGTGGCCATACATGTTGCAAAGAAGACAGAACCGGCATGCGATTCCAACCGGTTGATGATAGGTGCAAGTAGGGCAGAGCGGGTGTGGTCTAGTGTATACACGCTTGGCAGGCGGTGCATTAACCACAGGTGCCGCTACTTGGCGGTGTTGAGGTTGCAGTTGGGCAGGTACTGTTTGGAGTGGGGTGGCAGTAACTGCACAGTTCTTGTTGCTGGAGCTATTGTTCTTTCTCTTGCGTCGTGAGAGCTTTGAAGACTGTGGCGGGGTGGTGGTTTCAGCGTTAGGAGCAGCGGGGACTTGATGAAGACTTTTGGCAGCTTTATCGAAATAACCAGCCCTGACTCGCTTATCGTTGATCTCGGCAGCGAGCAGGTAGGTTTCCTCAATAGTTGTCATTTTGGCGGCCTGCACAAAGTCTGCGATGCAATCCGGCAGAGCACGGATATATTTCTTGATTGTAATCTCAGGGGTAGTAACCTGACCAGGGCAGATGATACTCAACTGCTTGAAGCGAGCAGTTAAACCAGCGTTATCTCCGCCATCCTTCTTAATGTGCCAGAATTCATCCTCTAGGTTTTGGAGTTCATGGGGAGGGCAGAACTCTTGCATCATGATGTCGTTCAACTCATCCCATGTCAGCCCAAAAGCTGCATCGTTCCCTCGTTTATTCCTCTCGGCCATCCACCAATCAAGAGCGAGGGATTGGAAGACGCCGGTGGCGTTAACAGTGCATAGGTTTTTCGGACAGCCACTCTGGCGCAGGGTGACTTCGATTGAATCAAACCATTGGAACATGGCTGTAGGCCCATCTTCGCCGGTAAATTCTTTTGGTCCGCATGCTTTGAACTGCTTGAAGCTAAAAGCTGCTTTCGGAGTATCAGTCCTGGACTCCTCCGAGGACTTGCTAGTGTTTTCATTCAGCTCACTAACAATTTGCAGGATGACTTTTTCTATCTGCTTAGCGATGAGTGCAGCAATGCTTTTGTCATCCTGATTGCGGCGAGCGGAGTATGATCCAAATGACAACATTACCTGCAATAGACATCGGCACTGGACTCAAACACGGTTTAGATTAACCTTAGTGTAGTCTAGCGAATTCACAAAGAGCTACTTTATAAAACACAGGGGCACATCAAGGCACAAAGTCACGTAGGCACAAAATTCACAAAATCACATAAGCTCATAGTCCACATAGGCACGAAAGCATGTATTCAACTATATTTTGCACGTATTCATCTTCCTATGCTGCACGTATTCACCTTTCTTTTCACAGCAGCTTAAAGCGATCAAGTATAGCGAGTGTAAATGATGAGTAGCGATTGTGAACATCACAACGATTTGTTTGCATTTTGAGATAAATGTCTAGTGCAAGTCGTGCGTGTTGATCAAAGCGAACAGCGAAAAGCGAGTAAATCACCAAAAATCGGAACACATAAACACAGGAAACCACATAAAATTGACATAAAATCACAAAATCGAAGAGGGATTGTCTGGGTTTTGCCGAAACATGTCTCACACCCAGAGTGACTTGACTACCCAAAGTGATTCGACTATTCACAAGGACTTCAAGTATACGTTTTGGCCTACGAGACTGTGCTCTATATCACCGGCCTACGGTGAATGGCACACATCCTTTCAGTTATTCACGCAACTCGAGTCGTCGGAATCCATCGAGACTTTGGTGAGAGTTTTGTAAAACCATAATAGAGAGCGGAAAGAGTCATCAAGGTTCGGGTTTCACCCCTGACTTAAGGACTACATCCCTGTGACAGAATCACGAGATAGATAAGGAGATTTGTGTCGAAGTATGGATTTCACTCCTGATTCAATGCAAATTCTCTTGTTTATAGTAAAAATAGCAAATAGAACGGGTGATCTGGTCGAGAGTTTGCGGTTTTCACACCTAGTCTCAACCAACTCATCCGTTTATGTGTGTGTCCAGCCTTAGGAAAGGTTGATCTTGTGCGGAACTGTAGTATGCGATGTTCGCACAAGAGTGTAGTGTACAGCGAGTTTGAGCGAGAAATAGCGAGTTTGCGCAAAACCCATATAAGGTATGCACAAGTCGGTCTGTTGGTACTTAGACTATAGACTAGGTCGTTTCTAAGACATCGACCCGGACTAGGTCGAGTTTTGACTAATTCCCTATAGTTATGGCTCTGATACCAATCTGTCACACCCCAACCAATGATGGAAACATCGGGGCGCGGCACTGAGCGAAACAGATTGTCCAAGAGAAATCCATAACAACTAAATTACCGGATAGTTAATATTATGTTCCATACCATAATCCATCAAGCAAATCAATTATTACGGACATAGATATCTCATGACAAATAAATGTTCCAACAACTCAGATTTATATTGTTTGTTTCTAGACTCTCACTCCTACTTGATTCCACGAAAGCAGGTAAAGCACAGCATCCTAAACACCTGTCACATACGTTAAAATAGAGGTCAATACACATAGTGTAAAGGTGAGCATACAAGTTTAATAGTAGTAATAGAGTTCGAAAGCGTTTACGCATAACCAGCATGTAACATGTATAATGTGAAGCTAGTAGGTTATCGACAATGAAATATGCACAGACATGACTATGAGTTGTAGAATGCGCAACACGTATCACCACTGTGACACGTGAAGAAATAACCTTAACAACCCCTGTCCATGACAGGTACTGAGTCCAAACTATAGTACTATCGTTGCTAAGGCGTCATGCAACAATCACTTTGTTAACATAACATACAAGCATTCATCGAGTAACATGTATAACATGCAGTAACGGCTAGCGTATAAAGTGTTTGCATTGTGTGATCGATGTGATTTAGAATAAGTAACGTATGTAACACCCAAAAGTGCGTAAAGCAAAAAGGGATCGAGTATACTCACAGCGATGGTAGTTAATGGATTGAAGGGAGCACTAGAGTGATTAGCCTGAACAGTTTACGATAGCATAAGCAAAGAACGACGTGTTAAACGGTGTAAGTGAGCAAAGTGACGAATGGTCATCCGATCGGATGGCAATCCGAACGGATGGTCATTCGATCAGATGTCAATCCATTCGGATGGCCATCCGGTTGGATTAGCATTCGTTTGGGATGGATGTGTTTGTATATGATGGCTTTGAATTTTCGTTGTACCATTTTGAAAACAGAGAAGTATCTCTACCTTCCAGGTCGCCCGGTCAAACGGTGGTTCGATCGGATGGCAATCCGTCGGTTAGACATTCTTAGAGAACAAGTTCACAGTAGGATTGTCATTCGATCGGATGGTCTTCTGATCGGATGGCAATCCATTAGAAACTAATGATATTTGAAAATTATGAAAATGTTTAACTGTTGAAACCAAGTGCAATCCGATATCCGTCCCAAAGATTTGATCATTTGAACTTGAATGTTTTGATAGTTTTGCGGTTTGGTCGAGATGGTATGACTACGTATTTGAACAACAGGAACCCCATCAGGCCCAGGTTATCCGATCTAACGGGAATCACCCCAATCCGAGCAGTTAACTGTTCGTTACAGACATTCATGCTCATCCAAAATCAGTTGTCTCGTGGATAGAAATCAGATCTGGGACCAACACTTCACTAGAGAACAAGTAGAAGGCATGGACCAGCTCCGTTTCTATCGGTTTTGAGTGCATTGAGTGTAAAAGAGTTGAAAGAAAGTTGTGAAACCATCTTTCAATCCTTTTAACCATAATAAGTTTAGATCTAGATGAAAAATAGTGTTGAATCATGTGGAAATCATGTAGATTTGAGTTGTTCTTGGTGGAATAATGCCAAAACTTGAAGTTCATAAGAACTCCATGATGACATCATCCTAAAACACCTCAAATCTGCTGATTTCATGGTTAAAAGTGAAGATTCAAAGGTGAAAATGATGAAGAAGTGTGTGTAGATCATAGAAGTACAAGATTTGAGTTGAAAACTTACAAGAATCACGAGAAATCGAGAGAAAAGAGGGCTGGAACGCTGGTCGAACGAGACGGAGTTGTCACATCACTTTGGTGATGTGACACGGGGTATTTATAGGTTGCCAAAAGTGGAAAGTGGCATTTGGAATGGATCGGATGGTCATCCGTTCGGATGACCATTCGATCGAATGGTCATTCAATCGAGTGGTCTGACGAGTTGGATTTTGGCGTTTCGTTTTGCGTGTTGAGCGTTGCGATGTTTTTCGAGCGAGCGATGCGATAGTATTACTCATTAGTTACACAAATAACCTAACTACTATATCTAACATGCAATCACTATAAATAACCTGCGTTTAGCGTTTACGAGTAGATTGCGTTGCGATAGAGTTGCGATTGCGATTTAAACACCTCAACATAAACATAACATGCACATATAACACATAATAGCACACACATGTAAAACAATATCCAGAACACATAATTCGAGTTGAGATGCGGTAGCGATGCGATTAATGATATGTCGATTAGCGATTAAACATGCAATTAAACCTCGATTATTAATAGATACTCCACATAATTTTTCTACCTTAAAGTCTTCTCGTATCGGCAGAAAATGAGCTAATTTAGTCAAACGGTCAATGACAACCCAAATGATGTCTTGACCTGACGGCGTGCGCGGAAGTTTCGTTATGAAGTCCATAGCTTTACTCTCCCACTTCCACATGGGGATCTCGGGTTGGACGAGTAAGCCAGAGGGGCGTTGATGCTCAGCCTTGACCTTGGAACAAGTCAGGCACTTCAAAACATAGATAGCGATATCCTTCTTCATGCTCGGCCACAAGTACTTGTAGCGCATGTCCTGGTACATCTTGTCAGCACCGGGATGAATAGAATACCGAGATTTGTGGGCTTCGTCCATCAGAATTTGACACAAGTTGGTACGCTTGGGAATCCAAAATCGGTCTAGATAATGGAATATCCCATTCGATTTATTCACCAGTTGGGCGCCATCATTGACGATTCTTTCCTTCTTCAAAGTATGTTCGGTAAAACAAGCATGTTGGGCATCGCGGATGAGAGCTTCGAGATTGTGTTGGGCTTGAGAATTACGAACGCTATGCAAAGAGCTTCGCCGACTAAGAGCATCGGCAACGATGTTTGTTTTTCCTGGATGGTAATGAATCTCGCAGTCGTAATCGTTGAAGAGTTCAATCCATCGGCGTTGGCGCATATTCAATTCTTTCTGGTCAAAGATGTGTTGTAGGCTCCTATGATCGGTGAAGATCGAACACTTTGTACCGTAAAGGTAGTGTCGCCAAATCTTTAACGAAAAATAACTGCACCTAGCTCGAGGTTGTGGGTTGTATAATTCCTCTCGTCAATCTTGAGCTGTCGAGAGGCGTACGCGATAACCTTGTCCCGTTGCATGAGAACACAACCAAGACCCAGGTTAGAGGCAACCCAATAGACTACAAAGTCGTCGTTTCCGTCGGGCAGTGAGAGCACGGGAGGGTTGCAAAGCATAGCTTTGAGAGTTTGGAAGGCATCCTTTTGTTCAGTTCCCCAAACAAAAGGTTCGTCCTTATGCGTAAGTGAGGTAAGCGGCACAACGATTTTCGAAAAGTTAGCGATGAATCGGCGATAGTAACCCGCCAATCCAAGAAAAGAACGAACTTCAGACGGGTTCCTTGGTCTAACCCAACTATTAACAGCTTCGATCTTCGCAGGATTGACATGAATTCCTTGACTATTGACGATGTGACAAAGGAATTGAACCTCCTCAAGCCAAAATTCACACTTGGAGAACTTGGCATAGAGACGGTTTCCCTAGAGTAACTCAAGAACCAAACGTAGATGTTGCGAGTGTTCGGTTTTTGAATTGGAATAGATCAGGATATCATCGATGAATACGATGACGAAGCGGTCGAGAAAGGGTTTACACACGCAATTCATTAGATCCATGAAAACTACGGGAGCGTTTATCAAACCAAAAGGCTTAACAATAAACTCGTAATGACCATAGCGGGTTCGAAAAGAGGTTTTGGGTATATCTTCCTCCTGAATTCGTAACTGGTGATAGCCTGAGCATAGATCGATCTTCGAGAAACACGTAGCACCTTGTAACTGGTCAAATAGATCATTGATTAGGGGCAAGGGATAGCGATTCTTGATAGTCAGCTTATTCAATTCCTTATAATCGATGCACATCCGGAACGATCCGTCCTTCTTTTTGACAAAAAGGACAGGAGCGCCCCATGGAGAGGTGCTAGGATGAATGAAGCCTTTATCAAGTAGTTCCTGGAGCTAACTCGAGAGTTCGTGCATTTCAGAAGGAGCGAGACGATAAGGCGCTCTAGCTATAGGATTTGCTCCAGGAATGAGGTCGATTCGGAAATCGATATCACGAGTGGGAGGTAAACCAGGAAAATTCATCAGGAAATACTTTAGGGAATTCGCAAACAACGGGAACGTCTTCCACTCCTTTGTTTCCTTTCTTTTCCTTCTCCGCAACTACAATGTTAGCCAAGAAAGCCCTGTATTCCTTGCGGAGATACTTGCTTTGTCACACCCCGATCGCATAAAACAACAAACCGCGGCGGAAACGTCGGGGAGTGGAGTGGCAGAATTATTGTTTCACAACCATGGTATTTAAAGTTTCATTTTATTTATAAGCAAACGGATTACATTATATTAAAACAAAGAAAACAAAGAGTACATAACATAATTAAACTATTCTTGCTTCATTTTATGTCACTAAGGCCCAAGTCTGCCTAAGTGTATCTTGACCAAATCCTACGCATCAGCTCCTGAAAACACAAGTGAAAATAGGTAAGTCAGCATAAAAATGCCTGTGAGATACATAGGTTTATTGATTTAGGATTCATGACTTGTAGTTGAAAGAAATGTTTAATAAAAGTTAGTCATGAATCTTGTAAAATGTTTTCCTTTGTAAATCATATGAAAATTGATAATTGTCTAAGTTATGTTGTATGTAAATCAATGTCTTGTGAAAATATGTCGTTTGTTATAAAATGTATGTCACACCCCGACCGCGTAAAACAACAAACCGCGGCGGAAACATCGGGGCGTGTTGCAACAGAATAAATTGTTTCATAACCATGGCATACAAAGTTGTCTTTTATTTATAAACAAAGGTGTTGCATTGTTTCAAACAGGAAATTAAAGAGTTCAGAACATAATTAAACATAGTCTATCTTATTTGAAAGTCTCTAAGGCACAGGTCCGCCCTAGTATCATGATCAACATCCTATGGAAAAGCACCTGAAAACACATGTGAAAATAGGTACGTCAGCATAAAAATGCCTGTGAGATACATAGGTTTGTGAAAATAGGATTCATGACTTGTATTTGAGAAAATGTTTAGTCATGAACCTTGTAATTTGCTTTGTCTTGTAAATCATTTGAATAACAATAAGATCAGATGATATGTATAAGTAAATGTCAGGTTAAATAAATAACCATGTAAAAATGTGTTTGTATAAGATAAGTTGTTTGTAAATCAATGTCTTGTGAAAAGTATGTTATTTGTATAAAATGTTCTATGTCTCAATATTGAAATGATTCAAATAACGTTACGACATATAATACCATACAAACACTTATATATAGGAAGTACCAGCGGCGTATCCACCATGCTTGTATCATATTACACACGCATCGTTACTTAATCACTTAATCAAACCAAATGTCAAAAGTGTTTGTATCAAATGTAAATCATGTCAAAATGTCTATGTCAAATATCCATGTCGAATGTCTATGTCAAATATCCATGTCAAATGTCTAGGTCAAATATCCATGTCAAATGTCTATGTCAAATATCCATGTCAAATGTCTATGTCAAATATCCATGTCAAATGTCTATGTCAAAATGTCATGTATGGCAAGTGAAATGTCTCAAACTAAACCATATGCACAAAAACAAAGTATTGAAGTAAAACTTGGTTTAAATCAAAGCTATGTTTTGTGTAAATGCATGCAACTATTTAATATGAACATTTATGCGGTATTGTGAAAATGCATACATCCAAGCCTTGTGACTGTGGTGATAAACCCTTTAAACAAATTAAAGGTCTATCTGTCTTATATCATCGAATTCGGTCATTCCTTTCTGTCCCCTTTCCCTGGAATGTCCGGAACGGGAGTTGTCAATTCCTATGGTACCACTACCTACTAACGAACGGCATGATCGGTGTTAATGAATGTATTGTCCCATGTAAACAAACCAAATGTCATACCAAAATGTAAGCATGTGAAAACAATGCACTAAGTATGTAATCAAATGAACATACATAGCGTGAGATGTCATGTAAAACAATGTACTAAGTAATGCACACAATGGGCACACCTAGCAGGAAATGTCATGTAAAACAATGTACTAAGTAATGCACACAATGGGCACACCTAGCAGGAAATGTCATGTAAAACAATGTACTAAGTAATGCACACAATGGGCACACCTAGCATAAGATGAAATCATGTACTATAATGTACTAACGAACATAGCATGTATATGATGTGAAAACAGGAAAGCTTGAAAGTAACAAGTAGGCACATGTGTTCCACCCCAAAACAGTTTGGAAAACAGTAAAAGAGGGGTCTATGTACTCACTTGAGATTGCTCAGTTGTCTAAAGATAACCACCAAGTAATGCTATAGATCACGGAATCAAACGGCACCTAATATAGATAACTATGTTAATAACCGGACCTATCTCGGAAGATTGGGTAGCATGAGGGTTTGTAAACCAAACGAGTGTAGAGACTCGTGTCATTTGGTTTAACAATGCCTACATACTAAATGAAACTTAACATAATTGTTTACGACCCATTACGACCCGTTTAGGAAGCTTATGCTACTTTAACGTGTCGTGCGCGTGAAACGCGTTCGGACCGCCTAACTAGCCCTATGACAAGTGTTATATGCCTAAACATGTTACATAATCAGTTATGTGACAAAGGTTTAGGTTACATATGCTTAATTACAATTTATACATGAAAAGGGTATTCTGGTAATTTACCTAAGGCATATAAACTACCTATCATACAACTACTTAAACGATGTGACCATAGGGTATAACCTCGGAAGGTTATTCCCTACCTACTATGGTCACCTAATGTGTTTGGTCGGATCCTAATGATCGACCAAACTGGGTCGGGTTCGAGGAATAAGCGATTTATTAGATCGCTTACCCTACGACCCTAGACAACGTGGTAATCAGTAGGCATAGTCCCAAGGGACTATGACCATCGTGATTACAATCACGTTGCGAAGTTCAACCGAACTTCGCATTGACCATTACTGGTCAACGCTGAAAGTCAAACAAAGTTTGACTTTCGGACTCGAAAAGCAGTAAAAATAAGGAAAAGAACGAAAGAATACTAACCCAGGGTCCCCGAATGCTAATCTAGATTAAAATAACTCAGGTATGAAACAACGGTTTCAACTTAGAGCATTCTTAATCAGATTCTAGTGGTTTTAGAGGTAATGGGGGTGGGGTATTTATAGTTTTCGGGTAACCGTTAGGATCGTTTCTTGGAAAAGGGGAAAAGATCTAGTCCGTACACTTGTCACAATGTTGTGGAAGCTAAATATGATCCTTATCTTAGTGACTAAGCAAGTTTAGAACATGTGGATGTGGTTTAATCAGCTGAAATCTGCTGACTGTTAACACTTATCTGTTCTGCAGAACCCATACGCATCGTAGCACAAAAGTGCTACGCATCGTAGCCATACAAGTTTGGCAGAATTACCATTTTAGTCCCTGTTATGCAATAAGGTCATTTTCGACACGTTTAAGGCCCGTTAACCTCATTTCAAAGCTCTAAAATGAAGTTAAAGTATAGGGAACTTAAAATATGTTCAAAAATATCTCGGATGTCGGTTCGTTTAGCCGTACGGTTGCGATGTTCGGTTAATTACGACGGAATACGCATAAGCGCGAAAAACGAACCAAATGACGCGACGAATGGATTTTTCTTAAGGCGAACACTAAAATATAATATAGTCATGCTCACATAAATTTTTGGATGTCCAGATGTATTCAGAACGTAAGTTATGCGCAAAAATGCAAACTTGTGCACTTTTTGACACTTTTAGTCCCTGAATGACCCAAAAGTTTATTTTAGCACACCGAACCCCTCAAAGCCTATTTCTAAGCTATGTAAAGGATATTTAAGGTGTGTTTAACTTATGGTTATGTTTCGGAATGTTCGTTACAGTTCAAATTGACATACTTTCGCAGTTTGTCATATTTAGTCCCTGTAAGCGAATTAACTTGTTTTTGCCATACCAATGCCTTCAAAACTTATTTCTAAGTTATTTAAAGGTTATTTAAGGTATGTTGAGTATATGTTGATGTTCCGGAGTATTTCTCGCATTAAACTGAGTACGTTTACGCACTAGTTTGCGTATAACTCTCCAGAAAGTGATGTAGAGTTTGGAATTGAACAAAAGTCAAAACATGAAAAATGTAAAACATAAAAAAACAAACATTGTGATAAAATAACATTGTTTTATTGATAACAGAACTGTTCATAGCGATTACAAGTACAGTTGTTACAGTCTCCCCTACTTGTGGAAATTTCGTCCCGAAATTTATTTAGAGGAAACTCGTGGAAAAAGATGTGGATATTTCGCCTTCATTTGATCTTCGCGTTCCCAAGTAAACTCAGGTCCACGTTTAGCTTCCCAGCGAACTTTGACCAAAGGAATGCGCTTGCGTTTAAGCCACTTGACTTCACGTTCCATGATTTCCACTGGTTTCTCAACAAATTTCAGTGTTTTGCCAACACGAATTTCGTCAAGCGGTATGGAGTAGTTCTCATCAGCTGTACACTTCTTGAGATTTGATATGTGAAAAGTTGGATGAACATTTCCAAGTTCAGGAGGTAACTCAAGTCTGTAGGCTACCTTTCCGATTCTTTCGACGATCTTGAATGGTCCAACGTATCTAGGTGCAAGTTTTCCTTTCTTTCCAAATCTGATCACACCTTTCCAAGGTGAGACCTTAAGTAATACTCGATCACCGACTTGAAATTCCAAGGTTTTGCGTTTTGGATCCGCGTAAATCTTCTGACGGCTTCTAGCTGCCTGAAGGTTATCACGAACTTTCTTGACCTTGTCAGTTGTCTCTAAAATGAGGGCAGGTCCAGTAATTTGAGCCTCGCCAATCTCATTCCAGCAGACTGGTGAACGACATTTTCGACCATTGAGAGCCTCGAAAGGAGCCATTTTGATGCTAGTGTGATAACTGTTGTTGTAGGAGAATTCAATCAATTTAAGATGTGAATCCCAGCTACCACCAAAATCGATCACACAAGCTCTTAGCATATCCTCCAGAGTCTGGATTGTTCTTTCAGACTGACCATCCGTTTGCGGATGATAAGCTGTGCTCAGATTAAGTTGGGTCCCCATGGCAGATTGCATGGTTCTCCAAAAATGAGAAGTGAAACGAGCATCTCTGTCAGAAATGATGTTCAACGGAACACCATGTCGAGCTACAATTTCATCTACATAGATTTGAGCAAGTCTGTCAGTAGGAAAATCCTCACGGATTGGTAAGAAATGTGCTGACTTTGTAAGACGATCAACGACTACCCAGATGGCATCATGACCTTTCTTTGTGCGCGGGAGTTTGGTAACAAGATCCATAGTAATGTTTTCCCATTTCCAAACTGGGATCTCTGGTTGCTCCAATAAACCAGAAGGACGCTGATGTTCAGCCTTAACCTTAAGACAAGTAAGGCATTTTGATACGTATAAGGCAATGTCTTTCTTCATACCAGGCCACCAATAGTGAGTACGAAGATCCTTATACATCTTATCTGAGCCCGGATGAATAGAATAACGAGACTTATGGGCTTCATCCATAAGCAAGGTACGAAGATCATCCTGGCTTGGGACCCACAAACGGTCCATGAAGTAATATGATCCATTGTCCTTCAGTTCCAGTGCAGGTGTTATGTGATAAGGAAATTCCTTATCCATCAAACCTTGTGAAACACAAGATTGTTGAGACTGAGAAATGCGTGCTTGGATATCGGATCGAGCTTGAATAACAGATTGAACACGTACACAATGAAGCTTAGTACGTTCCTTACGACTCAATGCATCAGCTACGACATTCGCCTTACCAGGATGGTAGCGAATTTCGCAGTCGTAGTCGTTTAAAAGCTCAACCCAACGTCGTTGCCTCATGTTGAGTTCTTTCTGGTTGAAGATATGCTGAAGACTTTTGTGGTCAGTGAAAACCACACATTTTGTACCGTACAAATAGTGTCTCCAGATCTTGAGAGCAAAGACAACTGCACCCAACTCAAGATCATGAGTGGTGTAGTTCTTCTCATGTATCTTCAACTGCCTCGATGCATAGGCTATGACTTTGTTCCTTTGCATAAGAACACAGCCAAGACCCAATTTTGATGCATCACAATACACAACAAAATCATCATCACCCTCAGGCAATGATAGAACAGGCGCATCGCAAAGCTTCTGCTTCAGGTGTTGAAAAGCTTCCTCTTGTTTGTATCCCCAATAAAAGGGCATTTTCTTCTGAGTTAGAGCAGTTAGAGGAACTGCAATCTTCGAGAAGTTTTCTATGAAGCGGCGATAATAACCCGCTAGACCAAGAAAATAACGAACTTCAGTAGGAGTAGTAGGTGTATCCCAATCCTTGATCGCACTGATCTTGGAGGGATCTACATGAATACCTCGTTCGTTGATAACATGCCCCAAAAATTGAACTTCTTTAAGCCAAAATTCGCACTTGGAGAATTTGGCGAAAAGTTGCTCTTTCTTTAGGAGTTCCAGAGTAAGACGAAGATGTTGCTCGTGATCAGCTCGCGTCTTAGAGTAAATCAAGATATCGTCAATAAAAACAATGACGAACTGATCCAAATAAGGTTTACAGACCCTATTCATTAAGTCCATGAAAACAGCAGGAGCATTAGTCACACCGAATGGCATGACTGTGAACTCATAATGCCCATATCGAGTACGGAACGCTGTCTTCGGAATATCTTCTTCTTGCACCCGAAGTTGATGATATCCAGATCGCAGATCAATCTTCGAAAAATAGGAAGCGCCCTGTAACTGATCAAAGAGGTCGTCTATGCGAGGTAGAGGATATCGATTTTTGATGGTAAGCTTGTTAAGCTCACGATAATCGATACACATCCTAAAGGATCCATCCTTCTTCTTGACAAAAAGAATGGGAGCACCCCAAGGTGAAAAACTAGGACGTATGAAACCTTTGTCGGAGAGTTCCTGAAGCTGTTTAGACAACTCTTGCATCTCAGACGGTGCAAGACGATATGGAGCTCTGGCAATAGGATTTGCACCAGGTACGAGATCAATGCGGAACTCGACTTGGCGTGTTGGAGGTAGACCAGGTAAATCTTCAGGGAACACTTCAGAATAATCCCGAACGACAGGAATATCTGAAATAGACTTACCCTTGCCTTTATCTTCTGTAACATGTGCTAAGAAAGCCACATAGTTCTTCTGCAGATACTTCCGAGCTTTAAAACAAGACATGAGTTTGAGACCACCGATAGGCTTCTCACCTTGAACCTGCAGGATCTCGCCTGTCGAAAGCGGCACACGAACAATCTTCTTAGAACAAACTATCTCTGCGTGATGCTTGGATAACCAATCCATTCCCACAATAACGTCGAAGCTTCCAAGTTGCATAGGCGCGAGGTCAATAGGAAAAAGATGGTCGTTAAGATTCAACTGGCAGTTGCGAAGAACAGAATCAAGAATAATGGGTTCACCACTAGCAACCTCTACTGTCACAGATTTTCCTAGTTTCGTTCTAGACACTCGAAGCATTTGCTCAAAAGACAAAGACACGAAACTCTTATCAGCACCGGAATCGAAAAGAACAGATGCAGGCTGATTATTAATAAAGAACATACCGTTCACCACATTATCGTCAGCCTGTGCCTCTTGGGCATTCATGTTAAAAACTCGGCCTCGAGCTGGAGCTGGATTCTGGTTCTGGTTCTGATTGACTAGTCTTGGGCACCGATTTCTGTAGTGGGTCAGATCCCCACAATTATAACAAGCACCCGGTGGGTATTGTGGTCGTGCAGCTTGACCCTGTTGCTGAGCAGGAGGCTGAGCAACCTGTTGAGCCGGGTTCTGAACCGCGGGATTCTGAGCAGACCGACAAACATTGGCGAGATGGCCTGATTTCCCACAGTTAGTACAGAAACGGCATGGAAGTTGCGGCTGGTGGTGACTGTTGCATCTATTGCACAAAGGTGCATTCCCTGTATAGGGTTTCTTTGCTGGAAGCTGTGCGGGTTGGTTGGGAGCTGCCTGGTTAGCTTGGGTAGTAACAGCATAGTTTTGGGAAGCCTTACGCTTCTTTGCCCTCTTCGAAGGACCAGAGTTCTTTCCATTCAAGTTTTGACCTTTCTTGCTATCCACCTTGTCAGCCGATTGTTCCTTGCCCTTGTCACCCTTCCGGTGTAACTTGTTCTTCCGGATCTGCGACTCAGTCAATGTCGCAGATAACTCGATCGCCTGACGGAGTGTGGCAGGTTCACTACCAGTAAGAATGTCTTGTACTGAGTCAGGTAGGCCGTCGATATATCTTTCGATAGCCTTGTCAAGTGGGGTAACCATAGTCGGGCAAAGCAAACTCAGCTCTTCGAACCGATCAGTATAAGCCCTGTGCTCACCACTATCTTGCTTCAAAACATCAAACTCTTTCTCCAACGCTCGCTGCTCATGGCGAGGACAGAATTCCCTCATCATAAGGGCTCTCAGTTCGGCCCATGTCTGTGCGAGAGCAACTTCTGCACCCCTATCCCTCATAACCCCGTTCCACCATGTCAAAGCCCTCTTCTGAAATACGCTCGAAGCAAACTCGACTTTGCGATTTTCGAGACACTGCACGTGGCGAAAAGTATTCTCTATGCTCTCAAACCACTGAAGAAGCCCAGTCGCTCCTTCAGAACCACTAAACTTGAGTGGTTTAGCCTGATTAAAATCCTTGTATTTGCACGGACCATTGTTGTTGTTGTTGGCTTGATTCCATTGAGCAAAGAGATTTGGAAATTGAGCAGCCATCTGCTGCGCAATAATTTCTGCCAGTTCGGCAGTTGCTATCTGGTTCTCGCGTCGAGGAGGCATTCTAAAAGAGGAAACATGAAAGGAAACGAGTGAGATGATTGGATGAAAAGAATGAGATGATAAAAACAAGAATTGCAAACAGCATAGATGGTGGTCATTCGTCCGTATCACAAAGCAAACAAACGACTCACAGTGACTAATCAAAGTAAATGGGTCAAAAATAATGTATAATGAAGACATGCTCGCCTATAAGTGAACACTCACTCCAAGAATTCCCAGGTAAGCACAACTGGTCTCGCGTCTGGTTGAGATGTATACGAAGTGCTTGCCTAGACAGAAAACTCAGAATACAGGCATTCACCCTTCCAGTTTGCACATGTTCACATTATTTAAAACCCAAAACGTTTGACGGGATTTCGAAAATTTGAAGGCACAAGGCCAAAAACCAATACTGAAAAGGGTTCAAAACCATATAACAGAGGGTTCAAAACCTTACAATTGAGGGTTCAAAACCTTGTAAAAATCATTCAAAAACAGATGATTGTTTTTCAAAAATCGTTTCGGAAAAATTTTGGTTCTTGTTTTGTTAATCACCTAAGGATAGGTGATGTACATGTTTTAAGATCTAAACACAAGATAACTCGTGTTAGGGTCCTAGAAAAGTTATAGTCTAGGTCAAAGCATTACTAATAACCTAATTCCCTATAACCATTGGCTTTGATACCAACTCTTCTGTCACACCCCGACCGCGTAAAACAACAAACCGCGGCGGAAACATCGGGGCGTGTTGCAACAGAATAAATTGTTTCATAACCATGGCATACAAAGTTGTCTTTTATTTATAAACAAAGGTGTTGCATTGTTTCAAACAGGAAATTAAAGAGTTCAGAACATAATTAAACATAGTCTATCTTATTTGAAAGTCTCTAAGGCACAGGTCCGCCCTAGTATCATGATCAACATCCTATGGAAAAGCACCTGAAAACACATGTGAAAATAGGTACGTCAGCATAAAAATGCCTGTGAGATACATAGGTTTGTGAAAATAGGATTCATGACTTGTATTTGAGAAAATGTTTAGTCATGAACCTTGTAATTTGCTTTGTCTTGTAAATCATTTGAATAACAATAAGATCAGATGATATGTATAAGTAAATGTCAGGTTAAATAAATAACCATGTAAAAATGTGTTTGTATAAGATAAGTTGTTTGTAAATCAATGTCTTGTGAAAAGTATGTTATTTGTATAAAATGTTCTATGTCTCAATATTGAAATGATTCAAATAACGTTACGACATATAATACCATACAAACACTTATATATAGGAAGTACCAGCGGCGTATCCACCATGCTTGTATCATATTACACACGCATCGTTACTTAATCACTTAATCAAACCAAATGTCAAAAGTGTTTGTATCAAATGTAAATCATGTCAAAATGTCTATGTCAAATATCCATGTCGAATGTCTATGTCAAATATCCATGTCAAATGTCTAGGTCAAATATCCATGTCAAATGTCTATGTCAAATATCCATGTCAAATGTCTATGTCAAATATCCATGTCAAATGTCTATGTCAAAATGTCATGTATGGCAAGTGAAATGTCTCAAACTAAACCATATGCACAAAAACAAAGTATTGAAGTAAAACTTGGTTTAAATCAAAGCTATGTTTTGTGTAAATGCATGCAACTATTTAATATGAACATTTATGCGGTATTGTGAAAATGCATACATCCAAGCCTTGTGACTGTGGTGATAAACCCTTTAAACAAATTAAAGGTCTATCTGTCTTATATCATCGAATTCGGTCATTCCTTTCTGTCCCCTTTCCCTGGAATGTCCGGAACGGGAGTTGTCAATTCCTATGGTACCACTACCTACTAACGAACGGCATGATCGGTGTTAATGAATGTATTGTCCCATGTAAACAAACCAAATGTCATACCAAAATGTAAGCATGTGAAAACAATGCACTAAGTATGTAATCAAATGAACATACATAGCGTGAGATGTCATGTAAAACAATGTACTAAGTAATGCACACAATGGGCACACCTAGCAGGAAATGTCATGTAAAACAATGTACTAAGTAATGCACACAATGGGCACACCTAGCAGGAAATGTCATGTAAAACAATGTACTAAGTAATGCACACAATGGGCACACCTAGCATAAGATGAAATCATGTACTATAATGTACTAACGAACATAGCATGTATATGATGTGAAAACAGGAAAGCTTGAAAGTAACAAGTAGGCACATGTGTTCCACCCCAAAACAGTTTGGAAAACAGTAAAAGAGGGGTCTATGTACTCACTTGAGATTGCTCAGTTGTCTAAAGATAACCACCAAGTAATGCTATAGATCACGGAATCAAACGGCACCTAATATAGATAACTATGTTAATAACCGGACCTATCTCGGAAGATTGGGTAGCATGAGGGTTTGTAAACCAAACGAGTGTAGAGACTCGTGTCATTTGGTTTAACAATGCCTACATACTAAATGAAACTTAACATAATTGTTTACGACCCATTACGACCCGTTTAGGAAGCTTATGCTACTTTAACGTGTCGTGCGCGTGAAACGCGTTCGGACCGCCTAACTAGCCCTATGACAAGTGTTATATGCCTAAACATGTTACATAATCAGTTATGTGACAAAGGTTTAGGTTACATATGCTTAATTACAATTTATACATGAAAAGGGTATTCTGGTAATTTACCTAAGGCATATAAACTACCTATCATACAACTACTTAAACGATGTGACCATAGGGTATAACCTCGGAAGGTTATTCCCTACCTACTATGGTCACCTAATGTGTTTGGTCGGATCCTAATGATCGACCAAACTGGGTCGGGTTCGAGGTATAAGCGATTTATTAGATCACTTACCCTACGACCCTAGACAACGTGGTAATCAGTAGGCATAGTCCCAAGGGACTATGACCATCGTGATTACAATCACGTTGCGAAGTTCAACCGAACTTCGCATTGACCATTACTGGTCAACGCTGAAAGTCAAACAAAGTTTGACTTTCGGACTCGAAAAGCAGTAAAAATAAGGAAAAGAACGAAAGAATACTAACCCAGGGTCCCCGAATGCTAATCTAGATTAAAATAACTCAGGTATGAAACAACGGTTTCAACTTAGAGCATTCTTAATCAGATTCTAGTGGTTTTAGAGGTAATGGGGGTGGGGTATTTATAGTTTTCGGGTAACCGTTAGGATCGTTTCTTGGAAAAGGGGAAAAGATCTAGTCCGTACACTTGTCACAATGTTGTGGAAGCTAAATATGATCCTTATCTTAGTGACTAAGCAAGTTTAGAACATGTGGATGTGGTTTAATCAGCTAAAATCTGCTGACTGTTAACACTTATCTGTTCTGCAGAACCCATACGCATCGTAGCACAAAAGTGCTACGCATCGTAGCCATACAAGTTTGGCAGAATTACCATTTTAGTCCCTGTTATGCAATAAGGTCATTTTCGACACGTTTAAGGCCCGTTAACCTCATTTCAAAGCTCTAAAATGAAGTTAAAGTATAGGGAACTTAAAATATGTTCAAAAATATCTCGGATGTCGGTTCGTTTAGCCGTACGGTTGCGATGTTCGGTTAATTACGACGGAATACGCATAAGCGCGAAAAACGAACCAAATGACGCGACGAATGGATTTTTCTTAAGGCGAACACTAAAATATAATATAGTCATGCTCACATAAATTTTTGGATGTCCAGATGTATTCAGAACGTAAGTTATGCGCAAAAATGCAAACTTGTGCACTTTTTGACACTTTTAGTCCCTGAATGACCCAAAAGTTTATTTTAGCACACCGAACCCCTCAAAGCCTATTTCTAAGCTATGTAAAGGATATTTAAGGTGTGTTTAACTTATGGTTATGTTCCGGAATGTTCATTACAGTTCAAATTGACATACTTTCGCAGTTTGTCATATTTAGTCCCTGTAAGCGAATTAACTTGTTTTTGCCATACCAATGCCTTCAAAACTTATTTCTAAGTTATTTAAAGGTTATTTAAGGTATGTTGAGTATATGTTGATGTTCCGGAGTATTTCTCGCATTAAACTGAGTACGTTTACGCACTAGTTTGCGTATAACTCTCCAGAAAGTGATGTAGAGTTTGGAATTGAACAAAAGTCAAAACATGAAAAATGTAAAACATAACAAAACAAACATTGTGATAAAATAACATTGTTTTATTGATAACAGAACTGTTCATAGCGATTACAAGCACAGTTGTTACAATGTAATATGTTCTTGTTGAAATGATTTAGATAACGCTACGATATGTAATATCATAAAAGCACTTATATATAGGAAGTAACAGCGGCGTATCCACCATGCTTTTATCATATTACACACGCCTCATTATTTAAATCACTTACCCAAACAAACCACCAAAATACCTTGTTTAAACCAATGTCAAAATGTTTATGTGTAAACAATGTCAAATGCCAAATGTAAATCATGTAATGTATAATCAAATGTTATGTATGGCAAGAAAAAGGTGTCAACTAAAGCCATAGGTAAAATGCACAAAACAATGTATTTGAATAAATCATAGCTTAAATCAAAAGTTATGTTTTGTAAAATAAATGCTTTATTGATACATACATCTATGCGGTAATGTTAAAACACATACATTCAAGCCTTGCGACTGTGGTGACAAACCTTTAAACAAATTAAAGATTTATCAAAATTATGTATATCGGATTCAGTCATTTCCTACTTCCAAACAAACCTAGGAAGCCAGAAACGGGAGTTGTCAATTCCTATGGTACCACTACTTACTACCGAGCGGCGTGATCAATGTTAATGAACGTATTTTTGTCCCGTTAAACAAACCAAATGTCATACCAAATGTAAGCATGTTATGTGTGAACAATGTACTAATTATGCAAAATGAACATACATAGCAAAAATGTGATGTAAATCAATGTGTACATATGTTGAAATAAACATATGAAACAAATGTGTTTATGAAATCAATGTACTAGCATGTTAATTAAACATACATAGCATAAACATGGATGAAATCATGTAATATATGTGTATAATGAACATAGCAAGTATATGTTATGAAAGCATGAAAAGCATGAAAGTAACAAGTAGGCACATGTGTTTCACCCCAAAATATTTGAAAAACAGTAAAAGAGGGGACTATGTACTCACTTGATATTTCTTAGAAATCTTGAAATAACAACCAAATAAAGCTAGAAGGATCACGGAATCAATCGACACCTAATATAGGTAATTACGTTAATAAACCGGACCTAAATCGGAAGATCGGATAAAATGTGGTTTCGTAAACCAAATGAGTATAGGAAGTTATGTAATGTGGTTTAACAAAGCCTACATTCTAAAATGGAACCTATCCTAAGTGCTTATGACCCGTTACGACTCGTTTAGGCAGCTTACGCTACTTTAACGCGTCGTTCGCGTAAAACACGTTCGGACTACCTAACTAGTCCTATGACAAGTATTATATGCCTTAACAAGTCTAATATTATTGCCTAATCAGTTTAGATGTCAAAATTTAGGTTACATATGCTTAAAACGAAATTATGCGTAAAAATGGCATTTTGGTCATTTTCCTAAGGCATATAAACTACCTATCATACAACTAACTAAATGTAGTGACCATAAGGTATAACCTCGGAAGGTTATTCCCTATACAACTATGGTCACAAATATGTTTGGTCGGATCCTAATGATCAACCAAACGGGTCGGGTTCGAAAGTCTAAGCGGTTGTTTAGACTGCTTATCTTACGACCCTATAAAAGCAATAAACTAAAAGTGACGAGTTAAACATGTTAAAACATGTTTAACTAAGTTAGAAAACAAGTTTGATATCAAAACAAAGTGTTTTGATACCCAAAGATAATTTCATTGCAAAATACGCATAACACGTATTTTGACCGAAACTATGACTCGTCACTATGCCTAGTTAACGTGGTAATTAGTAGGTATAGTCACAAGGGACTATGACCATCGTGATTACGCTCACGTTGCAAAGTTCAAATGAACTTTGTGCTGACCAAAGACTGGTCAAAGCAGAAAGTCAAACACTATTTGACTTTCGTGCTTAAAAACGCATAAAAGCATGAAAGAAACTTACAAAAGGTCCAAGCCTTGAAGATAGAACAAGAAGACAAAAAGATTGGGACCTTCAGCCAGAAGGGATAGTCCCAATTGTCTAGAAAATGAGAGAAAATAGATTTGAGCAAGTGTTGGAAATGAAAATCATGGGGTATTTATAGATTTCGGACAACCGTTAGGATCGTTTCTTGGATTTCGAGCTTCAATCTGGACCTTACAAGTCTTACCCATTGTTTTAGCATTCTATGGGTGCCCAAAACCAGCTCCATGTTTGAATAAACCATGTACAAAAGCCAGAAACCAGCTGCTGATTGCAGAAAACTGATTTTTCCAGAACTGGGGGTCTGTCATGGGGCGCGTAGGCTGGAGCCTACTCTTACGCGCCCCTCCTAGACTTCCAGATCAGCAACTTTCAAAAATTGGCAAAATAGGCCCCTAAAGCTTAAAACTTGATTTTTGATACGTTTAAGCCCCGTTAACCCATTTTCAAGGCTCAATAATGATGTCAAAGTATAGGAGGCATGAAATATGCTTGAAAATATCATGGATGTCGGTTCGTTTGGTCAAACGATCACGTTATTCGGTTAATTACGATGAAAAACCGAATGGTCGCGAAAAACGACCTAAATTACACGACGAGTGGAATTTTAGCTTGCCAATCATTAAAATAAAATATTTTAATGATTACAAAAATTTTTGGATGTCCGGATATGTTCAGAACGTAAGATATGCACGTAAATGCAAACTTATGTATAGTTTAGCTTATGATCAAGTTATGTTTAGCTATGTAAAGGATATTTAGGTTATGTTTAGCTTATGATCAAGTTCCAGGATGTTTGTTACCATACGAATTGGTATAGTTTCGCAGTTTGACGTAAATAGTCCCTATGATCGAATAAACTTGATTTTGCCATACCAAACCATTTAAAACTTATTTCTAAGTTATGTAAAGGTTGGTTAAGGTATGTTAAGCATATATTGATGTTCTGGAGTGTTTGTTGCATTAAACTGATTACGTTTACGCATTAGTTTGCGTATAACTTTCTAGAAAACGATATAGAGTTTGAAATTGAACAAAAATCAAAACGTGCAAAATGCCAAACATAAATAAACAAACATTGGGGTCAAATCACATTGTTTTATTGATAATTGAACTATTCAAAGTTTGTACAATGATTACAACCACAGATGTCACATGCTTGCTTGGACACACAATGTGAGTTTGAGACCTTTTGAAGGAGTTTCGCCATACACACAAAGTTGATCACCATTAGCGAGCGAGAAACGAATCATTTTATCGAAGCAAACAACTTTAGCGCGATTCTCTCGAAGAAAATCCATGCCTACTATGATATCAAAACTACCGAGCTGCATCGGGATAAGGTCGATAGGGAAGACGTGATGGTTGAGTTCAAGCGTCCAATCATGTATAACAGAATTGACAGCGACGGTTCTTCCTATGGCAACTTCAACATCGAACATCGAGGGGAGATGGGCACGTTTACGATTAAGGAGCTTTTCGAATTCAAACAATACAAAACAGTTATCGGCTCCAGTATCAAACAAACACGAAGCATATATACCATTCACAAGGAATGTACCATTGACCACATTGTTGTCTGCTTGAGCCTGGCAGGCATTGATGTTGAAAGCACATCCGCGGGCTGCTGTTGCTGCTGAGGATGCTGCTGTTGATGTTGTTGCGGCTACTGCTGGGGCTCTTGCTTCACCACTCTGTTGGGGCACATGTTTACAAAGTGGTTGCGATCACCACATGCAAAGCAAGCTCGAGCGTGAGCCGTGGGTGCAGGAGCTGCTTGTTGGCCCTGGGGAGCAGGAAGGAGAGCTTGTGGTGCAGGAGCTTGACCTTAAGCTGGAGCTGGAGCTTGGCGTGGACCTATACGGTAGTTAGAGGTGAAGTAGCCGTACATGTTGCAATGAACACAGAACCAGCATGCGATTCCAACGGGGTGATGATAGGTACAAGTAGGGCAGAGCTGGTGTGGTTCAGTGTATGCACGCTGGGCAGGCGGTGCATTGACCACAGGTGCCGCTAGTTGGTGGTGTTGAGGTTGCGGTTGCGGTTGCGGTTGGGCATGTACTGTTTGGAGCGGGGCGGCAGTAACTTCATAGTTCTTGTTACTGGAGCTCTTGTTCTTTCTCTTGCGTCATGAGAGCTTTGAAGACTGCAACGCGGCGGTGGTTTCAGCGGTAGGAGTAGCAGTGACTTGATGGAGACTTTTGGCAGCTTTATCGAAATAACCAGCCTTGACTTGCTTATCGTTGATCTTGGCGGTGAGCAGGTAGGTTTCCTCAATAGTTGTCGTTTTGGCGGCCTGCACAAAGTCTGCGATGCAATCCGGCAGAGCACGGATATACTTATTGATTGTAATCTCAGGCGTAGTAACCTGACCAGGGTAGATGATACTCAACTGCTTGAAGCGAACAGTTAAACAACCGTTATCTCCGCTATCCTGCTTAATGTGCCAGAATTCATCCTCTAGCTTTTGGAGTTCATGGGGAGGGCATAACTCTTGCATCATGATGTCCTTCAACTCATCCCATGTCAGCCCAAAAGCTGCATCGTTCCCTCGTTTGTTCCTCTCGGCCGTCCACCAATCAAGAGCGCGGGATTGGAAGACGTCGGTGGCGTTAACAGTGTGTAGGTTTTCTGGACAGCCACTCTGGCGCAGGGTGACTTCGATTGAATCAAACCATTGGAACATGGCCGTTGGCCAATCTTCTCCGGTAAATTCTTTTGGTCCACATGCTTTGAACTGCATGAAGCTAAAAGCTGCTTTCGGAGTATCAGTCCTGGACTCCTCCGAGGACTTGCTAGTGTTTTCATTCAGCTCACTAACAATTTGCGGGATGACTTTTGCTATCTGCTTAGCGACGAGTGCAGCAATGCGTTTGGCATCCTGATTGCGGTGAGCAGAGCGAACGGAGTATGATCCAAATGATGACATTGTCTGCAACAGACATCGTCACAGGACTCAAACACGGTTTCGATTAACCTTAGTGTAGTCTAGCGAATTCACAAAGAGCTACTTTATAAAACACAGGGGCACATCAAGGCACAAAATCACATAGGCACAAAATTCACAAAATCACATAAGCACATAGTCCACATAGGCACGAAAGCATGCATTCAACTATATTTTGCACGTATTCATCTTCCTTTGCTGCGCGTATTCACCTATCTTTTCACAACAGCTTAAAGCGATCAAGTATAGCGAGTGCAAATGACGAGTAGCGATTGCGAACATCACAATGATTTGTTTGCGTTTTGATATAAATGTGTAGTGCGAGTCGTGCGTGTCGATTAAAGTGAACAGCGAAAAGCGAGTAAATCACCAAAAATCGGAACACATAAATACATGAAACCACATAAAATTCACATAAAATCACAAAATCGAAGAGGGATTGTCTGGGTTTTTCCGAACCATGTCTCACACCCAGAGTGACTTGACTACCCAAAGTGATTCGACTATTCACAAGGACTTCAAGTATACGTTTTGGCCTACGAGACTGTGCTCTATCACCAGCCTATGGTGAATGTAACGCATCCTTTCGGTTATTCACGCAACTCGAGTCGTCGGAATCCATCGAGACTTTGCTGAGAGTTTTGTAAAACCATAATAGAGAGCGGAAAGAGTCATCAAGGTTTGGGTTTCACCCCTAACTTAATGACTACATCCCTATGACAGAATCATGAGATAGATAAGGAGATTTGCGTTGAAGTATGGATTTCACTTCTGATTCAACACAAATTCTCTTGTTTATAGTAAAAATAGCGAATCGAACGGGTGATCTAGTCGAAAGTTTGCGGTTTTCACACCTAGTCTCAACCAGCTCATCCGTTTGTGTGTGTGTCCAGCCTTAGGAAAGGTTGATCTTGCGCGGAACTGTAGTATGCGATGTTCGCGAAAGAGTGTAGTGTACAGCGAGTTTGAGCGAGAAATAGCGAGTAAGCTTGCGCAAAACCCATACCGGGTATGCACAAGTCGGTCTGTTGGTACTTAGACTATAGACTAGGTCGTTTCTAAGACATCGACCCGAACTAGGTCGAGTCTTGCCTAATTCCCTATAGTTATGGCTCTGATACCAATCTGTCACACCCCAACCGATGACGGAAACATCGGGGCGCGGCACTGAACGAAACAGATTGTCCAAGAGAAATCTATAACAACTAAATTACTGGATAGTTAATATTATGTCCCATACCATAATCCATCAAGCAAATCAATTATTACAGACATAGATATCTCAAGACAAATAAATGTTCCGACAACTCAGATTTATAGTGTTTGTTTCTAGACTCTCACTCCTACTTGATTCCACAAAAGCAGGTAAAGCACAGCATCCTAAACATCTGTCACATACGTTAAAATAGAGGTCAATACACATAGTGTAAAGGTGAGCATACAAGTTTAATAGTAGTAATAGAGTTCGAAAGCGTTTACGCATAGCCAGCATGTAACATGTATAATGTGAAGCTAGTAGGTTATCGACAATGAAATATGCACAGGCCCGACTACGAGTTGTAGAATGCGCAACACATATCACCATTGTGATACGTGAAGAAATAACCTTAACAACCCCTGTCCACGACAAGTGCTGAGTCTAAACTATAGTACTATCATTGCTAAGGCGTCAGGCAACAATCACTGTGTTAACATAACATACAAGCATTCATCGAGTAACACGTATAACATGCAGTAACGGCCAGCGTATAAAGTGTTTACGTTGTGTGATCGATGTCATTTAGAATAATTAACGTATGTAACACCCAAAAGTGCGTAAAGGAAAAAGGGATCGAGTATACTCACAGCGATGGTAGTTAATGGATTGAAGGGAGCGCTAGAGTGATTAGCCTAAACAGTTTACAATAGCATAAGCGAAGAACGACGCGTTAAACGGTGCAAGTGAGCAAAGTGACGAATGGTCATCTGATCGGATGGCAATCCGAACAGATGGTCATTCGGTCGGATTGGCATTCGTTTGGGATGGATGTGTTTGTGTGTGATGGCTTTGAAGTTTTTGTTGTAGCATTTTGAAAACAGAGAAGTACCTCAACCTTCCAGGTTGCCCGGTCGAACGGTCGTTCGATCGGATGATGATCCGTCAGTTAGACATTCTCAGAGAACAAGTTCACAGCAGGATTGTCAATCGATCGGATGGTCTTCTGATCGGATGGCAATCCGTTAGAAACTAATGATATTTGAAAATTATGAAAATGTGTATGTGTTGAAACCAAGTGCAATCCGATTGGATTGTCGTTCGATCGGACGGCAATCCGATCGGATGGCAATCCGATCGGAGGGCAATCTGTCCCAACGATCTGATCATTTTGAACTTGAATATTTTGATAGTTTTGCGGTTTGGTCGAGACGGTATGACTACGTATTTGAACAACAGGAACCCTATCAGGCCCAGGTTATCCGATCGAATGGGAATCACCACAAACCGAGCAGTTAACTATTCGTGACGAACGTTCATGCTCATCTGAAATCGGTTGTCTTGTGGATAGAAATCAGATCTGGGACCGACACTTCACTAGAGAACGAGTAGAAGGCCTGGACCAGCTCGGATTCTATCGGTTTTGAGTGCATTGAGTGTAAAAGAGTTGAAAGAAAGTTGTGAAGCCATCTTTCAATCCTTTTAACCATAAAAAGTTTAGATCTAGATGAAAAATAGTGTTGAATCATGTGGAAATCATGTAGATCTGAGTTGTTCTTGGTGGAATAATGCCAAAACTTAAAGTTCACAAGAACTCCATGATGACATCATCCTAAAACACCTCAAATCCGCTGATTTCATGGTTAAAAGTGAGGATTCAAAGGTGAAACTGATGAAGAAGTGTGTGTAGATCATAGAAGTACAAGATTTGAGTTGACAACTTACAAGAATTGCGAGAAATCGAGAGAAAAGAGGGCTGGAACACTGGTTGAACGAGAGGGAGTTGTCACATCACTTCGGGTGATGTGATAGGGGGTGTTTAGGTTGCCAAAAGAGGAAAGTGGCATTTGGAACGGATCGGATGGCACTTTGATCGGATGGCCATCCGATCGGATGGTCATCAGTTCGGATGACCATTCGATCGAGTGGTCCAGCGAGTTGGATTTTGCCGTTTCGTTTTGTGTGTTGAGCGTTGGGATGTGTTTTGAGCGAGCTATGCGATAGTATTAGTCATTAGTTACACAAATAACCTAACTACTATATCTAACATACAATCACTATAAATAACCTGCGTTTGGCGTTTGCGAGTAGATTGCGTTGCGATATAGTTGCGATTGCGATTTAAACAACTCAACATAAACATAACATGAACAGGTAACACATAATAGCACACACACGTAAAACAATATCCAGAACACATATTTCGAGTTGCGATGCGGTAGCGATGCGATTAACGATAAGTCGATTAGCGATTAAACATGCAATTAAAACTCGATTATTAATAGATACTCCACATAATACAACTAAAGCAAACAAATAATAGAATTCGATTACAAGTCAAGAAGCACAAATCAGTAGTTAAGCAGGGAGTGACAAATCGAAATTAGCAATCTCTTCTTCCTTTGACTTTGACTTTGACTTGTACTTTGACTTTCCAAAAAGCGGGTTGTTACACCTTTGTTCCCAGACCAAAAGATGCTAGAACCCAACCAAGAAAACCAATTCCCAATACCTGTATTTGACCCCAACGAGTTACCTAGAATCCCAACCCCACAACCTTTACAATATGATCCATGGTTTGATGACAATAGGTCATACTCGACCCTATACCCTCCCGAAGAACCAATGCCTTTAGAACGCGATCTGTGGCAAGATAATGATAGAACATTTTTCGAGATGAATTGCGCAGACCCTTACGAGGAACCCGTACCTCAACCTGAACCATTAGACAAACCAATGAGTCAAAAATAGGTGCAGGAACTCCATCAATATGGAGAAGATTTAGTGAATGAGGGGAATAGAATCCGACAGATTGGAGAGAAACAAGTTTGGAAATATGATGAGCGAGAAATGCAATACCTAGATATGTGTAATTTTGTACTTTGATTATATATATATATATGTATATATATATATATATGTATATATATATATATATGTATATATATATATATATACAGATGCATAACAACCAGTATATTTGATTTTCAGTTGTAGTATGTAACCGATGCATATATGTATATATAGAAAAGAGTAAAAGTCGCAATGATCGAAGTTTTTGACCAACTTGTTTATGTGATTGTGTGTAACTAATTGTATTATCCTTATTCTGCAATAATTAATACCTGCTAATTATTCCCAATTCAGATGTCGAACGAAGTAAATCAGGAAAACCAGAATAATGAGAATAACGGAAACCAAATAGATAATAGTGCCATCCAACATATAGTAGCACAAGGAATTATAGATGCTTTGCCTTATATTATCAAGACTGTAAAGGAAGCAGAAAATAATAAATCTGCAAATGGAAGTAAACGTCAACACACTGAACCAAGTCACAGTGTGAATAATGATAACGGACCTATTATCCAAGCTCCAATTCCTAAAAGAAGAAGAACCGCTTCATACGATTGTTCTTATAAAGAATTCTTGACCTGCAAACCAATAGAATTCTCAGGCAATGAAGGAGCCATTGCAGCCTTATGCTGGATAGAAAAGACAGAAGCAGTCATAAAAATAAGTAAGTGTGCAGATGAAGATAAGATTATGTTTGTTTCTAATCTTTTCAAAAAGAAGCCTTTGAATGGTGGAATACTATTCTCCAGTCTAGGGGAAGTAACAAAGTTTATAATATGGAATGGATCAACTTTAAGGAAATGGTTGAAAGAAAATCTGTCCTCCTAATGAGAAGGAACAAATCGCCAATAAGTTCCTAAATCCCAAAATGGCTGGGATAGACTACAAGGGTTACACTACCATGTTCTTTGAATATGCTAGGATAGTGCCAACCTTAGCCTCACCTGAGCCAGTGTTAATCTCCCGTTATATTTGGGGATTGATTAGTGAGATTAGACACGTAGTCAAGATAGCTAGAACACAAACCATAGAAGAAGAAGTAGAACTAGCTAATACATTGACTGATGAATTGGTACGTACACAAGAGGAAAACCAAAGAGAGAACCTAGCTCAAAAACTTACCCAGGAATTTCGCTACGGTAATTCTTACCATGGAAAAGTGATAGGTCCTTCGGCACCTTACTGTAAGTTTTGTAAAAAGAAGCACTCAGGAAAGTATGTTGCGTCTTGCAACTTTTGCAAGTACCCAGGACATAAGGAAGAAGATTGTAGGAGAAAGGCTAATGCAAGAATGTTGTACAATTGTGGAGAAGCTGGTCACATCAAACCGAACTGTCTGAAACTAGCTCTAGCCACGACCAACAAGGCTAAGACAACTAAAGCTCCTAAGAAGAATGCCAAAGCCTTTGTTCTGACAGCTGAGGAAGCCAAGATGATTCCAGATGTGATTGCCGATACGTTCTTAGTTAATAACATATTTGCCAAAGTATTGTTTGACTCTGGTGCAAACCAAAGTTTATCAATACCTCTTTATACAAACTTCTTGACCAACCCTTAAGCAAACTTCAACAAGATTGTCTGGTAGAGACAGCCAACGGAGAATCCATTAAGATAAGTGAAATCTTGCAGGGAGCAAGAATAGGAATCCTGAACCATCATTTCTTTGCTAACCTTTACCCAATGAATCTAGCTGGATTCGATGTCGTATTAGGAATGGATTGGTTGGTAGCCAATCGTGCCAGTATTTTATGTGATCAAAAGTCAATACAATTAAGTACACCAAGTGGTGAAAAGATCACAATCAAAGGAGATAAGCCAACCAGATCGACAAAATTCATCTCTGTGATGAAGACTTCAAGTTATGAAAGAAAAGGAGGAGTAGTATACATGATTTCTTTAATCATTAATACTAAAGGAAAAGAATTAAAAGATATTCCTATAATATCTAAATTCTCAGACGTTTTTTTCCAGAAGAGTTACCTGGTTACCGCCTGATAGAGAGGTTGAATTTAGAATTCACCTAATACCAGGAACAACACCGATTTCCAAAGCACCATATCGATTAGCACCAACGGAGATGCAGGAACTAAAGAAACAATTGGACAAACTTCTTGACAAAGGTTTTATATAACCAAGTTCATCACCGTGGGGAGCACCGGTGTTATTTGTTAAGAAGAAAGATGGATCAATGCGTATGTGCATTGATTATCGAGAATTGAACACGGTCATGATTGAAAATCGGTACCCACTACCGAGCATTGATGATATGTTCGATCAACTTCAAGGAGCTCGATTCTTTTCTAAGATCGATTTACGCTCAGGATATCATCAACTGAAAGTACAGGAAGAGGACATTCCTAAAACTGCTTTCAGAACCAAATATGTTCATTATGAATTTACCGTCATGTCATTTGGTTTAACCAATGCCCCAGCCGCATTTATGGACATGAAGAACAGGATATGTAAACCATACCTTGATAAATTCATAGTTAACTTTATAGATGATATTCTAAGAGTAAAGAGGAACATGCAGCGCATCTGCATACACTTCTGACATTGTTGAGAAAAGAGAAACTTTATGCTAAATTCTCAAAATGTGAATTTTGGTTACAAGAAGTGCAATTCCTTGGACATCTGGTTAATCATGAAGGAATTCATGTGGTTCCCACGAATATCGAGTCAATTACTAAGTGGAAAGTCCCTGAATCACCAACAGAAGTACAAAGTTTTCTTGGACTGGCAGGATATTATAGACGGTTCATCCGAAATTTCTCTAGGATAGCCATTCCATTAACCAAACTACCTTGTAAATCAGTTAAGTTTGAATGGGGACCGAAACAGGAAGAAGCTTTTAGGATTCTTAAGCAAAGGTTAACCAACACACTCATACTCGCATTACCAGAAGGAACTGAAGACTTTATAGTCTATTGTGATGCGTCTAAGTTAGGATATGGATGTGTGTTGATACAACGTCAAAAGGTTATAACTTATGCCTCTAGACAACTCAAGAAACATGAAGAGAATTACACAACCCATGATCTAGAACTAGGAGCCATAGTTTTTGCCTTTAAGATTTGGAGACACTATTTATATTGAAATAAATTTGTTGTCTTCACCGATCATAAGAGTGTAAGGTATATTTTTAGGAAAAAAGAATTAAATATGAGACAGAGACACTGGATGGAAGTTCTTAGTGATTCTGATTGTGATATCCAATATCATGCTGGGAAACCTTATGTAGTAGCTGATGCTTTAAGTCGAAAGTATCATGAAAAGCCGAAACGAGTATGTTCTCTCAGATTAATTCTACAAGTAGATTTAAATGAGTAAATTAGAGAAGTACAGGAATCAACAATCAAGGACGATGCAGAAAAATTAAATGGAATGATTAAGGAATTAGAACAAGGAGCCGATGGAATTTGGAAGTTCCATAAGAAAAGGTTGTGGATACCTGAACAAGGAAATCTACGCCACGGAATTCTAGAAGAAGCTCATAAGTCTAAGTATACAATACATCCCGGAAGTTATAAGATGTATCAAGATCTAAGAAAGAATTTCTGGTGGATAGGAATGAAAAAGGATATAGCAAATTATGTTGCTAAATGTCTAACTTGTTCACAAATTAAAGCTAAACATCTGAAACCCTCAGGATTATTGCAACATTTAGAAATGCCAAAATGGAAATGGGAATTGATAACAATGGACTTTGTTACCAAATTACCAAAGACAAGAAAAGGAAATGATACAATCTGAGTGATTGTAGACAGACTGACCAAATCTGCTCATTTCTTACCCATGAAGGAAATTTTCAGTATGGAACAGTTAGCCAAGCTATATGTAAATGAAATAGTTTCATTACATGGAATTCCTTTATCTATCGTGTCCAATAGAGATAGCCGTTTTACTTCTCATTTTTGGACAAGTTTCCAAAAAGCAATGGGAACCAGGCTAAATCTAAGTACAGCTTAGAAGAATAGGACCCGTAAACTATCAGCTACAACTGCCAGAGGAAATGGCAGGAATACATGATGTGTTTCATGTATGTAACCTCAAAAAGTGTTTAGCGGACGAGTCGTTAGTAACACCTCTTAAGGACATAGAGGTAAATGAGAAACTTAACTTTATCGAGAAACCCGTTCAGATTGAAGATAGAAAGATCAAGAATCTCAAACACAAGAGACTAGTTCTTGTCAAATTGAAATGGGATTCCAAGAGAGGACCAGAATATACTTGGGAACTCAAGTCAGAAATGCAAAGGAATACCCACACCTGTCCAAGTAAATCTCAAGGACGAGATCTAAAACAAGGTGGGGAGGATATAACAACCCTCCTAAAAATATTTTTGGACACCACCAAATGTTCCTAAATATACCCCGTATGCGAGAAACGGACCAGAAATAGTCCTACACTTAGAAAAGTCAACAAAAAACAAGATTCTTGTGTCGCTCACAGCCCGCGACAGACGAAGGGTAATCCTTCGCGGGGCACGATGGCCCTTGCTTGGCCGGCACACAACGCTGCCACCTGTCTGGTGACAGGATATGCCTACCCCTTGACTCGACAACCCTACAGCCGCCTTTTCTGGCTCTAGCGACCCACGACGGGCAAGCCTTGGGGCATCACGGTGTGCGACGGACCCCTCGACCAGCCTATAAAAGGGGGGCTTCAGCTTCATTTGAGTTTTGTTCAAACTTTCTGATTCTCTCAATTATCTAGTAGTAGAAACTATACCCGGGCATAATACCCACTATAAAGCGAAGCGCGGCCTCGTTGTAAGTACTATAACCCTATTTGTTACCCTACACGATCGATTTAGGATTCTGTAATGCATGTCAGCTCTACCCGACTCAGTCATTGGAATTCTGTCTCGTGTATACACCCGATTGATCTAGGATTCCGTAATGCATTTCGGCTCTGCCCGACTCAGTCATTGGAATTCTGTCTCGAGTTGTACGGTTAATGTGAATTGGGTTATTTTACTAACACGTGTGCATTGTTTATTTTTAACAGATAATAACCAGGAGAATCCCCAGGAAGCCATAGTAGTATCACCTAAGTCAACAATGTGAGTACATTCTTTTTTATAAACTCTTTTTGTAAGTACATTCATTTGAGAGTACGTTTTTATGAGTCAAAATGTTTTACCAAAACCTCAAATGTTTTCAAATACAATTCCAATTGTCACACCCCTAAAAATCCACATGCGGAGTATCACCGCAGGGGGCGTGACTGACCAGGATCAAGCCACCAATCATATTGAACAATATAAATAAGTAAATAAAAATCTAACCCAAACAATATAATTGGTGTCAAACAATTTAACAAAGTCTAAGTTATCAGCGGAAGCATTAAATTCAAAACCAAGGCATAAGTTTAAAAATTCATAAAGTTTAACATGGCACACAATAGTCCATGTCCCATAACGACTCCTGCTCCCATGCAAGCTCCTGCTAAGTACCTAACGACCTGCAAGGCATGTAACAACGAATCAACAACAATGTTGAGCGAGTTCACAGTTGGATGTCCATTTTAATGTTGTCCAAAAACCATAAGTTATTTCGAAAACCATGAGTTACCCAGTTCCTTGTTTCCCAAACCATAAACTGTGAGGGCTACCCCATGTTATAAACCACTAGACTTGTTACCATATCGACTACTGACTGGGGTCATGTTTATGTGCCCTGCGTCAATGTCTATCATCATTGACTAAGTGCCCAAGTACATTAGTCCACTCCCATCCTCTGCGGCATGGTGTGAGGCTTCTCAGACCTAATAGCGCTATTTAACTAATGACCCGTTCGCCAATGTCCCGGCGATTAACTCGATATAAAAATGAGGGACTTCATGATAGAGTTTTGTCTAGTAAGTTCTATGCTGTCATCCTTCCTATGGAGGATGGAGGTACGTATTCTACCCAAGGAGAATACGCAGGATTTAATGTTGTCATCCTTCCCAAGGAGGATGGAGGTACGTACCCTACCCAAGGAGAATACGCAGGATTTTAATACCGTTCCTTAACCTATTCCCAAACCACTGGGAATCCCATGCCTTGTAGAAAGTGTGAACTCACCTTAGATTAGCTCGGCAGATAAAAGGTCACTGGAGCTAATTGTGGTCAACCACGTCCTAACAGGGTTACCATACACGTCAGGTTCAAACAAAGTAATGCACATATGTTTTACACATATACTAACAGTTTACGTACACAGATTGATCATGTCATAAACATAGTATCGTGGCAGTTCAACAACAGTATGTAACAAGTTCAACAGTAACATTTACGTAAACAACCAAAGCCCAAGTGTGCGGCCCAAGTTCATGGGCCTGTGATAATGTGCGAGTCCAAATCAGGTGTGCAAGCTGGTGGTCTCGAGTCGAGACTGTGCAGTCTCAGGTCATTCAGTTTTCACTCAAGACCAGGTGGACTCGAGTCGTGTCTCGAGTCACAACAAGACCCGCAACTAAGGTCACGAGTCTTGCTGTTTTTATGCGATTGAGGTGTGGTCTCGAGTCGAGACCATGAGGTCTCGGCTCGCAACCCCTGTCGAGACCAAGCATGTAACAGGCTTCCTAAATTGCAGCCCATTAATTCCGTAACATCAGCAAACAGTTTGGCAGTTTCTCAATCAGATCAAACGCAATAATTCAAGAATATCATACACCCTAATTATTCTCTAATCATGAATAATCAATCAACATCATACGAAGCATACAATCGGCTCATCAGATTAGTGAATTAGAACACTAACATGTAACCCTAGTTTATGTGTACATCAATCCAACAATACAACACAACACATATTCAAGAATCATAATTCTAGTAGCATGTATTTGGTCCTAGCATATCACAATTAAATCATGCGATCATCATCATCTAAGTTCATGCATAACATCATACCAACCCTAGTTCTTTATCATGCCATCTCTAACAGTTTACTATACGAGTTAATCCATCCATTTGATTCATGTTAATCATGCAATCATCATACTTTGATTCTAGCATATCATCTATCCACATATTCTCATAACCGAAAATCAACAAAGTACACAAACCAAACCAAAACAAAACCAAAGATACTAACCGAGAGTTTGAGTGCACACTTGTGATGGAACGAGGGAGAGATGGTGCAGCGATCCAAGAAAAGCTTCGAAGGAACAAGAGTTGTTGCCGTCGCATAAAAGGGAGAGAAGAGGAGAGCTTAGGGTTTGGTACGTGTTTATGTTTTGCAAATTATGAGGAACAAAACCCCATAATGGGTATGTGTACGCGCATAAGGGGAGTGGGCCGAACCCGTCATTGGGTTGCCCTTGGTCTCGAGTTCAAGCAAAGTGGGCTGAGAGAAAGATGTGTGCGACTAGGATCAAAGTGTGTGGCCCAAAGGTTTATGCAATTCAACAAGTGTTGTGCGACCAAGTTTATTATACATACATTCTCACAATTCTAACTCATAACACCTAACACATGACATTCAAATTCATAACGTTCTATTGCAATCAAACATATCATTAAATCACGTAACGTTTATACAAGTTACCTCAAAGTACAACGAAAGGTTCTAAAATACGAGTTGTCACAACAGTGATTAAGTTTTTGTAATTCTACAATTGCTGCCAGTATTATGGGGTTTGTATACAGTACTTGATAACCTTCATAATTGGGCATGGGTATCCAATGTGTGATACGACCATAGTCACAGATCCGTCGAGTGACACGTACTGACCGAGTAATTGTGTAGATATAAACATTGTAATCACCCTTAATACTGTAATGTGTAAACAGCTGATGCTTTACCAAAATGGAATGTACTTGCCAGTATTTCTTGTTGATAAAATGTTTTCAAAACACGTTTTAGGTAACACAATGTGAAAGCTAAATAGAAGCCAGCTGGAGAGCACCGAAGGCTTGGAAAAGTGGCTATAAAAGTTACCTAAATAAAGAAGAAGTTTTTGTTATCAATAAATAGGGTTATCCCTATAAATGTATTGTCAAATGAACTTGGGTTTTATCCCGATAAATGATTATTATAAAAAGATTGGTTTTTTACTCTGATAAACATATTTCCTAACTACGGTCCTGATGTATTCTGTTGCCAAATTAATAAACACCGATACCACCCATCTGGATCTCGCGGCGCCCGCTCCCGGGGTAGGGGTCGGGGGCTGCGACAAATTACCACCAAAATCTATAACACACAAACGTAGCATGTCTTCAAGGGTGCGGATCATGCGCTCAGTCTAACTGTCGGTCTGAGGATAAAATGCGGTACTGAGATTAAGAGTTGTACCAAGAGCGGCTTGGAAAGTCTCCTAGAGGCGTGAGGTAATCAACCATCACGGTCAGAGATGATGTCACGAGGCGTCCAGTGTCGAAAAATGACCTCGTCGGTATAGATTCGTGGTAATCGTTCTACCTTGAAGTCTTCTCGTATCGGTAAAAAGTGGGCGGATTTCGTAAGACGGTCAATGATAACCCAAATGCTATCGTGACCTGATGGCGTGCGAGGGAGTTTCGTAATGAAATCTATAACTGTACTCTCCTATTTCCACATCGGGATTCCAGGTTGTTCGAGTAAGCCAGAGGGTTGTTGATGTTTGGCCTTAACTTTCGAGCAAGTTAGGCATTTCAAAACATAGAGAGCGATATCCTTCTTTATTCCCCGCCACCAATACCTAGAATAAAGGTCCTGGTACATCTTTTTGGCACCGGGGTGAATGGAACACCGAGATTTGTGGGCTTCAGTCAGCAAAATCTCTCAGAGATTATTGTGACTAGGGATCCAAATGCGGTCGAGATAGTGAAAAATACCATTCGGTTTATTCACTAACTGGTTTTCGGTTCCACAAATTCTTTCTTCCTTCAAAGTATTCTCGAGAAAGCAGGCATGTTGAGCGTCGCGAATGAGGGCTTCGAGGACGTGTTGGGCTTGAATGTTTCGAACACTAAGTAAGTAGTTTCGTTGGCTAAGAGCGTCAGCAAGGACGTTTGCCTTACCTGGGTGGTAGCGTATCTCACAGTCATAGTCGCTAAGAAGTTCAACCCATCTGCGTTGGCGCATGTTTAGTTCCTTCTGATTCAAGATGTGTTGTAGGCTCTGATGGTCTGTGAAGACCATACACTTGGTACCATAAAGGTAGTGTCACCAAATCTTTAACGCAAAAACAACTACACCGAGTTCGAGATCGTGGGTTGTGTAGTTCTTCTCGTGGACCTTGAGTTGGCGAGATGCGTACGCCATAACCTTGTCTCGTTGCATAAGAACACAACCAAGACCTAGGTTAGAGGCATCATAGTAAACAAAAAAGTCGTAGTTTCCATCGGGTAGCGTGAGTATGGGAGCATTGCAAAGCATACGCTTAAGAGTTTGAAAGGCATCCTCTTATTCAGTTTCCCAAACAAAAGGCTTGTCTTTATGCGTTAGGGCAGTGAGAGGAACGGCGATTTTAGAGAAATCAGCGATAAATCGATGGTAATAACCCACCAATCCGAGAAAAGAACGAACTTCGGACGGGTTTTTCGGTGTAATCCAACTCTTAACTGCTTCAATCTTTGCGGGATCGAAGTGAATTCCTTGACTGTTAACAATGTGACAGAGGAATTGAACCTCCTCGAGCCAAAATTCACACTTGGAGAACTTGGCGTAGAGGCGATTCCCTTGGAGAAGCTTGAGAACTAAACGAAGATGTTGCGCATGTTCGACTCTTGACTTCGAAAAGATAAGGATATCATCGATAACAAAATAACGAAGCGATCAAGGAAGGGTTTACACACACGGTTCATCAAATCTATAAAGACAGCGAGTGCGTTGGTAAGACCAAAAGGCATGACTACGAATTCGTAATGGCCATAACGGGTACGAAAAGCAGTTTTAGGGATGTCTTGCTCCTGAATTCGCACTTGATGGTAACCAGAACGTAGATCGATCTTAGAGAAACAGGTAGCTCCTTGCAGTTGATCAAATAAATCATCGATTCGCGGTAGAGGGTAGCGATTCTTGATAGTCAGCTTGTTGAGTTCCCTATAATCGATGCACATTCGGAACGATCCGTCCTTCTTTTTCACGAAAAGGACAGGTGTACCCCATGGTGATGTGCTATGGCGTATGAAGCCTTTATCAAGTAACTCCTAGAGTTGGCTTGAAAGTCCGCGCATTTCGGACGGTGTGAGGCGATAAGGAGCTTTAGCGACAGGGTTAGCTCCAAGAATAAGGTCGATACGAAAGTCGATATCACAGGTAGGGGGTAGACCAGGTAAATCGTTGGGAAAAACGTTAGGGAAATCATGAACAACGGGAACGTCCTTCACAGTTTTCCTTTCCTCCTTCGCTACTACAATATGGGCTAAGAAAGCCAAGTATTCCTTGCGGAGATATTTGTTTGCATGAATACATGACATCAGCTTCAGTTCTTTCGAGGATACTTAGCCATAAACACATAGTTGGTCGCCGTTTGAGAGGGAGAAGTGAATCATCTTTTCGAAAAAAAACAACTTCGGCACGGTTTTCACGAAGAAAGTCCATGCCTACTATGATATCGAAACTACCAAATTGCATAGGAATGAGGTCGATCAGAAAGACGTGATTGTTGAGTTCGAGAGTACAATCACGGAGAATGGAACTGACGGTGACGGTTCTTCCGGTGGCAATTTCTACGTCAAAGGTCGTTGGGAGGTTAGCGTGTTTACGTTCTAGGAGCTTTTCGAATTCAAACGACACAAAATAGTTATTGGCTCCAGTATCAAATAAACACGAAGCATAAATACCATTAACAAGGAACGTACCATTGACAACTTGTTGTTAGTCTGAGCCTGGCGGACGTTGATGTTGAAGGTTCATCCGTGGGCTGCTTGTTGTGACTGCTGCTGCTGTTGTGGCTGCTGTTGCTGCTGTTGTTACTCCGGTGGTTGCTACGGTGCTTGCTGCTGCTGGGGTTCTTGTTTCACGATGCGGAGAGGGTATACATTAGCAAAATGATTAGGGTCACCACAAGTGTGGTAGGTTCGAGCATTAGCAACGGGTGCTGGAACTGCTGGTTTACCCTAAGCTGGTGGTGCTGGAGGAGCTTGAGTAGCTTACTGACATGGGACTGAATGGCAGTGAGCAGTAAAGTGCCCATAGATGTTGCAGTTTGCACAGAAACGACAGTTGACCCCTGTCCGATGATGATAGGTGCAAGTAGGGCACAGAGGGTGAATACCAGTGTGCGCACGCTTGGCAGGCGGTGCATTGGTAACAGCAACTTGACGATTCTGGTTGTTGGGCTGTACAGGGACGGTGTCGAGTGGAGCTGCGGTGGTAGACACATAGTTCTTGTTGTTGTTGTTGTTGTTCCTTCGCTTGCGGCTCTGACCTAAAGGATTTGAACCTTGAGATGCTGCATTGTTGGTGCTGGGTGTTGCGATTGCTTGATTGTGACTCTTGGTCGAGGTTTTGAAATATCCAGCCATGACTCGCTTGTCGTTGATCTCAGCTGCGACTTGATAGGTTTCCTCAATAGTAGCAGGTTTTACTGCCTGAACAAAGTCAGTTACATAGTCGGGGAGAGCTCGAATGTACTTCTTGATTATCTTATCAGGTGTGTCCACCTGACTAGGACAAATAATACTCAACTGCTTGAAACGAGCGGTGAGACCAGCGTTTGTCACCTCCTTCCTGCTTGATGTGCCAAAATTCATTCTCCAGCTTTTGAACTTCATGAGGAGGAAAATCTCCATGATCATAAGCTCCCTGAGTTCCTCCTATGAGAGACCATAAGTTGTATCGTTATCGCGCCTGTTGCGCTCAGCAGTCCACCTGTCCAGAGCCCTGGACTGAAAGACTCTAGTAGCATTCATAATGTGTAGGTTCTCTGGGCATCCGTTTTTCCTGAAGGTGACTTCGATAGAGTCAAACCACTGAAACATAGCACTGGGTCCATCTTCACCAGTGAAGTTTGCAGGACCGCAGGCCTTGAATTGTTTGAAGCTGAAGGGAGTTCGAGGTGCTTCATTCTTCGATTCGATATATGACTTGTTGCTGACCTCATTGATCTCACTGACAATCTGTGATATGACCCTAGCCATTTCCATGGCTACAAGAGAAGTGATACGCTTGTCAGCTTTGTTCCTCTAAACATTTCGGTGAGTGTGAGAGCCAAAGGAAGACATTGTCGAGTGTGAATTATGCAGCATATGCGATCCCAAAGGGATTAGATGAGACTCGATTATATCGGTTTTTGTTTTGAAAAGTTTAGCGTTTTAACATCCTCTATTATTATTATTATTATTATTATTATTATTATTTAAAGCTTAGGAACACGTAGGCACATAAACACATAGGCACATATTCCACATAAGCACGTATACACATAAGCACGTATGGGCACATAATTCACGTAAACACATATTTTGCACGTATTCACCTACATATTTTGCTCGTATTCACCTATCTTTCAAGGTCGTGTAGTGCGTTCAAGAGTTACGAGTAGCGTAGCGAGTAGTATAGCGTGCGAGAGTTCTTAGTTTGTTCGCGATTAGTTAACATTTTAGATTACAGAAGCTGTGCGAGTTGTGCGTGTTTTGCGGAGCGATGAGCCGAAAAGCGTAAATTCTCTGAAATCAAAACATATCAACACATAAAATCGATAACGCGTTATATCGGTGACCGCAGGCTAGAGATAAAATAGAGCGTCCTGGGTGTTAGACGTCGACTACCCAAAGTGATTCGATTAATCCCAACGAGTTCGAGTACACGCTTTGGCCTAATAGACTGTGCTCTCACCAAAACATGGCGAACGACACTTATCCTTCCAGTTACTATGTGACTCAGCTCGTCGGAACAATCGAGACTTTGGTGAGATTTGTAAAATCAAAGTAGGGAGTGGAACGCGTCATTAAGGTGCGGGTTTCACCCCTAACTTAATAACTCTGTTCTTGAGACTGTGGCAAAACCATGAGATAGTGATGGAAAATTTCGTCGAGATATGGATGTCACTCCTAACTCAACGAAGATTCTCGTGCTGAGAGTAAAATGCGCGTAGAGTGAGTGATCTTATCGAGAGTTCTTGGTTTTCACACCTAGTCTCGACCCAATCACTCGGTTGTGTTATGCAAACGTTTTTGAGAAACGCGTGTATTGTGTTAGCCTTAGGAAAGGCAAAATAGTATTTCTCCTTAGGAAAGGTTCCTTCATACGAAACTGTAGTGCGTGGGTTTGTGCAAAGGTATAGTATTGCAGATTTCGGGCATGAGTTTAGCAATATTCGGGTTCGTACGAAACCCCTACAGGGTTTTCATAAAGCGGTCTGTTGGTAGTTAGACTATAGACTAGGTTAATTCTATACGACTCGACCTAATTCCCTATACTTATGGCTCTGATACCAATCTGTCACACCCCAACCGATGGCGGAATCATCGGGGCGTGGCACTAAGCGAAACAGATTGTTCATGAGAATCCATAACAATTATTAATAACAATATTTTTAAGGTTCAATATCCCTTACTATTAAACAAATAAAGCATAACAGTCATTACAAATATCCAGTCTCAAAAACAAGTTCCATTCCGACAACTCAAATTTATTTAGTGGGTTTCTAGACTCCTAACTTGTTTATAGCACAACATCCAATCAACCTCTCACATACGTTAAAATAAAAGTCAATACATAAAGTAAAGGTGAGTAAACAAGTTTACATAATAATAGTATGAAAAGTGTTTACGCATAACCAGCATGTAACACGTAACGGGCGAAGCATGTAACTATCAACAATATTACAACCTAACCACGAGACTGCGTTGTAGAGTATGCATGACACATCTTCACCGAAGCAAACACGTGAAGTAAAGTAATGTGATCCCTATAAACCCCTGTCACACAGGTGCTGAGTCCAAAATATAGTACTATCGTTGCTAGATGCGGTCTAGTGTAACACTGTATGAGCATAGTAACAGGCATTCAACAAATCACGTATAGCATTCGGGAACGGTTAGCGTTTATAAAGTGTTTGCATTGTGTGTTGTGTTTTGATATAGAACGTATGTAACACCCAAAAGTGCGTTCAACGAAAATGGGTTCGAGTATACTCACAGTGTGTGTTTAGAAAGTAAACACAATCTGGATTGGATTGAAGGGAGCGCGTCGGGTCAGCCTGTGCACGGAAACAGAAGCATAAATCTTCCTCGGGGCTGAATGGTTGTAAACAGAACTTCGGACGGTATAAGTGTTCAAAAGTTCATCCGGGCGGATGGCCATTCGAACGGATGGCCATTCGAACTGTGTGGCTGTTTATGAACCGTCAAAATTTGAAATTTAGTTAAAAGCGTTTAAACAATGGAAATTTTCAGGATCAAGTCATCCGGTCTGATGGTCATCCGGTCGGATGGTCATCTGGTCTGATGGTCATCCAGACGGATGGTCATTCGAGCGGATGGCCTGTGTTTGATGTTTTTGTAAAATTTTCTAAGTAAAACTTTTAAGTTAACTGAGACGGCGTGACGACATGTCAAACAACAGAATATACCAAATCCAATTCATTAGGCCGGAGGGGTCCGGCCCATTTAGACAAACATGCTATTCTTGATGAAGATTCATGTTTAACCCGTTAATTAGTCCATCTGTTTGGTGGAAATCAGTTTTTAAGTCGGCTTTCGACTAAGGAACGAGTCGAGAGTCTGATTGAGTCCCGATTCCATCAAAGTTGTGCAAAAACTGAAGAAAAGTTCAAAACAAGTTGTAAAAATATGGAAATCTTTCATAACTTAGTTGATAAGTGTGAAAATCCTTTAGATCCAGAGGGGTCCGGCCCATTTAGACAAACATGCTATTATTGATGAAGATTCATGTTTAACCCGTTAATCATTCCATCTGTTTGGTGGATATCAGTTTTTAAGTCGGCTTTCGACTAAGGAACGAGTCGAGAGTCTGATTGAGTCCCGATTCCATCAAAGTTGTGCAAAAACTAAAGAAAAGTTCAAAACAAGTTGTTAAAATGTGGAAATCTTTCATAACTTAGTTGAAAAGTGTGAAAATCCTTTAGATCTGGAACCAATCTCGATTAAATGATGCACCACAACAGTTTGCCTAAGTAAACCAGTGGAAACCACCTTCGAGAGGTCCAAATCCGTGGATTTCGAGAAAAAGTTAGTGTGTGTGTGTGATTTTGATGTAGACGATGGAGTAGAAGTTATTAGAGATGAAGATTAGCGAAGATTTGAGAGAAAAAGCTTACAAATTGGCCTTGAATCGCGACTGAGTCTTGGGGAGCGAATGGGAGTGTCAAAGTGTTGAAATGAGGGCGTACGACTAGTATTTATAGGGGAAGGGCGAGATTTAAGGCGGTGCGAGTGGCAGCGTTCGGATGGCTCCATTCGGTCGAATGGCCATCCGGACGGATGGTCATCCGGGTGGATGGTCATCTGAGCAGATGTCCATTCGGACGGCTTGGTTTACATTTGTTAGTTTTCCAGCTTTGGTTCGTTTGTTAAGCGTTGCATTGCGTTTAATCGAGTTGCTAGTGAGCGTATGAGTGTATAAGCGTCGCATTGATAACCACATAATCATTTAACAAATAATCACACAAATAACACACATAAAATAATTAATTTCGCGTTTCGTGTCTGTGTTGAGTTTGCGTTGCAATAGCGTTTAGTCTAAATAAGCGATGTAAAATGCGATAAAATGCGTTTAAGTGGTAAGCGTTATAATAAGCATCGTAATATGCGTTTAAAATGTGTTAAAATTGTAGTTTAACCCGTAGCGTTAATCGAATCCCAATAGTACAAGTGTTTACGAAAGAAATGACGGCGGTAGGTAACGATCCGAAAAGTCGGGTTGTTACATAATTGAATGATTAGCCTGTTAAATTATTATTTTTGTAATTATTTACAATTTAATTGATTTATAAAATAAAAATATTGGTTTTGGGTATTTGTCTAAATATTTAATTGGGTATTTTAAGTCTCCAAATAGGGGAACCCAATTTCGTAGAGTTGTTGCTTGTTATTTATTTTATCAATCTTTAGGGTTTGTTATATTAATTTTTACGATAAATATCTTGTCCGATTTCACAAATTGTGTGGTTGTATATTTAGTGGATCGCATCTTCACAAATAGTGAGTAAATTATATTCCACATTTTGCGTTAACTTTTTGGGGTGTATCATTCTATCACAAATTTTCTTATTCATTTTTAATTATTATCAAGCATGCAATATAAGTATGTAGTTCATTTGTTATTTGGTTATGTGTTCATTCGGTTATTGAATTTAGTCAAGCAAGCATATTGTGGATTCACGCCCTTTCCTCAATAGTATGGGATGTGGTATCGAATCACACGTTCTTTCATGGGATGACCTTTTTTCATTACTATGGGAAGTTGGTATCGTGACCTCATTTAGTCACACCCTTATGGGTGTGGGATACAAGCATTTGGTTTTGGTTTATTTTGTCACACCCCCAAATTACCATATGCTGGTATTACCGCGAGGCGTGTGACGTATCAGGATCTAGCCACTAATCATGTCGAACTAATAGTAAACAATATTAAACACAATCATCATGTCCAACATGAATAGTGTATTCCAAAATAAACGTTTCAAACAAAAGTATGTATTCAGCGGAAGCAAAAGTAAATGTTTCAAAATAACCAAAACCATATTGTTTTAAAATGCATAAAATTAAATGTTCTCTTCAAACAACACACAAAATGACACTTCAAGCTCCTCAAACTGCAAGTTATGTGCACTGATGTACCTAACGACCTGCAAATCATGCATAAGAGTGTCAACAGAAAGTTGGTAAGTCCACTGGCTTTGTTCAACGTAAATAATACATTCAAACATTTGAAATAAGGGTTATGTGGGTTCATCTAAAAAATATGGTGTTAAAATATGACCAAATAGCCAAATCATTTTGAATTCAATAGAATTAAAAGCTTCAATTGTTATCTAGAAGAAAAACCGTACTCCAATTGTTATGTGTAGGTAAATTAAACCAATTGCATATATAAATATCCTTTATTATATTTATATAAATACATGATATTTCAAAATGAGGATCTAAAAAATTTGGGGGTCCAAACATAGGGTTTACTTTTTTTATTAAGTAGGCACCCCTGTATAGGACGACTATACAGTTATCAAAGTAGGAAACAATAATAGGTGTGCGTTTACCTCACACATCACCAGTCGCGGGTTTCATTAAGACGTTTGAGATATACCAGCCTGACATATGACAAGCAAACTTAGATAATCTAAACACATACGAAAAAATAAAAACAAAAATCAAATATGAATTATTTTCTACTTTTTAAATAATACAATTTACCATGTCAAAAGGCTTTAGCTAGTAATATATATAAATCATCATTGTTAAGTAAAAATCACACCTTAATATTATAATTTTGTTTTAATCCATATAAGATTTTATAAAACTATATTTTTTAATTTTTAATTTTACAACATCGCTTGATTACTCTTTTCTTTCTTTCTTTTTTTTTTTTTTTTTTTTTTGCAATTTCGCCTTTGACTTTCTCAAGTAGTTTGAATGGTTTTGGATTTTACCTTTCTTAATTGAGACCTTGAAACGCCATGAACAATCAACATGTTATAGTCTGCTCCTAAATAATTAGCCAGGCCCGTTTGTGATGTGAGATCGGTGAATAACATCAAACCTAATATGTATAACCAACAAAACAAGCAAAACACATAAAATCCTCATAACTACACGTCAAAGTGATGTGAGATCGGTGAATAATAGCAAATCTAACATTTATAAGCAACAAACAAACAGAAAAAAAAACACAAAATCCTCATAACTACACGTCAAATAAGGAACAAAAAAATCCTCATAACTACACATCAAATAAGGAACAAAAAAAATATTTGTTACATATTCTTCTTCATTTGTTTCTAGATCCATTTTAGAACATGCTTATATAAAAATAAAAATTCTAAAAATGTATTTGGTAATGAATTTCTTAAATTTTCAAACCGATAGAGTTAGTATGCGTATATGTTACATCAACACCAACAAAATCAAAGCATACATATCCATACAATTAATTAAACCAAAATTCTCATACTAGTACTTTTGAAAACAAAAAGTGATTTTTAAAAATGTAAAGAAAGATTATGAGGCAAATCAAATTAGATAAAAGTAAAATAAATAAAAGCTCTTACATTTGCACCGAAAAAGAGATGTCATCTTTGGGGCAAGGATGTGGATGAAGGAGAGAAGAAAGGGTGCGGCGGTGATTGAGTGATTATAATGAAAATGGTATTGTGTTCGTTTAAATAGGAACTATGGGGTTACCCTAATGCAAAATTTACTATAATTACCCTAAGAATTTTAAGAGCTTTCAAAACGGAACCCAACTATTATAGAAAATATCATTTTGATCTATCACAATGCAAATAAAGTTATTCTTTTACTAGTAAATTAGAGTTTTCGACCTTTAGGTATATTGTGAATTTCACTTTTAATCCTAAAGATAACGAATCGGCAATGTTAATCCTTTATGTTCGTATGCTGTGATAGTTTATGTCTTGTCGTTTAACGACCGTTAATTTTATATGTAAAGTTCGGTTACGTGTCTTGCACATTAATAGGGCAAATTGGATTTATTTTTACCCTTTTAATGAAAAAAGTAAATTACGTTTTTTGGCGCATGTGGTTAAGTTAGTTTAACTCTATCAGCTCATAAAGGAGTTTTATGACACTTCAACCACCAATGCCATTTTCCTAACTTTTTTAGCCCCTAAAATTAACTCCATCCATGTTATTCCTTAAAATCCTTGTACCTGTCCTTTACATGAGGGGCACTTTAGTCAAATCTTGTTTAATACAAGATGTAACTTAAAACATTGTTACTAATTTATTTTTACATAATATATAAATATTCTGATTTTTTAAAGAAATTCAATTGTTTTCCTTTTTTGTCGGGAGAATTGATCAAAGAAAATGTTAGGAAACGGGCTGTAATTGTTGGTAATTATTTGCAATTAATTGATCTTATAAAATTAAATAGTAAATATATTATTTTATAAATTTGATTATTTTAAAAATAAATACATATTAAACCTAAAATCAGATTTGTTATTCCACTAAATGAGTTTCTAAAAATTTGGAATAATTTTGGCACTTATTGAATGATTAGCTTGTAAAATATTATTTTTGTAATTATTTACAATTTAATTGATTTATAAAATAAAAATATTGGTTTTGGGTATTTTTCTAAATATTTAATTGGGTATTTTAAGTCTTCAAATAGGGGAACCCAGTAATATAGAGTTGTTGCTTGTTATTTATTTTATAAATCTTTAGGATTTGTTATATTAATTTTTACGATAAATATCTTGTCGGATTTCACAAATTGGGTGGTTAGTTTGGCCCTTGTTCTTGTAACTCGAATTCTAGCCCGGTATATCCCATTTTAGTTTTACACCATTGTGAACCTTACTACTTTTTACTCTCTATTCCTGTAACTCGAATTCTAGCCCGGTATATCCCATTTTAGTTTTACACCATTGTGAACCTTACTACTTTTTACTCTCAGATCGAGGTTCTTTGTGACAACTCGTATTTTAAGAACCCTTTGTTGTGCTTTAATGTAACTTGTATGAACATGCGTGATTAATTGATGTGTTTGATTACAATGAATGTTATGATTTTATATGTTGTGTAGTTGTAATGTGAAACTGGTCCGGTCGCACAAATAATTGGGCCAATTCTACTCGCTTTGAACCCGTGGCCCAAGGGCAACCCATGGATGGGTTCGGCCCACTCCCTTTTAGCGCATAACAACATGGGGTTAGGTGTTTACCCCTCATAATCTTACAAAACATAAACACACACCAAACCCTAGCTCTCCCTCTCCTCTCTACTCGAACTCGACGGCTGCCTTCCCCATTCTTCGAGATCTTTTCCTCGTGTGACACCACTCTTCTCATCCAAGCAATCTAGGGCGCTCGATATATAACAACCCTCCTGAATATATTTCGACACCCTAATATAATTTAAAATAACCCTATATGTCTCTAAATACACCCCGTATGTGAAAACCGAGCCCAAAATACATTATGCCATTATAAATTAATAAAAAACAAGAAAAATGAGGTTTACGCAAGGTGCGTAAGCCACCTCTTGAGCTTACGCGGGCCGCGACAACTACAAGATCAGACGCAGCCCTGATCTGCCACGTGGCAGCAACGTGTTGAACCTATTCGTGACCCGGATCACCGACGGTCTAGCCCCCCTACGACACGGGCCACGTAAGCTTATGCTTACTTTTACGCGGGCCGCGAGAGACTTGAAAATCAGCCCTATTAATAGAGGGCATCGGGCCTTCAGTCTGCTCGTTCAAAATATTTTCTTTCTTACGAACTTCTGAAGTAATAGGAATAATCTCCGAGTATAATACCCCCTAATTAACGAAGTGCTGCCCCAATGTAAGTATTATAACCCCGATTACGTATTAGATACGCTGCCCATTGATCCAGGCTTCCGTAACGGCTGTCGAGGTTCTGCCCGACGTAGTCGTTGGAATGCCGTCTCAGGGAGGGTATTACTAATGTAAATAAAAGGGTTATTTTACTAACACGTATACATTGTGTAAATTATAGATTATCACCAGGAAACCATTACAGAAAACCTAAGTCAGCAATGCGAGTAATCTCCTTTTTGTAAACAGTTTTTACAAAACCTTAAATGTTTTACAATGCTATTAAGCAGTGATTGAGTCTTTGTAGTTCTTCAATTACTGCCGGTATGTTTGGGTTTTGTATACAAAATGTGGAACACGTTACCATTGGACAACGAGTTAGCCAATGTGTAATATGACCCACCAGTTAGTATTGACATTACTGAATGAGTAATTGTGTACAAATAAACAATGTGATTGCTCTCAATACTGTTAAAGATAAGATGTTTGTTGATTAAACTGGGATTCACTCACCAATATTTCCCACTGAAAAATGTTTTTAAAACGCGTTTCAGGTAACAAAATGTAAAAGCCAATTAGAAGAAAGCCAGCTGGAGAGCACTGACGGCTTGGAAAAATGTGGCTATAAAAGTTACCTAAAAGACGATGTTTTAAATTCAATAAAATAGGGTTATCCCTATAAACATGTTGTAATAAGAAACTTGGGTTTTACCCATGTGTTTATTAAATATGGTGGTTTTACTCTGATAAATATTTCCTAACTACGATTCTGATGAAATTTCCGCTGCCAAATGAATAAATGATTAACAAAATGATACCACCACAACTGGTCTCGCGGCCGCCCGTTCCCGGGATAGATAGGGGGCGGGGACTGCGACAGAAGGTGGTATCAGAGCTAAGCCACTGATTCAGCCACATAAGTGTTCTGTTGACATCAATATATTTCAGATTGTTAGGAAATTAATTATGGAAACATGTGCATATCTGTATTTTTATTGTTGTGTGTTATTTGACTATTTGTTAGTTTTCAGTATGAGTGATCAAGGACCCTCAGACGTGTATCGTCAATTATCCGAGTCACCTAGGAGTGATGGTACCTCTTCACAGCCTGCCCTCTCTGGGTATGCCGCTGATAATGAAGAAGGGATGTTTATCTTTAAGGCTCAGTCTGAAGAGCCATTCTCTCAAAAAAAGAGAGGATGGTTCAGTAAAGGAGCATTTGAGCGTAGGAAAAGAATGCGAAAGTTGCAACAGCAGAGAGTCTTAGCAACCGCTAAGCGAGAGTCAGATGCCCATACACAGGATATGCTTAATAGAAGCCTAGCTAATTTCCATATCCTAGCAACAACTGCTGCCAACCCAAATCTGGAGCAACTAGTAGCCCCACAACCCTTACCTTTATTCCCTACTCATCCGATGGAGATAGAAGAAAACCCTGGAAATCTAAGATTTTCTAAGATCAAAATTTCAGATCAAAACTCCAAACGATTTGAGAGAAATCTAAGATTTTCTGTCTGAAAAACATGTCATTGTTCGTCATTGTTGTTATTGTTGGTCACCGATCGGATGGCCATCCGATCCAAAGCTTCTAAATTGTTTTGTTGTATTGTTGCAGTTGACGAAGGGTTATCAACATAGTAACAAAAATGTTGTCATTCACTGTTGCTGTTGATGTTCACTGATCGGATGGCAATCCGATCCTAAACACTCTTGTTTCTGTTGTACTGTTGCTGTTGATGTTCACCGATCGGATGGTAATCCGATCGGATGACCATCCGATCGAGGGGTAATCCGGGCGACGAACCCTTACTCTTTGTGACGAACCGTTACAACGAACACTCTTCTTTGACGAAGACTCTTTCTGCGAACCCTTTACTTCTCAACGAACCCTCAGTTGTGCGACGAACAGTTGCATTAGACGAACCCTTTAGTGTTGACGAACCCTTAAGTTTTGTATATATCACGTGAATGACTGTCATCGGTTTTACAAGCTGTCCAATTATAATTGACATAAGTGTTTGATCAGATACACTATATTAATCGGCCCAATAATATTCAAAGTTAGTATGCTATATTGAATGATATTGTCTAACATAGTGGGTCGGTGAATAAAATTGTGGAGGTCCAATAAATTTGACTATTGTGTGGCTCAATATTATTAATTTTGGTCAGAGAATCACGTGAAGATCAGTGGATATAGTGGCCAAATTAAAACAAGTTGATTTGTTTGTGGTCCAATTACAAATACACAACTGTGGTGCAGCCCAATAAGTGTAAAAAAGGGTGAAGATCAATAAAGTCCCGGTCCAATCTGGTACCCATTAGTGTTCGGCCCATGTGTTTGTAGTCTTGGTCAATTCAATTCTCTGATTAGTGACTAGCTTGTTTAATCATGTGACAAAGAGGTATTCAAAGGATCAATAAAGCTGTTCAAGTCTCTCAGTATATCAGAGATCATGTGATTTGATTAGAAGTAGCGGCCCAATTTACATTTCATTTGAGTTATCGGTTGCATGGCCCAATTGAAATAATCCATCTTTTTGTTTTGAAAGGATATCGCGTGATATAAAGTTTGTAATCAAAGCACAAGTTTGTTCGTGTTCGGATCATTCGCACGAGTCATAGATCGATTCCGTCCGCAAATTTCACAATTCTTCACAGTTAGACATTTCACGGACTTTTACATATTTAGTTCGCTTTAAACTGATCGTTTGTTTGGTTTGTTTGTAGGTGATTCAAGATATACAAGGTGCAAATATCAAGACACGATTCGAAGATGTCGGGCGCTGGCGAAGAGTTTTACAACACATTTTATAATGCTTACACTTCTGAAACAAAGTCGGAGACTAGCATCATTTCAAAAACAATTTCAGATAATTTGAAATATGATAATGTGTACGGAAACAAACAAAAGCCACCAAAATTAATGAATATCGAGGACTATAATTGGTGGAAAAAGCGGTTTGAGGGTTGGGTAAAAGCATTCGCTCATGATAGTTGGTTAAAATTGAAGTTAGGATATAAAGAACCAACAAAACAAGGTGGAATCTTTTTTACAATTGAAGAATTCACAAATCAAGAAGTAAAACATATGTGTGCTGAACAAAAAATGATTAAATTATTGTATCAATCTGTTCGAGACGATATTATTTCTTTACTTGATGAAACTACTTCAGAAGGTTTGTGGGAAGCTTTAGAGAGAAAATGTACGGGTGGCGAAGAAATTATCAAAAACAAACGATCGTTATTGAAAAACAAATTTGATTTGCTTACATGCATGAAAGGTGAAACCGTACCTTAGATGATTGAAAGATTTTGCCATCTTAAACTCGAACCGGAGAGGTTTGGTGTTTCCAAAGATAATGAAGAGATCATTGACAGGTTGATCGAAGCTCTTCCAAATGAAAACGATTGGTCAAACTATGTCATGATACTCAAAAACAGCAATGCAAAGTGACCCTTGGTTGGTTAATTGAGAAGCTTAAAGGTCATGAATTGGAAATACAAAAGCAGAACAAAATGGCAAATCAACAATATCAGCAAAATGTCGATCTATACTAAAGAAGAAGTATGATTGATCAAGCATCAAAAATGACATTTAGTGCAGGAAGTTCAAAGGATTCATCTCAACACAGTTTTTCAAAAGATTCGGGTTTTCATTCATTTGCTTCAAATTTGTCAAATCCGAACATTGTTCAATGCAATATCGCCATAGATCTGAAAAACTCTCAAAGTCTGAATGCAGAAGCTGCCAAGCAACAAATGGTGTTTTTAGCATCGGTTCTGGAATCGTACGAAAGTCTGATCGCGGGTGAGGTTGGAAACCCGAATATGACAAAGGAAGATTATGATCAGATAGATCCAGAGGAGATGGAGCTGATTGACATAAAATGGTGCATGGCTAGCGCTATGAGGAGAGCACAAAGTTTATGGAAATCACCGGAAGATCATGTTTGGGAACTGCTGATACAAAACTTGGATTCGACAAATCAAAAGTTACCTGTTTTAAGTGCAAACAGAAAGGGCACTTCAAGAGAGACTGCACAAACAGGCAAACTGATGAAGTTGTGAATCCATTCAAAAATGATTATTATCAGAAAGCAATTTGTCATCCCAACAATGAGTCATCAGAGGTGAATCAAAAGCAAATCGATGAAGGTTTATCAAAAGAGAAGTCGAGAGCTCTAGTAGTTATTCAGGACGATGAGGGATATGACTGGAGCAAAGTTCTTCTAGAAGAAGATTATGTTGGATCCGCATTCGTAGCTGAAGTTGTTAATGATAAACGATGGCAGAGAGATAATGCTAGTTTTGAAATCAGAAAGTTGTATGCTCCTTTTAAGGAAGCACAAAAAGCAAAAAGATGGGATGCTGAGCGAGAATGTTATTTGGATCCACAAGGTAATCCAATGGTTGATCCTAAGAAGGTGGATTTTGATGCAGCGACAAACATATTTCCAGATCGTGACACGTTTCATACGAGGAGGTTATTAGAGAAAGATTATGAAGCCAGCCTGTTTAAACGTTTAAAAGAAGTTTTTGAGGCAAGTTTACCAAAGGTGATGGAGTAGAGAAAGAAGAAAGAAGAAGAGATTGAGAAGCTGGTTGAAGAGGTGAAGAAGACAGTAGGGGATGCTGATGAGAACGAACAAAAGAATGATGACGATCAGAAGTTCAAAACAGAAGAATCAAAAGTGCCAGATGAAACAGAGGTAAAACTTCTAACTGAATCTTCTGAATTATTAAACAATGATCAAAATGTTGATAAAACTGAAGATAAGTGCAGGAATTGCATAGAAATGTGCAAAGCCTGTACTGAGAAAGACGAAAAGATAATAACAAAATATATTGAATTAAATAAAATTGAAACTATTTTCAAAACAAAGTGCTAAGAAATGCTTGAAAATGAAGAAGTTTTGAAACAAAAGATTGAAAAGCTGACACTGAAATGTCAAGATTTTGAAAAAGAAAATGAGATTTTAAAACAAAAGTTTCGGAAAAATGTGATGATTGTGTTAAAAACGATAATAATTTTCAAGATTTACAAAAGGAATACGATAAAATGAAATGGTCATGTCATAGAATACATGAAGCTTATGATACTTTGAAGAAACAAGTCAAATGTATGGATGAAAGATTGTCTGAAAACTTAACAACAACAAGACTTTATGAGAAAAAGTCTGAAGAAAAGCAACAGGAGTTAAACAAATGTATTGATGAAATTGCTAAACTGAAACAAGTTTTGGTTGAAAAAGAAAAGATTGTTACAAAACTTCAAAGTTATCATAGTTCTTCGTACATTCTCGAACGTATTTTCAACATCACACTAAATGACAAAGATTCTGAAAAGAATAAAAAGCATATTGGTTCAGAATATCATCAGGTGCCACCACCATTGAGAGGTAATTACACGTTTTATGATGAGGAAAAGGTGGGAAAAGCTCTGAACATGGTTGACCAATTACCTGAAAATATCGATGTGACTTACACCAAATCTGATGATGCTGATGATTCAAAGGTGGTAGTAAGGTTGTTGAAAGCATTTTGAGAGATGAATCTACCAAAACAGATAAGTCTGAGTCATAGGATGAAAATGAGGGAAGTCTTCATGATAGTTATCTTAAACATTCAAAATCTGAGAAAGTTGTGAATGATGATCCAAAAGGATTGGCTTATACCATGATTGGATTGGACAAATTATTCTCAGATAACGAGTTCCTGATTCAGAATGTGATTGGGATAAAATTGACAAAGTGTTTAAACTGGTAGAGATCGAAAAGTCAGAAATTTCAAAATTTGCTGGAAAGAGCAAGAAAGCTTTTTATAACAAACCTGGTTACAAAAAGAAGAACATGAAGGCAGGGTTGGGTTATAAAATGAAACAAAATCAAGATAAAAAGTTTGAAAAACAAAATTTTCAAAAGAAAATGAATTTTGTTCATGGGAAAAGTTCGGAAGAAGATAAAGAACTCCAATTTAGACGATAGTCTAATGAAGAGTTCTATGCTCAGAAAAAGAAACAACAACAGGCTAAAGATGTTTCGAGGAAAACTTGTTTTAAATGTGATCAAACTGGACGTCTTGCATGCAAGTATCCAAACCCAAAGCCTGTTGATGTTGAAAAACAGAAATATGAGAATGTGAAACAAAGAACAACCAGATTTGATTCCAAACAAACTTGGAGGTACAAACAAACAAGTTTGCTTCGAATCAAACTTGGAAATCAAACCAGACTAGGTTTGATTCAAGACAAACCTGGAATTCTCACACACCCAGATTCAAAACAACACAAAGTTGGCAAACTTCAGTTGATATGACAAAACCAAACAATTTTTGAAAATCAAAAGTTGTTCAAAATCAAAATAATCAAAACGAGTCACGATTTTACAAAAGAAGTGCTTCAAAAGGACAAAATTGGGTGGTTAAGAAACAAGTGACTTCTGTGAATGACGAAAAAGTTGAAGTCAATGATGAAAAAGTTTTTGTACAAAATGACAAAGATTTTCCATCATTAAATGAATTTTGTGTTGAAATGCCTATGGTCAAACAGACCTGGGCTGAATTGTTCAAGTAATTGAGTTGTGTATATGTGCAGGTGCTCCCGAAGAAAAATGAATGTCAACTAAAGGAGTATCAGAGCAGCCTGGCACTAGAGGAGAAGGCTGTTGGTCCCTGCCACTAAGAAACAGGGAGTTAGTTTGTTTATATACATAAATAAACAATATTAAAAAAAATTTAAAAATTTAAAAACGAAAAATATGTTTTTCAAATTGATTTTGACAAGCTGATCGAAAGGCAATCCGATTGGATGACCATCCGATCGGAGGGCCATCTGATCCAAAACACTCTCATATGTTTGTGCTTAACTTTTTATCAACTTTTGAATGAATGACCATCCGATCGGATGACCATCCGATCCAAGTGCACCTTCATATGGATAATCATTCTTGGTGAACTGCTGATCGAATGACAATCCGATCGGATGACCATCCGATCCAAATACATTCTTATGGGTGTTTCAGTCTTGAACTTATTTGCATCAAACGAATGATCATCCGATCGGATGACCATCCGATCCAGTGCACACACATGAATACACATGCTTGAATGTTCACTGCTTGTCTGCTCATGTTTGATTTGTTTGTTTTTTAAATTTTGTCAAAAATCAAAAAATAAAAAAATATGTTGAATGAATATGCCGAAACCCTCACGGCTGAACAAACATGATTCATTTCACAAGATTGAAAAACGGTTTTCAAACTGTAAAATATCAATGTGTTGTAAATCATGGGGGTATAGTTTCTGCAAAACAGAGCATGTAAAGTAGAAAATGGATGGCGAGACAAAGCTGTCAGCATCGGTTATCAAATTTTTTAAAGTTTTGAATTTTAGGGGGAGTAAAAATTTCATAAAATACAAAAACATTAGAAAATTTGAAAAAGCCAAAAACATGATAAAATTCAAAAATGAGTTTTGCGTAAAAAGAGGAAATGATAGTACATCAGTACACAATCACAGTACGCTAAAGAAATGGAAGGTAAAATGTCACACCCGACTGCGTAAAATAACAAATCGCGGCGGAAATGTCGGGGAGTGTTGTAACAGAATAATTGTTTCATAACACATGGAATTTAAAGTTTGGTTTCATTAATTAAAATGTTTTCATAGTCTAGAAATTTACAGATCATAACATAAATTAAACTGTCTTTCGAAGTTTTAAGTCACTAAAGCCCAAGTCCGCCTAAGTTTGTCACGAATATCATCATGCAATAGCTCCTGAAACACATGTGAAAATAGGTACGTTAGCATAAAAATGCCTATGAGATACATAGGTTTTGTTGTTGTAGGATTCATGACTTATAGGTTAAAAGAAGTGTTTAAACAAAAGGTTGTCATGAATCTTGTAAAACGTTTTCTTTTATAAAATCTTATGAAATTCGATGCGAAAATCAGATGTTATAAAAGAATAATGCATGGTTAAATAAATAACCTAGTAAAAAATGAGTGTGTATAAGATATGTCGTTTGTAAAACAATGTCTTGTATAAATATGTCGTTTGTATAAAATGTATTATGCCTTTGTTTCTGTCAAAGTGGTTTAGATAACGTTGTGTTATGTAATATCATAAAAGCATTTATATATAGGAAGTGCCAGCGGTGTATCCACCATGCTTTTACCATATTACGCACGCCTCGTTATGTAAATCACTTACCAAATAAACCACCAAATGTGTCTTGCCAAACCAATGTCAGATAACAACTAATGTCTTGTATGGTGAATAAAAGAATTTACTCAACCCCATAGGTAAAATGTTATGTATGGTGAATAAAAGAATTTACTCAATCCCATAGGTAAAATGTCGATGTATAATCAAATGTCATACCAAATGTAAGCATGCTATGTGAAAACAATGTACTAAGTACGCTAAATGAACATACATAGCAAAGCATAAATGAAATCATGTACTATATGCATACCAATGAATATAGCAAGTATATGACATGAAAGCACGAAAGCAAGAAAGTAACAAGTAGGCACATGTGTATCACCCCAAAATATTTGATGTAACACCTCGTAAATTTATGTCCAATAATGTATTGACATGTGTCATGAGCTTTAAACGCGTAAAAGATTACTTTAGAGGGACTAAAGTTGACAAACAAAGAAAGTATGTGAATAAAAAGGTTCAAAGTGTCAACAATGGATAAATATGCCTTTCAATAACCCTACACGATGTTTATACCCTTAAACGAATGAATCATGGATCATACAAAGCTAATTGTGGAAGAAAATGAGAGATTACAAACTACAGGGGTTAAATGTGTCAACATGTTTAAAGTATACCTCTGAGTGACCTTTTAGCAAACCTGAAGCTTTGTAATGATTAATTATGCTCACTAGAATAAGTGATAAAAATTTCACAAGGTTTCGATAAAGTATGAGAAAGTTATGACAATATTCGTATACGAGGGGTTAAAAGCATCAACGTTGGAATTTATGACTTTTCGGGTAAGCATAAAGTTAACCAAGGACTTAACAATGTTTGGTTATGTCATGGAGCCCTTAAAAGTCAAGTTAGAGGGCCAAAAGTGCAAGAAATAAACTCAAAACCACGTTTAAAAGGACCAGGGGCTGAATTGCAAATAATGAAACTTGTTTGGCTGGTTCTGGGAAACCACACGGGCCGCGTAAGCCTTGGGGGGACCCTTACGCGGGCCGCCTGAGCACCCCAGTGACAGAAAACCCCTGGCAGCTGCCAGTTCAGGGCTGTAACCGACTCAAAAACTTGTTTTCTTATACCAGGGACTCCTCCAATGGTTTAACATGCAATAGGGGCACCTGTAATGATCCCATAACATCAGTAGACTTCCTTGTCATGATCTTGTTGCATCAAAATGAGTATATAAGGAGCTCCATTGTTGCAACTCTTGTGCACACTCACTTGAAACTCTCACAACTTCACTTCTGGAGAATTTTGGAGCTCAAGCACCCTTCCTAGGAGTCACTAGTCGTGCTTAGGACTATTGTAAGTGTCCTTAACCTTCCTTAATTCAGTTTAGCTTAGTTAAATAGCCTAAAGTCAAACCGTCGTAATTAAGGTTTGACTTCGTAATTAATCATAATTTGTCCAGTCAAAATTCAAATTGAAAGTACCTATGAGTTGGTAATTATGTGATCAATAAACCCTTAAAAGGGCACCCTCTGATTCCCACTCTAACTAGGTCAATTGTCGGGTCAAAGTTAATCTTAAAAAGTCAACAGAATGCTTATTTTCAAATTAATGCATAATTAGCAATGTAGGAGCCATGCAACCTGTTTTATCATTAATATAACTTGGTAATTAATGTAAGAACATGTCTAAACATGTTCAACCCGACAATTTTCAGTTTAGGTTTGGTTCGGAACCGAAAGTCGCATAATTTGACTTTTGCTTTGACTTTCAGTTCTGACCCAATGTAGCATGTTTTAGAAATTTCTTAGAGCTTTATTTGGACCAGGTTACATGTTAGTATAACCCTCTGTGATTATACAACTTGGTTCAATAGTTATCCGATTCATATGCATGTTTCCGTTAAATGCTTAATTGTTGACTATCATGCCCATATGACCTTAAAACGTGATTTTTGAAAATGTAAAATAGTAGAAACCTTCATTACTGATTTATAGACTTGTCCCTAAAATTTGACATTAGTTTGAGGTCTAGATTAGGAGTTATGCTCATTAGCGTAATTAGAAAGCTTTTTATTAAATAAATGGTGTAATCAACATATAGCCTATCTAAACCCAATTTCTAATACCAAACTTTTTACCTACTGATATAAAATAATATTTTCAGATTTTTGAAGATTTTTATTTAATTTTAGGCTGAGCATAACATAGAGTTCTAAGCTTGATTCGGTAATTGCCGGTTTTGCCCTTTTGGCCTATAAAATGAGTTTTACAAATCTTTTTGACACCAAACCTTTTTCTACTGATCTAATATGATAAATAAATTATTTTGAGCCTTCTAGAATAATAAAAATATCATCCTTTCTTATAAAACCCGGAAATCGCTTAAAACCGCCTTTTTACGCGTTTTAAACGCATAGTATGTACGAAAACTATTTTAAACATATAAGATTTGATACCTACTGATATTTTGAGTAAATTTTTATACTTTAACAATAAGAAAAAGTTTTAAACTCAGATTTCCAGATTTGACCCTTAAACCTTATATGAAATTACCAAAATGCCCCTTCGGTGCATGGTTTGATTATAAATGGTAAATTTCACATATATATAATACCCTACTGATATAACCTATTAATTTAAGTATATTTACTGTTTATATCAGATCTGAAACTCAGAATCATATTAAATCTCTTTTATAACCTTTTAAATGACCAAAATACCCCTACGGGGCATAAATTGGGTTTAAATCCATTTTGGGCATAATAGAAGATACCTTGCTGATGTCACAACATATTTAAGGCATATTAACTTAGGAAACCTGTATATGACTCTTATGGTTACCCGTTATGCATTTTTCGCGTTTGGTTCGGTTTATGTAACTAGTTTGCATAATTTGACCGAAACGGGTCAAACCTTATCATTTTTGTCTCAAAATCCAGAATGTGTTTAGTTCACCCATATTATACAAGTCTTCAAACTTGTCGGGTCTAAATCACATTCTATTCCGGTCTTCGCTTAATCGTGCGTTTGAACCGTATCTTCTTTTAAAACTAACCGGTCTAAGTTTAGGCTTAATTAAAGACCCGTTAGGAATCTAATAGGTTATTAAAAACCTTTGTTCCAGAATAAGAGACCCGGTAAAAGCTACGTGCACATGCTGTTTGTGATTAATACTTGCAAAGGTAAATACTTTTAACTTCTTTTCCCTATACGGGCTTGGGGTACGGTATATAAAATACCGCTTGGTCGGGCATTGAATTTTTAATTGTATGAAGATTAATTTATTGAAATGTCCCGTTTAAATAGTTTTGTTTGCTTAAAGTCTTTGGGGGGTTAATGACCAGCGGAATATAAAACGTAGTGGTGACGGAAGCTGGTGCCCATTTATATCTTGTCGATCGATGCATTTATTTGTTAGACATTTTAGTATATTTTAGATGAAAGTTATTAAAACATTAAGTTTTAAGACACGACACAACCACGACATAGTTAAGTTGTTTTGATCCTCACGGATCATATTACATTCGTCCCAGAAAGTTTTAAAAATCAGTCAAACATTTTAAGTAACAAAACATGCATCAACAACCACAAGATACGCCATAATTCCCGAGGCCGAGCTTAGGTACCTGTAGAACACGTTAAAAACCAAGTGTCAACACAAAGGAAGGTGAGTTCACTAATTCGTTTACTAACAGATTTTATTTCAAGAAAAACTTTCTGTTTAGGTGTTTATTTAAAAACATCCATTTGATTCTTAGAAAGTCCATTTTACTTTCTTAATAAAAATCCATGGGCCTTCCGCCGGTTCATCGATCCGACAACTGTAATATATATTGCCCAGGTTTTCTATATTAAATTATAATGTCAACTTTCAGACTCGTATGTTAGCTAGATGATACGAACTATATATTAACCACGCAGGGATAATCAATACTAGACAATGAACAGAATATTAATTCGTTGTTTGACATTGACACGGGGCGACCGGTCACGACGGGGTTGTCAACCCGATAGATCTACCAACAATTCCTCGCGTACAATACTTATCTGATTAAACGACATCATGGGCGCATGGTTCTTTCTCGAAGAACAATATGATGTTTGCCTCATGTACAATATATATATCCTACTAATATGACAATTTAATACATGTAGTTGCACGAATCCCCTGAATCTCCATCACTCGAAACTCAGGCCGGCATCCGTCCCAACTTTACGGTCTGTTTCGCCTCGGAAACACCGTACCATCCCAATGTCCCACATTTATTCATCAAAAACGTTTTACTTCGAAATGTATAACTTATCAAACCTCATATATTTTCTGCGAAAAAATATATTTTATATTAAAAGGTATGTTTTATTTCGAAAACATTATTAAATCCTTTTAACGACGTGTTCTACCCCCAAAATATATGCAAAGCAGTAAAAAGAGGGGTTTAGTGACACTCACCTTTGGGTGCGTATTTTAATATCGCAATCCCAGAGATTGATTATATACGTCCTAATATAGGAACAATTCTAAATTAATATACATTTAACACAAAAATCCTAAGTTTCTCCATTTCTTAGAATTATCAAATAACTTTGAGATTTTCTCGAAAAGTTGTCATTTTTGATTATGTTGGCAAGTTAATATATATATATGAGTCCATATATATATATATATATATATTTCTATGATTTTCACGACTTGAATGATTTTGTTGGTGACCATTATTGTGTAAATCCGTTAACTTTCCCGCTTATGCGTAATATATCTGTGATTTGCGCGTCGTAATATATAAATAAACGTTCACATGATTTAATACCGAAACACGCGAAATCTAGTTAACTCATCCATTTTGACATTTTTATAGCAAATATACATAAAATATCTAATGTGTATCAAATTTCGTGCTCGACAAACAAGTTACACAGTTAACGCGATTTTTACCATTTCTACCGCACAAAACGTACAAATATATACATGCATAATCCAATTTTTAAAATTATGTTAAAACTTAACATATTTTCACATTCTCATGTTTAAATCACATTACACATTTTAACACATAAGGTTTACCCAAAATTTTTACCCATACTCGTGTACTTAGAAAAATGCGTATTTTAACGATTCAGAATCATTTTCGGGCGTCGGAAGTCACGTTTGACCAACCAAACACCAAGTAAACTTAAAATTAGTTAAAATACTTATTTCTAAACTAAAAACATCAATTTATTTACTGATCTAAATTAGGTTTATAAAAATCACTGGAAAAGCCGATTTTTGACCGTTTTAACGCATAGTTTTGCGTTAAACGTTACTATAGTCATCCCAACTCGAAACAACTTGATATTTTAACAAAATACATGTTGTTTACTGATTATAATAGTGATTACAATCAGATTAGTGCAGTTTTTATGTAAGTTACATAAATCATGCGATTTCACGTATTTTACAACTTTTAATGCACCAAGTACAACATGCAAAGCTAGCAAACATTATGACAAGATCATATATCACTAAACACTTTAAAATAACTTTATTTTAGTGTTTATAATCTGATTAAATCTGATTTTTACTAAATCATACTCAAATCACCTTTTTATAAACATAAATCATCATGCATGTTCAAGTAAATGCATCTAATGCATTCATACAACAACATCATCATCTTTCATGTTCTAATCATGTTCAAGAACACATACACATACATATACACGAAATATTTACACCTACATACACATCCAAAAGTTCACTTTCTCATCAAATCCCTTTTTAAATCATGAAACACTTTTAGATCATTAATTTATGACATTTTTGATTCATGCATGTATTCTATCATTCAAGAATCATATTATTCAAGAATCACTCAACAAAAATCAAAACACAATTACATATACACACACATATACCTACGGCCATACATACACATACACACCCATTTTCATTTTGTACAAAAACCCATTTGTTATTGTTTTCAAGTTTGTGTTTTATTCCAAGAACAAGAGAAACTTTTCAAGATCATCAACATCATTATGAACCAAGAAAAAATTTAGAGAATGATTTTTATACCTTCAAGGCTCTTGGTGGGTTTTTAACAAAAATGATGATATGGAGCTTGGTTGATGCTTAAAATCACCTCTAGATCACCATATGGACACATAAACACCTTGTAATGTGTTTGAATCCTCAAGAACAATGTTAGATTTTTTGAAATATGGGTGATATGGGGTGTTTTCGGCTGGTTAGAATAGAGAGAGAGAGTGTGTTTGAGTTGAAATTTTGAAATGTCTTGGGTTTGTGAAGATATGGGGAACATAAGGAAACACTTATGCATGCACCTCCCATTTGGACCATTAAGAGCAAGAGAGAGGAGAGAGAGATGGTTGCATGGCTGCCACCATTCTCAATACATACATATATTCGAATTATATATATATATATATATATATATGTATATATATGTAATATAGAGTAAAAACTGGTATTTTACTGGATACCGGGTATTTTATTTAGCATTTTAACCCGTTTTAGCGCGTTTTAAATTATTTTTAACACTCTATAAAAATAAACTCACCAAAATATTATTGAACAATATTTTGTTTGCCTGGATTGGCTACGTTGCCGGTATTTGGCAGTATGCGCGCTGTGCTGCGCGGTTCGCGCTTAAAATCGCAAAAATAGGGATTTATGTGTTTTTATTTATTTTTATCATTGTAAAGTAATAAACTCATTAAATTATTACTTAAATGATTATCAGTTTCCTTGACAGGCCGTGTTGACAGTATTTAGTCAGTACATGCGCTGCATCGCGCGGTACGCGCTTAAACCCGAAAAATAGAGTTTCTTAGCGTCTTAATTTATTTTTCCTCACGAATATGATTAGAATTATTATTCTAATCATAACAGACTATTTTTAGGATTTTAAACACTGATCGGGTGGTCATCGACGTTCGTTTCGCATTTTAACTGTTACGCGATAAGCGTTTATCTTACCGTTGCCAACATAATTTTTATCAAAGTTTAAATTTAACAACTCATTAAATTTCACATATAAACATCATATTCAGTCAAATATGGCCTTTTATCTATTCACAACACGTGTTACTATTGTACGGTACGGCCTGAAAAGCCGGGTGTCACAGTCTCCCCCTGTTTAGGAAATTTCGTCCCCGAAATTTTACTCTACAGCTTTTGTTTTCGCACTAGATGAAAACAGTGAAAACAGGTTTAATGAATATAGTCTTATAGTTTTTGCGGGAAACTTTGATTCTTACAAAGAATCTTTGTAGACCTATATTACATACACTCTCAATTCCTAATCTCACATCTCAACGCTCTCCACCCTTTCCAAGGTTCAACATTTACTAGCACTTAATCAAAAAGATTAAGTCAAAATTCCACCAAATTCGGGTTCTACATACGTATATTTACATATACATTACCCCGTACCTAAGATAGTCTGAGTTTACACCCGATTGATCCAACTCGAGATGGGCTCTCGAAAGAATCAAATCTCATAAACTCGTCTTCCTTCCTTCTTGCATTCATTTCAGACATCCACAAATCGCCAAATCAATAAATTGCACACGATTAGAATGCTGTAATCTCCTATCCAGTTATTAGTATAACTCTTCTAGCTATACGTACTGCTTCTACGGTGCTTCGATAAACTTCCATTTATCTTCCAAACAAATCTCTATAAAGAACAAAATCAGTGTATTATCCATTATACATTTTCTCAACTGAACCCAAACAATACATCATGTACCCTACTCTATCATTATGGTAGCTTGAGCCTATAAGCGACTGATCTAACTCAGGATGGGCTCTTGAAAGGACCTAATCATTGTGGCTCAGCTCTTCTTTTCTCTGCTAAACCTAATAGCATCTCTCACAAGATAACTCCTTTAACAGAACCAAATCTTCAATCTGAAATCGCAATAATTTCATTCAATTGTCCATGTAATCCTTTTGTTGATCAATTGGCGACTTTTAACCTTCCCTCGATCTAGGAAAATCCTGTCGCTGGTTTCCTAGATAAACTAAGGTCTGGTTAATTATCCTTTGTCACGTCAGCTCGACAAAATGGTGATCAGCACTTCCATCCATTCAAGGCTTCAAACTGAGCAACCTAGATACTAGTGTGATAACTATTATTGTAGGATAACTCTGCCAAGGGCATGTGAGTATCCTAACTTTCTTCGAAATCCATCATACACACTTTCAACATTTCTTCCAAAGGTCCGAAAAGCTTCCTACTATCTTGCTGTCCAATCAATTTCCCTATTCCTTCTAGGGTTATTAGTGTCGAAGGCTGCACTAATTCAGGGAAATTCTTAATAAATCTCCGGTAGTACCCAACTAGTCATATGGATCATCATACTCCCGACGGGTCTTGGTTGTTCCTCATCATTCATCAACTCCATAGTTAACTTCAAATGTTACTCATGATTTTCCTTGGCTCGCACATATGCAAGTATATCATCGAAAAATATTATCACAAATTCATCCGATTGGGGTTTCCATACCCTGTTCATGAGATCTACGAATATAAATGGCGCATTAATTTAGTCAAAAGGCTTGACTAATAACTCGTAATGGCCATTTCGTGTTTCGAAAAGCAGTCCTCAGCATATCTTAGTCAGCAACCTTCAACTGATAATATCCCGATCGTAGATCGATCTTCGAAAAAAAAAGGTACTGATTCTTGGTAGTCAACTTATTCCGTTCTCTGAAATCCTCTCACATCCTGAAGATCCATCCTTCTTTCTTTTAACAAAACAGATGCGCCTTAAAGCGAAAAGCTTGATCGAATGAAACCCTTGTCTAGCAGCTCTTGAAACTGACTTGACATTTCTATCATTCTCAGACGGTGGTTAATCTATAAGGAGATTGTGCAATTGGGTGCAGCACCGGGTGCCAGATTGATTCGGAATTCAATCCGTCTCACAGGGGGAAATCCAGGTAAGTCTTTTTAGGAAGACTTCTAGATAATTGCGAACAATAGGAATCTCTCTGATATTCCTACATTCGGCTTTCGTATCCACCACGTTAACTAAGAACGCAGGATAGCCCCTTTTGCAACCACATGAGCATCCTTACAAAACTGACAACTCTCAACCATCACACTCGACACTCGAAACTCGATCGGTCTTCGTGAACAACTACCACCTCTCTACTGTCAGCAGGACGAGATATCCTAACTAGCTTCTTCAAGCGATAGTCCCCACTTCATTCTCGGATAATCAATCCATCCTCGCATCTATGTCAAAGTTTTCCAGCTCCACTGGAAATAAACCGACACTAGAACTACGATCACCTAACTAAATACTACTACTGCAAGTGACCTCAATAGTTTCCATCAACTTACCAATTGCTAGTTCTATCAGGCACTTTATACTCAGCTTACTTGTAGGTGAACACAAAAATGGTTCATAGTTTTTCGAACAAAACTCAAGTCAGCTTTGGTATTAAAAGTATGAACATAGATTGGTTTGTGATTCGAAACATACTGGTAACAACAGCAAGATCGTCTCGTGCCTTTCCAGCGTTTAGCTCAAATGCTCTACCCCTGGCATCCTGACCCTTCCTTTTCAGATAATCTCTCTCGAAATGTCCTTGTTCACCATACTCGTAGCATCCCTCGAGTGTACCTCCCTCTGATGTATTCTTAGCATAACACTCGCGAGTCATATGTCTAGTCCAACCACATCTGGCGCACTGTCTTCGCTCATCCTCGTGAGTCTTCCTCTCAAGACCACTCCTGCCATCCCGGACAGTATCCTTTCCCGACTCTCTAGGGTTAGCTACTCACGCTTCCTCCAATCTGCGTTCCTCACAACGCTTCTCATCGGTATCTTTCCTCAAACTCTCAGGCCTTCGCTTTCGCGAATCCCCAGATCTAGGCTCGGAATGCGGAATTATTTGAATGGTCGACCCGCTGTGACGACCCGACATCACGCATACTGTTGCCTCGTCCTTACATGGGGTACCAGTAAAGGATCTTGGGTTACGACCCTGGATTGTTTTGTATGTACATCTATGTACTGTTCATATGGTTAATGAAAATCAGGAATACGCTCCGATTATATCATAACACAGGAACTACTAAAACTTTTCGATCATTATATCACCTGAAGGGTTTTCGATTCTGTGTCCTACCAAAACCATGCCCATGAGCCTCACATCCACATTCCTGGCCATTATTTTGGTTAGCATCGCACTGTTCCATGGTAGTATTAACGTGTTGGGCTATGAGTTGTGCCAACTCTTTCAGGGTAATAGGTAGTCCAGAACCCTGTCTTGCTTTTGGCGGCATTTCGTCGTTTCTATTATTACAACATAATATCAACATAAGATGATTAACCAAAAATAATTCAATCATCAAACGTTAGTGGACCAATCATGGCGCATGTATAATTTCCACATATTAATGAGAACTATTTTTAACCAAAAGGAACCCATTCGATATTTATATCAGAAATTTTCAAAGCTTGTTTTTAGTATGGGGACTAATCAAAATTTGGCATGTCTACATCAACACCCTTAACAAGCCTATATGAAATTTCCTTCTAAATAGCTGAAAATTTGGCATGCAAGCCATAAATAGGGTTCATTAAATGAGACATACAAAACAAACAACAGAAACAACCAACAACTAACGCTTCAATCCTTGGAAGTCCAACATCTTCCTAACAAGCTCTTCTAGTTCATCATAACAGTCCATATGTTCCTCTAAGTCCTCTATCGTCTCCATGCCTCCACGTAATGTGGCGAACTGACAATCACAGTGAGAGTGATTGACCCAAATATCCTTTTGCTTATTCAAAGCGGACGCTGTCTCAGCTCTCGAAGTCGATGCGATTTCTCTAACGAGTCGAGTCCTCTTCCTACAGCGAGTGTAGACTAAAAGAGGTGTAGCAAAACACGCGACTCGTATAACAGAATAGACAATTCTATAACAACGGACGAAAGAATATCAAGTGTAGGCTCGACAGTATCAGCGAGCAGAACTACTAATGGCTCTATAGATCGAGACGTGACATATCATAACCGTACCAAGTAAGTGTGTGATCATCATGATTAGTAACACATAAGGCCTAAATAAACAGAAAATCACGTATGCACATAAACACATAAGGGTTTTTCATACATAATAAAATTTCCACATTTATTTAAAAATCTTGGCTTCGAGAATTTTGGACTTTAAATCTCAAAATTCTTCAGTTGAAGTCTAGTGTTTTCCTCCGAAAACATCTAGTTCGCTAACAACCAATGGCTCTGATACCAACTTCTGTCACAACTCAAAAACGTCGCAGCGGAATATAAAACGTAGTGGTGACGGAAGCTGGTGCCCATTTATATCTTGTCGATCGATGCGTTTATTTGTTGGACATTTTAGTATATTTTAGATGAAAGTTATTCAAACATTACTTTTTAAGACACGACACAACCACGACATAGTTAAGTTGTTTTGATCCTCACGGATCTTATTACATTCGTCCCAGAAAGTTTTAAAAATCAGTCCAACATTTTAAGTAACAAAACATGCATCAACAACCACAAGATACGCCATAATTCCCGAAGCCGAGCTCAGGTACCTGTAGAACACGTTAAAAATCAAGTGTCAACACAAAGGAAGGTGAGTTCACTTATCCGTTTACTAACAAATTTTATTTCAAGGAAAACTTTCTGTTTAGGTGTTTATTTAAAAACATCCATTTAATTCTTAGAAAGTCCATTTTACTTTCTTAATAAAAATCCATGGGCCTTCTGCCGGTTCATCGATCCGACAACTGTAATATATATTGCCCAGGTTTTGTATATTAAATTATAGCGTCAACTTTCAGACTCGTATGTTAGCTAGACGATACGAACTATATATTAACCATGCAGGGATAATCAATACTAGACAATGAACATAATATTAATTTGTCGTTTGACATTGACACGGGGCGACCGGTCACGACGGGGTTGTCAACCCGATAGATCAACCAACAATTCCTCGCGTACAATACTTATCTGATTAAACGACATCATGGGCGCAGGGTTCTTTCTCGAAGAACAATATGATGTCTGCCTCATGTACAATATATATATCCTACTAATATGACAATTTAATACACGTAGTTGCACGAATCCCCTGAATCTCCATCACTCGAAACTCAGGCCGGCATCCGTCCCAACTTTACGGTGTGTTTCGCCTCGGAAACACCGTACCATCCCAATGTCCCACATTTATTCATCAAAAATGTTTTACTTCGAAACGTATAACTTATCAAACCTCATATATTTTCAGTGAAAATACATATTTTATATTAAAAGGTATGTTTTATTTCGAAAACATTATTAAATCCTTTTAACGACGTGTTCTACCCCCAAAATATATACAAAGCAGTAAAAAGAGGGGTTTAGTGACACTCACCTTTGGGTGCGTATTTTAATATCACAATTCCATAGATTGATTATATACGTCCTAATATAGGAACAATTCTAAATTAATATACATTTAACACAAAAATCCTAAGTTTCTCCATTTCTTAGAATTATCACATAACTTTGAGATTTTCTCGAAAAGTTGTCATTTTTGATTATGTTGGCACGTTAATATATATATATATATATATGAGTCCATATATATATATATATATATTTCTATGATTTTAGCGACCTGAATGACTTTATTGGTGACCATTATTGTGTAAATCCGTTAACTTTCCCGCTTATGCGTAATATAGCTATGATTTGCGCGTCGTAATATATACATAAACGTTCACATGATTTAATACCGAAACACGCGAAATCTAGTTAACTCATCCATTTTGTCATTTTTATAGCAAATATACATAAAATATCTAATGTGTATCAAATTTGATGCTCGACAAACAAGTTACACAGTTAACGCGATTTTTACCATTTCTACCGCACAAAACGTACAAATATATACATGCATAATCCAATTTTTAAAATTATGTTAAAACTTAACATATATTCACATTCTCATGTTTAAATCACATAACACATTTTAACACATAAGGTTTACCCAAAATTTTTACCCATACTAGTGTACTTAGAAAAATGCGTATTTTAGCTATTCGGAATCGTTTTCGGGCATCGGAAGTCACGTATGACCAACCAAACACCAAGTAAACTTAAGATTAGTTAAAATAATTACATCTAAACTAAAAACATCAGTTTCTTTACTGATCTAAATCAGTTTTATAAAAATCACTCGAAAAGCCGGTTTTTGACCGTTTTAACGTATAGTTTTGCGTTAAACGTTACTATAGTCATCCCAACTCAAAACAACTTGATATTTTTAACACAATACAAGTTATTTACTGATTAAAATAGTGATTATAATCAGATTAGTGCAGTTTTTATGTAAGTCACATAAATCATGCGATTTCACGTATTTTACAACTTTTAATGCACCAAGTACAACATGCAAAGCTAGCAAACATTATGACAAGATCATATATCAATAAAAACTTTAAAATAAATTTATTTTAGTGTTTATAATCTGATTAAATCTGATTTTTACTAAATCATACTCAAATCACCTTTTTATAATCATAAATCATCATGCATGTTCAAGTAAATGCATCTAATGCATTCATACAACAACATCATCATCTTTTATGTTCTAATCATGTTCAAGAACACATACACATACATATACACGAAATATTTACACCTACATACACCTCCAAAAGTTCACTTTCTCATCAAATCCCTTTTTAAATCATGAAACACTTTTAGATCATTAATTTATGACATTTTTGATTCATGCATGTATTCTATCATTCAAGAATCATATTATTCAAGAATCACTCAACAAAAATCAAAACACAATTACATATACGCACACATATACCTACGACTATACATACATATACACACCCATTTTCATTTTGTACAAAAACCCATTTGTTATTGTTTTCAAGTTTGTGTTTTATTCCAAGAACAAGAGAAACTTTTCAAGATCATCAACATCATTATGAACCAAGAACAAATTTAGATAATGATTTTTATACCTTCAAGGTTCTTAGTGGGTTTTTAACAAAAATGATGATATGGAGCTTGGTTGATGCTTAAAACACCTTAAAATCACCTATAGATCACCATATGGACTCATAAACACCTTGTAACGTGTTTGAATCCTCAAGAACAATGTTAGAATTTTCGAAATATGGGTGATATGGGGTGTTTTTGGATGTTTAGAATAGAGAGAGAGAGTGTTTGAGTTGAAATTTTGAAATGTCTTGGGTTTGTGAAGATATGGGGAACATAAGGAAACACTTATGCATGCACCTCCCATTTGGACCATTAAGAGCAACAGAGAGGAGAGAGAGATGGTTGCATGGCTGCCACCATTCTCAATACATACATATATTCGAATTATATATATATATATATATATATATATATATGTAATATAGAGTAAAAACTGGTATTTTACTGGATACCGGGTATTTTATTTTGCATTTTAACCCGTTTTAGCGCGTTTTAAATTATTTTTAACACTCTATAAAAATAAACTCACCAAAATATTATTGAACAATATTTTGTTTGCCTGGATTGGCTACGTTGCCGGTATTTGGCAGTATGCGCGCTGTGCTGCGCGGTTCGCGCTTAAAATCGCAAAAATAGGGATTTATGCGTTTTTATTTATTTTTATCATTGTGCAGTAATAAACTCATCAAATTATTACTTAAATGATTATCAGTTGCCTTGACAGGCCGTGTTGACAGTATTTTGTCGGTACACGCGCTGCATCGCGCGGAACGTGTTTAAACCCGAAAAATAGAGTTTCTTAGCGTTTTAATTTATTTTTCCTCACGAATATGATTAGAATAATTATTCCAATCATAACAGACTATTTTTAGGATTTTCAACACTGATTGGGTGGTCACCGACGTTCGTTTCTCATTTTAACCGTAACGCGACAAGCGTTTATCTTACCGTTGCCAACATAATTTTTATCCAAGTTTAAATTTACCAACTCATTAAATTTCACATATAAACATCATATTCAGTCAAATATGGCCTTTTATCTATTCACAACATGTGTTACAATTGTACGATACGGCCTGAAAAGCCGGGTGTCACACGACTCGTCACTACGCCTAGTCAACGTGGTAATCAGTAGGTATAGTCACAAGGGACTATAACCATCGTGATTACGCTCACGTTGCAAAGTTCAAACGAACTTTGTGTTGACCATTGACTGGTCAAAGCAGAAAGTTGAACACTGTTTGATTTTCACACTAGAAAAGCGATAAAAGCACGAAAGAAGCTTACAAAGGGTCCAAGCTAGGGAGAACTTGATCTGTAACACTCAAGTATGAAGCAAAGGCTCCAACTTAGAGTGTTAATCAGATCAAGGGTGAGTGAAATGGAATGAGGGCATTGGTATATATAGTTTTCGGTAAACCGTTAGGATCGTTTCTTGCTAAAGAGGGATTAATCTAGGCCATAAATGTGGGCAAATGGTTTTAGAAACCATGGGGACATGATAAACAAGCTAAAACAAGCAGATGGTATCCAAAACAATGGTTAAAAACCATCAAAACAACTGATTTGGACCAAGTTCAATGTTTCTGTCTGGAAAGACCTCGCGCCCCGGGTAAGAATAGGTCTCATCTTATGCGGCCCGCCTAAGACAGTTTCCAGAATTGTCAAATTTGGTCCTTGCACTTGAAAAACTTGCATTTTGATGCATTTTTTACACTTTTAAGCCCCGTTAAACCCATTTCAAAGCTTTAAAATGAAGTTAAAGTGTAGGGAACTTAAAATATGCTCAAAAATATCTTAGATGTCAGTTCGTTGGGTCGTACGGTTGCGTTGTTCGGTTAATTACGACGAAACACAAACAGACGCGAAAAACAATCCAAATTACGCGACGAATGGAATTTTATCATGCCAATCACTAAAATAAAAAATTTTAATGATTACATAAATTTTTGGATGTCCGGATATATTCAGAACGTAAGATATGCGCGAAAATGCAAACTTATGCACTTTTTGACGCTTTTAGTCCCTATTGATCAAAAAAGTTTATTCTTGCGCACCAAACACCTCAAAGCCTATTTCTAAGCTATGTAAAGGATATTTATGGCATATTTAACTTATGATCATGTTCCGGAATGTTTGTCACAGTACGAATTGGCATACTTTCGCAGTTTGTCGAAATTAGTCCCTGTAAGCGAATAAACTTGATTTCGCCACACCAAACCCTCCAAAACTTATTTCTAAGTTATGTAAAGGTTATTTAAGGTATGTTAAGCCTATGTCACTATTCCAGAGTGTTTGTTGCATTAAACTGGTTATATTTACGCATCAGTTCGCGTATAACATTCCAGAGAGCGATTTAAAGCTCGAAATCGAACATGAATTGATAAGTGCACATGATACACATATTTATACAAATCCCAAGTATGAAACACAATATTTCATTGATTTGGTATTTGTTTAATGGTCGCAGAGGCACAGGTTTCACAGTCTCCCCTACTTTAGGAAATTTCATCCCGAAATTTATTCGTAGGAGTCTGTCCGTGACTTTGTGTTAAATAACCATCAAAGATATGCAAGGCATAATCCTGTCATTTCCTTGGATGGATATTCTTCAGAAACGAAAATGAAAATGAACGGATAATCATTTTCTTCAACAGGTATTCTTCATAAATGGAAATGAAGGAATAATCAAAAGGATATTCATTTCCTCAACGGACATTCTTTTGAAACGATAATGAACGGACGGAGTCATTTTCAACGGGTGCTTCATCAGAAATGGAAATGAAGGAATAATCAAACGAATATTCATTTCCTCAACGGACATTCTTTAGAAGCGAAAATGAACGGACGGAGTCATTTTCAACGGGTGCTTCATCAGAAATGGAAATGAAGGAATAATCAAACAGATATTCATTTCCTCAACGGACATTCTTCAGAAACGAAAATGAACAGACGGAGTCATTTTCAATGGGTGCTTCATCAGAAATGGAAATGAAGGAATAATCAAACGGATATTCATTTCCTCAACGGACATTCTTCAGAAACGAAAATGAACGAACATAGTCATTTTCAACGGGTGCTTCATCAGAAATGGAACTGAAGGAATAATCAAACGGATATTCATTTCCTCAACGGACATTCTTCAGAAACGAAAATGAACGGACAGAGTCATTTTCAATGGGTGCTTCATCAGAAATGGAAATGAAGGAATAATCAAACATATATTCATTTCCTCAACGGACATTCTTCAGAAACGAAAATGAACGGACAGAGTCATTTTCAACGGGTGCTTCATCAGAAATGGAAATGAAGGAATAATCAAACGGATATTCATTTCCTCAACGGACATTCTTCAGAAACGAAAATGAATGGACGGAGTCATTTTCAACGGGTGCTTCATCAGAAATGGAAATGAATAGAATTAACTCTAGACACATGACAAAACTTGCTGTGGTTTCTGTACACTAAATTCCATAATTATGTATGCATCCATAATTACGTAATTTCTTGCACAGTTCTCACAGTTTGTTTTATAATGTGAAGGGGATAGAATTTGAACAAGCTTGAGACAACTATAATTAGGTCAACACATAAGCACATAATTGTTTTCTTGGTCATTAATTTGTTATCAATTTGTTATTAATTGTTATTATCTTGACGTCGATTTGAACTGGGTATTCATGGTACACTAGGAACCCAGTCGATGGACTTCAACGTCGTCAAGAATCTATCTGAAAAGACAGGATGATCTTCCAAAAATTTTAGTTTCATTTACAAGGAAATGTAACATTCGAATTAAGGTACACAACAATTAAGGACTTACGGAAATACCCTTAGGTACCATATTAAGGATTTATAGTGGCACTTTGGGTATTCGTCCAGAGTTGTAACTTGCGCCTTGTACTTCGTTTCCTTGGAAGAAACGAGTACTTAGGATTTTTGTGGAAAACGCAAGAGATCATAAAATGGAAGAATTTTGGAAGTAGTCTGTTCTTCAAGGAATACGGTTCCTTGATTGTCGGTATTGTAGGGGATTTGTTGTTTATACATGCAACCACATTTGTACATTGCAATGTAAATAAAAGATTTATTTATAAACAACAACAACTGTTTCATAGACCATGATAACAAAAGAAATAATACATAAGGCTCGATTATTTCTAAACAGCGTCATCTTCTAGTCAGTCAAATGCTCATCCTTGCGCTGGATTTGCATTAGCAAGCTTTGGGCAATTTCTTTGGAAATGACCCATCTTGCCACAGTTGAAGCAAGAACCTGGTGGAAAACGGGCTTGAGCAGGATTGTTGCCAGCTTGATTGGGTGCAGCTACAGCTGGGCAAACTCTTGCTGTTTGACCAATAAGTCCACAAATTTGGCATTTGCGGCACTTTACACTGGCATGATGATGAAGGCTACATTGGTTGCACAAGGGTGCAGTTCCGTTGTATGGCTTCCTAGTAGGGGGTTGAGCTGGTTGGTTGGGAACAGTTTGATCGTTGTGAGCAACCACGGTGAAGTTCTGGGAAGCCTTTCGCTTCTTGGACTTCTTGGAGGACTCAGTCTGCTCATCCTTTGGTTTCGATTCCTCGATCGGTTTCTTATCATCCTTTTGGAAAAGTTTACCTTTCCTGATCTGAGATTCAGTCAAGGTAGCGGATAACTCAATGGCCCGTCTAACTGTAGTGGGGTTACTACCAGTAACAATGTCTTGTACTGAGTCAGGGAGGCCATCAATGCACTTTTCGATTGCCTTATACAAAGGCGTAACCATGTTCAGGCATAACAGACTTAACTCCTCATAACGGTCCGTGTAGGCTCGATGCTCACCGCTATCTTCCTTAAGATCGTCGAATTCCCTTTCCAATGTCCTAATCTCATGACGAGGACATAATTCCCTCATCATTAGAGCTCGAAGCTCTTCCCATGTTTGAGCCAGTTCCACATCGGCACCCCTATCTCTCATCGCACCATTCCACCATGTTAAAGCTTGTTTCTCAAAGACACTAGATGCGAATTCAACCTTTCGCTCATTTGGACACTGAACATGTCTGAAGGTGCTCTTTAGACTCTCGAACCATTGCAGAAGTGCAGTCGCTCCTTGAGACCCAGAAAACATTGATGGCTTAGCTGAGTTGAACGTCTTGAAGTTACAGGGAGCATTATTGTTGTTATTGAGGGCTTGGTTAACTTGAGCAATGAGGTTTCGGAGTACAGCAACCATTTGCTGCATAATGATAGCTGCCAGTTCTTCATTAGGTATCTGATTTTCGCGTCCAGGAGGCATTCTAAAAGAGGAAGTATGGGAGAAAACAAGTGAAATGGTATTGGGTAAGAATAGGATGTTACAATTACTGACTAAGAAGGCATGGATGATGGTCATTTGTTCGAACCACGAAGCAAACAAACGACACACAAAACCTGAATCAAAGTAAATAGGTCCTCATAATGTATTGCGAAGACATGCTTGCCTATAAGTAGACACTCACCCCAAGAGTTCCCAGGTAAGAGTGACTGGTCCGATACTGCGGATTTGTACGAACACTCTAGCCTTAGACAGAAAACTCAGGGTACATGCACCCACCCTTCCAGTTTGCACGTGTTCACATTATTTAGATCCAAACTTTGACGAGATTTTGAAAACATTGAAGGTTCAAAACCTTATAATAAATCATCCTAGAACAGATGATCAGTTTTCAAAGCAGATTCGAAATTTGTGTTCTTGTTTTGGTTGTCACTTAAGGATAAGTGACGGTATTGTTTTGAGATCTAAACACAAGAATCTTTTGTTAGGATCCTAGGAAGGTTATAGTCTAGGTCAAAGCATTACTAATAACCTAATTCCCTATAACCATAAGCTCTGATACCAACTTTTCTGTCACACCCCGACCGCGTTAAAACAACAAACCACGGCGGAAACGTCGGGGAGTGTCGTAACAGAATCATTGTTTCATAACACATGGATTGAAGTTCTGTTTTATTGAATTAAATGTATTACCTTGCATTGAAATTAGAAACAAAACATGAACAAATAGACTTTCATTGTTATTAATTCACTAAAGCCTCGTCCGTTCCTATGTGAGCAAGCATCAATATCATCATCAAACATCACTAACTATGGTACCAGAAACACATGTGAAAATACATCAGCATAAAAATGTCGGCGAGTACATAGGTTTTATGTGAGTGTCAGATTCATGGCTCGTTTACATTTTGAAAATAACTTGAACACCTTTGTTAATTGATAATTAGAAAACCAAGTTTTATAAAATGTTTATAATGTAAATCGAAATAACCAAGTCAAAACAGTGTAGCTATAATTTGTGAAATCTCGATACCATGAATCTTAACTCAAAACATTTGTTTTGTAAACCCAAATCGTAAATTGTTTTTGTAATAAAACTCGATAATTGTTAGAAAAACCTTGTAATATAACTTTGTTTTGATAACCTTTGCCCAAGTGATCTAGATAACGCAACGATATATAATGTGTTAAAAGCACTTATATATTGGAAGTACCAGCGGCGTATCCACCATGCTTTTATCACATTACACTCGCCCCGTTACCTAATCACTTCCCTAACCCAACGGTTCAAACAGATCCAAACGGTTCACATCAGTGGTTCAAACATATTCAAACGGTTCACATCAACGGTTCAAACAGATTCAAACGGTTCACATAAATCAAACAGTTACAAACGGTTCCAACAGTACAAATAATTCACATAGATCAAACAGCTTCAAATGGTTCAAAATGTAAAACAATGTGTCCATATGCTGGATGAACATATGCGACAAAAGTATTTATGAAAATCAATATGCTAGCATGCAAAGAGAACATACATAGCAAAACATAATGAAATCATGTAAGTGCACTAATGAACATAGCGAGTACATATTATGAAAGCATGAAAAGCATGAAAGTAACAAGTAGGCACATGTGTTCCACCCCAAAACAGTTTGAAAACAGTAAGAGAGGGGGGCTATGTACTCACTTGAGGATGCTTAGAAGTCTTTAATAACAACCAAGCAAAGCTAGAGAGATCACGGAATCAAACGGCACCTAATATAGGTAACTACGTTAATAAACCGGACCTAAATCGGAAGATCGGATAGGATGACGTTTCGTAAACCAAATGAGTATTGGAACTCATATGATATGGTTTAACAAAGCCTACATACTAAATCAAAACCTATCCTAAGTGCTTTCGACCCGTTACGACCCATTAAGATAGCTTACGCTACTTTAACGTGTCGTTCACGCGAAGGCGCGTTCGAGACGTCTAACTAGTCCTATGACAAGTATTATTTGCCAAAACATGTTTAATTATCTTGCATAATCAGTTAAGTGACAAAAGTTTAAGTTATATTTACTTAGAATCCAATTATGCATGAAAAGGGTATTTTGGTCATTTACCTAAGGCATATAAACTACCTATCATATAACTACTTAAACTATATGACCATAAGGTATAACCTCGGAAGGTTATTCCCTATACAACTATGGTCACTAAACATGCTTGGTTGGATCCTAATGATCGACCAAACGGGTCGAGTTCGAAAGTCTAAGCGGTGGTTTAGACCGCTTGACTTACGACTCTAAACAAGCACTAATCTAAAAGTGACGAGCTAAACATGTTAAAACATGCTTAACTAAGTTAGAAAACAGGTTTTGATATCAAAACAAAGTGTTTTGATACCCAAGAGTAGTTTGGTTGCAAAATACGCATAAAACACATTTTGACCGAAACTACGACTCGTCACTACGCCTAGTCAACGTGGTAATCCGTAGGTATAGTCATAAGGGACTATAACCATCGTGATTACGCTCACGTTGCAAAGTTCAAACGAACTTTGTGTTGACGATTGACTGGTCAAAGCAGAAAGTCAAACACCGTTTGACTGTCACGCTAGAAAAGCGATAAAAGAACGAAAGAAGCTTACAAAGGGTCCAAGCTAGGGAGAACTTGATCTATAACACTCAGGTATGAAGCAAAGGCTCCAACTTAGAGTGTTAATCAGATCAAGGGTGAGTGAAATGGAATGAGGGCATGGGTATATATAGTTTTCGGTAAACCGTTAGGATCGTTTCTTGCTAAAGAGGGATTAATCTAGGCCATACATGTGGGCAAATGGTTTTAGAAACCATGGGGACATGATAAACAAGCTAAAACAAGCAGATGGTATCTAAAACAATAGTTAAAAACCATCAAAACAGCTGATTGGGACCAAGTTCAATGTTTTTGTCTGGCAAGACCTCACGCCCCGCGTAAGAATAGGTCTCATCTTACGCGGCCCGCCTATGACAGTTTCCAGAATTGTCAAATTTGGTCCCTACACTTGAAAAACTTGCATTTTGATGCATTTTTTGACACTTTTAAGCCCCGTTAACCCCATTTCAAAGCTCTAAAATGAAGTTAAAGTATAGGGAACTTAAAATATGCTCAAAAATATCTCGGATGTTGGTTAGTTTGGTCGTACTGTTGCGTTGTTCGGTTAATTACGACTAAACACGAACAGACGCGAAAAACGATCCAAATTACGCGACGAATGGAATTTTATCATGACAATCACTAAAATAAAATATTTTAATGATTACATAATTTTTTGTATGTCCGGATATATTCAGAATGTAAGATATGCGCGAAAATGCAAACTTATGCACTTTTTGACGTTTTTAGTCCCTATTGATAAAAAAAGTTTATTCTTGCGCACCAAACACCTCAAAGCCTATTTATAAGCTATGTAAAGGATATTTAGGGCATATTTAACTTATGATCATGTTTCAGAATGTTCGTCACAGTACGAATTGGCATACTTTCGTAGTTTGTCGAAATTAGTCCCTGTAAGCGAATAAACTTGATTTCGCCACACCAAACCCTCCAAAACTTATTTCTAAGTTATGTAAAGGTTATTTAAGGTATGTTAAGCCTATGTCACTATTACAGAGTGTTTTTTGCATTAAACTGGTTATATTTACGCATCAGTTCGCGTATAACATTCCAGAAAGCGATTTAAAGATCAAAATCGAACATGAATTGATAAGTGCACATGATACACATATTTATACAAATCCCAAGTATGAAACACAATATTTCATTGATTTAGTATTTGTTTGATGGTCGCAGAGGCACAGGTGTCACAAATCTTGCCAATCCATGTGTTGCACATGGTTTTGAATACTATGGGACCTCAAATACCAGCTCCAAGTATTGAAAAAGTTGCATAAAAGACCCTGAAATTCAAGCTGGTTGCTGAAAATAGAATTTCTGTCAAAAGTAGGCCGTCGCGTCGCGCCACGGCACCACCCCTTTGGGGTCATGCTACGCCACCACTCACCATAGCCAGAAAGTTTTGAAATAAGTCAGAAATGGTCCATGCAGCATGTTTAAGCCATTTTCGATGCGTTTAAACCCTGTTAACCCATTTTGAAGGCTCTAAAAAGATGTTAAAGCATAGGGAACTTGAAACATGCTTGAAATTATCTCGGATGTCGGTTCGTTTGGTCGTACGGTTGCGTTATTCGGTTAATTAAGACGAAACTCGAATGGACGCTAAAAACTATCCAAATTACACGACGAATGGAATTTTAGCATTCCAATCACTAAGATAAAATATTTTAATGATAACAAAATTTTTTGTATGTCCGGATATGCTCAGAACGTAAGATATGCACGTAAATGCAAACTTATGCACTTTTTGACGCTTTTAGTCCCTGTTGATCAAATAAGTTTATTTTCACATACCAAACCCCTCAAATCCTATTTCTAAGCTATGTAAAGGATATTTGAGGTATGTTTAGCTTATGATTAAGTTTCGGAATGTTCGTTACTATACAAATCGGCATAGTTTCGCCGTTTGACGCAAATAGTCCATGCGATCGAATAGACTTGATTTCAACACACCAAACCCTCCAAAACTTATTTCTAAGTTATGTGAATGTTATTTAAAGTATGTTAAGCCTATATCACTGTTCCAGAGTGTTTTTCGCATTAAACTAAATACGTTTATGCATCAGTTCGCGTATAACTTTCCAGAAAACGATTTAGAGCTCGAAATTGAACGAGAATTGATATGTGCAAAAGTCACATAGAATTGTACAAACTCCTAGAATGAAATACAAGATTTCATTGGATCCGTACTTCTATGATGGTCGTAGAGGCACAGATGTCACATAAAAAATGTGATAAACGGTCTCACTGATGATATGCCAGTAGGTTTTTACACGCTTAGTAGATTGTTTTCGAGATATAAACCGAAATATCAAATACTTACTTATCTCATGGGGAACATCTCTTGGATATATGGGTAACCCCCAAAATCTTGTTTGAGAGATTGCCTGATTCTGAGATACTAGGTCTTTATATTGTTTGATATCTGGGGTATTATACCTGGACTTCTGATATTACGGAAGCAATGGCCTAGTCCTCGTATAATACTTTACGCGCTTTAAAAAGCTCACCCTCTGCATAAAAATTGATAAATATCGAAAGATACGAATCAAGTGAAGTTGTAAAGAAGATTCCCAAGGGGAACACACCTAAAGTCGAGCCTTCATCTCTTTGACTGAACGGAAGTTCATACCTGAGCTCTCAAGGTCTCGCACTAACCCAGAATACATATATCAAATTGGTATAGTCACCTGTAAGACTGAATCTAGGGAATTTTGATACGGGAGTATATTTTGAGGTGGGACACGCGAATAAGTTAAGTTCTTAAAACAGTAAATCGTATTTCGAATCGATTGAACTTTGTGTGAAAATTTAAGTGGATCAGTATACTGACAATCTAAGTGAATCATTTAGAAATTAAAGTGTTTAAAGCTCAACGGTACTAGTGATTTGTCATAAACTGATATGATCCTCTGACACGGACTCAAACAAAAATATTATCTGTAAATATGCCTGTAAATATGTCTTTAAATATTTCTTTACTACTTTATGTTTCAGAAAAATATAAAAAGATTTTGTTTTCACTTTATTTTCGACAACCGATGACCGAGAGCTGAGTTTCAAAATCTAAGTATGCTGATCCTGTTTCTGAAAATAAACAAGTTCACTAATTTGAAACTTGAAGTTTTAAAATCAAAATAAAAAACAGTTTGTGATATGTCCAAGGTCATTAATTTGGACTTGGATGATTACCTGTGAGGGATTTGGATTCTTAAATTGTGAAAATCTGTTGTAAAGAGTCAGGTTATAGTTTTGGATTCTTAATACTGCCAAAACTTTGATGTTTGTTGATAAGGGAAGTGGATTCAAGTTAATCCTTGATATATTCATATTATTATATTTTAGAGCCAGGTTCTTGATTCAAAAAAGTTTTTAAGAGCCAGGTAATCATTGCTGGATGCTCAAAATGTTTTTATTATAAATGTTTGAGATTTGTAGATAAAAGTTCCAGATTACGATCCTGATAGCCGAGTCTAAGGGGGAGTCTGAAGACGAGCTCGACGCAAGGGGGAGCTTGTATCCGGAAAGCCAGGTGTCGATCCCAAATGTCACACCCCAACCGATGACGGAAACATCGGGGCATGGCACTGAGCGAAACAAATTGTCAAGAGAAATTCCATAACGACTAAATTACCAAATAGTTAATATTATGTCCCATACCATAACCTATTAAGTAATCTAATTATTACAGATGGCGATATTCTCAAAACAAATCATGTTCTGATAACTCAGATTTCAACTAAAATATAAATTGTCTTTGTTTCTAGACTCTCTCCTACTTGATTCCACAAAAGCAAGAGTACAGCGTCCTAACATCTTAAGCACCTGTACATATGTTAAAATAAAGGTCAATACACATAGTATAAAGGTGAGCATACAAGTTTAATATTGCATATAGAGTTCAAAATCGCTTACGCATAACCAACATGTACAACGTATAATGTAAACCATGTAAGTTATCGACAAAGATCCTATCAATACCAATGACTGCCAGTAGCGAGTGAGCAACACATATTCACCACTGTGAACACGTGAAGTAATTGTCCTTAACAACCCCTGAATGAATAGGTGCTGAGTCCAAACTATAGTACTATCGTTGCTAAGGCAGGTAGACAGCAATCAATGTGTTAACATAACAAACAGGCATTCATCGAGTCACGTATAACTTGCACTAGAGGTTAGCATATAAATAGTGTTTACGTTGTGTGTTCGATGTGATTTAGAATAAGTAACGTATGTAACACCCAAAAGTGCATAAAACAAAAAGGGATCGAGTATACTCACAGATTGTGTTTAACAAGTAAACACTCTCTTGGATTGAAGGGAGCGCTGAGAGAGATTAGCCTGAACAGTTAACGATAGCATAAACGATGAGCGGCGCATAAAACGATGCAAGTGTACCAAGGATCGGATGGTAATCCGATCGGGTGGCAATCCGATCGGATGGCCAATCGATCAGGTGGCAATCCGTTCGGATGGTCATCCGATCGGATGGCCATTTGATTGGATTATCACCTCATTTGGTAAGGATGCGTTTGTGTATGATGGTTTGTACTTTGAAGTTTTCGTTATAGTATTTTCAAATAGAGAGTTATCTCTACCCTTCAGGTCAGTCGATCGAACGGGGGTTCGATCGGACAGCAATCCGATTGGTAGGACACTTAGTGAAAACAAGTTCATAGCAGGACGGTCACTCGATCGGATGGCTATCCGATCGGGTGGCAATCCATATGTGTTGAACAAGTTGAAAATTGGTTAAGTACGAAAGTCCCAAACGTCACACGATCGGACGGTCACTCGATCGGATGGCAATCTGATCGAGTGGTAATCCGTTCAACGTTCAGATCCTTGAATAGTTTAAATAAAAAGTTTAAGTATGGAACCATGTGCAACCCGATCGGATGGCAATCCGATCGGACGGCAATCCGTCCCGACGATCTGATCGTCTTGACACTTGATTCTGTTATGAGGTTTTGAAGTTTTGAACGAGACGTGATAATAACTGGCTTAAACAACAGAAACCCCATCTCGACCTAAGTGACCCGATCGAACAGGAATCACCCTAGTCCGACCGGTTCACGGTTCGAGTCGGTTGTTCATGTTCAAACCCGAAATCAGTATTCTCTTAGATAGAATTCAGATCTGGAATTAACACATCACTAAGAATGAGTAGAAAGTCAGAACAAGCTCCGATTCTATCGGTTTTGAGTGCATTGAGTGTAAAAGATTTGAAAGAAAGTTGGAAATCCTTCTTTCAATACTTTCATTCATGAATTTGTGTAGATCTATGCGAAAACATTGGTTAATCTTGTGGAAATCCTTCATATCTAAGTTGTTCTTGGTGGAATGAAGCCAACCATTGAAGTTCCTAAGAACTCCATTGATGACATCACCTTGGAACACCTCAAATCCGGTGATTTCATAGTTAAAAGTTAAGATTCAAAGGTGAAAATGATGAAGAAGTGCGTGTAGATCATAGAAGTACAATATTTAGGTTGAAAACTTACAAGAATCGAGAGAAATCGAGGGAAAAGAGTGCTGGAGTGCTGCTGGTCGAACAAGGAGCTGTCACATCACAAATGATGTGACAGATGGGTATTTATAGGGTTTCCCAAAAAGGAAAGTTGGGAAAGTGGCTGGTCGATCGGGTGGCAACTCGATCGGGTGGCAATGCGATCAGATGACAACCCAATCAGATGGCAATCCGATCGGATGGCCACTAGATCCACTTGTCCGGCGCGATGAGTTTTGTCGTTTCGATTCGCGTGTTTGCGATGCGATTCGAGAGAGCCATGCGATAGTGTTACCTACTAGTTACCCAAATAACGTAACTACTATATCTAACTTACAATCACTATAATTTAACTTGCGTTTAGCGTTCTCGATTCGATTGCGATGCGATAGATTACGTTTACGATTAACACCACAACATAAACATAAAATGCACAAGTAACACATAAATAGCACACACACGTAAAACAATATCCAGAACCACATAATTCGAGTTGCGATAGCGATAAGCGATAAATCGATTAAACATGCGATTAAATAGCGATTAAACCTCGATTATTAATAGATACTCCAGTTAATACAACTAAAGCGATTAAATAAATATATTCAATTACAAGTCAAAGAAGTCAAAAAAGTAGTTGAGCAAGGAGTGACAGGTCGCAATTAGCAATCTTTTCTTCCTTTGACTTCAATCTTGACTTTGACTTTGACTTTCGAAACACGGGGTGTTACAGCCTCCCCCACTTAAGGGAATTTCGTCCCGAAATTAGGCTTCAGCCGTAACAAACAACTGTGGGTACTTAGCCTTCATGTCGCTTTTGAGTTCCCAGGTGAACTCTGCGCCTCGTTTGCCTTCCCATCGGACTTTCACAATGGGGATGCGTGAGGGTCTGAGCACCTTGGTTTCTCATCCCACGATCTCGATAGGATTTTCCACGAAGTGTAATGTTTCGTCCACTTGAAACTCCTCCAGAGGGACATGTAATTCCTGGTCGGCCAAGCACTTTCTGAGGTTCGAAACATGGAAAGTCGGGTGGACGTAACTCAATTCCTCAGGTAGTTCAAGTCTGTAGGCTACCTTTCCAATCCTTTCCAGAATTTTAAAAGGGTCCAACATATCGAGGCGCGAGCTTTCCTTTCTTGCCGAATCTGATCACCCCCTTCCAAGGTGCAACCTTTAGGAGTACGTGATCGCCAACGTCAAATTCAAGGGGCCTGCGGCGTCTATCAGCATAAATTTTCTGTCGGATCCTAGCTTTCGACAAATTGTCTCGAATCTGGAGGATCTTGTCAGTCGTTTCTTGCAACAGCTCGGGACCGGTAGTTTGTGCGTCTCCGATCTCGTGCCATACAATAGGCTATCGACATCTCCTTCTGTATAAATCCTCAAATGGTGCATTTTTATGCTAGAATGATAATTGTTATTGTACAAGAATTCGACCAAAGGTAAGTACGCGTCCCAATTACCACCGAAATCTATGACACACGAACGGAGCATGTCTTCAATGGTGCAAATCGTTCTTTCAGTCTGACCGTCGGTTTGGGGATGGAAAGCGGTACTTAGATTAAGAGTAGTACCGAGAGCAGATTGAAACGTTTCCCAAAAACGTGAGGTAAACCAACCATCGTGGCCAGAGATGATGTCGTGAGGCGTCCCATGTCGACTAATGATCTCGTTGGTGTAGATTTGGGCTAATCTTTCTACCTTGTAGTCTTCTCGTATCGGTAGGAAGTGAGCTGACTTAGTCAAACGGTAAACCACAACCCAAATTCTATCATGACCAGATTGAGTACGCGGAAGTTTTGTTATGAAGTTCATAGCTATGCTCTCCCCTTTCCACATAGGGATTTCGGGCTGAACGAGTAAGCTAGAGGGTCTTGATGCTCAGCCTTGACCTTGGAACAGGTCTGGCATTTCAAAACATAGATAGCGATATCCTTCTTCATGCCCGGCCACCAGTACTTGTAGCTCATGTCCTGGTACATCTTGTCAGCACCGGGATGAATAGAATATCAAGATTTGTGGGCTTCATCCATCGGAAGTTGTCGCAAGTTCGTACGCTTAGGAATCCAAATTCGGTCCAAGTAGTGAAAGATACCATTCGACTTATTCTCGAGTTGGGCGCCATCATTTAGAATCCTTTCCTTCTTCAAAGTTCGCTCGGTAAAACAAGCATGCTTAGCAAGTAGCTTCGTCGACTGAGGGCATCGGCGACGACGTTTGCTTTGCCAGGATGGTAACGGATCTCACAGTCATAATCGTTGAGCAGTTCTACCCACCGTCGTTGACGCATATTCAGTTCCTTTTGGTCAAAGATATGTTGTAGGCTCCTATGATCGGGGAAGATCGTACACTTGGTACCATAAAGGTAGTGTCGCCAGATCTTTAACGCGAAAACAACTGCGCCAAGCTCGAGGTCGTGTGTGGTGTAGTTCTTCTCGTGGATCTTGAGCTGTCGAGAAGCATACGCGATAACCTTATCTCGTTGCATGAGAACACAACCAAGACTAAGGTTTGAGGCATCGCAGTAGACTACGAAGTTGTCGTTTCCATCAGGCAGTGAGGGAACGGGAGCATTGCAAAACATTGTCTTGAGAGCTTGAAAGGCTTCCTTCTGTTTGGTTCCCTAAACAAAAGGTTTATCCTTATGCGTAAGAGAGGTTAACGGCACGACGATTCTCAAGAAACCTTCGATAAAACGACGATAATAGCCTGCCAGTTCTAGAAAAGAACAGACTTCAGATGGATTCTTGGGTGTAACCAACTCTTAACGGCTTCGATCTTCACAGGGTCAACGTGGATACCTTGACTATTGACAATGTGACCCAAGAATTAGACCTCCTCCATCCATAATTCACACTTGGAGAACTTGGCATAGAGACGGTTTCCCTGGAGTAACTCAAGAACCAAACGTAGATGCTGCGAGTGTTCGGCCTTTGATTTTGAATAGATCAGGATATCGTCGATGAATACGATTACGAAGCGATCAAGGAAGGGTTTACACACTCGATTCATCAAATCCATGAAGACTGCAGGAGCGTTGGTCAAACCAAAAGGCATGACAACAAACCTATAGTGACCATAGCGGGTTCGAAAAGCGGTTTTGGGTATATCCTCCTCTTGAATTCGTAGCTGGTGATAGCCTGAACGTAGATCAATCTTCGAAAAACACGTATCACCTTGTAGTTGATCAAATAAATCATCGATTCGAGGCAAGGGATAGCGATTCTTGATTGTCAACTTATTCAACTCCCTATAATCGATACACATCCTGAACGAACCAACCTTCTTTTGACGAAAAGGACAGGCGTGCCCCATGGAGAGGTGCTAGGGCGAATAAAGCCTTTGTCAAGAAGTTCTCGGGGATGACTTGAGAGTTCGCGCATTTCAGAAGGAGCGAGACGATACGGTGCTTTAGCAATAGGGTTAACTTAAGGAATGAGGTCGATTCGGAAATTGATATCACGAGCGGGTGATAAACCGGGTAGATCATCGGGGAAAACATTAGGAAACTCACGAACAACGGGGACCAGATCTACCTCCTTAACTTCCTTTTTCTCCGCTACTACAATGTGTGCCAAGAAAGCTTGGTATTCCTTGCGGAGATACCTGCTAGCCTGAATACACGACATGAGTTGAAGTTTCTTCGATGTGACTTCACCATAAACACACATTTGATCACCATTCGCGAGCGAGAATCGAATCATCTTATCAAAGCAAACAACTTCAGCATGGTTTTCACGAAGAAAATCCATGCCTACTATGACGTTAAAACTTCCGAGTTGCATCAGAATAAGGTTGATAGGAAAGACGTGATTGTTGAGCTTGAGAGTACAATCACGAAGAACATAATTGACAGCGACGGTTCTTCCGGTGGCAACTTCAACATCGAACGTCGAGGGGAGATGAGCGCGCTTACGATTGAGGAGCTTTTCGAATTCAAACGATACAAAACAGTTATATGCTCCAGTATCAAATAAACACGTAGCATATATACCATTCACGAGAAACATACCATTGACCACATTGTTATCAGCTTGAGCTTGGCGGGTGTTAATGTTGAATGCATGTCCGTGTGCTGCTGCTTGTTGCTGTTGTTGCTGTTGTTGCTGAGGCTGCTGCTGGGGCTGCTGCTGTTGTGGCTCTTGCTTGACCACTCGGTTCGGGCACATGTTGGTGAAGTGGTTGGGATCAACACATGCATAGCAAGCTCTAGCATTGACCGCGGGTGCCTGAGCCGCTTGATGGCCTTGAGGAGCAGCAAGGAGAGCTTGATGAGCAGGAGCTTGAACTTGAGTTGGAGCAGGGTTTTGATGTGGACATGTACGGCAGTTTGCGGTGAAGTAGCCGTACATGTTGCAATGAGCGCAGTATCTGCAGGCGATTCCCACTGGATGATGATAAGTACAAGTAGGAATGTCGGGTGAGGACCAGTATACGCACGCTTTACCGGTGGTGCGTTGGTAACCGGGGCCGCTACTTGGCGATGTTGATGTTGCTGAGGAGTTGGAACAGCTTAAAGTGGGGCAGCATTGGTTACAGTACCGTTCTTGTTGCTGGAACTGCTGTTGTTCTTTCTCTTGCATCTTGAAAGCTTGGATGACTGAGAAGCGGTGGCGGTTTCAGCGGTTGAAGCAACAGTAGCTTGATGCAGATTCTTGGGAGCTTTGTCCTAGACACCAGACTTGACTCGCTTGTCGTTGATCTCAGCTGCGAGCAAGTAGGTTTCTTCAATCATTGACGTCTTTGCAGCTTGAACGAAATCAGCCACACAATCCGGAAGAACATGGATATACTTCTTGATGGCGATTTTGGGCGTCTTGACTTGGTCCGGACAGATTATACTCAACTGCTTGAAGCGGGCAGTTAAACCAGCGTCGTCACCCTCTTTCTGCTTAATGTGCCAGAATTCATCCTACAACTTTTGGCGCTCATGGGGAGGGCAGAACTCTTCCATCATCACATCCTTCAAGTCATCCCATGATAGCCCTTAAGCTGCATCATTTACGTGTTTGTTTCTCTCGGCTGTCCACCAGTCTAAAGACCGGGACTGGAAGACGCTAGTTGCGTTAAGAGTACGGAGATTGCCAGGACATCCACTCTGACACTGGGTGACCTCGATAGAATCAAACCATTTGAACATGGCCGTAGGACCATCTTCACCAGTAAACTCTTTCGGTCCGCAGGCTTTGAACTGCTTGAAGCTAAAAGCAGCCTTTGGCGAATCAGTTCGAGACTCTTTAGAACATTTGCTCGCATTCTCGTGTAGTTCACTCACTATTTGAGGGATAACCTTCGCCATTTTCTTAGTGATCATAGAGGCGAGGCATTTATCTGCCTGCTTTCGGCGTGCAGCTTGAGTAGCGCGAGATCCAGACATCATCACAGGACTCAACACAAATTTCGGTCATTCCTAGTATAGTCTAGCGATTTACCATAAAGCTCAGGAACATGTATCCACATAAACCAAGAATCACATAGTCACATAAACACATAAGCACATAATTACGTAGAGCACAGAAACACATAGACACGTAAGGCACAGAAGCACATGAGGCAGTCAGAATACAGAAACCTAACTATATGTTGCACGTATCCCTATCCATCACAGCGCGTATAGCAATTAGTTACAGCGGTTGCGAGTATCGAATACACGGCGAGTAGTATAGCATGCGATCATCCGTGAGTAGTAACGATCTGTTAACGATTGTGTAGTGTGTTGTGTGATAAGCAGAGTAAGAAGCGTTAGATCAAAACCAATAATATCTCAAAACGCTAACAAATAAGCATAAAACCATATAAAACACATAAAATCCCACATAAAACGACAAAAATCAGCGACTGCGAGCTTGAAATCGAATATAGATTGTCTTAGGCTTGATAGACCTCGACTACCCAAAGTGATTCGACTATTCACAAGGAGTTTAGGTGCGCACTTTGGCCTTCGGGACTGTGCTCTTACTTCGATTCGAGCGATTGGCACACATCCTTCCGGTTACAGTGTGACTCGAGTCGTTGGAGTCCGTCGAGACTTCGGTGAGAGTTTGTAAAACCACATTAGAGAGTAGAACGAGTCATCGAGGTTCGGGTTTCACCCCTAACTTAGCGACTACGTTCCTGTTTGTATGGTAAAACCACGAGATAGATAAGAAGATTTGTATCGAAGTATGGATTTCACTCCTGATTCAACGCAAATTCTCTTGTTTTATAGTAAAAATATCAATTTAAACGAGTAATCTGGTCGAGGGTTTGCGGTTTTCACACCTAATCTTAACCAGATCATCCATTTGTGTGTGAAATCAGCCTTAGGAAAGGCTGATCTTGCGCAGAACTGTAGTATGCGATGTTCGCGCAAGTGTGTAGTGTACAGCGAGGTCGAGCGAGAAATAGCGAGTAAGCTCGTACAAAACCCCTACTGGGCCTGCACAAGTGGGTTTGTTGGTACTTAGACTATAGACTAGGTCGTTCTAAAACATCGACCCGGACTAGGTCGAGTCTTGCCTAATTCCCTATAGTTATGGCTCTGATACCAATCTGTCACACCCCAACCAATGACGGAAACATCGGGGCATGACACTGAGCGAAACAGATTGTCAAGAGAAATTCCATAACGACTAAATTACCAAATAGTTAATATTATGTCCCATACCATAACCCATTAAGTAATCTAATTATTACAGACGACGATATTCTCAAAACATTTCATGTTCCGACAACTCAGATTTCAACTAAAATATAAATTTTCTTTGTTTCTAGACTCTCTCCTACTTGATTCCACAAAAGCAAGAGTACAGCGTCCTAACATCTTAAGCACCTATCACATACGTTAAAATAAAGGTCAATACACATAGTGTAAAGGTGAATACAAGTTTAATATAGCATATAGAGTTCAAAATCGTTTACGCATAACCAGCATGTACGACGTATAATGTGAAGCATGTAAGTTATCGACAAAGATCCTATCAATACCAATGACTGCAAGTTGAATGCCAGTAGCGAGTGTGCAACATATATTCAGCACTGTGAACACGTGAAGTAATTGTCCTTAACAACCCTTCAATGAACAAGTGCTGAGTCCAAACTATAGTACTATCGTTGCTAAGGCAGGTAGACAACAATCAATGTGTTAACATAACAAACAGGCATTCATCGAGTCACGTATAACATGCATTAGAGGTCAGCGTATAAATAGTGTTTGCGTTGTGTGTTCGATGTGATTTAGAATAAGTAACGTATGTAACACCCAAAAGTGCATAAAGCAAAAAGGGATCGAGTATACTCACAGATTGTGTTTAACAAGTAAACACTCTCTTGGATTGAAGGGAGCGCTGAGAGAGATTAGCCTGAATAGTTAACGATAGCATAAACGATGAGCGTCGCGTAAAATGATGCAAGTGTACCAAGGATCGGGTGGCAATCCGATCAGATGGCCAGTCGATCGGGTGGCAATCCGTTCGGATGGTCATCCGATCGGATGCCCATTCGATTGGATTGTCACCTTGTTTGGTAAGGATGCGTTTGTGTATGATGGTTTGTACTTTGAAGTTTTCGTTGTAGCATTTTAAAAATAGAGAGGTATCTCTACCCTTTAGGTCGGTCGATCGAACGACGGTTCGATCGGACAACAATCTGATTGGTAGGACACTTAGTAAAAACAAGTTCACAGCAGGACGGTCACGCGATCGGATGGCTATCCGATCGGGTGGCAATCCGAATGTATTGAACATGTTGAAAATTGGTGAAGTACCAAAGTCCCAAACGTTACACGATCGGACGAACACTCGATCGGATGGCAATCCGATCGGGTGGTAATCCGTTCAACATTCAGATCCTTGAATATTTTGTATAAAAAGTTTAAGTATGGAACCAAGTGCAACCCGACTGGATGGCCGGTCGATCGGATGGCAATCTGATCGGACGACAATCCGTCCCGATGATCTGATCGTCTTGACACTTGATTCTGTTCTGAGGTTTTGAAGTTTTGAACGAGATGTGATGATAACTGGCTTAAACAACAGAAACCCCATGTCGACCTAAGTGACCCTATCAAACAGGACTCACCCTAGTCCGACCGGTTCACGATTCGAGTCGGTTGTTCATGTTCAAACCCAAAATCAGTATTCTCTTAGATAGAATTCAGATCTGGAACTAACACATCACTAAGAATGAGTAGAAGGTCAAAACAAGCTCCGATTCTATAGGTTTTGAGTGCATTGAGTGTAAAAGAGTTGAAAGAAAGTTGGAAATCCTTCTTTCAATCCTTTCATTCATGAATTTGTGTAGATCTATGCGAAGACATTGGTTAATCTTGTGGAAATCCTTTAGATCTAAGTTGTTCTTGGTGGAATGAAGCCAACCATTGAAGTTCCTAAGAACTCCATTGATGACATCACCCTAGAACACCTCAAATCCGGTGATTTCACGGTTAAAAGTTAAGATTCAAAGGTGAAAATGATGAAGAAGTGCGTGTAGATCATAGAAGTACAAGATTTAGGTTGAAAACTTACAAGAATTAAGAGAAATCGAGGGAAAAGAGTGCTAGAGTGCTGCTGGTCGAACAAGGAGCTGTCAAATCACAAATGATGTAACAGATGGGTATTTATAGGGTTTCCCAAAAAGGAAAGTGGGGAAAGTGGCTGGTCGATCGGGTGGCAACTCTATCGGGTGGCAACTCAATCGGATGACAACCCGATCAAATGGCAATCCGATCAGATGGCCACTCGATCCACTTGTCCGGCGCGATGAGTTTTGTCATTTCAATTCGCGTGTTTGCGATGCGATAGTAATACCTACTAGTTACCCAAATAACATAACTACTATATCTAACATACAATCACTCTAATTTAACTTGCCTTTAGCGTTCTCGATTCGATTGCGATGCGATAGATTGTGATTGCGATTAACACCTCAACATAAACATAACATGCACAAGTAACACATAAATAGCACACACACGTAAAACAATATCCAGAACCACGTAATTCGAGTTGCGATAGCCATAAGCGATAAATCGATTAAACATGCGAATAGATAGCGATTAAACCTCGATTATTAATAGATACTTCACATAATACAACTAAGGCGATTAAATAAATAGATTCAATTACAAGTCAAAGAAGTCAAAACAGTAGTTGAGCAAGGAGTGACAGATTGCAATTAGCAATCTTTTCTTCCTTTGACTTCAATCTTGACTTTGACTTTTGAAACACGGGGTGTTACAGCCTCCCCCACTTAAGGGAATTTCGTCCCAAAATTAGGCTTCAGCCATAACAAACAACTGTGGGTACTTCGCCTTCATGTCGCTTTCGAGTTCCCAGGTGAACTCTGCGCCTCGTTTGCCTTCCCATCGGACTTTCACAATAGGGATGCATGAGGGTCTGAGCACCTTGGTTTCACGTCCCACGATCTCGACAAGATTTTCCATGAAGTGTAATGTTTCGTCCACTTGCAAGTCCTCCAGAGGGACATGTAATTCCTGGTCAGCCAAGCACTTTCTGAGGTTCGAAACAAGGAAAGTCGGGTGGACGTTACTTAGTTCCTCTGGTAGTTCGAGTTTGTAGGCTACCTTTCCAATCCTTTCCAGAATCTTAAAAGGTCCAACATATCGAGGCGCGAGATTTCCTTTCTTTCCAAATCTGATCACCCCCTTCCAAGGTGCAACCTTTAGGAGTACGTGATCGCCAATGTCAAATTCAAGGGGCTTGCGGCGTCTATCAGCGTAACTTTTCTGTCGGCTCCGAGCTTTCAACAAATTGTGTGACATCTGTGCCTCCACGTCCATCAAAAAAATACCAAACCAATGAAATATTGTGTTTCATACTTGGTATTTGTATAAATATGTGTATCTTTTGCACATATCAATTCTCGTTCGATTTCGAGCTCTAAATCGCTTTCTAGAAAGTTATACACGAACTGATGCGTAAACATAATTAGTTTAATGCAACAAACACTCCAGAATAGTGAAATGGTCTTAACATACCTTAATTAACCTTTACATAACTTAGAAATAAGTTTTGGAGGGTTTGGTGTGTCGAAATCAAGTTTATTCGATCGCAGGGACTATTTGCGTCAAACTTCAAAAGTCTGCTGATTCGTATGGTATCAAACATTCAGGAACTTGACCATAAGTTAAACATACCATAAATATCCTTTACATAGCTTGGAAATAGGCTTTGAGGGGTTCGGTGTGCAAAAATAAACTTCTTGGTCAAACAGGGACTAAAAGCGTCAAAAAGTGCATAAGATTGCATTTTCGCGCATATCTTACATTCTGAATATATTCGGACATCCAAAAATTTATGTAATCATTAAAATATTTTATTTTAGTGATTGACATGATAAAATTCCATTCGTCGCGTAATTTGGATCGTTTTTCGCGTCCGTTCGTGTTTCGTCGTGATTAACCGAACAACGCAACCGTACGACCAAACGAACCGACATCTGAGATGTTTTTGAGCGTATTTCATGTTCCCTATACTTTAACTTCATTTTAGAGCCTTGAAATGGGGTTAACAGGGTTTAAACGCATCGAAAATGGCTCAAAAGTGTTTCAGGGACCAAACCTGACAATTTATCAAAGTTTTTGGTCACTGGTAGGTGGTGGCGCTGCGCCACCACCATATGGTTTTGCCGTGGCGTGACACCACGGCCTCATCTGGGCAGGAACTTCATTTTGGACCCAGGTTGAATTTCAGGGGCCTAAGTGTAACTTTTCTTAATACCGTGTGATGGTTTTGGACACCCCTAGTATTCCAAAACCATGTGCCTTATGTGTAAGGTCCAGATCGAAGCTCAATTATCGAGGAACGATCCTAAGGGTTCTTCACTTTCTATAAATACCCACCTTCCCCATTTGCAATCCTCACATTTGTTCTCATTCTTGCTCTTAGTTGAAGCTCTCAAGCTTCATACCTGAGCAAATTGAGTTCAAATCTTCAAGTCTTGGACCTTTTGTAAGTATTCTTTCATCTTTTATGCGTTTTCAAGCATGAAAGTCAAATAGTGTTTGACTTTCTTCTTTGACCAGTCAATGGTCAACACGAAGTTCGTTTGAACTTCGCAACGTGAGCGTAATCTCGATGGTCATAGTCCCTTGTGACTATACCTACTGATTACCACATTGATTAGGTGTAGTGACGAGCCATAGTTTCGGTCAAAATACGCGTTAATGCATATTTTGCAACCCAACTATTCTTGGGTATCAAAACCCTTTGTTTTGATATCAAACTTGTTTTCTAACTTCATTAAACATGTTTTAACATGTTTAACTCGTCACTTTTAGTTTAGTGCTTGTAAAGGGTCGTAAAATAAGCGGTCTAAACAACCGCTTAGACTTTCGAACCCGACCCGTTTGGTCGATTATTAGGATCCGACCAAACATATTTTGTGATCATAGTTGTATAGGGAATAATCTTCCAAGGTTATATCTTATGGTCACAACGTTTAGTTAGTTGTATGATAGGTAGTTTATATGCCTTAGGAAAATGACCAAAATACCCTTTTTACGCATAAATTCATATTAAGCATATGTAACCTAAATTTTTACATCGAAACTGAATAGCTAACATTATTAGACATGTTAAGGCATATAATACTTATCATAGGACTAGTTAGGCGATCCGAACGCGTTTTACGCGAACGACGTGTTAAAGTAGCGTAAGCTACCTAAACGAGTCGTAATGGGTCATAAGCACTTAGGTTAGGTTTCAATTTAGTATGTAGGCTTTGTTAAACCATATCATATGACATCCAATACTCATTTGGTTTACGAAACCTCATCCTATCCGATCTTCCGATTTAGGTCCGATTTTTTAATATAGTTACCTATATTAGGTGCCAATTGATTTCTATGAAACCTCTAGCTTTGCTTGGTTGTTATTCATTACTTCTAAGCATTCTCAAGTGAGTACATAGTTCCCCTATTTTACTGTTTTCGATTGTTTTGGGGTGATTCATATGTGTTAAATGATTTCGATGTTTTTTTACAATGGTTTCAAAGATGATTAAAATGGTTTGTATTAAATTAATAACGATTTCGATAATGTGAACAAACTTGTTGGGAGTAATTACATAACAAATAACATTCATTAGTTTTGGCCGAACCGATCAGTATTAGGTTATGGTACCATAGGATCTGACAAATCCCGTTATCAGACTGCACCCATGGTTATGTGTGGGGGGTATGTGGGTAACGACTGAATCTGTGATTGTTAACTTACCCTTTGGTGGTTTGTTAATGCGAGAAGCGATAGGCGAGTTGCGAAGGTTTGGATGTTATTAGCGAGGCGAACAAAACTAGTTTCACAATTAAAACGAGAATGATTTAAACGATTTAAACGAGTTAAACAATTTTGGAACAATTTAATCGAGTTAAACGAATTGAACAAACAATTGGTTTTTGGTTAGTGTTTGGATAACGGGACGGGTGTAATGTGATGAAAACATGGTAGATACCCCGCTGGTACTTTTTATATATAAGTGTTTTCATCATATTACATACCGTGACGTTATTTAGTTCACTTGGGTAAACGATTTTGAAACAATGTCACACAACGATGTTTTTCTAAATAATATAAACCATACGAGTTTTATTAACAAGATGATTTACCATTTGGTTTAATTAAATAAATGTTTTGGGTTAAGAATCATGGCTACGAGATTTTATAAGTTATAACCATCTTGATTTGAGTTGGTTAATTATGTTGCAATATTATACACTTTTCGAAACAAGGTTTTTACTTTTGACTCTTGTAGTTAATGAGGTATTGCAACATGTAAACTAGCCATGAATCCAACACTCTCATAAAACCTATGTGCTCGCCAGCATTTCTTTGCTGACTTTGTTTTTACATATGTTTTAGGTGTTGATTGAATGATGTTGATTGCTAGGATGCATGTTCACATAGAATCTGGACAAGGCCTTAGTGACATAATAACAATGTTAGACAATGTGTAACTTGTTTGTTTTGTTTTAAGACAATGTAAATTATCTAATGAATCAATAAAACGAAACTTTTTGAATCCATGGTTGTGAAACAATGATTCTGTTACAACACTCCCCGACGTTTCCGCCGTGGTTTCGTTGTTTTAACGCGGCCGGGGTGTGACAGAAGAGTTGGTATCAGAGCTCATCGTTATAGGGAATTAGGTTATTAGTAATGCTTTGACCTAGTCTATAACCTTCCTAGGACCCTAACACAAGATTCTTGTGTTTAGATCTTAAAACAATACCGTCACTTATCCTTAGGTGACAACCACAACAAGAACACAAATTTCAAATCCTCTTTGAAAATCCAATCATCTGTTCTAGGATGATTTATTATAAGGTTTTGAACCTTCAAAGTTTTCAAAATCTCATCAAAGTTGGGTCTTATAATGTGAACACATGCAATCTAGAAGGGTGGATGCCTGTACTCTAAGTTTTCTGTCTAAGGCTAGAGTGTTCGTACAAATCCACATAACCGGACAAGTCACTCTTACCTGGGAACTCTTGGGGTGATTGTCCACTTATAGGCTAAAGCATGTCTTCGCGATACATTAATATGACTCATTTACTTTGATTAATCACCGTCTCATTTGTTTGCCTTAGGTAACAAACAAATGATCACAATTTTTATGCGTTGTCATTCTGTTTTTATTATCCGATAACATTTCACTTGTTTCTTCCTATGTCTTCCATTTCCTCTAGAATATCTCTTCATCGCAGCGACGCTCAGATGTCCGAACTGGCTACCAAATTTGCCCAATGAATAGGCGTAGTAATCCAGAAGACTGTTGAATTAGCTGTTGCCATGTCTCGTCTCCAGGATGAAGCCACTCGAGAAGCATCAAAGGAAACAGAAGCCAAACCTTCATAAAAATCGAAGAAATGTAAAGCTTCAAAGAATCCTCCAGCCGTTACACAAATCAAGCAGAACCTAGCCTGGTGGCAACACCACCAGCCAAGAAGCCATAGTTGGGAACTGCTCCTTTCTGCAATCAATGCAAGGGCCATCATCCGAATCAAACACCCTGCTTCAAATGTAACCACTGTGGACAATGGGGACATTTGATTAAAACGTACCGCTTTGCTATCCAAAACAAAGCTATTGCGAATCCTGCTGCTGCTCAACCTCCTGCAAGGAAACCTTATGCCGGTACTGCAACGATATGCAACAAATGTAATGCACCTCACGTAGCTTACCTATAGTGTCGTCTGCGTGCATCATGTGGGCGTCTCTGTGACAACCCTCGTAATTACATGTATCCGTACGATCTATTAATGTTAATTAAAGTGCGTGATGACTGTGTTGAATTACTTAACCGCTTTCTGATTACCTTGTGCAGAAAATTGACTAAATGGTCCTGAATGTTTTCCTAAGTGTTAGGAATTAAAAGTGTTGCAAAAAGATACAGAAAAGACACTAAACGGAATAATTAAACACTTTAACGAAACAGTATCTAACCGAACAACCGGACATTACCCGAAACACTAAATTTTTGTCAAATACATTGTTTAATTATTCTTGGCTAGTCATGATCCCCGTACACCAAAACACCCACCAAAAATACCCACTAACTAAATATGTAATCATATTACTTGGATTGTGACTAACATTTACCTACTTATCACAAAATTTACATCCAACCCCCCTCCCCATAACCGATTTCGGTCCCAAGAGGACCCACCAAAATCCCCACCATGCCTTCAAAGATTTCCCCTATATTTTATTAGATTGTTTACTTGTTAGGGTGAACAAAATATGTTGATGAAGATTATAAGTATTGTTGAAGATTTTGGGAGATCATTCACATCATTTTATATCCTCTCAAATATCACACCTCTCTCTCACTAACTCTCTCTCCCTCTCTCAGCCCTCACTAGAACCGCCACCACCACCACTCTATCACCATCATCTTCATCCATTTCCAAGCTCCATTCATGTCTTAGAAGGTGCCTTGTGAAGTAGGAAGCTTGAGGAACTTGAAGGAACTTCATTACTTGCTTTCATCATCCATTCTCACCATCTTTTTCACTAGAGTTCTTCCCTCGCTTTAAGCTAGTTGTAAGCTCCTTTGATATTTGTTTACTTCTCATTTGTTTGATGGTTAATAGTTATGTTATGATGTAGAACACTAAAAGATCATAAACATAAGTCTTGAACATAAAGCTAACATGATGATGAGATAAGATGAAATCTTGATGAAATAAAGTTGTTTTGATATGTTGCTGATTACTTGATGATTACTTGTTAATGTTAAATGTCGTTGTTGATCACTAAACATGTTAACGGAACGAATAGAACTCGCGTTAGTGCGCTATAGGCTGAAAACAGCTTCTGTCCAAACATTTATAGCCAACTTCATTTGGCTGTAAACAGGTCGATACTTATCGAAAAACTGATTTTCTTGAGTGTATAACGTGTTATTTCGAAATACGGTTCTAATGACACTGAAATCATAATATTTGGACTTCGTTTGCTATTTTTAAAGGGTCATTTTTCACAGCAGCAAAAGCTACATTTTTACTGCTAAAAATATGCGTTATGTTTTTCATCATAACTTGAAATCTGTGTAGAATTAGGTCACGAAATTTGTACTATGGATGGAAACTGATGTCGTAGTAATTCTCCCACTGGAATTTCATAAATCGGACATACGATGAATTTTAAATAAATTATTCCCTGGACTGCAGTCAGAGAGTGATGAATCTGATTGCAATCCGGGAAATGATTTTTTTATAAAATATTGGTAATGAATTGGATCCCGATATTTTTACACAATAATATTTGGATCATTTAAGACCTTCTGTAAAAAGTTGGGAATTTTTGGAATAGGTTAACAATTTATTAAAATTCCCGAAAACAGCCCAGTTTTGAATGTAAAAGCTGAAACGACATAAGTAGTAATTTGCGTGTCTAAATGTCGGGTAGGTTATCTGAGAATGATCTAACGTGATTATATGTCAATGAAAGTGTTATGTGCAATGTCGTATGTTTGCTTATGAATGGGAATAGATGGGAAGTTTACATGGGCATGAACCGTTAAAGTGAGTGCTTGTTATGTGGTAGATGCGTGTAGGAACTCTATCATTAAGTCCCTCATCTTATATCAACTAAATCGCCGAGGCCAATGGCGAGCGGGTCATTAGTTAATAGCGCTATTAGGTTTAGCAAACCTTACACCGTGCCAGTCCGACGGGCGTGTACTAATGGACTATGGCAAACTGTCAATGATGATAGACATTGACGTAGGGCACAATTATTGTTCGTCAGTTGTCGATATCATAACGGTCTAGTGGTTCACCTGGGGAACCCCTCACTGATTATGGTTATGGTTTGGGAAAGAAGGAATTGGTTAATTATATTTTCAACTATGGGGTAACCCCCACGGCAAGTAAGCCAGCTAAAGGCAAACCATGTTTTTGAAAACAACTTAAAACAAACACCCAACTGTGAACTCGCTCAACTTTATTGTTGACTCGTTGTTACATGCCTTGCAGGTCGTTAGGTATCTATGGAGCTTGCACAGGGAAGCGTGGTTGTTGTGGGACATGGACTGTCGAGTCCTATATTAAACATTTAAACTTATGAACTTATTACTTATGTTTTGGTTTTACATTTGATGCTTCTGCTATTTAATTTGAACTTGGTTAACTAGCTTTTGGTCACCAATTGTATTGTGGTTGGTTTATTTACTTAATTACGTTGTTCAATATGAATGGTGGCTCGATCCTGGTTATGTCACGCCTCCAAGCGGTGATACTCCGCATGGTGGATTTTGGGGGTGTGACAGATTGGTATCAGAGCCATTGGTTATAGTGAACTTGGTTTTAAAAAGGGGAAAAGCTTTTTCATAAAACCAGACTATAACCTGTACAGTGCTCAACGATCCACAACGACGCTTCGCTCCACATGCAAGACTCAACATTCTAGGTGACATGGTTTATGTTTATATTACTTACTTGTTAGTAACATGGTACATTGTTCATGGTATGCATTAGTTAACGTGATAACTGCTATTTGAACCTTGTGTGTTCGCTCTCTTCTATCACTCCACACTTACGCACGTTGCGACACCTTTCTTACCTATGTTTCCCTGGAGGTGAAGATCATGAGGGGGCGTTTCAACTTTACCCAGGATCAGCTGACGGATTTGATTAACGAATGGATTGATGAAGCCTTAGCAACCCAAACAGGGAGTCAAACCATGCACCCTCAAACACACATGGGCACCTTCAAGGCGTTCCTGGAATGCAAACCTCCCACTTTCGACGACACTGAAGGGGCAATCGTCCTTCTACACTGGATCCGAAGAATCGAATATACATTCATAGAGAGTGAAAGCCCTGCTAGCAAACGAGTAGAGTACACTACTGGCATGTTGCAAGGGAAAGCGTATTCTTGGTGGAACGCACAGGTTTAGATGCTCGGGTTGGCAGACGCGAATGCCACCCACTGGAGCGACTTCAAGGATTTGATTAAGGAAGAGTTCTGCCACCTGGATGACATTCTGAAACTTGAAATAGAGTATTATGGTTAGAAGATGGAAGGATCAGAGATTGAGGCGTACACAAAGAGGTCTAACGACTTGGCTGCCTTATGTCCTAATTTGTCACAACCCATATCTTGACGAATCAAGCTATACCTCAGAGGCTTAGTCCCAGAAATCCAAGGGTCTGTAATTGCGGCCAACCTTTCCACAATCCAGCAAGTCGTTCGTTTGGCACACCAGCTCACCAATCAGGCGGTGGAAGAGGGCAAGCTGCCCAAGCGTATTAACGCTACTACTACTGATGCTCCCAGTGATAACAAGCGCAAGTGGGATGGAAATTTGGGCAAGGGTTCTACTTCAGTTCAGTCTCAGTCCCAGCAACAAAAGACAGATGAACACAGGAGCCCCAGTCAGCAGCCTTCTGGAAATCAAGGTCAGGGTGGATACAGGGGAAATCACCCTAAGTGCAATCGATGTAATTTGCACTACAGCGGGCCGTGCAACAAGGGTCGTTGTTAGAGATGTAACAAGCTTGGACATGAAGCCAAAGATTGCCGGAGCTCACGTCCTGAGAATCAGAATCAACAACAGCAGCCAGAAGCTCCCCGGAACCAACATCAACACCAGAGTTTAGTAAGGGATGCTTCCAGTACGGTGCTGAGGGTCACTTCAAGAGGCACTGTCCACAGCTGAATCAAAATCAGAATCAGAACAACAACCAAGGAAATGAGAACAACAATGGAGGTAACAATGGGGGCAAAAACGGGAGTAACAATAATGGCAATGGCGCCCGAGGTTGTGCCTTCGTGATTGGTCAGGGTGATGCAAGGAACGATCCCAACGTGGTGATAGGTAAGTTTCTTCTGGATGATTTCTTTGTTAATGTTTTATTCGATTCGGGTGCCAATACTAGTTATGTGTCCTTGAAAGTTTGTCAATTGCTTAAGCGCACTCCAATACTTTTGACCACCAAACACACGGTAGAGCTAGCAAACGGTAAAAGTCTCGAGGCCACACACATAGTTAAGGGTTGTAACCTCGTCTTAGCAGTCAGACCTTCTCTATCGATCTTATTCTTATCGTTCTGGGTAGTTTCGATGTTGTTATTGGGATGGATTGGTTATCTCATCAGCAAGCGGAAATTCTTTGCAAGGAGAAGATTGTCCGCATCCCTCGTTCTGGTGAAGAACCCCTCGTGGCTCATGGCGACAAGAGTGGTGCCGTCGTAGGCATTATCTCTTTCCTTAAGGCCCAGAAGTGTTTGTGAAAGGGCCATACTGCCATTCTAGCACTCGTTACTGACATATCAATGGAAGAGAAGAGAATTGAAGACATTTCCTAAGGAATTACCTGGTCTTCCTTGCAAGGGTCGAGTTTCTACTCCAAGATTGACCTGAGGTCAGGTTACCATCAACTGAGAGTCCGAGATGAGGATGTCTCCAAAACAACATTCAGAACTCGCTACGGCCATTACGAGTTTCTGGTCATGCCTTTCGGGATGACGAATGCACCAGCGGTCTTCATGGATCTCATGAACCGAGTCCTGGATAAGTTTGTTATTGTTTTCATCGACGACATCCTGATCTATTCTAAGAGTCAGGAGGAACACGAGCAGCATCTACGACTTATGCTGGAACTCCTTCGAACAGAGCAGTTGTATGCCAAATTTTTGAAATGTGACTTCTGGCTTCGCGAAGTCCACTTTCTAGGCCACGTGGTAAACAAGGATGGGATTCATGTTGATCCATCCAAGGTAGACTCGATTAAGAACTGGCCTGCACCCTGCACACCAACAGAGATCCACCAATTCTTGGGTTTGGTGGGCTACTACAAAAGATTTATCAAGGATTTCTCTAAGATTGCACAACCTCTCACATCGCTAACTCAGAAGGGTGTCACCTATCGTTGGGGTGATGCACAGGAATCTGCATTTCAGCACTTGAAAGATAGACTTTGTAGCGCGCCTATCCACTCATTGCCTGAGGGCACAAATGATTTTGTGGTATATTGCGACGCTTCCATCCAAGGACTTGGTTGCGTGTTGATGCAACGTGACAAGGTCATTGCCTACGCATCGCGCCAACTTAAAGTTCACGAAAGGAACTACACTACACATGACTTGGAATTGGGAGCAGTTGTTTTCGCACTTAAGATATGGAGACATTACCTGTACGGTACCAAGTGCACCATTTACACCGATCACAGGAGTCTCGAGCATATTTTCAAGCAAAAGGAGTTAAACATGCGACAACGTCGATGGGTCGAGCTCTTGAATGATTATGAATGTGCGATCAAGTACCATCCGGGCAAAGCCAATGTTGTGGCCGATGCCCTCAGTCGAAAGGATACTATACCTAAGCGTGTACGTGCGTTACAACTTACCATCCAATCTAGTTTTCCCACTCAGATACAAGATGCCCAGGTTGAAGCGTTGAAAGCAGAGAACATCAGGGCTGAGTCCTTACGAGGATCGAGGAAGCGATTATAACAAAAGGAAGATGGCGCCTACTATGTAACAGGGTGCATCTGGGTTCCACTGTACGGAAACTTACGCGAGCTTGTGATGGATGAAGCACACAAGTCTCGTTATTCGGTACATCCTGGTTCGGATAAGATGTACCACGATCTCAAGACTACGTATTGGTGGCCTGGTATGAAAGCCAACATAGCAACCTACGTCAGTAAATGCCTGACTTGTGCTAAGGTCAAGGTCGAATACCAGAAACCATCAGGCCTGCTTCAACAACCAGAGATCCCGACATGGAAATGGGAGCAAATTTTCATGGATTTCGTCACTGGCCTACCTAGATCTCAACGCGGAAATCATACCATTTGGGTGATCGTGGATCGACTGACCAAGTCTGCATATTTTCTAGCTATCAAGGAAACAGATAAGTTTTCTACTCTAGCAGACGTCTACCTGAAGGAAGTGGTATCAAGGCATGGAGTGCCAACCTGCATCATTTCTGATCGTGACTCACGTTTTACATCTGAGTTATGGTAAGCTATGCACAAGTCCTTTTGCTCTCGATTAGACATGAGCACGGCATATCATCCACATACGGATGGGCAATCTGAGCGCACCATCCAAACCCTTGAAGACATGCTTAGGGCATGTGTAATCGACTTTGGTAATGGCGGGGAAAAACACCTCCCGTTAGTGGAGTTTTCGTACAACAACAGTTACCACACCAGTATCCAGGCCGTTCCGTTTGAGGCATTGTACGGACGTAAATGCCGATCACCTCTTTGTTGGGCAGAAGTTGGTGATAGCCAAATCACAGGCCCAGAACTTGTGGTAGACACGACTGAGAGGATTGCTCAGATACAACAACGAATGGTGGCAGCTCGTGATCATCATAAAAGCTATGCTGATACGCGCAGGAAACCACTCAAGTTCCAGGTTGGGGATCGAGTGCTACTCAAAGTCTCACCTTGGAAAGGTGTAGTTCGTTTTGGCAAACGAGGCAAACTCAATCCGCGCTATGTCGGACCGTTCAAAATCATTGAGAAAATTGGCAAAGTCGCCTACAAGCTGAATCTGTCGGCCGAACTCAGCGGAGTTCACAATGTTTTCCATGTGTCGAATCTGAAGAAGTGTCTGTCAGATGAGACCCTCATAGTTCCCTTAAAGGAGCTCACAATCGACGACCAGTTGCGATTCATCGAGGAACCAGTTGAGATTACTGATCGAGATGTTAAGATTCTCAAGCGTACCAGGATACCTCTTGTTTGAGTTCGTTGGAATTCCCGTCGTGACCCAGAGTATACCTGGGAATGAGAAGACCAAATGAAACTCAAGTATCCCCAGTTGTTTAAGAAAAGTGCAACCACTACTGAGGCTGAAGCTACAGCAGGATTTCGGGACGAAATTCCAAACCAACGGGGGGATGATGTGACACCCCAGGAAAGGCCAGTAAACCACGCAACTTAACTAGCTTCCTTAGTAACCACGCACTAAATTTCGGGACGAAATTTTCTTAACACGGGGAGAATGTGACAACCCTCGTAATTACATGTATCCGTACGATCTATTAATGTTAATTAAAGTGCGTGATAACTGTGTTGAATTACTTAACCGCTTTCTGATTACCTTGTGCAGAAAATTGACTAAATGGTCCTGAATGTTTTCCTAAGTGTTAGGAATTAAAAGTGTTGCAAAAAGATACAGAAAAGACACTAAACGGAATAATTAAACACTTTAACAAAACAGTATCTAACCGAACAACCGGACATTACCCGAAACACTAAATTTTTGTCAAATACATTGTTTAATTATTCTTGGCTAGTCATGATCCCCGTACACCATAACACCCACTAAAAATACCCACTAACTAACTATGTAATCATATTACTTGGACTGTGACAAACATTTACCTACGTATCACAAAATTTACATCCAACCCCCCTCCCCATAACCGATTTTGGTCCCAAGAGGACCGACCAAAATCCCCACCATGCCTTCAAAGATTTCCTCTATATTTTATTAGATTGTTTACTTGTTAGGGTGAACAAAATATGTTGAAGAAGATTATAAGTATTGTTGAAGATTTTGGGAGATCATTCACATCATTTCATATCCTCTCAAAGATCACACCTCTCTCTCACTAACTCTCTCTCCCTCTCTCGGCCCTCACTAGAACCGCCACCACCACCACTCTATCACCATCATCTTCTTCTTCATCCATTTCCAAGCTCCATTCATGTGTTAAAAGGTGCCTTGTGAAGTAGGAAGCTTGAGGAACTTGAAGGAGCTTCATTACTTGCTTTCATCATCCATTCTCACCATCTTTTTCACTAGAGTTCTTCCCTAGTTTTAAGCTAGTTGTATGCTCCTTTGATCTTTGTTTACTTCTCATTTGTTTGATGGTTAATAGTTATATTATGATGTAGAACACTAAAAGATCATAAACATAAGTCTTGAACATAAAGCTAACATGATGATGAGATAAGATGAAATCTTGATGAAATAAAGTTGTTTTGATATGTTGCTGATTACTTGATGATTACTTGTTAATGTTAAATGTCGTTGTTGATCACTAAACATGTTAACGGAACGAATAGAACTCGCGTTAGAGCGCTATAAGCTGAAAACAGCTTCTGTCCAAACATTTACAGCCAATTTCAGTTGGCAGTAAACAGGTCGATACGTATCGAAAAACTGATTTTCTTGAGTCTATAACGTGTTATTTCGAAATACGGTTCTAATGGCACTAGAATAATAATTTTTGGACTTCGTTTGCTATTTTTAAAGGTTTTTCACAGCAGCAAAAGCTGTGTTTTTACTGCTGAAAATATGCGTTATGTCTTTCGTCATAACTTGAGATCTGTGTAGAATTAGGTCACGAAATTTTTACTGTAGATGGATACTGATGCCGTAGTAATTCTTCCACTGGAATTTCATAAATAGGACTTACGATGAATTTTGAATAAATTATTCCGTGGACTGCAGTCAGAAAGTGATGAATCTGATTGCAGTCCGGTAAATGATTTTTTTTATAAAATATTGGTAATGAATTGGATCCCGAGATATTTACACAATAATATTTGGATCATTTAAGACCTTCTGTAAAAAGTTGGGAATTTTTGGAATAGGTTAACTATTTTACTAAAATTCCCAAAAATAGCCCAGTTTTGAATGTAAAAGCTGAAACGACATAAGTAGTAATTTGCGTGTCTAAATGTCGGGTAGGTTATCTGAGAATGATCTAACGTGATTATATGTCAATGAAAGTGTTATGTGCAATTTCGTATGGTTGCTTATGAATGGGAATAGATGGGAAGTTTATATGGGCATGAACCGTTAAAGTGAGTGCTTGTTATGTGGTAGATGCCTGTAGGAACTTCGTGCTTATTTGAAGTCACTAATAAACTAAGTGGTAATCATACTAGGACATGATTGACTGACCTTGACTGTTAGCTATTTTTTAGAGTCAAACCGAGCAACCAAAGGTGAGTTCACACACTTTCTAAGGCATGGGATTCCCGGTGGTTGGGAATGGGTTAATAAATTAAAACGAAACCTACATATCCTCCTTGGGTAGGATATGTACCGCCATCCTCCATAGGTAGGATGCCAATATAAATCCTGCGTATTCTCCTTCGGTAGAATACATACGTTCATCCTCCTTGGGTAGGACAACAACTCTATCATTAAGTCCCTCATCTTATATCAACTTAATCGCCGAGGCCAATGGCGAGCGGGTTATTAGTTAATAGCACTATTAGGTTTACAAACCTCACACCGTGCCAGTCGGATGGGCGTGTACTAATGGACTATGGCAAACTGTCAATGATGATAGACATTGACGTAGGGCACAATTATTGTTCGTCAGTTGTCGATCATAACGGTCTAGTGGTTCACCTGGGGAACCCCTCACTCACTATGGGGTAACCCCCACGGCAAGTAAGCCAGCTAAAGGCAAACCATGTTTTCGAAAACAACTTAAAACAAACACCCAACTGTGAACTCGCTCAACTTTATTGTTGACTTGTTGTTACATGCCTTGCAGGTCGTTAGGTATCTATGGAGCTTGCACAGGGAAGCGTGGTCATTGTGGGACATGGATTGTCGAGTCCTATGTTAAACATTTAAACTTATGAACTTATTACTTATGTTTTGGTTTTACATTTGATGCTTCCGCTGTTTCATTTGAACTTGGTTAACTAGCTTTTGGTCACCAATTGTATTGTGGTTGGTTTATTTACTTAATTACGTTGTTTAATATGAATGGTGGCTCGATCCTGGTCATGTCACACCTCCAAGCGGTGATACTCCGCATGGTGGATTTTGGGGGTGTGACAGTCTCGGTCATCAGGCAAATGCTTGTCAATTCAACCCAAGCCAAGGTGGTCCAAACCAACCCCAAGTTAACCATGCTCAAGCTCATTTTCCTTCTGGTACTTGCTACAACTATAGTGAGGCGGGTTATTTCAGGATCAAATGACCAAGATTGTCAATTCAAATCTGACCCACGGATGAGCATATTGGCTGATTAGAAGATGTTGCTGCTTTGGATTAGTTTAAATCTTATGCTTTTGTTTCTTTTCTTGAACTCTGGAGCAACCTGTTTGGTTTATAAATTAATCATTGTTTACAATTCTGTTGTACAAGTGTAGTTACATGTGTGTATGGCATACCCCTACAATACCTACACCAAAGAACTATGTTCTTTACAAACTACTCTTGTAGTTCTCCCATTCTTGTGATCGCTCATGATTTCCTCGAAAATTCTAAGTACTCGTTTCATTCTAACAAACGAAGTACATAATATAAGTGACACTTTGAGTAATCACTTTAAATCCTTGTTTGGATATTTAAGGGTACTTTTCATAAGTCCTTCAACAGTCTTATATGATATACCCATATATATATCATTACATTCTGGTTTTCATAACGACATACTTAGTATATGTTTTTTAAAAACAACCGTCATGATTTCAAAATATTTCATATACTTTGAAAACAATTTTAACACAATATATTTACTTAATATATCAAATGCATGATTTCAAAAGCATCATCCATGTTTTCAAAAATCTTATTCATAATTTCAAAGTTCATCTCACATAACTTTAAAACAATTTATAAACATATTTACCTAATATATCTATCGTATGATTTTAAAAGTATTACGTAAGGTATTAAAAACATTAAACACATTTTTTTTGAAGAACCCCATGCATTTCTTTCAAAAACATTCTGCTCGTATGATTGACTTAACATACGTAGTACCCAACCTCCGAATTTTGCTTCATATGTCGCCTTGGCATATCTAGCACCTCAACTTCATGAACATTCTACCTCGTGTATCGACTTAAGCACGTCTAGTGCAAGGTTTCGAAGCGTCTCCCGCTCTTCAAATTCCAAAATCCATATAGGATCTTCTTATCTTCACGATTAGATCCTTGTGGATGATTATTGTTTAAATCGGAGTTCTTAATTGAATTCCTTGTATGCCTTAATACGTACATTATTATTCAATAAGGATAAAGCCGAATTCCTATTAAGATCTTCCTATCTTCATAGTTAGATTTTTGAAATGTTTTAAGTGCCAAATGAAATCCACGGATTGGATTCCTGGTGTGCTTTAAATACTCGTGTTCAAGTTAACAAACAAATTAACAAAATGATAACAAATTGAAGATCAAGTTAGACAAATTATGTGATTACGTGATTACGTTTTATGTGTTTTGTTTTTGTGTAATCTGATTTTTTTCGTTATCCAAATCCTCGTAGAATCTTCCATATCTTCATATGAGGGATTCAAGGTAGGATATTGTAACAACCCTCGGTAAAACCAACACCCTCATAATATTTCTGACACCCTATTATATCTTAAAATGTCCCAATATGTCTTATATTATACCCCGTATATGAAAACCGAGCCCGAAGTATGTTATAACATTTAAAATAAATAAAAATCTGAAAACAGTAAGTTGAGGCGGGCCGCGTAGACCCACTTCAACCACTTACGCGGGCGGCATAAAGACTAGAACCTGACTTCGTTGACTTCTTAAGTTGATACGGGCCGCGTAAGCTTTAGCTTACTCTTACGTTGGCCGCTAGAGATCATCAAACGCGGAGACACCCTGAGTTGACACGTGTCGACATCGTGGCGGACCTATACGCAGAAACAGCTAAGCTATATGTTGACCGGATGTTGACGCGGGCCAAGTAAGGCTTCGCCTTACCTTACGCGGGCCGCCTGAAAGTCGAATTCAGCACCTATAAATAGATGGCATCGGATCTCTGTCGAACTCGCTCACAATTTCATTCTCAATCTCAAATTCTGTAGTAGTGTTATAATACGCGGGTATTATACCCCTAGTTAGCGAGGTTCTGCTCCATTGTAAGTATTATAACCCTAGTTTCCTAATAGTTACGCTGCCCGATTGATTTAGGGTTCCGTAACAACTGTCGTGGTTCTGCCCGACGTAGTTGTTGCAATGCCGTCTCGGGGTGGGTATCATTAATAATTTCAAAGGGTTATGATACTAACCAATGTACATTTGTATAAATTATAGATTATTCCCAGGAAACCCTTACTCGAAGTCTAAGATAACAATGTGAGTTTATCCTCTTTTTGTTAATCTTTTTGGTAATGTTTTACAAAACCTTAATTATTTTACAATGCGATTAAGCGGTGATTGAGTCTTTGTAGTTCTTCAATTACTGCCGGTATTATGGGGTTTTGTATACAAAATTTATTACTTGCGAGTAGTAAGTCGGAATGACAGTACGTTACCATTGGACAACGAGTTAGCCAATGTGTAATATGACCCACAAGTCAAGGATTGACAGTACTGAATGAGTAATTATGTAGACATAAACAATGTGATCGCTCTCAATACTGTGTTAATTGATAAAATGTTTCTTGATTAAACTGGGATTCACTCACCAGTATTTTCCGCTGACAAAATATTTTTAAAACATGTTTCAGGTAACACAATGTGAAAGCCAACTGGGAAAAAGCCAGCTCGAGAGTACTGACGGCTTGGAAAATAAGTGGCTATAAAAGTTATCTAAGAAACGATGTTTTAAATTAAATAAAATAGGGTTTGTCCCTATAATTGTATTGTAATAAGAAACTTGGGTTTTGCCCATGAGTTGATTAATATCAAATATGGTGGTTTTACTCTGATAAACATTTCCTAACTACGGTCCTGATGTAAATTCCGCTGCAAGATTAAATAGCTGATACCACCACTACTGAGTTCGCGTCCGCCCGTTCCCGGGACATATAAGGGATCGGGGGTTGCGACAGGAGGTGGTATCAGAGCCTAGCCACTGGTCTGAGCCAAAGAAGTGTTCTGCTGACACTTAAAATTCTAAAATTTGTGTTAGGAAATAATATTATGGAAATACGTGCATAACTGTATTTATTGGTTTCGTGTTATTTGACTATTTGATAGTATACAGAATGAGTGATCAAGGACCATCAGACATGAATCGTCAATTATCTGATTCACCTAAGAGTGAAGGTACCTCATCACAGCCTGCCCTTTCTGGGTATTATGCTGATCAGGAAGAAGGAGTGTTTGCTTTTAGAGCTCAGTCAGAAGAGCCATTCCCTCATAAGAAACGAGGATGGTTCAGTAAGGAAGCCTTTGCTCGTAGGAAGAGAATAAGAAAATTGCAACAGCAAAGAGTTCTAGCAGCTGCCAAGCGTAGAACAGATGCCAATACGCAGGATATGCTTAATAGAAGCCTAGCCAATTTCCATATCCTAGCTACAACTGCTGCTGACCCAAGTCTGGAACAATTAGTAGCCCCCAACCACAAAACCCAGATCAACCTATGGAGATAGAAAACCAGGAAAACCAAGTGGAGATGCATGACTTTAATCCAGAAGAAATTCCTAGGATACCTGCACCAAACCCCCTAGACCCAAATTATGACCCCTGGTGGGACGATAAAAGGGACTTTGTGCAACGTTACCCTATCCAGGAATACCCACCCATACAGAACATAGAAGCCTACCCAGGTATGGACCCTTTAGATTCCTATTACCAAGATGATTATATTAGGGAAATCTTAGAAGATCCTTACCGATTTCAGGCACTGTCACCCCCATATCAGGAACCTGCACCCCAGATTCCAAACCCAGTCCGAGAACCTGCACCCCCAATGAGTGCAGAAAACGTGCAAGAACTTAGGACTTTCGGGGAGGAAATTTTAGAAAGCAGTGAGAGAATACGTCAGGTGGGAGAGAGTCTCGTATGGAAATACGATGAGCGCAATATGGATTTTTGGATAAATCCATATCCGTGAATGTGAGAATGGAGGAAACAGTAGTAATAATAATAATAAAATATAATAAAATAAAAATAAAATATGTGTGTACGGATGCATATTACTATTAGTGTGATTCTATTTCTGTTGGTATTGTAATTTTATTTCAGTACTAGTGTGTAATAGACGCATAATAGTATATGAAAAGAGTATAGTCGCAATGATCGACGCTTTTGGCAAAAATGCGTGTCATGTGATTAACTATATTAAGATATTATTTGTGATATTAATATGGGGTAATTGTTTAAAATTCAGATGGCCGACGAAGGAAACCAAGGAAATCTGAATAATGATAACCAGAGTAACATTAACGTGGTTAATGAGAATCCAAGCATCAATAACAATAACAATCAAGTGGATAATAGTGCTATCCAACACATAGTAGCACAAGGAATTATAGATGAAATGCCATTTATCCTTCAAACTGTTAAAGATGCTGATAATAAAAGTAAGCATAGCAGTAAGCGACCAGTTGAACCAGAAAACAGCGTGAACAATGGACCTGTACTTCAATTGGCTATTCCCAAAAGAAGAAGAACCATGCCTTATGGTTGTTCTTATAAAGAATTCTGGTCTTGTAAACCAATGGTATTCTCGGGCAACGAAGGGGCCATTGCAACCTTACGCTGGATAGAGAAGACTGAGGCAGTCTTAAGGATAAGTAAGTGTGCTGAAGAAGATAGGATATTATTTACTTCTAACCTGTTTAAGAATGCAGCACTAGAATGGTGGAACACTATCCTCCAGACAAGAGGAAGTGATCAAACCTACCATATGGAATGGGAAGAATTTAAGAACAAGGTAGAAAGGAAATTCTGCCCACCCAATGAGAAGGAACAGATAGCAAACAAATTCCTAAACCTTAGGATGACTGGTGTGGATAGTAAGGGATATACTAAGATATTCTTTGAATATGCTAGAATAGTGCCGACCCTTGCTTCACCAGAACCAGTGCTAATTTCTCGTTATATTTGGGGATTAATTGGGGAGATAAGACATGTAGTCAAGGCAGCTAGACCTCAAACCATAGAAGAAGCTGTAGAGCTAGCCAATACTTTGACTGATGAGTTAGTCCGTACCCGAGAAGAGGATCAAAGGAGAAACCTAACCCAGAGGTTGACTCAAGAATTTCATTCTGGAAAGTTTAATCGAAGGAACATAGGTTCTACCTCTGCACCATACTGCAAGGTCTGCAAGAAAAAGCATTCGGGAAAATGCTCCATTCTCTGCAATTATTGCAAGATGGCAGGACACAAGGAAGAAAATTACAGGAAGAAATCCAGTAACGGATTGTCCTACAACTGCGGGGAAAAAGGTCATATCAGGCCAAACTGTCCAAAATTGACCCCAGCTACAAACAACAAGAATACCAAAAATGCTAGAGCATTTGTTCTGACTGCAGAGGAAGCCAAGATAATCCCAGACGTTATAGCTGGTACGTTTTTAGTTAATGATATATTTAATAAAGTATTATTTGACTCTGGTGCGAACCAAAGTTTTATCAATACTTCGTTTTGCAAAATTCTAAATCAGTCATTAACTAAACTACCACAAGAATGTCTAGTAGAGACCGCTAGTGGAGAAACTATTAGGATTTCTGAAATCTTGCAGGGAGCAAGAATATAAATTTTTAATCAAAAATTTTCTGGCAAACCTATATCCCATGAATCTGGCAGGATTTGATGTTGTTTTAGGAATGGATTGGTTAATAGTCAATAAAGCCAGTATTTTATGTGATCAAAAGTCAATTCAAATAACTTCAGCAAAAGGTAAAATGATCACAATTAAAGGAGATAAACCCTCTAGGTCCACAAAATTCATCTCTGTGATGAAAACTGCAAGTTCCATAAGAAAAGGTTCTATAGTGTATTTGATTTCTATAATCACTAACACTAAAGGATAAGAACTAAAAGATATTCCAGTAGTATCTCAGTTTTCCGATGTCTTTCCAGAAGAATTACCAGGACTACCTCCAGACAGAGAAGTTGAATTCAGGATTCATTTAATACCAGGAACATCACCGATTGCCAAAGCACCTTATCGGTTGGCACCTGCAGAAATGCAAGAATTAAAGAAACAATTAGATGAATTGTTGGAGAAAGAATTTATACAACCATGTTCGTCGCCATGGGGAGCGCCGATATTGTTTGTTAAAAAGAAGGACGGATCAATGCGTTTGTGCATTGACTACCGTGAATTGAACAAGATCACGATTAAGAATCGGTACCCATTACCGAGAATCGATGATCTGTTTGATCAACTACAAGGAGCTCGATTTTTCTCTAAAATCGATTTAAGGTCAGGATATCATCAATTAAAGGTACAGGAAGAGGACATTCCTAAGACCTTATTTAGAACAAGGTATGGTCATTATGAATTTACTGTCATGCCATTTGGTTTAACCAATGCCCCAGCTGCATTTGTGGACATGATGAACCGAATATGTAAGCCATATTTGGATAAATTCATAATTGTCTTCATAGATGATATTCTAATTTACTCTAAGAATAAAGAGGATCATGCAAAACATTTGCATGCACTTTTAAGTTTGTTAAGAAAGGAAAAGCTTTATGCTAAGTTTTCTAAGTGCGAATTTTGGTTAGAACAGGTACAATTCCTTGGACATTTAGTTAACCATGAAGGGATTCATGTAGATCCAACAAAGATTGAGGCAATTACTAAATGGAAAACCCCTGAGTCACCAACCAAGGTTAGAAGTTTCTTAGGATTGGCCAGTTATTATAGAAGATTTATTCAAGATTTCTCTAGAATAGCCATTCCCTTAACTAAGCTAACCTGTAAATCTGTTAAGTTTGAATGGGGATTAAAACAAGAAGAAGCATTTAGAATCCTTAAGCAAAGATTAACCATACACCCATACTAACATTACCAGAAGGAGCTGAAGACTTTGTAGTCTATTGCGATGCTTCTAAATTAGGTTATGGATGTGTGTTGATGCAGCGACAAAAGGTTATAGCTTACGCATCTAGACAACTTAAGAATCATGAAGAGAATTATTCCACCCATGATTTAGAATTAGGAGCTATAATTTTTGCTCTTAAGATTTGGAGACATTACCTTTATGGTAGTAAGTTTACCATATTCACTGATCATAAGAGTTTAAGGTATATTTTCAAACAAAAAGAGTTGAATATGAGACAAAGACGTTGGATGGAGATGCTTAGTGATTATGATTGTGATATCCAGTATCATGAAGGAAAAGCAAATGTAGTGGCAGATGCTTTAAGCCGAGAGTATCATGAAAAGTCACGAAGGGTACGTTCTCTTAAATTAAATCTGCAAGTAGATTTAAATGATCAGATAAGAGAAGCACAAGAATCAGTAATCAAGGATGATTCTGAAAAATTAAAAGGTATGCTAAAAGAATTAAAACAAGGAACAGATGGAATTTGGAGATTCCATGAAAGGAGAATGTGGATACCTAAATTAGGAAAGCTACGTCATCGTATATTAGAAGAAGCCCATAAGTCTAAATATATGATGCATCCAGGAAGTGATAAAATGTACCAGGATTTAAGGAAAATTTCTGGTGGATAGGAATGAAGAAAGACATAGCAGCTTATGTTTCTAAATGTTTAACTTGTTTACAAGTTAAGGCTGAACATCAGAAACCCTCAGGTTTGTTACAGCAATTAAGAAATGCCGGTGTGGAAATGGGAATTGATAACAATGGATTTTGTTTCTAAATTACCTAAAACCAAGAAAGGAAATGATACAATCTGGGTGATTGTAGATAGACTAACCAAGTCAGCTCATTTCCTACCAATGAGAGAAACTTTCAGTATGGAACAATTAACTAAACTATATATGAATGAAATTGTTTCTTTACATGGCATTCCTTTATCACTTGTTTCTGATAGGGATAGTCGATTTACCTCTCATTTTTGGTCAAGTTTCCAAAAGGCAATGGGAACTAAGTTAAAGCTAAGTACAGCTTATCATCCTCAAACAGATGGACAAAACGAAAGGATAATTCAGACAATGGAAGACATGCTTAGAGCTTGTGTAATCGATTTCGGAGGTAATTGGGATGATCACTTACCTTTAATAGAATTTTCTTATAATAATAGTTATCACACAAGTATCAATGCTGCACCATTCGAAGCACTTTATGGACGAAAGTGCCGAACCCCAGTCTGTTGGGCAGAAATTGGGGAAAAGCAACTATCTGGACCAGAAATAGTGCAAGAAAAAACTGACAACATTATTCAACTCAAGGAACGACTGAAAGCAGCACGTGATAGACAGAAAAGTTATGCCAATAACCGATGCAAACCATTGGAATTTCAGGTAGGATATAAAGTATTGTTGAAAGTCTCTCCTTGGAAAGGAGTAGTAAGATTCATCAAAAGAGGAAAGCTAAGTCCCAGGTATATTGGACCTTTTGAGATTATTAGAAGAATAGGACCTGTAGCCTATCAGCTACAACTGCCAGTGGAAATGGCAGGAATACATGACGTGTTTCATGTATCTAATCTCAAGAAGTGTTTAGCTGATGAATCACTGATAGTGCCTCTTAAGGATATAGAGGTAAATGAACAACTCAAATTTGTAGAAAGGCCTCTACAAATTGAAGACATGAAAATCAAGAATCTCAAGCATAAAAGACTAGTTCTAGTCAAAGTGAAGTGGGACTCCAAAAGAGGACCTGAATATACATGGGAGCTTGAATCTGAAATGCAAAGGAAATATCCACCCTTGTTCTAGTAGATCTCGAGGACGAGTTCTAAAACAAGGAGGGGAGAATGTAACAACCCTCGGTAAAACCAACACCCTCATAATATTTGGGGGGGGGGGGATATTGCACGGTCCTCCCAACCGCTGGAGTGATCTCACTCCACAAGCTAGCTTAGCCCCATAGCTGTCTGGCAGTTACTACCCAACCGGAGGCGAAAGCCTGGAGGAAACTGTGCCTGCCAGGATTCGAACCCGGGTCCTCTGGGAAGAGGTGGGTGAGGCTGGCCACTGGGACACCCCAAGTGGTTAACACCCTCATAATATTTCCGACACCCTATTATATCTTAAAATGTCCCAATATGTCTTATATTATACGCCGTATATGAAAACCGAGCCCGAAGTATGTTATAACATTTAAAATAAATAAAAATCTGAAAACAGTAAGTTGAGGCGGGCCGAGTAGACCCACTTCAACCACTTACGCGGGCGGTATAAAGACTAGAACCTGACTTCGTTGACTTCTTAAGTTGATACGGGCCGCGTAAGCTTTAGCTTACTATTACGCGGGCCGCTAGAGATCATCAAACGCGGAGACACCCTGAGCTGACACGTGTCGACATCGTGGCGGACCTATACGCTGACCCAGCTAAGCTATATGTTGACCAGGTGTTGACGCGGGCTGCGTAAGGCTTCGCCTTACCTTACGCGGGCCGCCTGAAAGTCAAATTCAGCAGCTATAAATAGATGGCATCGGATCTCAGTCGAACTCGCTCACAATTTCATTCTCAATCTCAAATTCTGTAGTAGTGTTATAATACGTGGGTATTATACCCCTAATTAGCGAGGTTCTGCTCCATTGTAAGTACTATAACCCTAGTTTCGTAATAGTTACGCTGCCCGATTGATTTAGGGTTCCGTAACAACTGTCGTGGTTCTGCCCGATGTAGTTGTTGGAATGCCGTCTCGGGGAGGGTATCATTAATAATTTCAAAGGGTTATGATACTAACCAATGTACATTTGTATAAATTATAAATTATTCCCAGGAAACCCTTACTCGAAGTCTAAGATAACAATGTGAGTTTATCCTTTTTTTGTTAATCTTTTTGGTAATGTTTTACAAAACCTTAATTATTTTACAATGCGATTAAGCGGTGATTGAGTCTTTGTAGTTCTTCAATTACTGCCGGTATTATGGGGTTTTGTATACAAAATTTATTACTTGCGAGTAGTAAGTCGGAATGACAATACGTTACCATTGGACAACGAGTTAGCCAATGTGTAATATGACCCACAAGTCAAGGATTGACAGTACTGAATGAGTAATTGTGTAGACATAAACAATGTGATCGCTCTCAATACTGTGTTAATTGATAAAATGTTTCTTGATTAAACTGGGATTCACTCACCAGTATTTTCTGCTGACAAAATATTTTTAAAACATGTTTCAGGTAACATAATGTGAAAGCCAACTGGGAAAAAGCCAGCTCGAGAGCACTGACGGCTTGGAAAATAAGTGGCTATAAAAGTTATCTAAGAAACGATGTTTTAAATTAAATAAAATAGGGTTTGTCCCTATAAATGTATTGTAATAAGAAACTTGGGTTTTGCCCATGAGTTGATTAATATCAAATATGGTGGTTTTACTCTGATAAACATTTCCTAACTACGGTCCTGATGTAAATTCCGCTGCAAGATTAAATAGCTGATACCACCACTACTGAGTTCGCGTCCGCCCGTTCCCGGGACAGATACGAGATTGGGGGTTGCGACAGATATCCAAAGGTACTACCTTAAATTCTTAATGGGCTTCTACGTAATAGTTAAGACTTTTGGATTATATAGTACCATTCCATATTTCAAAAAAGACCCCTTGGGTGATCTAGTTAAAATAAATTTCGGGACGAAATTTCCTGAAGTAGGGGAGACTGTGACATCTGTGCCTCCACGGCCATCAAACAAATACCAAACCAATGAAATATTGTGTTTCATACTTGGGATTTGTATAAATATGTGTATCTTTTGCACATATCAATTCTCGTTCGATTTCGAGCTCTAAATCGCTTTCTGGAAAGTTATACGCGAACTGATGCGTAAATGTAATCAGTTTAATGCAACAAACACTCTGGAACAGTGACATGGGCTTAACATACCTTAAATAAAGTTTACATAACTTAGAAATAAGTTTTGTAGGGTTTGGTGTATCGAAATCAAGTTTATTCGATCGTAGGGACTATTTGTGTCAAACTGCAAAAGTTTGCTGATTCGTATGGTATCGAACATTCCGGAACTTGACCATAAGTTAAACATACCATAAATATCCATTACATATCTTAGAAATAGGCTTTGAGGGGTTCGGTGTGCAAAAAAAAAAAAAAACTTCTTGGTCAAACAGGGACTAAAAGCGTCAAAAAGTGCATAAGTTTTATTTTCGCGCATATCTTACGTTCTGAATATATCCGGACATCCAAAAATTTATGTAATCATTAAAATATTTTATTTTAGTGATTGGCATGATAAAATTCCATTCGTCGCGTAATTTGGATCGTTTTTCGCGTTCGTTCGTGTTTCGTCGTAATTAACCGAACAACGCAACCGTACGACCAAACGAACCGACATCAGAGATGTTTTTGAGCATATTTCTTGTTCTCTATACTTTAACTTCATTTTAGAGCCTTTAAATGGGGTTAACGGGGTTTAAACACATTTAAAATTGCTCAAAAGTGCTGCAGGGACCAAACCTAACAATTTAGCAAAGTTTCTGGTCACTGGTAGTTGGTGGCGCTGCGCCACCACTATATGGTTTTGCCATGGCGCGACGCCACGGCCTCATCTGGGCAGAAACTTCATTTTGGCACCCAGGTTGAATTTCAGGGGCCTAAGTGTAACTTTTCTCAATACGGTGTGATGGTTTTGGACACCCCTAGTATTCCAAAACCATGTGCCTTATGTGTAAGGTCCAGATCGAAGCTCAACTATCGAGGAACGATCCTAACGGTTCTTCACTTTCTATAAATACCCACCTTCCGCATTTGCAATCCTCACATTTGTTCTCATTCTTGCTCTAAGTTGAAGCTCTCAAGCTTCATACCTGAGCAAATTGAGTTCAAATCTTCAAGTCTTGGACCTTTTGTAAGTATTCTTTCATCTTTTATGTGTTTTCAAGCATGAAAATCAAACAGTGTTTGACTTTCTACTTTGACTAGTCAATGGTCAACACGAAGTTCGTTTGAACTTCGCAACGTGAGCGTAATCACGATGGTCATAGTCCCTTGTGACTATACCTACTGATTACCACGTTGATTAGGTGTAGTGACGAGTCATAGTTTCGGTCAAAATACGCGTTTATGCGTATTTTGCAACCAAACTATTCTTGGGTATCAAAACCCTTTGTTTTGATATCAAACTTGTTTTCTAACTTCATTAAACATGTTTTAACATGTTTAACTCGTCACTTTTAGTTTAGTGCTTGTATAGGGTTGTAAGATAAGCGGTCTAAACAACCGATTAGACTTTCGAACCCAACCCGTTTGGTCGATCATTAGGATCCGACCAAACACATTTTGTGATCATAATTGTATAGGGAATAACCTACCAAGGTTATACCTAATGGTCACATCGTTTAGTTAGTTGTATGATAAGTAGTTTATATGCCTTAGGAAAATGACCAAAATGCCCTTTTTACGCATAAATTCATTTTAAGCATATGTAACCTAAATTTTTACATCTAAACTGATTAGGTAACATTATTAGACATGTTAAGGCATATAATACTTATCATAGGACTAGTTAGGCAATCCGATCGCGTTTTACGCAAACGAGGCGTTAAAGTAGCGTAAGCTACCTAAACGAGTCGTAATGGGTCATAAGCACTTAGGTTAGGTTTTGATTTAGTATGTAGGCTTTGTTAAACCATATCATATAAGATCCAATACTCATTTGGTTTACGAAACGTCATCCTATCCGATCTTCCGATTTAGGATCGGTTTATTAATATAGTTACCTATATTAGGTGCCGATTGATTTCTGTGATCCCTCTAGCTTTGCTTGGTTGTTATTCAAGACTTCTAAGCATTCTCAAGTGAGTACATAGTTCCCCTATTTTACTGTTTTCGATTGTTTTGGGGTGATTCATATGTGTTAAATGATTTTGATGTTTTTTTTTACGATAGTATCAAAGATGATTAAAATGGTTTATATTAAATTAATAACGATTTCGATAAGGTGAACAAACTTGTTGGGAGTAATTACATAACAAATAACATTCATTAGTTTTGGCTCAACCGACCAGTATTAGGTTATGGTACCATAGGATCTGACAAATCCCGTTATCAGACTGCACCCATGGTTATGTGTAGGGGGTATGTGGGTAACGACTGAATCTGTGATTATTAACTTACCCTTTGGTGGTTTGTTAATGCGAGAAGCGATAGGCGAGTTGCGAAGGTTTGGATGTTATTAGCGAGGTGACCAAAAGTAGTTTCACAATTAAAACGAGAATGATTTAAACGATTTAAACGAGTTAAACGGTTTTGGAACAATTTAATCGAGTTAAACGAATTGAACAAACGATTGGTTATTGGTTAGTGTTTGGATAACGGGACGGGTGTAATGTGATGAAAACATGGTAGATACACCGCTGGTACTTCTTATATATAAGTGTTTTCATCATATTACATACCGTGGTGTTATTTAGTTCACTTGGGTAAACGATTTTGAAACAATGTCACACAACGATGTTTTTCTAAATAATATAAACCATACGAGTTTTATTAACAAGATGATTTACAATTTGGTTTAATTAAATAAATGTTTTGGGTTAAGAATCATGGCTACGAGATTTTATAAGTTATAACCATCTTGATTTGAGTTGGTTAATTATGTTGCAATATTATACACTTTTCAAAATAAGGTTTTTACTTTTGACTCTTGTAGTCTAATGAGGTATTGCAACATGCAAACTAGCCATGAATCCAACACTCTCATAAAACCTATGTGCTCGCCAGCATTTCTTTTCTGACTTTGTTTTTACATATGTTTCAGGTGTTGATTGAATGATGTTGATTGCTAGGATGCATGTTAACATAGAATCTGGACAAGGCCTGAGTGACATAATAACAATGATAGACGATGTGTAACTTGTTTGTTTTGTTTTAAGACAATATAAATTATCTAATGAATCAATAAAACAAAACTTTTTGAATCCATGGTTGTGAAGCAATGATTCTGTAACAACACTCCCCAACGTTTCCGCCGCGGTTTCGTTGTTTTAACGCGGTCGGGGTGTGACAGATTGTCTCGAATTTGGAGGATCTTGTCAGTCGTTTCTTGCAACAACTTGGGACCGGTAATTTACGCGTCTCCAATCTCATGCCATACAATAGGCGATCGACATCTCCTTCCGTATAAAGCCTCAAATGGTGCCATTTGTATGCTAGAATGATAACTGTTATTGTATGAGAATTCGACCAAAGGTAAGTACGGGTCCCAATTACCACCGAAATCTATGACCCACGAACGGAGCATGTCTTCAAGGGTGCGAATCGTTCTTTCAGTCTGACCGTCGGTTTGGGGATGGAAAGTGGTACTTAGATTAAGAGTAGTACCGAGAGCAGATTGAAAAGTTTCCCAAAAACGTGAGGTAAACCGACCATCACGGTCAGAGATGATGTCGCGTGGCGTCCCATGTCGACTAATGATCTCGTTGGTGTAGATTCGGGCTAATCTTTCTACCTTGTAGTCTTCTTGTATCGGTAGGAAGTGAGCTGACTTAGTCAAACGGTCAACCACAACCCAAATGCTATCATGACCAAATTGAGTACGCGGAAGTTTTGTTATGAAGTCCATAGCTATACTCTCGCATTTCCACATCGGGATTTCGGGTTGAACGAGTAAGCCAGAGGGTCTTTGATGCTCAGCCTTGACCTTGGAACAGGTCAGGCATTTCGAAACATAGATAGCGATATCCTTTTTCATGCCCGGCCACCGGTACTTGTAGCGCATGTCCTGCTACATCTTGTCAGCACCGGGATGAATAGAATATCGAGATTTGTGGGCTTCATCCATCAGAAGTTGTCACAAGTTCGTACGCTTGGGAATCCAAATTCGGTCCAAGTAGTGAAAGATACCATTCGAATTATTCTCGAGTTGGGTGCCATCATTTAGAATCCTTTCCTTCTTCAAAGTTTGATCGGTAAAACAAGCATGCTGCGCGTCACGGATAAGGGTTTCGAGATGAAATTGGGCTTGAGAATTACGAACGCTAAGCAAGTAGCTTCGTCGACTGAGGGCATCGGCAACGACGTTTGCTTTGCCAGGATGGTAACGGATCTCACAGTCGTAATCGTTGAGCAGTTCTACCCACCGGCGTTGATGCATATTCAGTTCCTTTTGGTCAAAGATATGTTGTAGGCTCCTATGATCGGTGAAGATCGTACACTTGGTACCATAAAGGTAGTGTCGCCAGATCTTTAACGTGAAAACAATTGCGCCAAGCTCGAGGTCGTGTGTGGTGTAGTTCTTCTCGTGGATCTTGAGCTGTCGGACAAGGAGCTGTCACATCACAAATGATGTGATAGATGGGTATTTATAGGGTTTCCCAAAAAGGAATGTGGGGAAAGTTGCTGGTCGATCGGGTGGCAACTCGATCGGATGGCAACCCGATCGGATGGCAACCCGATCGGATGGCAATCCGATCGGATGGCCACTCGATCCACTTGTCCGGCATGATGAGTTTTGTCATTTCGATTCACGTGTTTGTGATGCGATTCGAGAGAGCGATGCGATAGTATTACCTACTAGTTACCCAAATAACATAACTACTATATCTAACATACAATCACTATAATTTAACTTGCGTTTAGCGTTCTCGATTCGATTGCGATGCGATAGAATGTGATTGCGATTAACACCTCAACATAAACATAACATGCACAAGTAACACATAAATAGCACACACATGTAAAGCAGTATCCAGAACCACGTAATTCGAGTTGCGATTGCGATAGCGATAAGCGATAAATCGATTAAACATGCTATTAAATAGCGATTAAACCTCGATTATTAATAGATACTCCACATAATACAACTAAAGCGATTAAATAAATAGATTCAATTACAAGTCAAAGAAGTCAAAACAGTAGTTGAGCAAGGAGTGACAGATCGTAATTAGCAATCTTTTCTTCCTTTGACTTCAAGCTTGACTTTGACTTTCGAAACACGGGGTGTTACACCAAAAGCACGGAAGCTTGACAAAAGGGGGAGCCTGAAGAGAAAGAGTCTAACTGAAAGGGGGAGCAACTGAAGCCAAAGACAGATCCACGGGGAGTCTGTTCGAGCAAGTGGGAGTCTGTGGCTGCTATAGATGATAAAGCTTCAAGAAGACTTAAAGAGAGAGAGAGAGAGAGAGAGAGAGAGAGAAAGACAAGGCGCTACAAGATTGACTGCAGCAATATCCAAGGGGGAGTATGTTAGTGCAGTAATGTCTATCGCCTCCGTCAATCCAGTTAGTAGCAGAATCAGAAGAAATCATAGCTTTATATTGTAATATTTAGGAAAAATGGCTAGGTTGCATTATTGTAAATAAGGGGAAATCCCTTATAATCTTTGCCTATAAATAGGAGGCTTATGCATTAGATTTAGGACTTTTGCCATTCTAGACTTTGAAGAGCATTGGAGCTAGAGAGAGAGTCTAGAGAGAGAAAGTGCAAGAGGTGAATCACGGTGTTTGTAATCTTTTCATACGATCAATTGAATCATAGTTTATAGAACGTTCTTGTGTTCGGTCCACGTACGTATACGGATTCCGCAAGTTACACGTATCGGATCGCAATCGTTCGGGAGTCAAAAACTGGTCCTACAATATATATGCGGAATAGACACCAAAAAATAAACACTCAAAAAATGGCTACAATTTAAGGAACGTGTTTAGTGACGGCATCAGATTCCTAATTGATGGAGAAAGGTCTGGTGGCAAGAAAAGCTGCTTCCAGGAGGTTGTTAAGTGTTTTCGCTTGACGATTCCATTCCTGGGTGGTTGGTTTGGCCCTTGATCCTGTAACTCGAATCCTAGCCCGGTATATCCCATTTTAGTTTTACACCATTGTGAACCTTACGCCTTTTTTTACTCTCTGATCGATGTTCTCGGCATTGAAAAATCTTCGTAAACTAAATCACACGTGTATATGTTGACACTAAGAGATATACCGTTAAGAAAATCAAGAGCAATGGTGATATATATGTGGATTAGACACAAAAAAATAAACACTCAAAAAATGGCTACAATTGAAGGAATGTGAATAGCGACGGCATCATATTCCTGTAACTCGAATCCTAGCCCTGTATATCCCCTTTTAGTTTTACACCTTTGTGAACCTTACGCCTTTTTTACTCTCTGATCGAGGTTCTCGGCATTGAAAAATGTTCGCAAACTAAATCACACGTGTATATGTTGACATTTAAGAGATATACAGTCGAGAAAATTAAGAGCAATGGTGATATATATGCGGATTAGACACCAAAAAATAAACACTCAAAAAATGGCTACAATTTATGGAATGTGTTTAGTGATGGCATCAGATTCCTAATTGATGGAGAAAGGTCTAGTGGTAAGAAAAACTGCTTCCAGGAGGTTTTCAAGTGTTTTCGCTCGACGATTCCATTCTTGGGTGTTTGGTTTGGCCCTTGTTCCTGTAACTCGAATCCTAGCCCCGGTATATCCCATTTAAGTTTTACAACATTGTGAACCTTACCCCTTTTTATACTTTCTGATCGAGGTTATCGGCATTGAAAAATCTTCGTAAACAAAATCACACGTGTATATGTTGATATTTAAGAGATATACAGACAAGAAAATCAAGAGAAATGGGGATATATATGCGGATTAGACACCAAAAAATAAATACTCAAAAAATGGCTACAATTTAAGGAATGTGTTTAGTGAAAGCTTCAGATTCCTAATTGATGGAGAAAGGTCTGGTGGCAAGAAAAGCTGCTTCCAGGAGGTTGTCAAGTATTTTAGCTCGACGTTTCCATTCTTGGGTGGTTGGTTTGGCCCTTGTTCCTGTAACTCGAATCCTAGCCCGGTAGATCCCATTTTAGTTTTACACCATTATGAACCTTACACATTTTTTACTCTCTGATCGAGGTTCTCGACATTGAAAAATATATGTAAACTAAATCACACGTGTATATGTTGACATTTAAGAGATATACAGTCAAGAAAATCAAGAGCAATGTTGATATATATGCGGATTAGAAACCAAAAAATAAATACTCAAAAAATTGCTACAATTTAAGGAATGTGTTTAGTTTCGGATTTAGATTCCTAATTGTTGGAGAAAGGTCTGGTGGCAAGAAAAGCTGCTTCGAGGTGGTTGTCAAGTGTTTTCGCTCGACGATTCCATTCTTGGATGGTTGGTTTGGCCCTTGTTCCAGTAACTCGAATCCTAGCCCGGTATATCCCATTTTAGTTTTACACCATTGTGAACCTTACGCCTTTTTTACTCTCTCATTGAGGTTCTCAGCATCGAAAAATCTTGGTAAACTAAATCACACATGTATATGTTGACATTTAAAAGATATACAGTCAAGAAAATTAAGAGCAATGGTGATGGATTAGGCACCAGAAAAATAAACACTCAAAAAATGGATACAATTTAAGAAATGTGTTTAGTGACGGCATCAGATTGCTAATTGATGAAGAAAGGTCTGGTGGCAAGAAAACCTTCTTCTAGGAGGTTGTCAAGTGTTTTCACTCGACGATTCCATTCTAGGGTGGTTGGTTTGGCCCTAGTTCCTGTAACTCGAATCCTAGCCCGGTATATACCATTTTAGTTTTACACCATTGTGAACCTTACGCCTTTTTTACTCTCTGATCGAGGTTCTCGGCATTGAAAAATCTTAGTTAACTAAATCACACGTGTATATGTTGGCATTTAAGAGATATACAGTCAAGAAAATAAAGAGAAATGGTGATATATATGCGGATTAGACGCCAAAAAATAAACCCCTCAAAAAATGGCTACAATATAAGGAATGTGTTTAGTGACGTCATCAGATTCCTAATTGATGGAGAAAGGTCTTGTGGCAAGAAAAGTTGCTTATAGGAGGTTGTCAAGTGTTTTTCTCTCAACGATTCCTTTCTTGGGTGGTTGGTTTGGCCCTTGTTCCTGTAACTCGAATCCTAGCCCTGTATATCCCCTTTTAGTTTTACACCATTGTGAACCTTACACCTTTTTTACTCTCGGATCGAGGTTCTCGGCATTGAAAAATCTTCGTAAACTAAATCACACGTGTATATGTTGACATTTAAGAGATATACAGTCAAGAAAATCAAGAGCAATGGTGATATATATGCAGATTAGACACCAAAAAACTAAACACTCAAAAAATGGCTACAATTTAAGGAATGTGTTTAGTGACGGCATCGGATTCCTAATTGATAGAGAAAGGTCTGGTGGCAAGAAAAGCTGCTTCCAGGAGGTTGTCTAGTGTTTTCGTTCGACGATTCCATTCTTGGGTGGTTGGTTTCTCCCTTGTTCCTGTAACTCGAATCCTAGCCTGGTATATCCCATTTTAGTTTTACACCGTTGTGAACCTTACGCCTTTTTTACTCTCTGATCGAGGTCTCGGCATTGAAAAATCTTCGTAAACTAAATCACAAGTGTATATGTTGACATTTAAGAGATATACAGTCAAGAAAATCAATTGCAATGGTGATATATATGCGGATTAGACACCAAAAGATAAACATTCAAAAATTGGCTACAATTTAAGGAATTTGTTTAGTGACGGCATCAGATTCCTAATTGTAACACCTCTTAAAAACGTTTCCAGTTATGTAAAGACACGTGTCCTAAACTCTAAATATGTAAAAGTTTGAGTTTGAAGGACTAAAGTTGACACCTCATATAAATGTTTCCAATTATGTAAAGACACGTGCCTCTGAATGACAACCCACGAAGAATATATTTTTAAACGAGTAATTTTTCGGATATAAGAAGCCGTTTGTGAAAATAATTGAAAGATTAAAAACTACAGGGGTTAAACGTGTCAACATGTTAAATCTTACCTCTGAGTGACCTTTTAATGAAGCCGGGGCTTCGTAATATTCAAGTATACTCTAAAGAATAAGTGATATCAGTTTCACGAGTTTTCGAGATCGTTATGTATTATTTACATAAGTTTTCAAGAATATGGGTTAAAAGCGACAACGCACAGAAACTTGTGATTTCGATGATAGTTGAACGAAACCGGGCCTAACGGAGTTTGGTTAGACTCCCATGATGCTCTACAAACTAACTACAAGGACCTCTTCTGCCTAAAATGAAGTTCAATTAAGTTATAAAGGTCCAGGGACTGAAACTGCCAAACCTGAAACAATTTTCACCTAAACTTGAGGTTGTCGCGGAGCGCGTAGGCTCCCCTAAACTTCTACGCGGCCAACGAGAGAATGCCCAGATCAGAAAAAAGAGCACAGCTGCTGGTTGCAGCCCATTGCACCGCCTTACACACCTGAATTTCAAAACATGGAGCTTGTAGATGGTTTTAATTTACCACTAGGATACTTGTAAACATCTGGGATCATTCCATAACACCTGTGATGATCATAGATTGTGTTCTTCAAGTATAAATAGGCCTTGTGTTGCACTAGTTCATTGCACAAATCATTCTTACCATCTCTCCTCTCAAGTTCTGGGATTCCTGATCATAAGGAAGATCATTTTTAGTAGAAAAGATTGTTAGGACCCTTTGTAAGTGTCATAGCCCCCCTCTTTAGTTCAGTTTTCTTAATTAAAAACCGAAAAGTCGAAGTTACGTAAAATAGCTTTGACTCTCGTTTTAAACTCAAATGGTCCAGCCATTGTTCGGGGCAAATATGGCTATGTGACCATAATTAGATAGGTGTTAATCCCTTAAAAGGGCACCTCCTAGTTATCTTGTTTGCTTAGTTAATTGTCGGGTCAAACTATTTAATTAAAAAGTCAAACGGGTCAGATTTGTAAATAATAATCATAACTAATAATTCAGAAGGTGTAAACCATATTTTATCACTTAAATAACTTAGTAAATAATATTAGAACATGTCTAAGCATGTTCAACCCGACAATTCTGAGTTTAGGGTCGGTTCGCAACCGAAAGTCGCGAAAGCTTGACTTTTGCTTTGACTTTCAGTTCTGACCCGATTGAGCTTAATTCTTCCATGTTTTAAGCTTCCATTAGGACCATATTATGTTGTAGTATAACCCTCTGAGGTTATATTACCTGGTCATTAATAGTTTGAATTATATGCTAGTTTCCGTTATTATGCTTATAATTGACTGTTATGCCCTTTTTAGCCAAAAATGAGATTTTTTAATATGTAAGCATACTAATAGGTTAAGTACTGATAAATAAGCATGTCTAAATTAATTTGACATGATTCACTGGTCTCAAAACAATGTTATGCATGATATCGTAAAATTGAGTTTTTTACTAATTAAAATTACGCTATTTTGCATAATGCATATTTAAACATAGATTTTGATTCAAAACTCATTACCTACTGTTAAGATATTATTTTTAGGGATTTTTGGAATATTGGGTTAGATTATAAACTGACGATATCATGGAGTTTTTGAATAAATTCCTTAATTGACGATAATGCCCTTTTGACTAATAAAATGTGATTTACATATGATTAACATGCCAAACCATTTTCTACTGACTTGATATGAAAAATAAAATATTTTAAACATCCAAGGCTATTCAAAATCTCAGAATCACCTAAACATATTAAATATCGTCAATTATCGACTTTTTACGCTAATTAGGTGCATAGTATGGTTTAAAACCATAATTAGCACCCAAGACTTATTACCTACTGAACTTATAAATAATTTTTAATATTTTTACAGGAGGTATTAATCATGAACTCATACTTCCTATTATGTATTTAAAATCATATGTGAAATGTCCAAAATACCCTTTCGGGGCATAGTTTGGCTATAAATGGTAAACCACACATATAAATGATATCTTAATGTTTTAACCTCATAAAATAAATAATTTTACTAAATGTTTTAGACCAGAATATCTGTTTACTTTAAAACCTCTTTTATAAATATTAAAATGACCAAAATGCCCCTACGAGACTTAAATTGGTTTTAAATACTTTTTGGGCATATATGTTAACATCCTACTAATGTGTTAACATGTTTTAAGAATAATAACATATGAGACTTGTATATGGTTCATTTGGTTGCCCGTTATGCATTTATGCGTTCGGTTCGGTTTATGTAACTAGTTTACATGAATTAGCCGAAATGGGTTTAACCTTATCCTTAAATCTTCAAAATCCAGAATGTGATTAGTTTACCCGTATTATACAAGTATCCAAAATTGTCGGGTCTAAATCACATTCCATTCCGGTCTCCACTTAATCTAGCATTTCGAACCGTAAAGTATCTTTCAAACTAACCGGTCTAAGTCTTTGACTTAAATAAAGACCCGTTAGTATCCTAATAGGTTAATAAACGTTCCATACATATTGAGTAGCTTCAGTAGAAGGTATTTACATAAGGGTTTAGGAAATATACGGCTGAATTACATCCTTACACATCTAGCTCAGGTAAATACTTTTAACTTATTTTCCCTTATACGGGCTTGGGATACGGTATTATAATAATACGGCTTGGTCGGGTATGAAATCAATTAATCGGATTGTGATTAATAAGTTTGCATAACTCGTTTTAATCTGTTTTGTTTGATAACATAAACATCGGGGGTTAATACGACCATGTCCTTGACATCCTCGGCTCATTTCCTTTGAAAATGGCCACGACCTATGCACGGGGTGTAGGCATACACCTGACAGATGCAAATGCTAAATAACCCACATGTTGGGGATAACTCCTTTGTGGGTTTTATAGTGGTGAGTCGGTTAATTATGACCGGCTTCCAAACCGGCCCCATATGTATGTCAAACATGTAAAACTATATACAATATTTTATTAAAGATTGTCCCAAGTTATAAATGGTTTGTACCTTGTGCGCCTAAATCAATTTTCATCAACTCTTTTCAAATGAGTCGGTTAATTGTATTTACCAGTGAAAACTGACGTATTTTCCAAAGACTAAGTGACAGGTACCTCTCGAAATTAGGTTGGAGCTACTTGGTGTCAAATAAGAGGATCTTGTAAATCCTTAGATGCCTGAAGTCTGTTATTTCAGTTTCTTGTATTTTGTTTTTATGATCCGCATGTGGATCTCTATTACAACTAGTTTGTATATTCTTTTATTTGGACACTTGGACATTATGGTTTGTAATAGTAATTATCTACCAAGCCTTCCGCTGTGCTATTATATTGTGTGTATTGACTATGATGATATCAACTACGTCACGATACTCCCCGCCGGGCCCATCGGTTATATGTGGAAATATCAGGGTGTGACAGCTTGGTATCAGATCCAACATTGAGTGAATTAAACACTAGCCTTCTGTGTTTAATCTCAATGACACAATAAGCACATTAGTTAGACTTCCGAGTCTAGACAAATGACCTCGGATTATGCTTAATTTTTCCTTTTGTCATTTATATTTTCTTTTACTTGTTTTGACAGGTTTGCTAATTTAAAATGCCACCACACGTTCGAGGAAAAGGAAAAGGTCCTATGAGGGGAGGACCATCTAGCAATGCTGGACCCTCACACAGACGCACGCCAACAGCGTCATTTACTAGCTCCGATTCACGAGATAATTGGAGACACTCTTTTGAGCCTGCGAGACACTCAGTTTCGTTAGGTTCTTCACCTTCATATCACCCTCCTTTTAGGCTGCCTATTCAAGATGAGCCCCAGCATTTATACCATTCTCACCACCCACATCACTCACTACACTCACACTCGTTTCACCATTCTGGTTCTCACCATTATTATTCACCGGGTCAATTTAACCCAAATGATTATATCAATGAAACACCAGGTTATAATCCTCTTGGACCCGAGGACCATTTCTCTCAAGGTATGGAGATGAACGATGATCCAGATCCAGAATTACCACCAACTAGGACGCCATCACATCCCATCAGTATCTCCAGCGGTTCTCCTTATGAAGGATCGCCATATCAAGTCCCCGATTCATGGGCCGAAAGGTGGAACACTTTTACTTGGGAATTCACCCCTTATTTTCATAACTCTCCTCCACAACCTCCATTGGAGGAACCGTATCTTCAGGCGGTTACTCCACCACCATTGCCCGTTGAGGAACCACCTCAACAACCACCACAACCACCTCCTAAGCCACCAAGGCGGAGGAGGAATGCACGGATGTCCGTGCGAGGGGGACCTAGGTTTAGTTCCCTACAAGCTTCAAGTACTTACCCTCCTATTCCTAAAAATTCACAAATGGGTGGACCTTCTCACGCGGTGCCGAAAAATGATCCCCCGCCAGTTACTTTTGCACCACCGCCACCTCCAATAGGTTATGAAAACCCAATACTTACTTACCTAGGTTCGTCTGGGTATAAACCATTTGAATATCTAGCTCCTACGGATTATGGATATCAAGCCCCTGCCCAAGATCCATATCTTGAGGTAGCTCAATTTAATGGTCTTTATCCCTCACCATTTCCTCGAGTATACCCAATTGGGTATCCAGTGCAAGGGTATTAATACCCTCCTTACCAGCAGCAACCTCCACCTCCACAACTGCAAACGCAACAAATCCTTCAGAGGTTGGATCAGGTTGAACAAAAAGCGGAGGAACGCGATAAAAAGCATAACAAATTTCTTAAAGGTCTCGCGAACTTCATAAAGGGCAAGAAGAAGTAGAAGTTTATTTTATTTTATTTTGTATTGTAATTTCAATTAAGTCCCTGCGTGGACATTTCATTTCTATACTTAGCCCCTGCCTGGACTTGTTTCTTTTTCTATAGTCCCTTCGTGGACAGTTTGTTTATTTCAAGACCCGTTTAGGGAATTTCTTGTAATCACTTAGTATTTTAATGGAAATTTCTTTTGGAATTTTTATATGTGTACTTTATTACATCATCTTGCAAATATCGTTTCGATTTTAAATAGATCTGCCAAGGAAATTTCAAAAGAAGTTCTTAAAGGTATAACCTTTTAAAGACAATGATTCTCTGTTAACATCTTAAAACATGTTAACATTCCTGGCAGTGTGACTTGAGAGACCACACTAGCTTCCAAAAGTACTTGGGTCTTTCCAAGCCACCCTCATGGCCTATATGATCAATGCGAATCATGGCTATTAAACATCAAATATGATGTATACATAAAAAACATCCATTTGAGGTGTATGCCTATGGGCAAAGGTGTATTCATGACAATGATAGTTTATTTTAAAACTTCTTGTCAAAAGGCGATGAACTATGTTTGACCCTTAAAATCATCGATCCAAAAGATCATTGATAATACTTGAATTGTCCTTGTGACAAGACCTTTTTGTGCCATCTAAATGTCCTTCGAGACGAGCCTTTGTGCTATATGAAAATGTCTTTGAGACATAGACAGTTGTGATTTATATTCCCTGTCTGATAAATGTAAAGGATTATATCCTACTTAATTGCCAATAATGGTTCATTTGTAGCCTAGGCAAATCATGATCAAATAGATTTTGACTTGTTATCTAAAATGGTCTATATGGTTTATTAATACAATGACCATTTAATTATCAGATGTGATGATTCATTATGTAATCTAAATAACTCAATATTGTTTGATTTTAGTATTTAAATCATGGCTGGCTCCGACGAAGTTAACAGTCATCCAATAGAAGGAAACAATAATGATACCAGAATAAAGGTTACTGGTGCTGAATTACAAGCAATGATAGACACAACAGTTTCTCAAGCTGTGGACAAGACGTTTAAAGAACCGAGTAATGTTCGGTCTAAAACTCATACAAAGTCCCTATCGCATTCGCATACGTTGAAAAAGGATGATTCTCGACACTCATCCAATCAAAAGAATGAACGTCAAATGTAAATTGTCGTTAATCAGGCTCCCAAGTACAACAAAGGTTGTACTTACAAATACTTCGTCTCTTGTAAACCAAGAGATTTCACGGGAGAAAAGGGAGCTATCGATTGTATGAAGTGGTTGGATGAAATGGAAACTATTATTGATATCAGCGGGTGTGCGAAAGAGGACATCGTTAAGTTTGTGTCTCAGTCCTTCAAAGGCGACGCCTTAACTTGGTGGAAAGTTTTGGTTCAGTCTATAGGAAAGGTTCCTCTGTATAACTTTCCTTGAATCAATTTGTTGATCTTATGAAGGACACTTACTGTCCTCAGCATGAAGTGGAAATGGTAGAGACTGACTTCCTCACTCTGGTGATGAAAGATTTGGATTGCAGGTCTTATGTGACCAGTTTTAACTCGATTTCTCGATTCATCCCATATTTGGTCACCCCAGAACCCAAACGCATTGCGCGTTTTATAGGTGGTTTAGCCCCTGAGATTAAGGGAAATGTTAAGGATTCTAAGCCTGCTACTTATAGATCTGCTGTAGATCTATCTTTGTCACTTACTTTCGATGTTGTAAGGAGTCAGTCAAAGAAAACCACCGAGGAAGGGAAAAGAAAGAGGGAGGATGACCAGTCCCACCATTCGAATAAAAAGAAGAAAGGAAACTCTGGTTTCAAGAAAGGACAATCGGGTGACAAGCCCAGGTGTAAAACTTATGATAAGAGGCACTTTGGAAAGTGCAATCAAGATCCGCAAGCCAAGCCTTGCGGAATCTGCAAAAAGAAAGGGCACAAAACTCTGGAGTGCCGAAACATCAAGGATGCAACCTGTTATGGTTGCAATGAAAAAGGGCACATCAAGACTAATTGCCCTAAAAATGCCAAAAAGCCTGATGAGGCAAAGAAAACCAATGCAAGGGTTTTTCAGATGAATGCCAGGGAGGCGGTGAATGACGAGAACGTTATAACATGTACCTTCCTCATTAATGATATTTATGCTAGAGTTTTATTTGATTCAGGTGATGATAAGTCTTTTGTAGACCATAAGTTTAGTAAGTTACTGAATCTGCCTATTAAAACTCTAGACATAAAATATGAGGTAGAGCTCGCAGATGGTACCTTAGAAACCGCTTCAACTCTTCTTGATGGATGCTTTATATCCATTAAGAATCATTCTATCCCACTATCTCTTTTGCCAATGAAATTGGCTGGGTTTGATGTAGTTTTATGCATGGATTGGTTATTACATAACCAAGCCTAAATTGCCTGCGATAAGAAACTAGTAAACATCAAAACCCCATCAGGTGAATTAGTCACCATTCATGGAGATGCACATTATGGTTTGCCTGATAATGTGTCTATACTTAAAGCATCGAAGTGTCTGAAGAATGGATGTGTCATCTACATGGCACAAGTGACGGTGAATGACCCGAAACCCAAGATTAAAGATATCCCAATTATTTCTGAATTCCCTGATGTCTTTCCTGATGAGCTACCTGGATTACCTCCTGAGACGCAAGTCGAATTCAGGATAGACATTCTGCCGGGATCAGCACCAATTGCACGAGCTCCTTACCATCTTGCTCATATAGAAATGAAAGAGCTAAGGACTCAATTGGATGAATTATTGGAAAAGGGTTTCATACAACCCAGCTCTTCACCTTGGGGAGCTCCTATATTGTTTGTGAAAAAGAAGGATGGTTCAATGCGTCTATGCATTGATTACCATGAGTTAAACAAGGTAACGATCAGGAATCGTTATCCATTGCCCAGGATCGACGACTTGTTCGACCAACTTCAAGGGATAAGCTTCTTCTCGAAGATCGATTTGAGATCTTGGTATCATCAACTCAAAGTTAGAACAGAAGATGTACCTAAGACAGCGTTTAGAACGAGGTATGGCCACTATGAGTTCTTAGTGATGACTTTCGAGCTCACTAACGTACCTGCAGCATTCATGGACCTCATGAATCGAGTCTGCAAGCCATACTTAGATAAATTTGTCATTGTCTTTATAGATGACATAATTATTTATTCTCGAAGTCAAGTTGACCACGAGAAACACCTTCGGTGTATCTTAGGATTGCTACGAAAAGAGAAATTGTATGCTAAATTCTCCAAGTGCGAGTTCTGGCTTCGCGAAGTCCAATTTCTTGGACATGCTGTGAGTGAGCGTGGTATCTAAGTAGATCCCGCTAAAATAGAGGCAATCATGAACTGGGAAGCACCTAAGACACCTACAAGGATTCGCAGCTTTCTGGGATTAGCTGGTTATTATAGAAGATTCATTGAGAACTTCTCAAGAATAGCTGCACCATTGACTACTCTGACCCACAAGAATGTAAAGTTTGATTGGGGTCCTAAACAACAAGAGTCTTTTGAGATTCTTAAGCAGAAATTGAGCAATGCTCCTATATTGATATTGCCTGAAGGGATAGAAGAATTTGTCGTGTACTGTGATGCTTCACACACCGGTATGGGTTGTGTGCTTATGCAGAGAGGCAAGGTAATTGCCTATGCATCACGACAACTAAAGGTGCATGGAAAGAATTACACCACCCACGATTTGGAGTTGGGTGCCGTTGTATTTGCACTAAAGTTGTGGAGATCTTACCTATATGGAACTAAATGTGTGATATATTTGGATCACAAAAGTCTCCAACACTTATTCAATCAAAAGGATCTTAATATGAGGCAACGCCGTTGGATGGAAACTCTAAATGATTATGATTGCGAAATTCGTTACCATCCTGGCAAAGCGAATGTAGTCGTTGATGCTCTAAGCCGAAAGGAAATAGTCAAACCTATAAGGATTAATGCCAAGAGCATTGAACTTAAGAATAGCTTGAATGAAAGGCTGTTAGCTACTCAAAAGAAAGCTACATTGGAAACTAACTTTCCAAGTGAAAAGTTAGGTATAACAACTGATTAGTTGTTACCTGGCAAGGATGGAATCCACAGATTGAATGGTAGAATCTGGGTTCCTATCGATGGAGGACTTAGAGATGTAATCCTCCAGGAAGCTCACAATTCCAGATACTCAGTTCACCCTGGAGGTGACAAAATGTATCATGATTTGAAAGCCAATTATTGGTGGATAGGTTTGAAGAAATCTATAGCCACACATGTAGCTAAATGTCTGACATGCGCTCAGATTAAAGCTAAACATCAAAAGCAGTCAGGTTTGCTATAACAACCAGAACTTCCCACATGGAAGTGGGAAATGGTAACTATGGATTTTATAACCAAGTTACCTAAAACAAGGCATGGAAATGATACTATATGGGTCATAGTTGACAGACTGACTAAGTCAGCATACTTCTTACCCATCAAGGAGACTCATAGCTCCAACAAGCTAGCTCAGTTGTATGTGGATGAGATCGTATCTCTCCACGGAGTGCCAGTATCTATTATATCTGATAAAGATACCAGATACACCTCTCATTTTTGGAAAAGCTTCCAAGAATCATTAGGCACTCGTTTGAACCTTAGTACTGGTTACCATCCTCAAACGGATGGACAAAGTGAACGTACAATTCAAACTTTGGAAGACATACTTCGTGCATGCGTTATTGATTTGGGTGGTAGTTGGGATAACCACCTATCGTTGATCGAGTTCTCCTATAATAATAGCTACCATACTAGCATTCAAGCTGCGCCTTTTGAGGCATTGTATGGGAGGAAATGCAGAACGCCTGTTTGTTGGGCGGAGGTAGGAGAAGCTCAGTTATCAGGACCAGATATAGTCCTTGAAACAACGGACAAAATTGTCCAAATTTGTGATCGCCTAAAAGCTGCAAGGGATAGGCAGAAAAGTTATGCAGCTAAGAGGCAAAAACCTCTAAAGTTTGAAGTAGGCGACAAAGTCTTACTGAAAGTATCACCCTGGAAAGGTGTGATGCATTTCAGTAAGAAGGGCAAGTTAAGCCCAAGGTATATTGGACCATTCGAAATCATCGAGTGTGTTGGCACTGTAGCTTATAAGCTAAACTTGCCTGAGGAGCTTAGTGGAATTCATAATGTGTTCCACATCAGTAATTTAAAGAAATCTCTAGCTGATGAATCGCTAGCAATGTCTCATAAGGATGTACAGATTGATGAAAGCCTGAGGTTTGTTGAAAGACCTATATCGATCGAGGATCAACAGGTTAAAAAGCTCCGAAGGAAGCATGTGCCTATAGTGAAGGTTAAATGGGATGCCCGTAGAGGCCCTGAATATAAGTGGGAGGTTTAGTCCATTATGCGACAGAAGTACCCTCACTTGTTTCAGTAAATCTTGGGTCCGAGATTTCTTTTAAGGGGGTGAGGATGTAACACCTAGTAAAAAATGTCCAATTATGTAAAGACACGTGTCCTAAACTCTAAATATGTAAAAGTTTGAGTTTGAAGGACTAAAGTTGACAAACGATGAAATTATGTATCCGAAGGGACTAAAAGTGTCAGCATGCCAAACTTGTGCCTCTGAATGACCATCCACGAAGAATATATTCTTAAACGAGTAATTATTCGGATATAAGAAGCCGTTTGTGAAAATAATCGAAAGATTATAAACTACAGGGGTTAAACATGTCAACATGTTAATTCTTACCTCTAAGTGACCTTTTAACGAACCCGAGGCTTCGTAATATTCAATACTCTAAAGAATAAGTGTTATCAGTTTCACGAGTTTTCGAGATCATTATGTATTATTTACATAAGTTTTCAAGAATAAGGGTTAAAATCGACAACGTACAGAAACTTGTGATTTTGATGATAGTTGAAAGAAACCGGGCCTAACGGAGTTTGGTTACACTCCCATGATCATCTACAAACTAACTACAAGGGCCTCTTTTGCCTAAAATGAAGTTAAATTAAGTTATAAAGGTCCAGGGACTGAAACTGCCAAACCTGAAACAATTTTCACCTGAACTTGAGGTTGTCTCGGGGCGCGTAGGCTCCCCTTAACTTCTACGCGGCCCGCGAGAGAATTCCCAGATCAGAATAAGAGGACAAGTGCTGGTTGCAGCCCGTTGCACCGCCTTACACACCTGAATTTCGATACCTGGAGCTTGTTGATGGTTTTAATTTACCACTAGGGCACTTGTAAACATCTGGGATCATTCCATAACACCTGTGATGATCATAGATTGTGTTCTTCAAGTATAAATAGGCCTTGTGTTGCACTAGTTCATTGCACAAATCATTCTTACCATCTCTCCTCTTAATTTCTGGGATTCCTGATCATAAGGAAGCTCATTTTTAGTAGAAAACATTGCTAGGACCCTTTGTAAGTGTCTTAGCCCCCCTCTTTAGTTCAGTTTTCTTAATTAAAAACCGAAAAGTCAAAGTTACATAAAATAGCTTTGACTCTCGGTTTAAACTCAAATGGTCCAGCCATTGTTCGGGGCGAATATGGCTATATAACCATAATTATATAGGTGTTAATACCTTAAAAGGGCGGCTCCTAATTATCTCGTTTGCTTAGTTAATTGCCGGGTCAAACTATTTAATTAAAAAGTCAAACGGGTCAGATTTGTAAATAATAATCATAACTAATAATGCAGAAGGTGTAAAACATATTTTATCACTTAAATAACTTAGTAAATAATATTAGAACATGTCTAAGCATGTTCAACCCGACAATTCTAAGTTTAGGGTCGGTTCGCAACCGAAAGTCGCAAAAGCTTGACTTTTGCTTTGACTTTCAGTTCTGACCCGATTGAGCTTAATTCTTCCATGTTTTAAGCTTCCATTAGGACCGTATTATGTTGTATTATAACCCTCTGAGGTTATATTACCTGGTCATTAATAGTTTGAATTATATACCAGTTTCCGTTATTATGCTTATAATTGACCGTTATGCCCTTTTTAGCCAAAAATGAGATTTTTGAATATGTAAGCATACTAATAGGTTAAGTACTGATAAATAAGCATGTCTAAATTAATTTGACATGATTCTCTGGTCTCAAAACAATGTTATGCATGATATCGTAAAATTGAGCTTTTTACTAATCAAAATTACGCTATTTTGCATAATGCATATTTAAACATAGATTTTGATCCAAAACTCATTACGTACTATTAAGATATTATTTTTAGGGATTTTTGGAATATTGGGTCAAATTATAAACTGGCCATATCATGGAGTTCTTGTATAAATTCCTTAATTGACGATAATGTCCTTATGACTAATAAAAAGTGATTTACATATGATTAACATGCCAAACCTTTTTCGACTGACTTGATATGAAAAATAAAATATCTTAGACATCCAAGGCTGTTCAAAATCTTAGAATCACCTAAACATCGTAACTATCGTCAATTATCGACTTTTTACGCTAATTAGGTGCATAGTTTGGTTTGAAACCATAATTAGCACCCAAGACTTATTACCTACTGAATTTATAAATAATTTTTAATATTTTTACAGTAGGTATAAGTTCTGAACTCAGACTTCCAATTATGTCCTTAAAATCATATGTGAAATGACCAAAATACCATTTCGGGGCATAGTTTGGCCATAAATGGTAAACCACACATATAAATGATATCTTACTGTTTTAACCTCATAAAATAAATAATTTTACTAAATTTTTTAGACCAGAATATCAGTTTACTTTAAAACCTCTTTTATAATATTAAAATGACCAAAATGCCCCTACGGGACTTAAATTGGTTTTAAATATACTTTTTGGGCATATACGTTAACATCCTACTGATGTGTTAACATATTTTAAGTATAATAACATATGATACTTTTATATGGTTCATTTGGTTACCCGTTATGCTTTTATGCGTTCGGTTCGATTTATGTAACTAGTTTACACGAATTAGCCGAAATGGGTTTAACCTTATCATTGAATCTTCAAAATCCAGAATGTGATTAGTTTACCCATATTATACATGTATCCAAACTTTTTGGGTCTAAATCATATTCCATTCCGGTCTCCGGTTAATCTAGCGTTTCGAACCGTAAACTATCTTTCAAACTAACCGGTCTAAGTCTTTGACTTAAATAAAGACCCGTTAGTATCCTAATAGGTTAATAAGCCTTCCGTACAGATTTAGTAGCTTCGGTAGAAGGTATTTACATAAGGCTTTAGGAAATATACGGCTGAGTTACATCCTTACACATCTAGCTCCGGTAAATACTTTTAACTTATTTGCCCTTATACGGTCTTGGGATACAGTATTATAATAATACCGCTTGGTCAGGTATGAAATCATTTAATCGGATTGTGATTAATAAATTTGCATAACCCGTTTTAATCTGTTTTGTTTGATAACATAAACATTGGGGGTTAATACGACCATGTCCAGGATATCCTCGGCCTATTTCATTTGAAAATGGCCACGACCTATGCACGGGGTGTAGGCATACACCTGACAGATGCAAATGCTAAATAACCCACATGTTGGGGATAACTCCTTTGTGGGTTTTATAGTGGTGAGTCGGTTAATCATGACTGGCTTCCAAACCGGCCCCATGTGTATGACAAACATGTAAAACTGTATACAAGATTTTATTAAAGATCTTCCCAAGTTATAAATGGTTTGTACCTTGTGTGCCTAAATCAATTTTCATAAACTCATTTCAAATGAGTCGGTTAATTATATTTATCTGTGAAAACTAAAGTATTTTCCAAAGACTAAGTGACAGGTACCTCTCGAAATTAGGTTGGAGCTACTTGGTGTCAAATAAGAGGATCTTGCAAATCCTTAGATGCCTGAAGTCTGTTATTTCAGTTTCTTGTATTTTGTTTTTATGATCCGCCTGTGGATCTCTATTACAACCAGTCTGTATATTCTTTTATTTGGACACTCGGACATTATGGTTTGTAACAGTAATTATCTACCAAGCCTTCCACTGTGCTATTATATTGTGTGTATTGACTATGATGATCTCAACTACGTCACGATACTCCCCGCCGGGCCCATCGGTTATATGTGTAAATATCGGGGTGTGACACTAATTGATGGAGAAAGGTCTGGTGGCAAGAAAAGCTGCTTCCAGGAGGTCGTAAAGTATTTTCGCTCGACGATTCCATTCTTGGGTGGTTGGTTTGGCCCTTGTTCCTGTAACTCGAATCCTAGGCCGGTATATCCCATTTTAGTTTTACACCATCGTGAAACTTACGCCTTTTCTACTCTCTGATCGAGGTTCTCGGCATTGAAAAATCTTCGTAAACTAAATCACACGTGTATATGTTAACATTTAAGAGATATACACTAAAGAAAATCAAGAGCAATTGTGATATATATGGTGGCATAAAAAGCTGCTTCCAGGAGGTTGTCAAGTGTTTTCGCTCGACGATTCCATTCTTGGGTGGTTGGTTTGGCCCTTTTCCCTATAACTCGAATCCAAGCCTGGTATATCCGATTTTAGTTTTAGACCATCGTGAACCTTACGCCTTTTTTACAATCTGATCAAGGTTCTCGGCATTGAAAAATCTTCGTAAACTAAATCACACGTGCATATTTTGACATTTAAGAGATATACAGTCAAGAAAATCAAGAGCAATGGTGATATATATGAGGATTAGACACCAAAAAAAAAAACAATCAAAAAATGGCTACAATTTAAGGAATGTATTTAGTGACGGCATCAGATTCCTAATTGATGGAGAAAGGTCTGGTGGCAAGAAAAGTTGCTTACAGGAGGTTGTCAAGTGTTTTCGTTCGACGATTCCATTCTTGGTTGGTTGGTTTGGCCTTTTATTAAACATCGGTTATGAACAAGATAAAATAACTAGGAAATAAATAACCTAGTTAATTATAAGTCTTGTAGTAATAAAGAAGTTGGTTAAAATACACTCTATGTAACTTGGGTGAATTAGAGGGGCTAAAGGTGTTAAAAGTTAAACTAGTTTTAATTAAAACAAAAAATTGAAATTCCAAACACACACTTGTGTGTGTCTGGATCGAACAAAACATAGGAGGGCGAACAAACTCACCTCCAAACCCTAGTTCTTGCTAATTGATCAAATTGAAGGCTCAAATCGATTCCAAATCGAAATCCAAGCATAGATTAGTGATCTCCTCAGTAAAGGGATCATAAGGTATGTAAAAATTTCACTATTTGGTTCAATCTAAAATTCTGGATGAACACTTATGATTCGAAATTTGGCTTGCATGATAGTTGTTTGGGTGAATTTGGTTTGAAATCATGTCTATGAATATACCCTAGCCATTAGTTTGTTCAATTATGTTCATCACTATGAAAATCCATAATCACCAATATAGGTGCTTAGCGGGTTTTGTAGAAACATGTCAAACACTAGGATTATGATTATTATTCTAGTGTAATTTGAGTTTCATGAAGTAAATTCAGATTTCTTGATGCTAAATTCGTGTATATGATGTGTTTAGGGTATTGATTGCTAAAAAATAGTGTTATAATATCATAAACATGTTTGAAAATCCATAATCACCAATATAGGTGCTTAGCAGGTTTTGTAGAAACATGTCAAACACTAGGATTATGATTATTATTCTAGTGTAATTTGAGTTCCATGAAGTAAATTCAGATTTCTTGATGCTAAATTCGTGTATATGATGTGTTTAGGGTATTGATTGCTAAAAAATAGTGTTATAATATCATAAACATGTTTTAATTGAAAGCTGAATTCAAACAGCTTCTTATCAGAATTTACAGCCGACTTGTATTGGATGTAACGTGGACAAAACGTGACAAGAACATGTGTTTCTTAAGTCTAAAATGTAATTCCAGGAAATATATTTAAAACCTCACTGGAATTGCATTTTTTCGACGAAAATTAAGCGTTTTATTGAATTTTTCCGTATCGAAGGTTTAAGCTGCGTTTTCTGGCAGAATTTGCAGCCCATTACGAATGTCATAACTCAATTTAGGAATTTATTTATGATCTCAAATTTTTACTGTAGATAGCTTTAAGTGATTACAAAAATCTCCAATTGGAATTTCGTCAATCGGATAAACGAGGAATTTTAAATGAATTTTTTCGTAAGCTGCAGTCAGAAGTGACGAATCTGATTGCAGCTTAGTAAATGAATTTTTACGAATTTTTGGTAAAGAGTTAGATCTTGAAATTCTAACACAAGGCCTAACCCTCCGAGAGGTACGTCACATAAAAAAAATCATAATTTTTGAAGACTTGTAAACAGGTTAAACAGGCCACCAAAAACAGCCTATTTTCAGTGATATGAACTTGCCTAAGTGAGTTACTGAACGCAAATTTGCATTTTGTATGATTAAGGGTAAATGACTTTTATAAGTCATATCAACCAATGATGAAGTCGAATAGTAGATTCGACATAGAATTCGTAAGATGGAATAGTCGTATGTGATAATGACTAATCTAACCGTCTTATGAATTATGATTATAGTTTGACCTTGACAAGCTAGGTGGGGGCTTGGAAAGGAAGCGGGTCAAACGAAGCAGGTGTGAAGGAAAAGCGTGTTTCGGATGCAATGTAAGTAAGCTTACGCCCCTTTATATTATTTACAAAATACTTATTTGCAAGTATTGTATATGAACTTTATTAAGTAATTGAAATATGATGTTCCGGCACGAAATAATGTGAGTCGGATCAAGGGAGAAATGGTAAGAAACCATGAAATATGGTAAAAAGGGTAAAAGGGTATATTATTCATATGGTGATGAATAAATAAGAAATTTTGAAACATTACGTTTTGTGTAAACCGTGATGGGTAAAAAAATGGTAAAAAGGTAATCCGGACATGAGTGGACGGATGGGAAAAGAGATTCAAATAGATATCATATGGCGAAAGTCATAACGGGTCAAACAAGACAAGAAACAGTTTTTAAGTAAAAAAAAAGAGTTCAAGGAGAAAACCAGAATGGGTAAAAAGGGCGAGATGGTAACTAGATATCCTCTCATAATAACAATTGGTCATTTCGACTAAACGGGTCAAATGGTGTGTTAATACCATTTGACAACAATAACTGATGACCGTTTGTTGAGTTTTGCGATCACAGGAATTAATTTATGGTTTGCGTTGCTTTAAACTAGCAAGTTTAAAAGCAAAAGGTATTTAAACGGGTTAATTCTATAACCCGAGCCAGGTACGCTTAACTGAATTTATAGTTAATAGTGTAATTTTTAGTCAAATAGATCGTGACGGTCCCTCGCCATAAAATGAAGGACATAAATTTTACCAAAAAGCCCTTGAGGGGTAAGTCGGGCAAACGACCCTTAGGGGTTGTTTAGGAACTTGTATTATGATTATGTAGTCCTTAGATATGTATAAAAATTATAGGTAATAACATTCGTGGGTCGAATGTCTAAAAACGGATTTATGTGCATAGCTTGCGTACTAATATCATAATTCATAAGAATTATAAACCCGAGCTAGAGATCTTGAGCTAAATACATTGATGTATGTATTTGGTTGTTTAAAAAAACAAGTTGGTGGTTTTAAATACAAACGGGTCAAAATGTTGATTTTGAATAAATAAGTCGAATGCTTAAAAAAATTGGAATATTATTAGTTTGAATGTTGAATTATAACTCCATATGATGGAGAATCGAATTACGGTCGCATGGGAAAAAGAATCATGCGAAACGGACATGTAGAACTAAAGTTATGAAATTTTAAATTTAGAATTTGGTTAAAACTCGGAGCTAGGCATTTGCAGCTCAAACAAACAAACTTGCTGTGAAAAATAGGCCGTCGCGTTACGCGTCGGTGAATTAATAAACTGGTCGCGCGACGCGACACGTGTCGCGGGCCGCGAAAGCTGAGACGAAAACGGTCGCGGGGCGCGACCGATCTATATTTCAGAAATTTTCTTTTATTTCCATTGTTGGGCCGTAGGACTTGATTATACTTATTTAAAAGTTGTCAAAACTAACAGTTTATGTGGTTTTGGCATTAGGTGAATGCTCACAAGATTTCTGGATGAAGATCAAGCGTCTTTCAAGAACCGAACACACCGAACAAGCTTCTGCATTTATTTATTTTGTTTAAATTAATATGTAAATAATAAGAATTGCATTTGAATGTTTAAACTAGTTAGAATGATAACTCAAATATTTTGATCATGTGTGATTGTAAACCCAACAAAGTTTTTGTAAGCTCGCATTTTTGTAATAAATGCGTGTTAAATATTATAAAATTCTGTTATTTTAAGATGGGTCTTACAAGTTGGTAATCAGAGCTCAAGGTTAAAAGAATAAAGTGTTCGGTTCGAGGCTTGATCGCAAATCCGGTAAGTACATGTATATTAACGGTTAACATGATTAAAGTGTTGTGAACAACACATAGGGTTATCGTGTAATACACGTTACCTCAATTAAATGAAAACTATAGTTGACGAAATTACGCGCGTTGACGCGTATAGTAGAAAAGCCTTGTATTATAATACGGGCGATTATTGAAGTTGATGTTATTAACTCTTGTAAATGTTTTAATTGAAGAACACTCGCATCTATAGATAGCGGGAGTCTAACAAATTGCGGATTTGATGGAGGAACGGTCCAAAGTACGACAAGTAGAACATGCTCACCAAGGACCTAAACCGCGTAGCGATCGCGAACAAGGCTAATGGCAAGAGAAGCCCGTTAGGGCAAGCATTACCAGGTGCACATTTTAAATTTATTGCATGAATAGTAATATGTAACAAATACATAGAGACTGACCGTTGCATATATAAATTAAAAACTTGGAAAAACCTGAATAGAATACCTATCCAGGATATTATTTCCAAGGAAACTAAATAGAGGTGTTACTTACATGGGGTGTAATGTGAAAATTATAAAAGGTCATGCATATCAGGTGTTGATCGCTTACTCTGGCCAAGTAAGTAGTGAACACGTGGTACCATGAACTTTTATGATGGACATACTTACATCCGATGTAGTAAGGACGGGGTGAGTGGGACAAATTAAAAGTACCCAAAGGAATCAAATGAGCAAAATACTTGATAATAATGTAAACGCACAGCCGGGTGACGGAAGCGTATTACATTAGGATAATGAACCCGAGAGAAGGAACAAAGATTAATGTAAACGATGACATAAATAAATGACCTAAGGAAAAATTCACGAAAATAAATCATTTTGGACGAAAGAGCCATGGTTGACAAAAGGGGCAAGTAAAACCAAAGTATAGATGGCCCGCAGGGTCATAAAAACAAAGGTGTTGCCCACACGAAAAGACAATCAAGGTCGTTAACTTGGTTGTAGTAAGGAAGGAATGACGATGATAATCATCACTCATAAATTATAAGGCCGTCAAGGATGGTCACATAAAGAATAAAAGACATGGTCGAATAAAAGCGATGGATTTCGCTAAGACGACCAAATAAATTGAAGCGAAGTCTTAATGCATACCGGAAGGGTTGCAATAATAACGATTTCGGTAAAACACCCGGTTATTGGGAAAGGATTTAAACACATACGTAGACCGAGAAGCGGGAACTCGGATGGAAAGTCAAAAGACTCGGGTTTTGAGTCATGACTAAAAGACGACAAGATGATGTAAATAGAAATTTTGATAAATTATGTTCAACTATTTTAAAGTTGAACGGGTCGAACAAAGAATGAAGTTTGACATCCATAAGTGATAAAATCTCACACGAACAAGTCAAACGAAATAAATAAAGAATAACGCTTGCTAATGTAAGTAAGCGCGAACCGAATAAATAAAAAGTGCAAAATATTAATAAACCTGTGCAAGGGGTTATGGGCGCTAAAAACCTTAAGGTAAAAGAACCCGGGTAGAGGGTTGCAAAGAAATATAGGTGATAACCAGATAATGGTAAGCGTAGAATAAACCGACGTGTGAGTGACGTAAGAAGTCATAAAGTCGGAAAAAATTGTCCGAAAGAAAACAAATGTAGCCTTAGACTACGGTCAAAGTCAAAGGAAATACAAAAGCGAAAATAAATGATTTTGAACATAAAAAGGGTGCCTTAACGCCATATACAAATATAAGTGTATATACCTTTGAATAAAGACTTGAATAAAAGATGATCTACAGGATTATCATAACCTACGAGATTATAAATGATGCTAAGGTCTACGGGACCAAAAAGACCTTCGGGTCACAAATAGAAAGAAACGAATTGTTGGGGTTCTCACCTTAAAAAGGTGAAAATCTAAAGAAAAAGCTTGCGAGACTAAGTAAAAGAACCTGCGGGTCACTTGGATAAAGCGTGGAAAACTGGTTACAATTCTCCATGTAAAATAATAACGGTCAGGAATAAAACTTAGACGGAAATTCCTAGACATGAGGAAAAGACATAAGACAGAGAAAACGTAAACTAAATATTTAGTTTTTAGTCAAAAGCAGTTTTTTTTAACAAACATAAGTAACATGAGGGGATTTAGAAAATCTTAAACACACATAAGGCCAGAGATGGCAAAATAGTATACCCAGATGACGAGGTATGAAGTGACGGCGACTAAATAGTCTAGCCGAAGGAACTATTCAAGATTGAGAAAATGTCATGACAAATACAAAGCGCTTATTAATATAAGACAAGCGTGGGATAAACATGTTAACAGACTGATGAGTCAAAGTGGTCAAGTAACAACTCGGTCAAGAAAGATAAAGGATAAAAGCTGAAAATAACAGCCCGTGAGGCCTTACACATGAAAGACGTGCGCGTCGATATAAGTGAAAACGTTATAACGAAAAGAATAATTGAATGCCTTAAAAACGAAACTAAGTTCGTGTAGTCTAAATTCATGAGCTACGTAAATAAGGTTTCGGGGACGAAACCTCTTTAAGGGGGGTAGACTTGTAACACCCTAAAAACGGGTTCGGTAATCGAACCACGTTAATATTGACGATGGGTAAAATATCGTTAGCAGTGAAAATTTACCCGGTAAATATTAGGATTTAAATAAACAAATCTAATATTAATAAAAGGGAGGATAAATACTTTGAGAAAACAAAGTATATAAAAGGACCGAGTTAAAGAGACTTAAAGTGAAATGGGTTAGGTAAAACCCGAAAAATATATAGGTGTTATATATTTATTAAACATCGGTTATGAACAAGATAAAATAACTAGGAAATAGTTAACCTAGTTAATTATAAGTCTTGTAGTAATAAAGAAGTTGGTTAAAATACACTCTATGTAACTTGGGTGAATTAGAGGGGCTAAAGGTGTTAAAAGTTAAACTAGTTTTAATTAAAACAAAAAATTGAAATTCCAAAAACACACTTGTGTGTGTCTAGATCGAACAAAACACAGGAGGGCGACCAAACTCACCTCCAAACCCTAGTTCTTGCTAATTGATCAAATTGAAGGCTCAAATCGATTCCAAATCGAAATCCAAGCATAGATTAGTGATATCCTCAGTAAAGGGATCATAAGGTATGTAAAAATTTCACTATTTGGTTCAATCTAAAATTCTGGATGAACACTTATGATTCGAAATTGAGCTTGCATGATAGTTGTTTGGGTGAATTTGGGTTGAAATCATGTCTATGAATATACCCTAGCCATTAGTTTGTTCAATTATGTTCATCACTACGAAAATCCATAATCACCAATATAGGTGCTTAGCGGGTTTTGTAGAAACATGTCAAACACTAGGATTATGATTATTATTCTAGTGTAATTTGAGTTCCATGAAGTAAATTCAGATTTGTTGATGCTAAATTCGTGAATATGATGTGTTTAGGGTTTTGATTGCTAAAAAATAGTGTTATAATGTCATAAACATGTTTTAATTGAAAGCTGAATTCAAACAGCTTCTGATCAGAATTAGCAGCCGACTTGTATTGGCTGTAACATGGACAAAACATGACAAAAACATGTGTTTCTTGAGTCTAAAATGTAATTCCAGGAAATATCTTTAAAACCCCACTGGAATTGCATTTTTTCGACGAAAATTGAGCGTTTTATTGAATTTTTCCGTATCGAAGGTTCAAGCTGCATTTTCTGGCAGAATTTGCAGCCCATTACGAATGTCATAACTCAATTTAGGGATTTAGTTATGATCTCAAATTTTTACTGTAGATAGCTTTAAGTGATTACAAAAATCTCCAATTGGAATTTCATCAATCGGATAAACGAGGAATTTTAAATGAATTTTTTCGTAAGCTGCAGTCAGAAGTGACGAATCTGATTGCAGCTTAGTAAATGAATTTTTACGAATTTTTGGTAAAGAATTAGATCTTGAAATACTAACACAAGGCATAACCCTCCGAGAGGTACGTCACATAAAAAAATCATAATTTTTGAAGACTTGTAAACAGGTTAAACAGGCCACCAAAAATAGCCTATTTTCAGTGATATGAACTTGCCTAAGTGAGTTACTGAACGTAAATTTGCATTTTATATGATTAAGGGTAAATGACTTTTATAAGTCATATCAACCAATGATGAAGTCGAATAGTAGATACGACATAGAATTCGTAAGATGGAATAGTCGTATGTGATAATGACTAATCTAACCGTCTTATGAATTATGATTATAGTTTGACGTTTGACAAGCTAGTGGGGGCTTGTAAAGGAAGCGTGTGACAACCCTCAAATTTACATGTAACCGTACAGTTTATTAATGATAATAAAAGTACTTGATGACTGTGCTGAATCATTTAACTGCTCTCTGATTACTGTGTTATACTTACATGTGCGTGTTAGCATACTAGTAGTATACAGAAAAGTTACTAAATAGTCCGGTATGTTTTCCTATGTGTTAGGAATAAATTTCGTTACAAAAATATATGTATAAGACGCCTTACGGAACAATTAAACAACTTAACGGAACAGTATCCGACCGAACAACCGGACATTACCCGGGACACCAAATATTTGTCAAACACATTATTTAATTATTTTTGGCTAGTCATGATCCCCGTATACCATAACACCCACCAAAAATCATCACACAAACATATATTATCAAGTTACTTACATTCTAACTACCAATTACCATTTAGTTGAAATTTTACATCAAGACCCCCCCCCCCCCAAATCGGTCATGAGCATGTGAGACCCCACCAAGATTTATTTCAATATTTTATGATATCTTTGCTTGTGTAAGTATCCATATTATGTGCATGATCTTATAAGTTTGGAGTTCCAAGGCATACAATCATTTCATATCTCCACCATATCTCCCCAAAGATCGCTCTCTCACCTCACTCCTCTCTCTCTCATTCTCGGCCCTCCATAGCAGCCACCATCACCACCACTTCACAACCATAAACATCCATCATCAAGTTCCATGTAAGCTTCAAAGGTGATACAAGAAGGTTGCAACTTGTGGAAGCTTCAAAAGGGCCTTTGTTCTTGCTTGTTCGTCATCATTCCTTATCATCTTCTTCACTAAGAATCATCCCTAGCTTTAAGCTAGTAGTAAGTTCCTTACGTCACCTTTGTTCATGTTGTTTCATGATTAAAAGATGTAATATGTTAGATCTACGCGAACACTAAAAAGGGTTTAAACAAGAAGATGAAACATGGTGTAATTATGTTAGTATGATGTTGTCTTGGGATGTTACTGATTTCTTGCTGATTACTTGTTAATATTGATTACTAGAAATGTTGTTGATCATTATGCATGTTAACGGAACCAATACAACTCGCTTTAGAATGTTAAAGCTGAAAAACATAAACCTGTTTGGTGATTACAGCCAACTTCAGTTAGCTGTAACCAAACCTTAATAAAGCGAAAAATGTGTTTTCTGAACTCTAGATTTATGTATTATGAAATACGGTTCTAATGGCACTGGAATCATAATTTTTGGACTTCGTTTACTATTTTTAAAGCGTCATTTCGTAATAGCAGCTAGAGCTGCATTTTTTCTGCTGAAAATATGTGTTTTGTTTTCTGTCATAACTTGAGTTCTGTGTAGAGTTAGATCAAGAAACTTGTACAGTAGATGATAACCGATGTATTTGTAATTACCCCACTGGAATTTCGTAAATCGGGCTCTCGATAAATTTTAAATAAATTATTCCGTGAACTGCAGTCAGAAAAAGATAAATCTGAGTTCAGTCCGGAAAATGATTTTTTATAAAATATTGGTGATGAATTGGATCCCGATATTTTTACACAATAAAATTTGGAATGTTTAAGATATTCTGTAAAAATTTGGGAATTTTTGGAATAATTTAACTATTTTATTAAAATGTCCGAAAACAGCCCGGTTTTGAATATTAATGCTGAAATGACATAAGTTGTAATTTGCATGTCTAAATGTCGGGTAGGTTATCTGTGAATGATATAACATGTTATAAGTGTTATGTGCATTATCGTATGTTTGTCTATGAGTGGGGAATAGATGGGAAGGTTATATGGGCATGAACCGTTAAAGTGATGCATGTTATGTTATAGATACGTGTAGGAACTTTGTGTTCTATTTGAAATCACTAATAAACTAAGTGGTAATCATACTAGGACGTTATTGACCTACCTTGAATGTTAGCTATATTTGAGAGTCAAACCGAGCAACCGAGGTGAGTTCACACTCTTTCTAAGGCATGGGATTCCCGGTGGGTTGGGAATGGGATTGAATGACTACTCGAACTATCATTACTATTAAACTACTTACTACTGTCCTCGGATTGAAGGGCACGTACGTAAAGCCTATGTACACGACCATAAGACCATCAACTCTATCAATTGAAGTCCCTCATTTATCGACTTAATCGCCGAGGCCTATGGCGAGCGGGTCATTAGTTAATAGCACTATTAGGTTTAACAAACCTCACACCGTGCTAGTCGGACGGGCGTGTACTAATGGACTATGGGCAAAGGGTCAATGCTGATAGACATTGACTTAGGGCACCTCTTACATTTTCGTAGCAGTCGATACGCGTGGTCTAGTAACACATGGGAAGCCCCCACTAATCTTCGCAAACACGTCAGGAAGACCGCGATACGAACTTATACGATACATGGTTTACAAAACGAACAGATGATTTACGAAACGAATGCTATAACTAAACAACCAACTGTGAACTCGCTCAACTTTGTTGTTGACTCGTTGTTACATGCCTTACAGGTCGCTAGACGCTTATGGAGCTTGCACGAGGAAGAAGTCGTTGTGGGATGCGGACTGTTATGTCCCACGCTTATTAATCAAACGTTATAAACTTATTAAACCTATGTTTTGGACTTTAAACTTAGGAACTATGAAACTTATGTTTTGGACTTACGTTTTATGCTTCCGCTGTTAACATTAAGTCAGTTACTTTCTTTTGGTCACCAATCGTATTGTGGTTGGTTTTATTTACGTAATTATGTTGTTCAATGTGATTGGTGGCTCGATCCTGGTCATGTCACGCCTCCAAGCGGTGATACTCTGCAGGGTGGATTTTAGGGGTGTGACAGATTGGTATCAGAGCCATTGGTTATAGTGAACTTGGTTTTAAAAAGGGGAAAAGCTTTTTGATAAAACCAGACTATAACCTGTACATTGCTCAACGATCCACAACGACGCTTCGCTCCACGTGCAAGACTCGACACCATAAGTGGTATGATTTATGTTATATTATCGGTTAGATAGTTCTCACTGTGCATTAGATAATGTGATAATTGCTATTTGAACCTTGTGTGCTTACTCTCTATTGTCGTCCCACACTTACGCACTTTCGCGACACCTTTCTCACTTACGTTGCTTCATTATGAAGATCATGAGCGGACGCGGAGGACGTATCAACCTCACTCAAGCCCAGTTGACGGCTTTGATCAACGAACGAGTTGCTGAGGCACTCGCAGCAAATCCAGCAGGAGGTCAACATGCTCAAACTCCTGTGTGCACATTCAAAACGTTCATGGACTGCCGACCTACTACTTTCAGCGGCACCGAAGGAGCAGTGGGCCTTCTTCACTGGTTTGAAAAGCTTGAGTCAGTTTTCGAGATGTGCGAATGCCCCGAAGACCGTAGGGTGAAATATGCTACCGGAACACTTGAAGGAGCTGTGTTAACCTGGTGGAAGGCACAGGTTCAACTACTAGGACTGGCAGTTGCTAATGCCACCCCCTGGAACGGTTTCAAAGAGCTGATCAAAGAGGAGTACTGTAGTTGGGATGATATCCACAAGCTAGAGGTGGAATTTTACAATCTGAAGATGACGGGGTCTGAGATTGAGGCGTATACGAAAAGGTCAAACGAACTGGCCATCCTGTGCCCTACCATGGTGGACCCTCCCATCAAACGAATTGAGCTGTATCTCAAGGGCCTTGTACCATAGATTCAAAGTCACGTAACTTCAGCCAACCTGGGTACCATACAACAAATCATCAAGTTGGCCCATCGACTCACTGACCAGGCAGTGGAGCAAAACAGACTGCCCAAACGAATCAGTGCCACAGCTACTTCTGATGCACCTACCGACAACAAGCGAAAATGGGATGGGAACTCCAGTAAGGGTTCTGCTTCAGTTCAGTCTCAGCAGCGAAAGACTGATGACTACCAGAGTCCTGGTCAGCAATCCTCCGGTAATCAAGGACAGGGTGGATACCGAGGGAACCACCCCAAGTGCAACCGGTGCAACAAGCATCACAGCGGGCAGTGCAACAAAGGTCGATGTCAGAGATGTCACAAGCTGGGCCATGAAGCTAGGGATTGCAGGAGCCCGCATCCTGCAAATCAGAATCGCCAACAACAACAACAAGCTCCACAGAACCACCAGCAGCAGCATCAGCAGGGAAATAAAGGATGCTTTCAGTGTGGCGCTGAAGGTCACTTTAAGAGGAACTGCCCCCAACTGAACCAGAATCAGAACAACAACAATCAAGGAAACGAGAACAACAATGGAGGCAACAACGGGGGTAACAACAATGGTAATGGAGCAAGGGGTCGTGCTTTCGTGATTGGTCAGGGTGATGCAAGGAACGATCCCAACGTTGTGATGGGTAGGTTTCTTCTGGATGATTTCTTTGTTACTGTCTTATTTGATTCGGGTGCCGATACCAGTTATGGGTCTCTAAAAGTTAGTCAAATGCTTAAACGTACCCCAACACTTTTGAACACCAAGCACACGGTAGAGCTAGCAAACGGTAAAAGTCTTGAAGCCACACACGTAGTTAAAGGTTGTAACCTCGTCTTAGCTGGTCAGACCTTCTCTATCGATCTTATTCCTATCGTTCTGGGTAGTTTTGATGTTGTTATTAGGATGGATTGGTTATCTCATCAACAAGCAGAAATTCTTTGCAAAGAGAAAATCGTCCGCATTCCTCGTTCTGGTAAAGAACCCCTCGTGATTCATGGCGACAAGAGTGGTGCTGTTGTAGGCATTATCTCTTTCCTTAAGGCCCAGAAGTGTCTGCGAAAGGGCCACACTGCCATTCTAGCACTCGTTACTGACAAATCAACAGAGGAGAAGAGAATTGAATATATCCCTATTGTACGTGACTTTCCCAAGGTATTTCCTGAGGAATTACCTGGTCTTCCACCTCATCGACAAGTCGAATTCCAAATCGAGCTAGCTCCTGGAGCAGCGCCCATAGCTCGAGCACCTTACCGCTTAGCCCCAACCGAACTGGAAGAACTGTCCAAGCAATTACAAGAACTTTTGGAAAAAGGTTTTATTCGTCCTAGCTCTTCGCCCTGGGGAGCTCCAGTACTATTCGTGAAGAAGAAAGATGGTACCTTCAGAATGTGCATCGACTACCGCGACCTCAATACGGTGACCGTAAAGAATCGCTATCCTCTCCCACGTATTGATGACCTATTCGACCAGCTGCAAGGGTCGAGCTATTACTCTAAGATTGATTTGAGATCGGGATACCATCAACTGAGAGTCCGAGACGAGGATGTCTCTAAAACAGCATTCAGAACTCGTTACGGCCATTACGAGTTTCTGGTTATGCCTTTCGGGTTGACGAATGCACCAGCGGTTTTCATGGATCTCATGAACCGAGTGTGCAAGCCTTACCTGGATAAGTTCGTTATAGTGTTCATCGACGACATCCTGATCTATTCTAAGAATCAGGAGGAACACGAGCAGCATCTACGACTTATGCTGGAACTTCTTCGAAAAGAGCAGTTGTATGCCAAGTTTTCGAAATGTGACTTCTGGCTTCGCGAAGTACACTTTCTAGGCCATGTGGTAAACAAGGATGGAATTCATGTGGATCCATCTAAGGTTGAATCGATCAAGAACTGGCCTGCACCCCGCACACCAACAGAAATCCACCAATTCTTGGGTTTGGCAGGATATTACAGAAGATTTATAAAGGATTTCTCAAAGATTGCGCAACCTCTCACTTCACTGACTCAGAAGGGTGTCAACTATCGTTGGGGTGATGCACAGGAATCCGCTTTCCAGCACTTAAAGGATAGGCTTTGTAGCGCGCCTATCCTCTCATTGCCTGAAGGCACAGATGATTTTGTGGTTTATTGCGACGCTTCCATCCAAGGACTTGGTTGCTTGTTGATGCAATGTGACAAGGTCATTGCCTACGCATCGCGCCAACTTAAAGTCCACGAAAGGAACTACACTACGCACAACTTGGAACTGGGAGCATTTGTTTTCGCGCTTAAGATATGGAGACATTACCTGTACGGTACCAAGTGCACCATTTACACCGATCACAGGAGTCTCGAGCATATCTTCAAGCAAAAGGAGTTGAACATGCGACAACGCCGATGGGTCGAGCTCTTGAATGATTATGAATGCGCCATCAAGTATCATCCGGGTAAAGCCAATGTTGTGGCCGACACCCTCAGTCGAAAGGATACTATACCTAAGCGTGTACGTGCGTTACAGCTTACCATCCAATCTAGTCTTCCTGCTCAAATTCGCGATGCTCAGGTTGAAGCATTGAAAGCAGAGAACATCAGGGCTGAATCCTTACGAGGATCGAGGCAGCAGCTAGAACAAAAGGAAGAGGGTGCCTACTATGTAAACGGACGCATCTGGGTTCCATTGTATGGAGACCTACGCGAGCTTGTGATGGATGAAGCACACAAGTCTCGTTATTCGGTACATCCTGGTTCGGATAAGATGTACCACGACCTCAAGACTACGTATTGGTGGCCTGGTATGAAGGCCCACATAGCAACCTACGTCAGTAAATGTTTGACTTGTGCGAGAGTCAAGACTGAATATCAGAAACCATCAGGCCTACTTCAACAACCAGAGATCCCGACATGGAAATGGGAGCAAATTTCCATGGATTTCGTTACTGGCCTTCCTAGATCTCAACGCGGAAATGACACCATTTGGGTGATCGTGGATCGACTGACGAAGTCTGCACATTTTCTGGCTATCAAGGAAACGGATAAGTTTTCTACCCTAGCAGACATCTACCTAAAGGAAGTAGTATCAAGGCACGGAGTGCCAACCTCCATTATCTCTGATCGTGACTCACGTTTAACTTCTGAACTGTGGCAAGCAATGCACAAGTCTTTTGGCTCACGTTTAGATATGAGCACCGCTTATCATCCACAGATGGATGGGCAATCTGAACATACCATCCAAACCCTGGAAGACATGCTTAGGGCGTGTGTAATCGATTTTGGTAATGGCTGGGAAAAGCACCTCCCGTTAGTGGAGTTTTCGTATAACAACAGCTACCACACCAGCATCCAGGCCGCTCCGTTTGAGGCATTGTACGGACGCAAATGCCGATCACCTCTCTGTTGGGCAGAAGTTGGTGACAGCCAAATCACTGGCCCAGAACTTGTGGTTGATACCACCAAGAGAATTGCTCAGATACGACAGCGAATGGCGGCAGCTCGTGACCGTCAGAAAAGCTATGCTGATAAGGGAAGAAAACCACTCGAGTTCCAGGTCGGGGATCGAGTGCTACTCAAAGTATCGCCTTGGAAGGGCGTAGTTCGTTTTGGCAAACGAGGCAAACTCAACCCGCGATACGTTGGACCCTTTGAAATCATTGAGAAAATTGGTAAAGACGCTTACAGGCTGAATCTACTAGCAGAACTCAGTGCAGTTCACAATGTTTTTCACGTGTCAAATCTGAAGAAGTGTCTGTCAGATGAGACCCTTATAGTTCCTTTGAAGGAGCTCACTATCGACGATCAGTTGCGATTCGTCGAGGAACCAGTTGAAATCACGGATCGAGATGTTAAGATCCTCAAACGTACCAGGATACCTCTGGTCCGAGTTCGTTGGAATGCTCGTCGTGGCCTAGAGTATACCTGGGAACGAGAAGACCAAATGAAACTCAGATATCCCCAGTTGTTCGGAAACAGTGCAACCACTACTGAGGCTGAAGCTACTGCAGAATTTCAGGACGAAATTCCAAATCAACGGGGGGATAATGTGACACCCCAGGAAAACCAGTAAACACCGCAACTTAACTAGCTTCCTCAGTAACTACGCACTAAATTTCGGGACGAAATTCTCTTAACAGGGGGAGAATGTGACAACCCTCAAATTTACATGTAACCGTACAGTTTATTAATGATAATAAAAGTACTTGATGACTGTGCTGAATCATTTAACTGCTCTCTGATTACTGTGTTATACTTACATGTGCGTGTTAGCATACTAGTAGTATACAGAAAAGTTACTAAATAGTCCGGTATGTTTTCCTATGTGTTAGGAATAAATTTCGTTTCAAAAATATATGTATAAGACGCCTTACGGAACAATTAAACATCTTAACGGAACAGTATCCGACCGAACAACCGGACATTACCCGGGACACCAAATATTTGTCAAACACATTATTTAATTATTTTTGGCTAGTCATGATCCCCGTATACCATAACACCCACCAAAAATCATCACACAAACATATATTATCAAGTTACTTACATTCTAACTACCAATTACCATTTAGTTGAAATTTTACATCAAGACCCCCCCCCCCGCCCCAAATCGGTCATGAGCATGTGGGACCCCACCAAGATTTATTTCAATATTTTATGAGATCTTTGCTTGTGTAAGTATCCATATTATGTGCATGATCTTATAAGTTTGGAGTTCCAAGGCATACAATCATTTCATATCTCCACCATATCTCCCCAAAGATCACTCTCTCACCTCACTCCTCTCTCTCTCATTCTCGGCCCTCCATAGCAGCCACCATCACCACCACTTCACAACCATAAACATCCATCATCAAGTTCCATGTAAGCTTCAAAGGTGATACAAGAAGGTTGCAACTTGTGGAAGCTTCAAAAGGGCCTTTGTTCTTGCTTGTTCATCATCATTCCTTATCATCTTCTTCACTAAGAATCATCCCTAGCTTTAAGCTAGTAGTAAGTTCCTTATGTCACCTTTGTTCATCTTGTTTCATGATTAAAAGATGTAATATGTTAGATCTACGCGAACACTAAAAAGGGTTTAAACAAGAAGATGAAACATGGTGTAATTATGTTAGTATGATGTTGTCTTGGGATGTTACTGATTTCTTGCTGATTACTTGTTAATATTGATTACTAGAAATGTTGTTGATCATTATGCATGTTAACGGAACCAATACAACTCGCTTTAGAATGTTAAAGCTGAAAAACAGAAACCTGTTTGATGATTACAGCCAACTTCAGTTGGCTGTAACCAAACCTTAATTAAGCGAAAAATGTGTTTTCTAAACTCTAGATTTATGTATTATGAAATACGGTTCTAACGGCACCAGAATCATAATTTTTGGACTTCGTTTACTATTTTTAAAGCGTCATTTCGTAACAGCAGCTAGAGCTGCATTTTTTCTGCTGAAAATATGTGTTTTGTTTTCTGTCATAACTTGAGTTCTGTGTAGAGTTAGATCATGAAACTTGTACAGTAGATGATAACCGATGTATTTGTAATTACCCCACTGGAATTTCGTAAATCGAACTCTCGATGAATTTTAAATAAATTATTTTGTGGACTGCAGTCAGAAAAAGATAAATCTGAGTTCAGTCCGGAAAATGATTTTTTATAAACTATTGGTGATGAATTGGATCCCGGTATTTTTACACAATAAAATTTGGAATGTTTAAGATATTTTGTAAAAATTTGGGAATTTTTGGAATAATTTAACTATTTTATTAAAATGTCCGAAAACAGCCCGGTTTTGAATATTAATGCTGAAATGACATAAGTTGTAATTTGCATGTCTAAATGTCGGATAGGTTATCTGTGAATGATATAACATGTTATATGTGTTATGTGCATTATCGTATGTTTGTCTATGAGTGGGGAATAGATGGGAAGGTTATATGGGCATGAACCGTTAAAGTGATGCATGTTATGTGATAGATACGTGTAGGAACTTTGTGTTCTATTTGAAATCACTAATAAACTAAGTGGTAATCATACTAGGACGTGATTGACCGACCTTGAATGTTAGCTATATTTGAGAGTCAAACCGAGCAACCTAGGTGAGTTCACACTCTTTCTAAGGCATGGGATTCCCAGTGGGTTGGGAATGGGATTGAATGACTACTCGAACTATCATTACTATTAAACTACTTACTACTGTCCTCGGATTGAAGGGCACGTACGTAAAGCCTACGTACACGACCATAAGACCATCAACTCTATCAATTGAAGTCCCTCATTTATCGACTTAATCGCCGAGGCCTATGGCGAGCGGGTCATTAGTTAATAGCGCTATTAGGTTTAACAAACCTCACACCGTGCCAGTCGGACGGGCGTGTACTAATGGACTATGGGCAAAGGGTCAATGCTGATAGACATTGACTTAGGGCACCTCTTACATTTTCGTAGCAGTCGATACGCGTGGTCTAGTAACACATGGGAAGCCCCCACTAATCTTCGCAAACATGTCAGGAAGACCGCGATATGAACTTATACGATACATGGTTTACAAAACGAACAGATGATTTACGAAACGAATGCTATAACTAAACAACCAACTGTGAACTCACTCAACTTTGTTGTTGACTCGTTGTTACATGCCTTACAGGTCGCTAGACGCTTATGGAGCTTGCACGAGGAAGAAGTCGCTGTGGGATGCGGACTGTTATGTCCCACGCTTATTAATCAAACGTTATAAACTTATTAAACCTATGTTTTGGACTTTAAACTTAGGAACTATGAAACTTATGTTTTGGACTTACGTTTTATGCTTCCGCTGTTAACATTAAGTCAGTTCCTTTCTTTTGGTCACCAATCGTATTGTGGTTGGTTTTATTTACGTAATTATGTTGTTCAATATGATTGGTGGCTCGATCCTGGTCATGTCACGCCTCCAAGCGGTGATACTCCGCAGGGTGGATTTTGGGGGTGTGACAAAGCGGATCAAACGAATCAAATGTGAAGGAAAAGCGTGTTTCGGATGCAAGGTAAGTAAGCTTACGCCCCTTTATATTATTTACGAAATACTTATTTGCAAGTATTGTATATGAACTTTATTAAGTAATTGAAATATGATGTTCTGGCACGAAATAATGCGAGTCGGATCAATGGAGAAATGGTAAGAAACCATGAAATATGGTAAAAAGGGTAAAAGGGTATATTATTCATGTGGTGATAAATAAATAAGAAATTTTGAAACATTACGTTATGGTGTAAACCGTGACGGGTAAAAAAAATGGTAAAAAGGTAATCCGGACATGAGTGGACGGATGGGAAAAGAGATTCAAATAGATATCATATGGCGAAAGTCATAACGGGTCAAACAAGACAAGAAACAGTTTTTAAGTAAAAAAAAAGAGTTCAAGGAGAAAACCGGAATGGGTAAAAAGGGCGAGATGATAACTAGATATCCTCTCATAATAACAATTGGTCATTTCGACTAAACTGGTCAAATGGTGTGTTAATACCATTTGACAACAATAACTGATGACTGTTTGTTGAGTTTTGCGATCACAAGAATTAATTTATGGTTTGCGTTGCTTTAAACTAGCAAGTTTAAAAGCAAAAGGTATTTAAACGGGTTAATTCTATAACCCGAGCCAGGTACGCTTAACTGAATTTATAGTTAAAAGTGTAATTTTTGGTCAAATAAATAGTGACGGTCCCTCGCCGTAAAATGAAGGACATAAATTTGACCAAAAAGCCCTTGAGGGGTAAGTTGGGCAAACAACCCTTAGGGGTTGTTTAGGAACTTGTATTATGATTATGTAGTCCTTAGATAGGTATAAAAATTATAGGTAATGACATTCGTGGGTCGAATGTCTAAAAACGGATTTATGCGCATAACTTGCGTACTAATAGCATAATTCATAAGAATTATAAACCCGAGCTAGAGATCTTGAGTTAAATACATTGATGTATGTATTTGGTTGTTTAAAAAAAACAAGTTGGTGGTTTTAAATACAAACGGGTCAAAATGTTGATTTTGAATAATAAGTCGAATGCTTAAAAAAATTGGAATATTATTAGTTTGAATGTTGAATTATAACTCCATATGATGGAGAATCGAATTACGGTCGCATGGGAAAAAGAATCACGCTAAACGGACATGTAGAACTAAAGTTATGAAATTTTAAAGTTAGAATTTGGTTAAAACTCGGAGCTGGGCATTTGCAGCTCAAACAAACAAACCTGCTGTGAAAAATAGGCCGTCGCGTTACGCGACGACGAATTAATAAACTGGTCGCGCGACGCGACACATGTCGCGGGCCGCGAAAGCTGAGACGAAAACGGTCGCGGGGCGCGACCGATCTATATTTCAGAAATTTTCTTTTATTTCCATTGTTGGGCTGTTGGCCTTGATTATACGTATTTAAAAGTTGTCAAAACTAACAGTTTATGTGGTTTTGGCATTAGGTGAATGCTCACAAGATTTTCGGATGAAGATCAAGCGTCTTTCAAGAAGCGAACACACCGAACAAGCTTTCGCATTTATTTATTTTGTTTAAATTAATATGTAAATAATAAGAATTGCATTTGAATGTTTAAACTAGTAAGAATGATAACTCAAATATTTTGATCATGTATGATTGTAAACCCAACTAAGTTTTTGTAAGCTCGCATTTTTGTAATAAATGCGTGTTAAATATTATAAAATTATGTTATTTTAAGATGGGTCTTACACCACCGCGGGAAAAGTGCAAACCGCTTGAATCCCTTATTTATAAACTACTGTTAAAACTTTAAACCAACTGTACGAGGACTTTATCCCTGCTGACTCAGACCAAAGGGTTGAGCATGATCGCTGCCTGGAAGGGGGCCCACCTCGTTTTGTATTAATAACTTACTTAAATATCTTTCAATAATCTTTCCTTGCGGGACTGTATCCTTGCTGACTCAGACCAATAGGTTGAGGGTAACGTCGTCTTCACAAGAGGGGCCTACCACTATAACTAAGATAATCTCTTAAAATGTCCAAAGTGCGAAAATCATCAAAAGGATGCATAAAAGAGGAGTTCGAACCAAGTGATTCATTCTTGTCTATTTGTTTTTCCTAATATTTTATTTTTTGCTTTTTAATTTATCTTTTCTTTGTTTGAAAATCTTTTTATCAAAATCTGGTTAGATTAGACGTTAACGACAAGCCGGTGTTAAAAGCACTTGTGTCCTTGGACGACCTCGGTATCTTGCCATCACTATACATTAAAAATATACACACCCGCACGCATGTCAAGCGTGAACAACATAAACATTTTAGCACATAAGGCGCTTAATCGACTATAGTCTAGGTCTAAGAGTCTAATAACTTATCCTAAATCCCTATAGTCCTTGGCTCTAAAACCAATCTGTCACACCCCAACCCGTGGTGGATTATCGACCGGGACATGATGATTGTTTATAGCTCATGACAACTATTAAAAAGTTTAAATATTATTCATGTCAAAATAAAGGATGTCACATAAGTAAATAAACATTCAAATATTCCAAACAAGATCCAAAACTTAAACATAAAAATAAACCGTTGTTTATTGTTTAAGGCATATCGCTATGTGTCCTCATCCTCCTTACTTCAAACTTATCGCCGGTTAATGGTGACTATAAGTGAAGGTAGGGATGATGAGATACCCTTACAAGTGAAGCTAAACGGGGTCGCTACAAATATACGAAGTTCCAAGTTTGCGCTGGAAAATTGCAAGTTCTAACGGTTCTAACCGGAAATTAAGTTCCAGGTTTGATGTTTGACGGGGAAGAAGATGGTGAGGTCGTTATTCCGATTACTTAGGTTTTGTTGGCGAGAAATAAGTGGTGATGGGGCGGTGATGCACGATTGGTGTTAGTGGTTTAAGTGATGATGGTGGATGAAGATGGTGGTGAGTTATGGGTAGGTCCCACATTGAATTTTTTTTTTTTTAATACATCTATTTTTTAGATATAAGCGGGTCCCACTTAATGTTTTTAATGTTTTAGTAATTGTTTTTAATGATAAAGGGTAGTTAAGTCATTTCACATACAATTCACTGGATAAGTTAATGGTCATCTAATCCGGGGATTGTCCGAGTAACAAACTGTAACGTTTCGTATTTTTGCACTTTCTATTTTTAGAAAGCTTGTAATCTTATCCAATTCTAATCTTTGTAATCCGAGATTTTTTATTATAATGAAAATTGCATTTTGTTCTTACTTGCTTGTTCATACACGCACGATACATAATCAATCACGAATATGCGTTTTATCATGCAAAACCGAACCATACTTTATGTTTATATTTATTCAGAATATCATTCATACACATTCATACCTTACACATGCTTATACATGCCTTAAAAAGCCCTAAAATCATGTTACGTCTCAAAGATATTGCATAAAATAGCAAGTTAATCAAGTAAGGGGGCCAAAAATGAAAATTTTAATTTTTAGAAAGCCTTACGGTCCGCAAGCCTGTCTGATGAGCAGAAACTTGGACAACTCACGAATTAAGTTCAGATATCACCTTTTTCAACCACTTTAACCCTCAACTAACTCATTAAAACCCAAACCCTAATCCCCCACTATAAATCTAAGCCTTCCACACATTCTTTTCACTTTCCACACTCTAAATTTACTCTCAAAACACTCAAAATTCTCATGAAATCTCCAAGTTGGGCATAATACTTTCAAGGGAAAAAAAGTAAGCTTTCAACTCACGATCTCCATCTTTTCTTCTTGTTTTCTTACCACTTGGATAACCTCTAAGAATGTTTCCCAAGTTTACCATGGTAAACTAAGTTGAGATATCACCACATTTGAGGTCCAAAGTGGGTTTAAATCCTGTTTTTTATAAACTTTTCAAAAACCTTGTTCATCCTACTTCATTTCTTGAACGTCTTCAAGTTGCCACAAATCTCATTGTTGGGATAGGTTGGATTGATGATTATTACAAAAATGATAGGTTTTTTAACACATTTTCTGTCACACCCAGGTGTGATGCGTTTTGGTAAGAAGGGTAAGCTAAGCCCAAGGTATATCGGACCATTCGAGATCGTCGAATGTGTCGGCAGTGTAGCTTATAAGCTAAACTAGCCTGAGGAGCTTAGTGGAATTCATAATGTGTTCCACATCTGTAATTTAAAGAAATGTCTAGCTGATGAATCGCTAGCAATGTCTCATAAGGACGTACAGATTGATAAAAGCCTGAGGTTTGTTGAAAGACCTATATCGATCGAGGATCGACAGGTTAAAAAGCTCCGAAGGAAGCACGTGCCTATAGTAAAAGTTAAATGGGATGCTCGTAGAGGCCCTGAATATACGTGGGAGGTTGAGTCCACTATGCGACAAAAGTACCCTCATTTATTTCGGTAAATCTCGGGGTCGAGATTTCTTTTAAGGGGGTAAGGATGTAACACCTCGTAAAAACATGGCCAATTATGTAAAGACACATGTCCTAAACTCTAAATATGTGAAAGTATGTGAAGGGACTAAAGGTGTCAACATGCCAAACTTGTGCCTCTGAATGACCACACATGAAGAATATATTCTTAAACGAGTAATTATTCGGATATAAGAAGCCGTTTGTGAAAGTAATCAAAAGATTATAAACTACAGGGGTTAAACGTGTCGACATGTTAATTCTTACCTCTGAGCGACCTTTTAACGAACTCGGGGCTTCGTAATATTCAAATACACTCTTGAGAATAAATGATATCAAATTCATGAGGTTTCGAGATCGTTATGTGAGTTTCCAAGAATAAGGGTTAGAAGTGTCAACGGGCAGAAACACCTGTAACTCGAATCCTAGCCCGGTATATCCCATTTTAGTTTTGAACCATTATGAACCTTACTCATTTTTTTACTCTCTGATCGAGGTTCTTGGCATTGAAAAATCTTCGTAAACTAAATCACACGTGTATATGTTGCAATTTAAGAGATATGCAATCAACAAAATCAAGAGCAATGGTGATATATATATGCGGATTAGACACCAAAAAATAAACACTCAAAAACTAGCTACAATTTAAGGTATGTGTTTACTGACGGCATCAGATTCCTAATTGATGGAGAAAGGTCTGGTGGCAAGAAAAGCTGCTTCCAGGAGGTTGTCAAGTGTTTTCGCTCGACGATTCCATTAGTGGGTGGTTGGTTTGGCCCTTGTTCCTGTAATTCGAATCCTAACCCGGTATATCACATTTTAGTTTTACACCATTGTGAACCTCACGCCATTTTTACTCTCTGATCGAGGTTCACGGCATTAAAAAATCTTCGTAAATTAAATCACACGAGTATATGTTTACATTTAAGAGATATAGAGTCAAGAAAATCAACAGCAATGGTGATATATATGCGGATTAGACACCAAAAAATAAACACTCAAAAAATGGCTACAATTTAAAATATGTGTTTAGTGACAGCATCAGCTTCCTAATTGATGGAGAAAGGTCTGGTGGCAAGAAAAGCTGCTTCCAGGAGATTGTCAATTATTTTTGCTGGACGATTCCATTCTTGGGTGGTTGGTTTGGCCCTTGTTCCTGTAACTCGAATCCTAGCCCGGTATATCCCATTTTAATTTTTCACCATCGTGAACCTTACGCCTTTTCTACTCTCTGATCGAGGTTCTCGGTATTGAAAAATCTTCGTAAACTAAATCACACGTGTATGTGTTGACATTTAAGAGATATACACTCAAGAAAATCAAGAGCAATGGTGATATATATGCAGATTAGACACCAAAAAATAAACACTCAAAAAATGGCTACAATTTAAGGAATGTGTTTAGTGACGACATCAGATTCCAAATTAATGGAGAAATGTCTGGTGGCAAGAAAAGCTGCTTCTAGAAGGTTGTCAAATGTTTTCGCTCGACGATTCCATTCTTGGGTGGTTGGTTTGGCCCTTGTTCCTTTAACTCGAATCCTATCCTGGTATATCCCATTTTAGTTTTACACCGTTGTGAAACTTAAGCCTTTTTTACTCTCTGATCGAGGTTCTCGGCATTGAAAAATCTCCGTAAACTAAATCACACGTCTATATATTGACATTTAAGAGATATACAGTCAAGAAAATAAAAAAGCAATGGTGATATATGTGCGGATTTGACACCAAAAAATAAACACTCAAAAAATGGCTACAATTTAAGGAATGTGTTTAGTGACGGCATCAGATTCCTAATTGATGGAGAATGGTCTGGTGGCAAGAAAAGCTGCTTCCAGGAGTTTGTCATGTGTTTTCACTAAACGATTCCATTCTTGGGTGGTTGGTTTGGCCCTTGTTCCTGTAACTCGAATCCTAACCCGGTATATCCCATTTTAGTTTTACACCATTGTGAACCTTATGCCTTTTTTACTCTCTGATCGAGGTTCTTGGCATTGAAAAATCTTCGTAAACTAAATCACACGTGTATATGTTTACATTTAAGAGATATAGAGTGAAGAAAATCAAGAGCAATGGTGATATATATGTGGATTAGACACCAAAAAATAAACACTCAAAAAATGGATACAATTTAAGATATGTGTTTAGTGAAGGCATCGGATTCCTAATTGATGGAGAAAGGTCTGGTGGCAAGAAAAGCTGCTTCCAGGAGGTTGTCAAGTGTTTTCGCTCGACGATTCCATTCTTGGGTGGTTGGGTTGGCCCTTGTTCCAGTAACTCGAATTCTAGCCCGGAATATCCCATTTTAGTTTTAAACCATTGTGAACCTTACGCCCATTTTACTCTCTGATCAAGGTTCTCGTAATGGAAAATTCTTCGTAAGCTAAATCACACTTGTATATGTTGACATTTAACAGATATATGGTCAAGAAAATCAAGAGCAATGGTGATATATATGCGGATTAGACACCAAAAAATGGCTACAATTTAAGGAACGTGTTTAGTGACGACATCAGATTACTAATTGATGGAGAAAGGTCTGGTGACAAGAAAAGCTGCTTCCAGGAGGTTGTCAAGTGTTTTCGCTCGACGATTCCATTCTTGGGTGGTTGGTTTGGCCCTAGTTCCTGTAACTCGAATCCTAACCCGGTATATCCCATTATAGTTTTACACCATTGTGAACCTTACGCCTTTTTTATTCTCTGATCGAGGTTCACAGCTTTGAAAAATCTTCGTAAATTAAATCACACGTGTATATGTTGACATTTAAGAGATATAAAGTCAAGAAAATCAAGAGCAATGGTGATATTTAAGCGGATTAGACACCAAAAAATAAACACTCAAAAAATGGCTACAATTTAAAATATGTGTTTAGTGACAACATCAGATTCCTAATTGATGGAGAAAGGTCCGGTGGCAAGGAAAGCTTCTTCCAGGAGGTTGTCAAGTCTTTTCGCTCGACGATTCCATTCTTGGGTGCTTGGGTTGGCCCTTATTCTTGTAACTCGAATCCTAGCCCGGTATAACCCGTTTTAGTTTTACACCATTGTGAACCTTACGCATTTTTTACTCTCTGATCAAGGTTCTCGACATGGAAAAATCTTAGTAAACTAATTCACACTTGTATATGTTGACATTTAAGAGATATACAGTCAAGAGAATTAAGAACAATGGTGATATATATATATATGCGGATTTGACACCAAAAAATAAACACTAAAAAATGGCTACAGTTTAAGAAATGTGTTTGGTGACGGCATTAGATTCCTAATTGATGGAGAAAGGTCTGGAGGCAAGAAAAGCTGTTTCTAGGAGGTTGTCAAATGTTTTCGCTCGACGATTCCATTCTTGGGTGGTTGGTTTGGCCCTTGTTCCTGTAACTCGAATTCTATCCCGGTATATCCCATTTTAGTTTTACACCGTTGTGAACCTGACGCCTTTTTTATTCTCTGATCGAGGTTCTCGGCATTGAAAAATCTACGTAAACTAATCACACGTGTAAATGTTGACATTTATGAGATATACAGTCAATAAAATCAAGATCAATGGTGATATATATGCGGATTAGACACCAAAAAATAAAGACTAAAAAAATGGCTACAATTTAAGGAATGTGTTAAGTGACGACATCAGATTCCGAATTGATGGAGAAAGGTCTGGTGGCAAGAAAGCTGCTTCCAAGAGGATGTCAAGTGTTTTATCTCGACGATTCCATTCTTGGGTGGTTGGTTTGTCCCTTGTTCCTGTAACTCGAATCCTAGCCCGGTCTATCCCATTTTAGTTTTACACCATTGTGAACCTTACGCCTTTTTTACTCTCTGATCGAGGTTCTCGGCATTGAAAAATCTTCGTAAACTAAATCACACGTGTATATGTTGACATTTAAGAGATATACATTCAACAAAATCAAGAGCAATGGTGATATATATGCCGATTAGATACCAAAAAATAAACACTCAAAAAATGGCTACAACTTAAGGAATGTGTTTAGTGACGGCATCAGATTCCTAATTGATGGAGAAAGGTCTGGTAGCAAGAAAATCTGCTTCCAGCAGGTTGTCAAGTGTTTTCGCTCGACGATTCCATTCTTGGGTGTTTGGTTTGGCCCTTTTTCCTGTAACTCTAATCCTACCCCTGTGTATCCCATTTTAGTTTTACACTATTGTGAACCATACGTCTTTTTTACTCACTGATCGATGTTCTCGGCATTGAAAGATCTTCGTAAACTAAATCGCACGTGTATATGTTGACATTTAAGAGATATATACAGTCAAGAAAATCAAGAGCAATGGTGATATGTATGCCAATTAGACACCAAAATATAAACACTCAAAAAATGGCTGGAATTTAAGAAATGAGTTTAGTGACAGGATCAGATTCCTAATTTATGGAGAAAGGTCTGGTGGCAAGAAACGCTGCTTCCTTGAGGTTGTCAAGTGTTTTCGCTCGATGATTCCATTCTTGGGTGGTTGGTTTGGCCCTTGTTCCTATAACTCGAATCCTAGCCCAGTATATCCCATTTTAGTTTTACACCATTGTGAAACCTATGCCTTTTCAATTCCCTAATCGAGGTTCTCGGCATTGAAAATTCTTCGTAAACTAAATCACATGTGTATATGTTAACATCTTAGAGATATATAGTCAAGAAAATAAAGAGCAATGGTGATATATATGCGGATTAGACAACAAAAAATAAACACTAAAAAATTGCTACAATTTAAGGAATGTGTTTAGTGATGGCATCAGATTCCTAATTGATGGAGAAAGGTCTGTTGGCAAGAAAAGTTGTTTCCAGGAGCTTGTCACGTGTTTTCGATCGACGATTCCATCCTTGCGTGGTTGGTTTGGCCCTTGTTCCTGTAACTCGAATCCTAGCCCGGTATATCCCATTTTAGTTTACACCATTTTGAACCTTACGCCTTTTTTACTCTCAGATCGACGTTCTCGGCATTATAAAATCTTCGTAAACTAAATCAAACGTGTATATGTTGACATTTAAAAGATATACAGTTAAGAAAATCAAGAGCAATGGTGATATATATGCTGATTAGACACCGAAAAATAAACACTCAAAAATTGCTACAATTTAAGGAATGTGTTTAGTGACGGCATCAAATTCCTAATTGATGTAGAAAGGTCTGGTGGAAAGAAAAGTTGCTTCCAGGAGGTTGTCAAATGTTTTCTCCCGACAATCCCATTCTTGGGTGGTCGGTTTGGCCCTTGTTCCTATAACTCGAATCCTAGCCCAGTATATCCCATTTTAGTTTTACACCATTGTGAACCTTACGTCTTTTATACTCTCTGATCGAGCTTCTCGGCATTGAAACATCTTCATAAACTAAATCACACGTGTATATGTTGACATTTAAGAGATATACAATCATGAAAATCAAGAGCAATGGTGATATATATGCCGATTTGACACCAAAAAATAAACACTAAAAAATGGCTACAATTTAAGGAATGTGTTTAGTGACGGGATCAGATTCCTAATTGATGTTGAAATATATGGTGGCAAGAAAAGCTGCTTCCAGGAGGCTGTCAAGTGTTTTCGCTCGACCATTCCATTCTAGGGTGGTTGGTTTGTCCCCTGTTCCTGTAACTCGAATCCTGGCTCGGTATATCACATTTTAGTTTTACACCATTATGAACCCTATGCCTTTTTAACTCTCTGATCGAGGTTCTCGGCATTGAAAAACATTCGTAAACTAAATGACACGTGTATATGTTGACATTTTAGAGATATACAGGCAAGAAAACCAATAGCAATGGTGATATATATGCGGATTAGACACCAAAAAATAAACACTCAAAAAATGGCTACAATTTAAGGAATGTGCTTAGTGACAGCATCAGATTCCTAATTGAAGGAGAAAGGTCTGGTGGCAAGAAAAGCTACTTCCAGTAGGTTTTCAGGTGTTTTCGCTCGACGATTCCATTCTTGGGTGGTTGATTTGGCCCTTGTTCCTGTAACTCGAATCCTAGCCTGGTATATCCCATTTTAGTTTTACACCATTGTGAACCTTACGCCTTTTTTACTCTGTAATCTACGTTCTCGGCATTGAAAAATATTCGTGAATTAATCACACGTGTATATGTTGACATTTAAGAGATATACAGTCAAGAAAATCAAGAGCAATGGTGATATATATGCAGATTAGACACCAAAAAATAAACACTCAAAAAAGGCTACAATTTAAGGAATATGTTTAGTAACGGCATCAGATTCCTAATTGATGGAGAAAGGTCTGGTGGCAAGAAAAGCTGTTTCCAGGAGGTTGTCAAGTGTTTTCGCTCGACGATTCCATTCTTGGGTGGTCGGTTTGGCCCTTGTTTCTGTAACTAGAATCCTATCCCGGTATATCCCATTTTAGTTTTACACCATTGTGAACCTTACGCCATTTTTACTCTCTCATCGAGGCTTTCGGCATTGAAAAATCTTCGTAAACTAAATCACACATGTATATGTTGACATTTAAGAGATATACAGCCAAGAAAATCAAGAGGAATGGTGATATATATGCGGATTAGACACCAAAAAGTAAACACTCAAAAAATGCTACAATTCAAGGAATGTGTTTAGTGACGGCATCAGATTCCTAATTGATGGAGAAAGGTCTAGTGGCAAGAAAAGCTGCTTCCAGGAGGTTGTCAAGTGTTTTCGCTCGACGATTCCATTCTTGGGTGGTTGGTTTCTCCCTTGTTCCTGTAACTCGAATCCTAGCCTGGTATATCCCATTTTAGTTCTACACCATTGTGAACCATACGCCTTTTTTACTCTCTGATCGAGGTTCTCGGCATTGAAAATTTTCGTAAACTAAATCACACGTGTATACGTTGACATTTAAAAGATATTCAATCAAGAAAATCAAGAGCAATTGTGATATATATGCTGATTAGAAACCAAAAAATAAACACTCAAAAAATGGCTACATATTAAGGAATGTGTTTAGTGACGGCATCAGATTCCTAATTGATGGAGAAAGGTCTAGTGGTAAGAAAAGCTGCTTCCAGGAGGTTGTCAAGTGTTTTCGCTCGACGATTCCATTCTTGGGTAGTTGGTTTGGCCCATGTTCCTGTAACTCGAACCCAAGCCCGGTATATCCCATTTTAGTTTACAGCATTGTGAACTATACGTCTTTTTTACTCTCTGGTCGAGGTTCTCGGCATTGAAAAATCTTCGTAAACTGTATCACACATGTATATGTTGATATTTTAGAGATATACAGTCAAGAAAATCAAGAGCAATGGTGATATATATGTGGATTAGACACCAAAAAATAAACACTAAAAAATTGCTACAATTTAAGGAATGTTTTTAGTGACGGCATCAAATTCCTAATTGATGGAGAAAGGTCTGGTGACAAGAAAAGCTGCATCCAGGAGGTTGTCAAGTGTTTTTGCTCGACGATTTCATTCTTGCGTGGTTGGTTTGGCCCTTGTTCCTGTAACTCGAGTCCTAGCCTGGTATATCTCATTTTAGTCTACACCATTGTGAACCTTACGCCTTTTTTACTCTCTGATCGAGGTTCTCGGCATTGAAAAATCTTTGTAAACTAAAGCACACGTGTATATGTTGACATTTAAGAGATATACAGTCAAGAAAATCAAGAGCAATGGTGATATATATATGGATTAGAAACCAAAAAATAAACACTCAAAAAATGGCTACAATTTATGAAATGTGTTTAGTGATGGCATCATATTCCTAATTAATGGAGAAAGGTCTGGTGGCAAGAAAAGCAGTTTCCTGGAGGTTGTCAAGTGTTTTCGCTCGACGATACCATTCTTGGGTGGTTGGTTTGGCCCATGTTCCTGTAACTCGAACTCTAGCCCGGTATATCCCATTTTAGTTTTACACCATTGTGAACCCTACTCCTTTTTTCCTTTCTGATCGACGTTCTCGGCAATGAAAAATCTACGTAAACTAAATCACACATGTATATGTTGATATTTAAGAGATATATAGTCAAGAAAATCAAGAGCAATGGTGATATATATGCGGATTAGACACCAAAAATAAACACTCAAAAATGGCTACAATTTAAGGAATGTTTTTAGTGACGGCATCAGATTCCTAATTGATAGAGAAATGTATGGTTTCAAGAAAATCTGCTTCCTGGAGGTTGTCAAGTGTTTTCGCTTGACGATTCCATTCTTGGGTGGTTGGTTTGGCCCTTGTTCCTATAACTCGAAAGCTAGCCCGGTAGATCCCATTTTAGTTTTACACCATTGTGAACCTTACACCTTTTTTACTCTCTGATCGAGGTTCTCGGCATTGAAAAATCTTCGTAAACTAAATCACACGTGTATATGTTGACATTTTGGAGATATTCAGTCAAGAAAACCAAGAGCAATGGTGATATATATGCGGATTAGACACCAAAAAATAAACACTAAAAAATGGCTACAATTTAAGGAATGTGTTTAGTGACAGCATTAGATTCCTAATTAGTGGAGAAAGGTCTGGTGGCAAGAAAAGCTGCTTCCAGGAGGCTGTCAAGTGTTTTCGCTCGAAGATTCCCTTCTTGGGTGGTTGGTTTGGACCTGGTTCCTGTAACTCGAATCCTAGCCCGGTATATCCTATTTATTTTTTACACCATTGTGAACCTTACGCCCTTTTCACTCTCTGATCGAGGTTCTCGACATTGAAAATTTTTTGTAAACTAAATCACACGTGTATATGTTGACATTTAAGATATATACACTCAAGAAAATCAAGAGCAATGGTGATATACATGCAGATTAGACACAAAAAAATAAACACTTAAAAAATGGCTACATTTTAAGGATTGTGTTTTGTAACGGTGTCAGATTCCTAATTGATGGAGAAAGGTCTGGTGGCAAGAAAAGCTGCTTACAGGAGGTTGTCATGTGTTTTCTCTTGACGATTCCATTCTTGGGTGTTTGGTTTGGCCCTTGTTCCTGTGACTCGAATCCTAGCCCGGTACAAAACTGTTGTGCGTGGGTTCGTGCAAAGGTATAGTATTGCAGATTTCGGGCATGAGTTTAGCAATATGCGGGTTCGTATGAAACCCCTGTTTGGTTTGCATGAAGCGGTCTGTTGGTACTTAGACTATAGACTAGGTCAATTGTATACGACTCGACCTAATTCCCTATAGTTATGGCTCTGATACCAATCTGTCACACCCCAACCGATGGCGGAATCATCGGGGCGTGGCACTAAGCGAAACAGATTGTTCATGAGAATCCATAACAACTATTAATAAAAATATTTTTAAGGTTCAATATCCCATACTATTAAACAAATAAAGCATAACAGTCATTACAAATATTCAGTCTCAAAAACAAGTTCCATTCCGACAACTCAAATTTATTTAGTGGGTTTCTAGACTCCTAACTTGTTTACAGCACAACATCCAATCAACCTGTCACATACGTTAAAATAAAAGTTAATACATAAAGTAAAGGTGAGTAAACAAGTTTGCATAATAATAGTATGAAAAGCGTTTACGCATAACCAACATGTAACACGTAACGGGCGAAGCATGTAACTATCAACAATATTACAACCTAACGACGAGACTGCGTTGTAGAGTATGCATGACACATCTTCACCGAAGCAAACACGTGAAGTAAAGTAATGTGATCCCTAGCAACCCCTGTCTCACAGGTGCTGAGTCCAAAATATAGTACTATCGTTGCTAGATGCGGTCTAGTGTAACACTGTATAAGCATAGTAACAGGCATTCAACAAATCACGTATAGCATGCGGGAGCAGTTAGCATTTATAAAGTGTTTGCGTTGTGTGTTGTGTTTTGATATAGAACGTATGTAATACCCAAAAGTGCGTTCAACGAAAATGGGTTCGAGTATACTCACAGTGTGTGTTTAGAAAGTAAACACAATCTGGATTGGATTGAAGGGAACGCGTCGGGTCAGCCTGTGCACGGAAACAGAAGTATAAGTCTTCCTCGGGGCTGAATGGTTGTAAACAGAACTTTGGACGGTATAAGTGTTCAATAGTTCATCCGAACGGATGGTCATCCCGGCGGATGGCCATTCAAACGGATGGCCATTCGAACTGTGTGGGTGTTTGTGAACCGTCAAAATTTGAAGTTTAGTTAAAAGCGTTTAAACAATGGAAATTTTCAGGGTCAGGTCATCCGGTCTGATGATCATCCGGACGGATGGTCATTCAAGCGGATGGCCTGTGTTTGATGTTTTTGTTAAATTTTCTAAGTAAAACTTTTAAGTTAACGGAGACGGCGTGACGATGTGTCAAACAACAGAATATACCAAATCCAGTTCATTAGGCCGGAGGGGTCCGGCCCATTTTGACAATCATGCTATTCTTGATGAAGATTCATGTTTAACCCGTTAATCAGTCCATCTGTTTGGTGGAAATCAGTTTTTAAGTCGGCTTTCGACTAAGGAACGAGTCGAGAGTCTGATTGAGTCCCGATTCCATCTAAGTTGTGCAAAAACTAAAGAAAAGGTCAAAACAAGTTGTAAAAATGTGGAAATCTTTCATAACTAAGTTGAAAAGTGTGAAAATCCTTTAGATCTGGAACCAATCTCGATTAAATGATGCACCACAACAGTTTTCCTAAGTAAACGAGTGGAAACCACCTTCGAGAGGTCCAAATTAGTGCATTTCGAGAAAAAGTTAGTGTGTGTGTGTGATTTTGATGTAGACGATGGAGTAGAAGTGATTAGAGATGAAGATTAGCGAAGATTTGAGAGAAAAAGCTTACAAATTGGCCTTGAATCGCGACTGAGTCTTGGGGAGCGAATGGGAGTGTCAAAGTGTTGAAATGAGGGCGTACGACTAGTATTTATAGGGGAAGGGCGAGATTTAAGGCGGTGCGAGTGGCAGCGTTCGGATGGCTCCATTCGGTCGAATGGCCATCCGGACGGATGGTCATCCGGGTGGATGGTCATCCGGGTGGATGGTCATCCGGGTGGATGGTCATCCGGGTGGATGGTCATCCGGACCGAGTGGATGGTCATCTGAGCAGATGTCCATTCGGACGGCTTGGTTTGCATTTGTTAGTTTTCCAGCTTTGGTTCGTTTGTTAAGCGTTGTGTTGCGTTTAATCGAGTTGCGAGTGAGCGTATGAGTGTATAAGCGTCGCATTGATAACCACATAATCATTCAACAAATAATCACACAAATAACACACATAAAATAATTAATTTCACGTTTCGTGTCTGCGTTGAGTTTGGTTTGCAATAGCGTTTGGTCTAAATAAGCGATGTAAAATGCGATAAAATGCGTTTAAGTGGTAAGCGTTATAATAAGCGTCGTAATATGCGTTTAAAATGTGTTAAAATTGTAGTTTAACCAGTAGCGTTAATCGAATACCAAGAGTACAAGCGTTTACGAATGAAATGACGGCGGTAGGTAACGATCCGAAAAGTCGGGTTGTTACATAATTGAATGATTAGCCTGTTAAATTATTATTTTTGTAATTATTTCCAATTTAATTGATTTATAAAATAAAAATATTGGTTTTGGGTATTTGTCTAAATATTTAATTGGGTATTTTAAGTTTCTAAATAGGGGAACCCAATTTCGTAGAGTTGTTGCTTGTTATTTATTTTATAAATCTTTAGGGTTTGTTATATTAATTTTTACGATAAACATCTTGTCGTATTTCACAAACTGTGTGGTTGTATATTTAGTGGATCGCATCTTCACAAATAGTGAGTAAATTATATTCCAAATTTTGCATTAACTTTTTGGGGTGTATCATTCTATCACAAATTTTCTTATTCATTTTTTATTATTATCAAGCATGCAATATAAGTATGTAGTTTATTTGTTATTTGGTAATGTGTTCATTCGGTTATTGAATTTAGTCAAGCAAGCATATTGTGGATTCACGCCCTTTCCTCAATAGTATGGGATGTGGTATCGAATCACACGTTCTTTAATGGACGACCTTTTTTCATTACTATGGGAAGTTGGTATCGTGACCTCATTTAGTCACACCCTTATGGGTGTGGGATACAAGCATTTGGTTTTGGTTTATTTTGTCACACCCCCAAATTACCATATGCTGGTATTACCGTGAGGCGTGTGACGTATCAGGATCTAGCCACTAATCATGTCCAACTAATAGTAAACAATATTAAACACAATCATCATGTCCAACATGAATAGTGTATTCCAAAATAAACGTTTCAAACAAAAGTATGTATTAAGCGGAAGCAAAAGTAAATGTTTCAAAACAACCAAAACCATATTGTTTTAAAATGCATAATATTAAATGTTCTCTTCAAACAACACACAAAATGACACTTCAAGCTCCTTAAACTGCAAGTTATGTGCACTGATGTACCTAACGACCTGCAAATCATGCATAAGAGTGTCAATAGAAAGTTGGTAAGTCCACTGGCTTTGTTCAACGTAAATAATACATTCAAACATTTGAAATAAGGGTTATGTGGGTTCATCTAAAAAATATGGTGTTAAAATATGACCAAATAGCCAAATCATTTTGAATTCAATAGAATTAAAAGCTTCAATTGTTATCTAGAAGAAAAACCGTACTCCAATTGTTATGTGTAGGTAAATTAAACCAATTGCATATATAAATATCCTTTATTATATTTATATAAATACATGATATTTCAAAATGAGGATCTAAAAAATTTGGGGGGTCCAAACATAGGGTTTACTTTTTTTATTAAGTAGGCACCCCTGTATAGGACGACTATACAGTTATCAAAGTAGGAAACAATAATAGGTGTGCGTTTACCTCACACATCACCAATCGCGGGTTTCATTAAGACGTTTGAGATATACCATCCTGACATATGAAAAGCAAACTTAGATAATCTAAACACATACGAAAAAATAAAAACAAAAATCAAATATGAATTATTTTCTACTTTTTAAATAATACAATTTACCATGTCAAAAGGCTTTAGCTAGTAATATATATAAATCATCATTGTTAAGTAAAAATCACACCTTAATATTATAATTTTGTTTTAATCCAAATAAGATTTTATAAAACTATATTTTTTAATTTTTAATTTTTAATTTTACAACATCGCTTGATTACTCTTTTCTTTCTTTTTTTTTTTTTTTTTTTTTTTTTGCAATTTCGCCTTTGACTTTCTCAAGTAGTTTGAATGGTTTTGGATTTAACCTTTCTTAATTGAGCCCTTGAAACGCCATGAACAATCAACATGTTATAGTCTGCTCCTAAATAATTAGCCAGGCCCGTTTGTGATGTGAGATCGGTGAATAACACCAAACCTAATATGTAAAACCAACAAAACAAGCAAAACACATAAAATCCTCATAACTACACGTCAAAGTGATGTGAGATCGGTGAATAATAGCAAATCTAACATTTATAAGCAACAAACAAACAGAAAAAAAAAACACAAAATCCTCATAACTACACGTCAAATAAGGAACAAAAAAATCCTCATAACTACACATCAAAAAAGGAACAAAGAAAATATTTGTTACATATTCTTCTTCATTTGTTTCTAGATCCATTTTAGAACATGCTTATATATAAATAAAAATTCTAAAAATGTATTTTGTAATGAATTTCTTAAATTTTCAAACCGATAGAGTTAGTATGCGTATATGTTACATCAACACCAACAAAATCAAAGCATACATATCCATACAATTAATTAAGCCAAAATTCTCACATTAGTACTTTTGAAAACAAAAAGTGATTTTTAAAAATGTAAAGAAAGATTATGAGGCAAATCAAATTAGATAAAAGTAAAATAAATAAAAGCTCTTACATTTGCACCGAAAAAGAGATGCCATCTTTGGGGCAAGGATGTGGATGAAGGAGAGAAGAAAGGGTGCGGCGGTGATTGAGTGATTATAATGAAATTGGTATTGTGTTCGTTTAAATAGGAACTATGGGGTTACCCTAATGCAAATTTTACTATAATTACCCTAAGAATTTTAAGAGCTTTCAAAACGGAACCCAACTATTATAGAAAATATCATTTTGATCTATCACAATGCAAATAAAGTTATTCTTTTACTAGTAAATTAGAGTTTTTGACCTTTAGGTATATTGTGAATTTCACTTTTAATCCTAAAGATAACGAACCGACAATGTTGATCCTTTATGTTCATATGCTGTGATAGTTTATGTCTTGTCGTTTAACGACCGTTAATTTTATATGTAAAGTTCGGTTACGTGTCTTGCACATTAATAGGGCAAATTGGATTTATTTTTACCCTTTTAATGAAAAAAGTAAATTACGTTTTTGGCGCATGTGGTTAAGTTACTTTAACTCTATTGGCTCATAAAGGAGTTTTATGACACTTCAACCACCAATGCCATTTTCCTAACTTTTTTAGCCCCTAAAATTAACTCCATCAATGTTATTCCTTAAAATCCTGGTACCTGTCCTTTACATGAGGGGCACTTTAGTCAAATCTTGTTTAATACAAGAGGTAACTTTAAATATGAAGGACACTGGCTTATAACCCCGTGTATTACAAAGGATTAAAAAAATCTAGATTAACTATCATCTTAACTTGTAACTGTTATAAACCTGTGTATTACATGGGTTGAATATATAAAAAAAAGTAAATCATAAATTTCAATATAATCCTTATCACACGATTAAAGAATGTAATAATATTATAATCTTATACATTCATAATTCATGAATTTTATAATCTAGAAAATCAATTAAAAATAGAAAATAAATCAATATAAATATTTCAAACATTGTTACTAATTTATTTTTACGTAATATATAAATATTCTGATTTTTTAAAGAAATTCAATTGTTTTCCTTTTTTGTCGAGAGAATTGATCAAAGAAAATGTTAGGAAACGGGCTGTAATTGTTGGTAATTATTTGCAAGTAATTGATCTTATAAAATTAAATAGTAAATATATTATTTTATAAATTTTATTATTTTAAAAATAAATACATATTAAACCTAAAATGAGATTTGTTATTCCACTAAATGAGTTTCTAATAATTTGGAATAATTTTGGCACTTATTGAATGATTATCTTGTTAAATATTATTTTTGTAATTATTTACAATTTAATTGATTTATAAAATAAACATATTGGTTTTGGGTATTTTTCTAAATATTTAATTCGGTATTTTAAGTCTCCAAATAGGGGAACCCAGTTTCATAGAGTTGTTGCTTGTTATTTATTTTATAAATCTTTATGATTTGTTATATTAATTTTTAAGATAAATATCTTGTCGGATTTCACAAATTAGGTGGTTGGTTTGGCCCTTGTTCCTGTTACTCAAATTGCAGCCCGGTATAACCCATTTTAGTTTTACACCATTGTGAACGTTGCTACTTTTTACTCTCTGATCGAGGTTCTCTGTGACAACTCGTATTTTAAGAACCCTTTGTTGTGCTTTAATGTAACTTGTATGAACCTGCGTGATTAATTGATGTGTTTGATTACAATGAACGTTATGATTTTATATGTTATGTGTTGCGTAGTTGTAATGTGAAACTGGTCCGGTCGCACAAATAATTGGGCCAATTCTACTCGCTTTGAACCCGTGGCCCAAGGGCAACCCAAGGATGGGTTCGGCCCACTCCCTTTTAGCGCATAACAACATGGGCTTAGGTGTTTACCCCTCATAATCTTACAAAACATAAACACACACCAAACCCTAGCTCTCCCTCTCCTCTCTACTCGAACTCGACGGCTGCCTTCCCCATTCTTCGAGATCTTTTCCTCGTGTGACACCACTCTTCTCATCCAAGCAATCTAGGGTGCTCGATATATAACAACCCTCCTGAATATTTTTCGTCACCCTAATATAATTTAAAATAACCCTATATGTCTCTAAATACACCCCGTATGTGAAAACCGAGCCCAAAATACATTATCCCATTAAAAATAAATAAAAAATAAGAAAAATGAGGTTTACGCGGGGGGCGTAAGCCACCTCTTGAGCTTACGCAGGCCGCGAAAGCTACAAGATCAGACGCAGCCCTGAGCTGCCACGTGGCAGCAACGTTTTGAACCTATTCGTGACCCGGATCACCTACGGTCTAGCCCCCCTACGACGCGGGCCGCGTAAGCTTATGCTTACTTTTACGCGGGCCGCGAGAGACTTGAAAATCAGCCCTATAAATGGAGGGCATCGGGCCTTCAGTCTGCTCGTTCAAAATCTTTTCTTTCTTACGAATTTCTGAAGTAATAGGAATAATCTCCGAGTATAATACCCCCTAATTAACGAAGTGCTGCCCCAATGTAAGTATTATAACCTCGGTTACGTATTAGATACGCTGCCCATTGATCCAGGGTTCCGTAACGGCTGTCGAGGTTCTGCCCGACGTAGTCGTTGGAATGCCGTCTCAGGGAGGGTATTACTAATGTAAATAAAAGGGTTATTTTACTAACGTGTGTACATTGTGTAAATTATAGATTATCACCAGGAAACCCTTACAGAAAACCTAAGTCAGCAATGTGAGTAATTTCCTTTTTGTAAACAGTTTTTACAAAACCTTAAATGTTGTACAATGCTATTAAGCAGTGATTGAGTCTTTGTAGTTCTTCAATTGCTGCCGGTATGTTGGGGTTTTGTATACAAAATGTGGAACACGTTACCATTGGACAACGAGTTAGCCAATGTGTAATATGACCACCAGTCAGGATTGACAATACTGAATGAGTAATTGTGTAGAAATAAACAATGTGATTGCTCTCAATACTGTTAAAGATAAGATGTTTGTTGATTAAACTGGGATTCACTCACCAGTATTTCCCACTGACAAATGATTTTAAAATGCATTTCAGGTAACAAAATGTAAAAGCCAATTAGAAGAAAGCCAGCTGGAGAGCACTGACGGCTTGGAAAAATATGGCTATAAAAGTTACCTAAAAGACGATGTTTTAAATTCAATAAAATAGGGTTATCCCTATAAACATGTTGTAATAAGAAACTGGGGTTTTACCCATGTGTTTATTAAATATGGTGGTTTTACTCTGATAAATATTTCCTAACTACGATCCTGATGAAATTTCCGCTGCCAAATGAATAAATGATTAACAAAATGATACCACCATAACTGGTCTCGCGGCCGCCCGTTCCCGGGATAGATAGGGGGCGGGGGCTGCGACAGAAGGTGGTATCAGAGCTAAGCCACTGATTCAGCCACAGAAGTGTTCTGCTGACATCAATATATTTCAAATTGTTAGGAAATTAATTATGGAAACACGTGCATATCTGTATTTTTATTGTTGCGTGTTATTTGACTATTTGTTAGTTTTCAGTATAAGTGATCAAGGACCCTCAGACGTGTATCGTCAATTGTCCGAGTCACCTAGGAGTGATGGTACCTCTTCACAGCCTGCCCTCTCTGGGTATGCCGCTGATAATGACGAAGGGATGTTTATCTTTAAGGCTCAGTCTGAAGAGCCATTCCCTCAGAAAAAGAGAGGATGGTTCAGTAAAGGAGCATTTGAGCGTAGGAAAAGAATGCGAAAGTTGCAACAGCAGAGAGTCTTAGCAACCGCTAAGCGAGAGTCAGATGCCCATACACGGGATATGCTTAATAGAAGCCTAGCTAATTTCCATATCCTAGCAACAACTGCTGCCAACCCAAATCTGGAGCAACTAGTAGCCCCACAACCCTTACCTTTATTCCCTATTCGACATGGAAAAATCTTTGTAAACTAATTCACACGTGTATATGTTGACATTTAAGAGATATACAGTCAAGAAAATTAAGAACAATGGTGATATATATATATATATATATATATATGCGGATTAGACAGCAAAAAATAAACACTAAAAAAAGGCTACAATTTAAGGAATGTGATTAGTGACGGCATTAGATTCCTAATTGATGGAGAAAGGTCTGGAGGCAAGAAAAGCTGTTTCCAGGAGGTTGTCAAATGTTTTCGCTCGATGATTCCATTCTTGGGTGGTTGGTTTGGCCCGTGTTCCTATAACTCGAATCCTATCCTTGTATATCCCATTTTAGTTTTACACCGTTGTGAAACTTATGCCTTTTTTACTCTCTGATCGTGGTTCTCGGCATTGAAAAATCTTCGTAAACTAAATCACACGTGTATATGTTGACATTTAAGAGATATACAGTCATGAAAATCAAGAGCAATGGTGATAAATATGCGTATTAGACACTAAAAAATAAACATTCAAAAAATGGATACAATTTAAGATATGTGTTTAGTGACGGCATCGGATTCCTAATTGAAGGAGAAAGGTCTGGTGGCAAGAAAAGCTGCTTCCAGGAGGTTGTCAAGTGTTTTCGCTCGATGATTCCATTCTTGGGTGGTTGGGTTGGCCCTTGTTCCTGTAACTCGAATTCTAGCCTGGTATATCCCATTTTAGTTTTAAACCATTGTGAACCTTACGCCCATTTTACTCTCTGATAAAGGTTCTCGGCATGGAAAAATCTTCGTAAACTAAATCACACTTGTATATGCTGACATTTAAGAGATATACGGTCAAGAAAATCATGAGCAATGGTGATAAATATGCGGATTAGACACCAAAAAAAACACTCAAAAAATGGCTACAATTTAAGGAATGTGTTTAGTGACGACATCAGATTCCTAATTGATGGGGAAAGGTCTGGTGGCAAGAAAAGTTGCTTCCAGGAGGTTGTCAAGTGTTTTCACTCGACGATTCCATTCTTGTGTGGTTGGTTTGGCCCTTGTTCCTGTAACTCGAATCCTAACCCGGTATATCCCATTTCAGTTTTACACCATTGTGAACCTTACGCCTTTTTTACTCTCTGATCGAGGTTCACAGCTTTGAAAAATCTTCATAAACTAAATCACACGTGTATATGTTGAAATTTAAGAGATATAAAGTGAAGAAAATCAAGAGAAATGGTGATATTTATGCGGATTAGACACCAAAATATAAACACTCAAAAAATGGCTACAATTTATAATATGTGTTTAGTGACAACATCAGATTCCTAATTGATGGAGAAAGGTCTGGTGGCAAGAAAAGCTGCTTCCAGGAGGTTGTCAAGTCTTTTCGCTTGACGATTCCATTCTTGGGAGGTTGGGTTGGCCCTTGTTCCTGTAACTCGAATCCTAGCCCGGTATATCCCATTTTAGTTTTACACCATTGTGAACCTTACGCCTTTTTTACTCTCTGATCAAGGTTCTCGACATGGAAAAATCTTCGTAAACTAATTCACACGTGTATATGCTGACATTTAAGAGATATACAGTCAAGAAAATTAAGAGCAATGGTGATATATATATGCGGATTAGACACCAAAAAATAAACACTAAAAAATGGCTACAATTTAAGGAATGTGTTTAGTGATGGCATTAGATTCCTAATTGATGGAGAAAGGTATGGAGGTAAGAAAAGCAGTTTCCAGGAGGTTGTCAAATGTTTTCGCTCGACGATTCCATTCTTGGGTGGTTGTTTTGGCCCTTGTTCCTGTAACTCGAATTCTATCCCGGTATATCCCATTTTAGTTTTACACCGTTGTGAACCTTACGCCCTTTTTACTCTCTGATCGAGGTTCTCGGCATTGAAAAATCTACGTAAACTAATCACACGTGTATATGTTGACATTTAAGAGATACACAGTCAATAAAATCAAGATCAATGGTGATATATATGCGGATTAGACACCAAAAAATAAACACTCAAAAAATGGTTACAATTTAAGGAATGTGTTTAGTGACGACATCAGATTCCTAATTGATGGAGAAAGGTCTGGTGGCACGAAAAGCTGCTACCAGGAGGATGTCAAGTGTTCTCTCTCGACGATTCCATTCTTGGGTGGTTGGTTTGGCCCTTGTTCCTGTAACTCGAATCCTAGCCCGGTATATTCCATTTTAGTTTTACACCATTATGAACCTTACGCCATTTTTACTCTCTGATCGAGGTTCTCGGCCTTGAAAAATCTTCGTAAACTAAATCACACGTGTATATGTTGACATATAAGAGATATACAGTCAAGAAAATCAAGAGCAATAGTGATATATATGCCGATTAGATACCAAAAAATAAACACTCAAAAAATGGCTACAACTTAAGGAATGTGTTTAGTAACGGCATCAAATTCCTAATTGATGGAGAAAGGTCTGGTAGCAAGAAAAGCTGCTTCTAGGAGGTTGTCAAGTGTTTTCGCTCGACGATTCCATTGTTGGGTGTTTGGTTTGGCCCTTGTTCCTATAACTCGAATCCTACCCCGGTGTATCCCATTTTAGTTTTACACCATTGTGAACCATACGCATTTTTTATTCTCTCATTGAGGTTCTCGGCGTTGAAAAATATTCGTAAACTAAATCACACGTGTATATGTTGACATTTAAGAGATATATACAGTCAAGAAAATCAAGAGCAATGGTGATATGTATGCCAATTAGACACAAAAAAATAAACACTCAAAAAATGGCTAGAATTTAAGAAATTTGTTTAGTGACAGGATCAGATTCCTAATTGATGGAGAAAGGTCTGGTGGCAAGAAAAACGCTGCTTCCTTGAGGTTGTCAAGTGTTTTCGCTCGATGATTCCATTCTTGGGTGGTTGGTTTGGCCCTTGTTCCTGTAACTCGAATCCTAGCCCAGTATATCCCATTTTTTTACACCATTGTGAACCCTACGCCTTTTTAACTCCCTAATCGAGGTTCTCGGCATTGAAAAATCTTCGTAAACTAAATCACACGTGTATATGTTAACATCTTAGAGATATATAGTCAAGAAAATAAAGAGCAATGGTGATATATATGCGGATTAGACACCAAAAAATAAACACTAAAAAATTGCTACAATTAAAGGAATGTGTTTAGTGATGGCATCAGATTCCTAATTGATGGAGAAAGGTCTGGTGGCAAGAAAAGCTTTTTCCAGGAGCTTGTCAAGAGTTTTCACTCGACGATTCCATTCTTGCGTGGTTGGTTTGGCCCTTGTTCCTGTAACTCGAATCCTAGCCCGGTATATCCCATTTTAGTTTACACCAGTTTGAACCTTACGCCTTTTTTACTCTCTGATCGACGTTCTCGGCATTGTCAAATCTTCGTAAACTAAATCAAACTTGTATATGTTGACATTTAAAAGATATACAGTCAAGAAAATCAAGAGCAATGGTGATATATATGCCGATTAGACACCAAAAAATAAACACTCAAAAATTGCTACAATCTAAGGAATGTGTTTAGTGACGGCATCAAATTCCTAATTGATGTAGAAAGGTCTGGTAGAAAGAAAAGTTCCTTCCAGGAGGTTGTCAAGTGTTTTCGCCCGACAATTCCATTCTTGGGTGGTCGGTTTGGCCCTTGTTCCTGTAACTCGAATCCTAGCCTAGTATCTCCCATTTTAGTTTTACACCATTGTGAACCTTACGCCTTTTATACTCTCTGATCGAGGTTCTCGGCATTGAAACATCTTCATAAACTAAATCACGCGTGTATATGTTGACATTTAAGAGATACACAGTCATGAAAATTAAGAGCAATGGTGATATATATGCCGATTAGACACCAAAAAATAAACACTAAAAAAATGGCTACAATTTAAGGAATGTGTTTAGTGACGGGATCAGATTCCTAATTAACGGAGAAAGGTATGGTGGTAAGAAAAGCTGCTTCCAGGAGGCTGTCAAGTGTTTTTGCTCAACGATTCCATTCTAGGGTGGTTGGTTTGTCCCCTGTTCCTGTAACTCGAATCCTGGCTCGGTATATCACATTTTAGTTTTACACCATTGTGAACGCTATGCCTTTTTAACTCTCTGATCGAGGTTCTCGACATTGAAAAATATTCGTAAACTAAATGACACGTGTATATGTTGACATTTTAGAGATATACAGTCAAGAAAACCAAGAGCAATGGTGATATATATATGCGGATTAGACACCAAAAAATAAACACTCAAAAAATGGCTACAATTTAATGAATGTGTTTAGTGACAGCATCAGATTCCTAATTGAAGGAGAAAGGTCTGGTGGTAAGAAAAGCTGCTTCCATGAGGTTTTCAGGTGTTTTTGCTCGACGATTCCATTCTTGGGTGGTTGATTTGGACCTTGTTCCTAGAACTCGAATCCTAGCCTGGTATATCCCATTTTAGTTTTACACTATTGTGAACCTTACGCCTTTTTTACTCTCTGATCGAGGTTCTCGGCATTGAAAAATCTTCGTGAATTAATCACACGTGTGTATGTTGACATTTAAGAGATATACAGTTAAGAAAATCAAGAGCAATGGTGATATATATGCGGATTAGACACCAAAAATAAACACTCAAAAATGGCTACAATTTAAGGAATGTGTTTAGTGACGGCATCAGATTCCTAGTTGAGGGAGAAAGGTCTGGTGGGAAGAAAAGCTGTTTCCAGGTGGTTTTCAAGTGTTTTCGCTCGACGATTCGATTCTTGGGTGGTCGGTTTGGCTCTTGTTCCTGTAACTAGAATCCTATCCCGGTATATCCCATTTTAGTTTTACACCATTGTGAACCTTACGCCATTTTTACTCTCTCATCGAGGCTTTCGGCATTGAAAAATCTTCGTAAACTAAATCACACAAGTATATGTTGACATTTAAGAGATATAAATTCAAGAAAATCAAGAGGAATGGTGATATATATGTGGATTAGACACCAAAAAGTAAACGCTCAAAAAATGCTACAATTTAAGGAATGTGTTTAGTGACGGCATCAGATTCCTAATTGATGGAGAAAGGTCTAGTGGCAAGAAAAGCTGCTTCCAGGATGTTGTCAAGTGTTTTCGCTCGACGATTCCATTCTTGGGTGGTTGGTTTCTCCCTTGTTCCTGTAACTCGAATCCTAGCCTGGTATATCCCATTTTAGTTTTACACCATTGTGAACCTTACGCCTTTTTTTACTCTCTGATCGAGGTCCTCGGCATTGAAAATTTTTCGTAAACTAAATCACACGTGTATACGTTGACATTTAAGAGATATTCAATCAAGAAAATAAAGAGCAATGGTGATATATATGCGGATTAGAAACCAAAAAATAAACACTCAAAAAATGGCTACAATTTAAGGAATGTGTTTAGTGACGGCATCAGATTCCTAATTGATGGAGAAAGGTCTGGTGGCAAGAAAAGCTGCTTCCAGGAGGTTGTCAAGTGTTTTCGCTCGACGATTCCATTCTTGGGTAGTTGGTTTGGCCCATGTTCATTTAACTCGAATCCTAGCCCGGTTTATCTCATTTTAGTTTACACAATTATGAACCTTACGCCTTTTTTACTCTCTGATCGAGGTTCTCGGCATTGAAAAATCTTTGTAAACTAAAGCACACGTGTATATGTTGACATTTAACAGATATACAGACAAGAAAATCTAGAGCAATGGTGATATATATGCGGATTAGACACCAAAAAATAAACACTCAAAAATGGCTACAATTTAAGGAATTTGTTTAGTGACGGCATCAGATTCCTAATTGATGGATAAAGGTATGGTGTCAAGAAAAGCTGCCTCCAGGAGGTTGTTAAGTATTTTTGCCCGAGGATTCCATTCTTGGGTGGTTGGTTTGGCCCTTGTTCCTGTAACTCGAATGCTAACCTGGTATATCCCATTTTAGTATTACAGCATTGTGAACCTTACGTCTTTTTTACTCTCTGGTCGAGGTTCTCGTCATTGAAAAATCTTTGTAAACTATATCACACGTGTATATGTTGACATTTTAGAGATATACAGTCAAGAAAATCAAGAGCAATGGTGATATATATGTGGATTAGACACAAAAAAATAAACACTAAAAAATTGCTACAATTTAAGGAATGTTTTTAGTGACGGCATCAGATTCCTAATTGATGGAGAAAGGTCTGGTGGCAAGAAAAGTTGCATCCAGGAGGTTGTCAACTGTTTTCGCTCGACGATTCAATTCTTGCGTGGTTGGTTTGGCCCTTGTTCTTGTAACTCGAGTCCTAGCCCGGTATATCCCATTTTAGTCTACACCATTGTGAACCTTACACCTTTTTTACTCTCTGATCGAGGTTCTCGGCATTGAAAAATCTTTGTAAACTAAAGCACACGTGTATATGTTGACATTTAAGAGATATACAGTCAAAAAAATCAAGAGCAATGGTGATATATATGTGGATTAGACACCAAAAAATAAACAATCAAAAAATGGCTACAATTTATGGAATGTGTTTAGTGATGGCATCAGATTCCTAATTGATGGAGAAAGGTCTGGTGGCAAGAAATGCGGCTTCCAGGAGGTTATCAAGTGTTTTCGCTCGACGATTCCATTCTTGGGTGGTTGGTTTGGCCCTTGTTCCTGTAACTCGAATTCTAGCCTGGTATATCCCATTTTAGTTTTACACCATTGTGAACCCTACTCCTTTTTTACTTTCTGATCGACGTTCTTGGCATTGAAAAATCTACGTAAACTAAATCACACGTGTATATGTTGACATTTAAGAGATATACAGTCAAGAAAATCAAGAGCAATGGCAATATATATGCGGATTAGACACCAAAAATAAACACTCAAAAATGGCTACAATTTAAGGAATATTTTTAGTGACGGCATCAGATTCCTAATTGATGGAGAAATGTCTGGTGTCAAGAAAATCTGCTTCCAGGAGGTTGTCAAGTGTTTTCGATCGACGATTGCATTCTTGGGTGGTTGGTTTGGCCATTGTTCCTGTAACTCGAATGCTAGCCCGGTAGATCCCATTTTAGTTTTACACCATTGTGAACCTTACGCCTTTTTTACTCTCTGATCTTGGTTCTCGGCATTGAAAAATCTTCGTAAACTAAATCACACGTGTATATGTTGACATTTTAGATATATACAATCAAGAAAACCAAGAGCAATGGTGATATATATGCGGATTAGACACCAAAAAATAAACACTCAAAAAATGGCTACAATTTAAGGAATGTGTTTAGTGACAGCATCAGATTCCTAATTGAGGAGAAAGGTCTGATGGCAAGAAAAGCTGCTTCCAGGAGGCTGTCAAGTGTTTTCGCTCGAAGATTCCCTTCTTGGGTGGTTGGTTTGGCCCTGGTTCCTGTAACTCGAATCCTAGCCCGGTATATCCCATTTTAGTTTTACACCATTGTGAACCTTACGCCTTTTTCACTCTCTGATCGAGGTTCTCGACATTGAAAAAGTTTCGTAAACTAAATCACACGTATATATGTTGACTTTTAAGGGATATACACTCAAGAAAATCAAGAGAAATGGTGATATACATGCGGATTAGACACCAAAAAATAAACACTCAAAAAATGGCTACATTTTAAGGATTGTGTTTTGTAACGACGTCAGATTCCTAATTGATGGAGAAAGGTCTGGTGGCAAGAAAAGCTGCTTCCAGGAGGTTGTCATTTGTTTTTGCTTGACGATTCCATTCTTGGGTGGTGGGTTTGGCCCTTGTTCCTGTGACTCTATTCCTAGCCCGGTACCAAACTGTAGTGTGTGGGTTCGTGCAAAGGTATAGTATTACAGATTTCGGGCATGAGTTTAGCAATATGCGGGTTCGTACGAAACCCCTACTGGGTTTGCATGAAGCGGTCTGTTGTTACTTAGACTAGGTCAATTCTATATGACTCGACCTAGTTCCCTATAGTTATGGCTCTGATACCAATCTGTCACACCCCAACCGATGGCTGAATCATCGGGGCGTGGCACTAAGCGAAACAGATTGTTCATGAGAATCCATAACAACTATTAATAACAATATTTTTAAGGTTCAATATCCCATACTATTAAACAAATAAAGCATAACTGTCATTACAAATATTCAGTCTCAAAAACAAGTTCCATTCCGACAACTCAAATTTATTTAGTGGCTTTCTAGACTCCAAACTTGTTTACAGCACAACATCCAATCAACCTGTCACATACGTTAAAATAAAAGTCAATACATAAAGTAAAGGTTAGTAAACAAGTTTGCATAATAATAGTATGAAAAGCGTTTACGCATAACCAGCATGTAACACGTAACGGGCGAAGCATGTAACTATTAACAATGTTACAACCTAACCACGAGACTGCGTTGTAGAGTATGCATGACACATCTTCACCAAAGCAAACACGTGAAGTAAAGTAATGTGATCCCTAGCAACCCCTGTCACACAGGTGCTGAGTCCAAAATATAGTCTATCATTGCTAGAGGCGGTCTAGTGTAACACTGTATAAGCATAGTAACAGGCATTCAACATATCACGTATAGCATGCGGGAGCAGTTAGCGTTTATAAAGTGTTTGCATTGTGTGTTGTGTTTTGATATAGAACATATGTAATACCCAAAAGTGCGTTCAACGAAAATGGGTTCGAGTATACTCACAGTGTGTGTTTAGAAAGTCAACACAATCTGGATTGGATTGAAGGGAGTGCGTCGGGTCAGCCTGTGCACGGAAACAGAAGTATAAGTCTTCCTCGGGGCTGAATGGTTGTAAACAGAACTTTGGACGGTATAAGTGATCAACAGTTCATCCGAACGGATGGGTCCCATCCGAACGGATGGTCATCCGGGCGGATGGTCATCCCGGCGGATGGCCATTCGAACTGTGTGGGTGTTTGTGAACCGTCAAAATTTGAAGTTTAGTTAAAAGCACTTAAACAATGGAAATTTTCATGGTCAGGTCATCCGGTCTGATGGTCATCCGGTCGGATGGTCATCCGATCGGATGGTCATCCGGTCTGATGATCATCCAGACGGATGGTCATTCGAGCGGATGGCCTGTGTTTGATGTTTTTTGTAAAATTTTCTAAGTAAAACTTTTAAGTTAGCGGAGACGGCGTGTCGACGTGTCAAACAACAGAATATACCAAATCCAGTTCATTAGGCCGGAGGGGTCCGACCCATTTTGACAATCATGCTATTCTTGATGAAGATTCATGTTTAGCCCGTTAATCAGTCCATCTGTTTGGTGGAAATCAGTTTTTAAGTCGGCTTTCGACTAAGGAACGAGTCGAGAGTCTGATTGAGTCCTGATTCCATCAAAGTTGTGCAAAAACTGAAGAAAAGTTCAAAACAAGTTGTAAAAATGTGGAAATCTTTCATAACTCAGTTGAAAAGTGTGAAAATCCTTTAGATCCAGAGGGGTCCGGCCCATTTAGACAAACATGCTATTCTTGATGAAGATTCATGTTTAACCCGTTAATCAGTCCATCTGTTTGGTGGAAATTTGTTTTTAAGTCGGCTTTTGACTAAGGAACGATTCGAGAGTCTGATTGAGTCCCGATTCCATCAAAGTTGTGCAAAAACTGAAGAAAGGTTCAAAACAAGTTGTAAAAATGTGGAAATCTTTCATAACTTAGTTGAAAAGTGTGAAAATCCTTTAGATCTGGAACCAATCTCGATTAAATGATGCACTACAACAGTTTGCCTAAGTAAACGAGTGGAAACCACCTTCGAGAGGTCCAAATCATTGGATTTCGAGAAAAAGTTAGTGTGTGTGTGTGATTTTGATGTAGACGATGGAGTAGAAGTGATTAGAGATGAAGATTAGCGAAGATTTGAGAGAAAAAGCTTACAAATTGGCCTTGAATCGCGACTGAGTCTTGGGGAGCGAATGGGAGTGTCAAAGTTTTGAAATGAGGGCGTACGACTAGTATTTATAGGGGAAGGGCGAGATTTAAGGCGGTGCGAGTGGCAGCGTTCGGATGGCTCCATTCGGTCGAATGGCCATCCGGACGGATGGTCATCCGGGTGGATGGTCATCTGAGCAGATGTCCATTCGGATGGCTTGGTTTACATTTGTTAGTTTTCTAGCTTTGGTTCGTTTGTTAAACATTGCGTTGCGTTTAATTGAGTTGCGAGTGAGCGTATGAGTGAATAAGCGTCGCGTTGATAACCACATAATCATTCAACAAATAATCACACAAATAACACACATAAAATAATTAATTTCGCGTTTCGTGTCTGCGTTGAGTTTGGTTTGCAATAGTGTTTAGTATAAATAAGCGATGTAAAATGCGATAAAATGCGTTTAAGTGGTAAGCGTTATAATAAGCGTCGTAATATGCGTTTAAAATGTGTTAAAATTGTAGTTTAACCCATAGTAGTAGGTAACGATCTGAAATGTCGGGTTGTTACATAATTGAATGATTAGCCAGTTAAATTATTATTTTTGTAATTATTTACAATTTAATTGATTTATAAAATAAAAATATTGGTTTTGGGTATTTGTCTAAATATCTAATTGGGTATTTTAATTCCCCAAATAGGGGAACCCAATTTCATAGAGTTGTTGCTTGTTATTTATTTTATAAATCTTTAGGGTTTGTTATATTAATTTTTACGATAAATATCTTGTCGGATTTCACAAATTGTGTGGTTGTATATTTAGTGGATCGCATCTTCACAAATAGTGAGTAAATTATGTTTTGGTCAAAAATTACCGAAGTAACTAAGTGATCAAATTAGTAAAGTGAGGTAGTGTGCTAGAAAGTGTGTTTGAAAATATGCTTGTTAAGTTCTTTAGAAAATCAGTATTCAGGATACGGCTCAGGATATTGAGCTGTATCTATGATCAAACAATGAGCAAAAGTAAAGTAAACGACACGAGATGTACGAGGAAAGCCCTTGATCAATCTAGATCGCCGGCATAAAACCTCGGGAGCTGACAATCGCAGCTGCCTTGTTCTTCTATTGCTTCAAATATCAGGATACAGTGCAGGATGCGGTACTGATCGACTAAGTGTTACAACGAAATTTGAATACAAGTGTGGTGTTTGCAATGAGCTAGAGAGTGAAAGTGTACGAGAGTGTTAGTGAAAAATTGTGTGTTCTAAGCTGATCCGCCCCCATCTATTTATAGTAAAGATAAAATAACAAACTACCCTAAACTTCCAGGATCCACCGAATATTCCTTCATCGAACGTTGTAGACCTGGTCTTTCGGGCTCAACGTCTTTCCTTCAACAAACTCGCCCGAGTCTTGAGGAGAAGAAGTCCACTTGACCGTTAGCAAGTCTCAGCCTTTAACCTGCACGTGGTTAATTCAATAAACCTCAGGATATCGCCCAAGATGTTAGCAATATCCTCTTCCAGCATCCTGGTGACAAATAAACAAACAAAGGCAGGATATTGGTCAGAATATGTATGCAAAGAAAATGACCCCTAACAATTGTCCCCAAATATATCAGTTGGGATACCAATCCAACGGATATATTTCAAAAATCTTATCCCATAACTCAAGGCATTTAAAACGAAGCGACGGTCAAGATCACATCGTAACTTCCAACGCGTTTTTTACTCAATGGAGATCCACGATGCCCCTATATCTTCTCTTTTCTTGTTTGAAAAGCAGATATCTTCAACAGAACCTTCAGGTAATTCTCCATTTCCGATCTTCTTCCTGTAAATTTACTTCACCTTACTTGCAATGGACGCCGAGACCTTCACCCAGCAGAATCTTCTTAAAAATCCCGAAAAGGATATCTACGCTTTCGATAACGCAGACATTGCAGCTTTAAGAGCCTCCGGCGCTTTCCCTGACAGCACGGTCTTTAGACCATTCGATCGGTCAATCCGATCGAATGTTTCTTCCACCGAATGGGTCTGTTTCCCAGCATATCCTTTCTCATTAGGTCTTCGATACCCTTTTCCTGAATTCATGATGCAATTCTTTCGAATTACCGGTATCTCTTTTGCTCAAACCATGCCCATGGTTTGGAGAGTACTAATTGTACTCAACCAAATCAAAAACCTCCATTGCTCCGACCTCTGCATCGAGGATTTTCCTATTGCTTATCGCCTCCGATCCCACGGCTCTAGCCGGTTCTTGCACTTCTCGACTTCCAGCAAACCCCTGATTCTCAAAGCCACCAAAAACGAAGACGGATGGCAACGCAAATTCTTCTTTGTCAAACGAGATTCCATTGCTGAGGGTGCCAACCTTCCGGTGGAGTGGTTAACCACCGGTAGGATCATAAATATCCTCATAGACCATTTGATCGTTATCTTCTGTTAATACTCTTCTTTTTGATCTTTATGCAGTGAACTTCAAGGAAGTTGCTCCCCCTACCGCTGACTCAGAAGAGAGAATCAATACTGTTTACCGGTTACCTGCAATAGACAGGACTTTCACCACACACGTCCCGAGTTCCAGTCAATACTCATCATCCGTGATGTCTGGTAAGAATTTCTTTCAAAATAATTAGTCACAACAGCATAATGATAAGATAAAGAGTAAAACTTTTCCCTTTATGCAGCACCAGCTAAGATCCCTGAAGTCTTCGATCTTGACGAATTGGACAGCTATTCTGACCAGATCCAGGTCAAGAAAGAACCTAGCCCCAAGACCACAACTACATCCAAACCCAGCAGCTCCAAAGCCATCATCATTCCTAAACCTTCACCGGCTACCAAGCCCCGGAGTTCAAGTTCTCGAAAAAGGAAAGAACCCGATTCCCCTGTCATTTCTGACACCTTTCCTTATGAGAAGCACGGGTTCATTGAAGCCAGCGGGTTTATGACTTCTTTTCTTAACCAGGTTAGTATCCTCATATCATATCCTGCAATTTAGATTATTTTCAAAGATTTAACAATATTAATCCCTGTCCTCTTACCTTTGTAGGGTCTTGAGCGTTTGGTTCATTTATATCAAGAATCCTGCAAGCTTAATAAAACACTTGAATCTAAGCTAAAGGAAGCAGAAATCACAATCTCCGACCAAGGTATGATTGCTGCCGCCAAATCTCGTCACTACGAGGAGAAATTCAAAGCTATGAACCAGGAACACCAAGTTGCTCTCAACAAAGCTACTCTACAAGCTCAAGCCGATCTGGAAGGCGCTCATGTGCAGTACGAACGGGATATGGTCAGCTACCGGGAGAGCCTCAAAAGTTCCGTCGTCATTTCTCTCCTTCAAGACAGGTTGAAGATGGCTCATGAAGCCAAAACATTAGGCTTCTAATGTCCTTCTTGGGATGTTGGTGCTTGGGAGACCAAGCTGAAGAACCTCGGCGGCACCTCTTCCAAATCAACTGTCGACGAACCTTCCAAAGCACTTGAAAAAGCAACCGATGCTGAGAAGGATGCTGAGGCGGATCCCAAGACGGATGTTGCTGAAACCACTATGAACCAAGAAGGCACTACCCCCTAGAGCTTATTTCCTTTAAATCATTCGAACAATTTTATGTTTTTATGAACAATTTATTTCTGTGTCGAAACAATTTGATAGCCGAAGGTGGATGGGTCCTGGGTTTCAGGACGAAACCTTCGGTTATCATCCAGTATTGATTGCTTCAAGAATAATTTCATCTTTTTATTTGTTTGTTATTGCCTTGCATTATTCAGTATAACTCTTATCTTTGTAAAAAATTTCATATCGTTATCTTATAAAATATCCTGATCAGTATGCTCAGAGATATACTGTAAAAATCTTTTATTAGATAGAACTTCCAAACGTTCCTTTAACTTTGTAAAAATTTCTTTAGAAAGTGAAAAACAGTCTATCTTTTTAAAACCAAGTTTTGATAATATTTAAATGATCATAGTTCCAAACCGATACTAGTTTCAAACACCCTAATCAAATATCCTGAAAGGACTTTGAGTATATATATCAGGATACTTAAAATAATGTTACTAAAAACTTAGACGACGTTTACAAAGGAAAGATCATACCAGAAATAGGGTATAAACCTATTACCAGACTTCAATCCCTTTGCAACTCTCCCAACGAAGGTGTCCCCTGTGCAAGGTACTTAGTGCATTAGTTCCGAGCCTCATTCTTTTAGCTTTACATCACCATCTTGGCAAGGATGTCCCCTGTGTACAATGTCTTCAAACACTTAGAAATTTTCTGAATGTCAGTTTCCATTGTATAGGCAACTTTTTAGGCTCCAAGGGTAAAACCCAAGGATGTACTGGAGATAAATCCCTTGTATCCTGGGGAAAATCCCAAATTTTCATGCGCTACAGGCGGGAGTGTATAAACTCCAAGACTTAGAAAGGTGAAAACCTTTAAACCTTAGAGAGTATGAAAATACCCTTTCGTGAGAGAGGGTGATCAATCCTCATATACCTTTAGGATTCAGGATATAGCCAACAGTAATGAAATTGTCAGCCACTTTTACATGGACTGGTCCCGCCACCTTGAACTATCCCCGAATAACTTGCGTTCCAGGCGGGGTGTTTAAACCCAATTCGGAAGAAAGGTGAATACCTTTAAACCTGTGAAGGGATCAGTATCCCTTAAACGTGAGAGAGGGGGCCAATCCTCTAATCTTTTGAGTTATCCTGAGTACATATCCTGGAGCTATATCCTGAAACATATCTTGCAAAACAATTGTAAACTAAGGTGGGTGTTAGCTTGGCTAACACCCCTCCGATGCTTAAGTTAGTATTGAGTTTCAAAGAATAAATTAAACCAAAACATATTTAAAAAAGATAGAATTCATACCATTCTGAGTTAGAAATTGAATTCTAAACTCACTTGAAATAGAGCTTAAGGTGTATAGCATTCCAAGACCTCGGTAGCATATCTCCCTCCATATTCTTGAGTCTGTATGCTCCCTTTCCTGCTTCTGATTCAACTTCATATGGTCCTTCCCATTTTGGAGCTAACTTGCCATCGGCAGGATTAGTAGTATTCTGAAAAGCCTTTCTTAGCACCCAATCTCCAACCTTAAATCTTCTGGTCCTAATATTCTTGTTATATGCCCTGGATATTCTCTGTTGATATGCTGCCATCCTTAGCCTTGCCGCATCTCTCTTCTCATCTATAGTGTCTAAATCCTGACTCAAGGCTTCAGGATTCTGCTCAGGATCACTTAAGATAGATCTTGCAGTAGGTATTGTCATTTCCGTTGGAATCATTGCTTCTGCTCCAAACACCAAGGAAAATGGGGTTTGGTCTGTTGCATTTTTTACCGTTGTCCTATTAGCCCATAAAACAAAGGGTAATTCTTCTGCCCATCTTCCTTTTTTGGCTCCAAGCCTTTTCTTTAAGTTATTGACAATTATCTTGTTTGAGGATTCTGCTTGTCCGTTTGCTTGAGGATGTACCGGAGTAGACGTAATCATTTTGATTCCCCAACTCTTGCAAAAGTCAGTAGTCCTCTTACTTATGAACTGAGAACCATTGTCACAGATTATCTCGGCTGGTACTCCGAATCTGGTCAGGATATTTCTCTTGATGAAGGATACTACTTCTTGGTCTCTAACTTGAACAAATGCTTCTGCTTCAACCCACTTAGAGAAATAATCCGTCATTGCTAGCATAAAGACTTTTCCTCCCGGAGCTTTTGGTAGCTTTCCCACTATATCCATACCCCACTTCATAAATGGCCAAGGGGAAACAATAGGATATAATGGTTCAGCCGGCTGATGCAGTATGTTACTATGTCTTTGACATGCGTCACATCTTCGAACATATTCTGCGGCATCTTTTCTCATTGTCGGCCAATAATATCCTGTCCTTAACACTTTTGAGAATAACGACCTGCCCCCAGTATGGTTACCACAATCCCCTTCATGTATATCCTGAAGTACTTCTTTGGCTTCAGGATCCTCCAAGCATCTCAAATACGGTCCTGCAAGAGATTTCTTGTATAAAATATTATTTATAATAGTGAATCGTGATACCTTCATTCTAAATGCCTTAGGATTTTCATTTTCAGGGATGTGTCCTTCTTTGAGACATCTCATGATTGGAGCCGTCCAGGATTTAGGATCCTCTTCAGGATGTTCTGCTCCAGGATCCTGAATACCAGCTACTTCTTTATCCTGAGGATTGGTTGCAGGATATAAGACATGTAATATTGGTATTTGCGTCCCTTCAGGTATCCTGATCAACGATCCCAAATTTGCTAAGGCATCCGCTTCAGCATTATCCTCCCTTGGTACCTGTTCATGTATGAAAACATCGAAATATCCTGCTAATTTTTTGAGAATATCGAGATATTCGATTAATTTCTCACCCTTAACTGAATAGGATCCATTAAAATGGTTAGTAATTAACAAAGAGTCAACATATACTTGCAAATTTTTGATATTCATGCTCTTAGCCAACTCTAATCCTGCAATTAAAGCCTCATACTCTGCTTCATTATTAGTAGCAGGAAATTCACATCTAATAGCCTGGGGTAATATGTCCCCCTGTGGCGATTTTAGTAGTATTCCTAATCCTACTCCTCTTACATTAGATGCACCGTCAGTATATAATGTCCAGGATCCTGAGGATTCTCCTAACTGTTGAACTTCTAGGTCTACCTCATCCTGAATGTCACTACTAAAGTCAGCCACAAAGTCAGCTAAAGCCTGAGATTTTATGGCATTTCTAGGTTCATATACTAAATCATAAGCACTTAACTTTACTGACCACTTGGCCATCCTGCCTGACATCTCTGGTTTCCTAAGCACATTTTTGACAGGATAATTTGTCTTAACATGTATCCTATGTGTCTCAAAATAATGTCTAAGCTTTGTTGATGCCATGACTAATGCTAGTATTAATTTTTCTAAGTGAGAGTACCTAGTTTCAGTATCTAATAAACTTTTGCTAACATAATAAACAGGATATTGCTGACCTTCATGGTCTTTTATAAGAACGGCACTTACAGCATTCCCTGATACAGCAAGGTATAGGGATAGTGGTTCACCATTTTCAGGCTTCATCAATAGAGGTGCGGTTGATAGATATCGTTTCAAATCCTGTAATGCTGCTTCATGCTTCTCCCCCCATTCGAATCTTTTGTTCTTCTTTAGGATATCATAAAAGTCTTTGCATTTCTCTGAGGATCTTGAGATAAACCTGTTTAAAGCTGCTACTCGGCCTGTCAATCTTTGTACGTCCTTCATATTTGAGGGTGATTTTATATCCAGGATAGCTTTGATCTGCTCAGGGCTTGCTTCTATCCCCCTTTTTGTCACCATATATCCAAGAAACTTTCCTGCCCCTACTCCGAAATGGCATTTAGCAGGATTCAGCTTCATGTTGTATTGATCCAGGATATCAAATGCTCCCTTGATATCCTGGAGGTGATCCTCAGCCTTTTTAGATTTCACCACCATATCATCGATATATACCTCCATGGTGTCCCCCAGTTTGTCTTTGAACATCATGTTTACCAATCTTTGGTATGTTGCACCTGCATTTTTCAAACCAAAAGGCATAGCTGTATAACAATAAATACCTGTTGGTGTCATGAAGGCAGTATCCTCCTGGTCAGAAGGCTCCATTTGGATCTGTTGAAATCCTGAGGATGCGTCCATGAAGGTCAGCATTTCATGCCCGGCAGTGGCATCTACCATTGCATCAATGTGGGGAAGAGGAAATGGGTCTTTAGGACAAGCTTTGTTCAAGTCTGTGTAGTCTACACAAACTCTCCATTTCCCATTCTTCTTCTGTACTACAACCACGTTTGCTAGCCACCTTGGGAACTTAACCTCTCTGATCATTCTGGACTTTAATAATCTTTCAACTTCCTCCTGGATAATCGTGTTCTGCTCAGGAGCAAACTTCCTTCTTTTTTGTTGCACAGGCTTGAATGATTTATCAATTCCAAGCTTGTGAGTGATAATATCTTTGGATATGCCTGTCATATCCTCATGCTTCCATGCAAACGTTGACATCCTGCATTTTAAAAAGTTAATTAATTGCTCTTCAATATCCTGAGGGATATTGGTTCCCAAGAGCACCGAAATATCAGGATTATCCTGGTCTAGGATAATTTTCTTCACATCCTGCTCCGGATCCTCCACAATATCCTGGGCCCGCGTCTTTAATTGCTATGCTGCACTAGGTTTGGTTGAGGATTTCATCGAGGATGAGTAACATTCTTTCGCCTCCTACTGATCACTATCAACTTTGACCACTCCCCAAGGGGTAGGTATCTTGATGCATTGGTGATATGTTGATGGCACGGCCTTCATATCATGAATCCACGGTCTTCCCAGTATGATGTTATAGCAGGATAAAGAATCCATCACACAGAAACGTTGTATCGAGTTGACTCCTTCAACGTATACTGACAACTTTATCTCTCCCACCGTATTTCTAGCCTCTCCACTGAACCCAACAAGCACGGTAGACTTCGAAGTAATATCCATTGGAGACACATTCATTCTCTTCAGAGTCTCTAGTTGGATTATGTTGACGGAGCTGCCATTATCAACCAGTATCCTGCGTACAAAATGGTTAGCCACATATAACGTTATTACCAGAGCATCATGGTAAGGATCCTGGACAGTATGCCTGTCATCAGCATCAAAAGTGATCACTTTGTCAGTTGTGAGGGTAGTCATTTCTGACAGGCTTGTCTCCCCTTTCGGCCTTAGCTTCCTTTGCATGTCTGTTTGCTGCCGAATACGAAGTTCCACAAATATCGGATCCTCCCGAAATGAAGTTGATTATCTTGGCATCCGCGGGAGGTGATGCTGCTCGCTCAGGATCCTTCTCAGTATCCTGACCCTTATTCTTCTTTCTTCCTAAGAGATCTTTCAGATATCCCTTGCTTAGAAGATAGCTTATTTCTTTCCTTAGAGCAATGCAATCCTCGGTTACATGTCCGAAATCCTCGTGGAAAGCACACCATTTTGACTTATCTTTCCAGTCAGCCTTTTGTTGATTCTTTCGAGGCCATCTAGCCTTGTCTCCTAGACCCTGCATGGCATACATCAATTCGGGAATGTTAACAGAAAAGCAATAATCAGACAACTCAGGATACTCTTCAGGATCCTCATCGTCGACAGCATTCACTCTCTTGTTTTCATTTCTACCATATGGCTTAGGCCGATATGACTTAAATGAGGATTCTGACTTCCTGTTAGTTGACTCATAAGTGTTAGATGAGTTCATCCTTTCTTGCATCTTCCTGTCATCTTCCAGATGGATATATCTCAAAGCCCTGTTACGAGCCTCGTCGAGATTCCTGCAGGGATTCATTACAAGATCCTGATAAAACTGAGAATCCTTTTGTAATCCCATCTTAAAAGCTTGCACAGCTGTTGCAACATCAAGATGTGGGATATCCAAGTATTCCCGACTGAATTTGTTTACATAATCCCTCAAGGATTCCTGAGGCCCTTGAGTTATCCTGTAAAGATCACTGGTTAGTTTCTCAAAACTCCGACTACAAGAAAATTGACTGTTAAATAAATTAACCAAATGAGCAAACGAAGTAATTGAGTGTGGAGGAACGTTTAACAGCCATTTTAAGGCTGATCCTGTTAGAGTAGAACCAAATCCCTTGCACAAGCACGCTTCCTTGAGCTCCGGAGGGATAGGGTTAATCTCCATCCTTTCCCTATATTGAGCAATATGCTCCTCAGGATCCGTAGTTCCGTCGTAAAGCTTCATGTTGGGGGTTTGAAATCTCTTTGGGATCTCAGCATCACAGATAGGATGTGCAAAACGAGATATCTTATGGCTATCTTGGGATACTTCCGGGATCGGCTGGACCACCCCAGGTACACTGGATATCATGTCCTTCAACTTTTGAAGTTCCCTAGTAAGTGCTGATGTCACACCTGTATCCTGCAAAGATCCACTATTGTTAGTAGCATAAGTATTATTATTATTTGACACGTTACCCGTTGGAGGATTTTGCCCGTATCCTGAAGCATATCCTGAGCTCCTCATGGTTGACATCCTGACCGAGGAGGGTATTTCAGGAGTATGATTCTGAGGAAGACTGGGCACGATATTCCCCCTGTTATCCTCAGTATACACAGCTGAACTAAAGTTCAACGCTCTAGGGTGTAATGGAGTGACATTGTCCTCAGCAGATCTGCTCGAGCCTGACTTCAGGAGTTGTATTTCCCTTAAAAGCATTTGGTTTGTTTCCTGTTGCTGCCTCATTTGTTCCTGCACACTTCCAAATAAAGTAAGAATTTCATCATTAGAAGCTAGAACGGGAGCAGATTCCTGAACACTGCGAGTAGGGACAACATCCTGAGGTCGTGTAGAGGCTGGCATCCTTGGAGGAGGTGGTGGAAGCACCGGACCGGTAGTAGCAGAAGTCATAGCAGACACAGTAGAGGAACTCATGTTTGATCTTGAGGCCATTATGGACAATGTGGCGAAAAGTTTTGAAAATAGAAAACCGATTAGCGATTTGACAAAAAATTTTAATAAAGAGAGCACCACTTGCCCCACGGTGGGCGCCAAATTGTTTTGGTCAAAAATTACCGAATTAACTTAGTGATCAAATTAGTAAAGTGAGGTAGTGTGCTAGAAAGTGTGTTAGAAAATATGCTTGTTAAGTTATTTAGAAAATCAGTATTCAGGATACGGCTCAGGATATTGAGCTGTATCTATGATCAAACAATGAGCAAAAGTAAAGTAAACGACACGAGATGTACGAGGAAAGCCCTTGATCAATCTAGATCGCCGGCATAAAACCTCGGGAGCTGACAATCGCAGCTGCCTTGTTCTTCTATTGCTTCAAATATCAGGATACAGTGCAGGATGCGGTACGGATCGACTAAGTGTTACAACGAAATTTGAATACAAGTGTGGTGTTTGCAATGAGCTAGAGAGTGAAAGTGTACGAGAGTGTTAGTGAAAAATTGTGTGTTCTAAGCTGATCCGCCCCCATCTATTTATAGTAAAGATAAAATAACAAACTACCCTAAACTTCCAGGATCCACCGAATATTCCTTCATCGAACGTTGTAGACCTGGTCTTTCGGGCTCAACGTCTTTCCTTCAACAAACTCGCCCGAGTCTTGAGGAGAAGAAGTCCACTTGACCGTTAGCAAGTCTCAGCCTTTAACCTGCACGTGGTTAATTCAATAAACCTCAGGATATCGCCCAAGATGTTAGCAATATCCTCTTCCAGCATCCTGGTGACAAATAAACAAACAAAGGCAGGATATTGGTCAGAATATGTATGCAAAGAAAATGACCCCTAACAAATTATATTCCACATTTTGCATTAACTTTTTGGGGTGTATCATTCTATCACAAATTTTCTTATTCATTTTTAATTATTATCAAGCATGCAATATAAGCATGTAGTTCATTTGTTATTTGGTTATGTGTTCATTCGGTTATTGAATTTAGTCAAGCAAGCATATTGTGGATTCACGCCCTTTCCTCAATAGTATGGGATGTGGTATCGAATCACACGTTCTTTCATTGGATGACCTTTTTTCATTACTATCGGAAGTTGGTATCGTGACCTCATTTAGTCACACCTTTATGGGTGTGGGATACAAGCATTTGGTTTTGGTTTATTTTGTCACACCCCCGAATTACCATATGCTAGTATTACCGCGAGGCGTGTGACGTATCAGGATCTAGCCACTAATCATGTCGAACTAATAGTAAATAATATTAAACAGAATCATCATGTCCAACATGAATAGTGTATTCCAAAATAAACGTTTCAAACAAAAGTATGTATTCAGCGGAAGCAAAAGTAAATGTTTCAAAACAACCAAAACCATATTGTTTTAAAATGCATAATATTAAATGTTCGCTTCAAACAACACACAAAATGACACTTCAAGCTCCTCAAACTGCAAGTTATGTGCACTGATGTACCTAACGACCTGCAAATCATGCATAAGAGTGTCAACAGAAAGTTGGTAAGTCCACTGGCTTTGTTCAACGTAAATAATACATTCAAACATTTGAAATAAGGGTTATGTGGGTTCATCTAAAAAATATGGTGTTAAAATATGACCAAATAGCCAAATCATTTTGAATTCAATAGAATTAAAAGCTTTCAGTTGTTATCTAGAAGAAAAACCGTACTCCAATTATTATGTGTAGGTAAATTAAACCAATTGCATATATAAATATCCTTTATTATATTTATATAAATACATGATATTTCAAAATGAGGATCTAAAAAAATTGGGGGTCCAAACATAGGGTTTACTTTTTTATTAAGTAGGCACCCCTGTATAGGACGACTATACAGTTATCAAAGTAGGAAATAAAAATAGGTGTGCGTTTACCTCACACATCACCAATCGCGGGTTTCGTTAAGACGTTTGAGATATACCAGCCTGACATATGACAAGCAAACTTAGATAATCTAAACACATACGAAAAAATAAAAACAAAAATCAAATATGAATTATTTTCTACTTTTTAAATAATACAATTTACCATGTCAAAAGGCTTTAGACTTTCTCAAGTAAATTTACCATGATTTAATATATATAAATCATCATTGTTAAGTAAAAATCACACCTTAATATTATAATTTTGTTTTAATCCATATAAGATTTTATAAAACTATATTATTTAATTTTTAATTTTACAACATCGCTTGATTACTCTTTTCTTTTTTCTTTTTTTCTTTTTGCAATTTCGCCTTTGACTTTCTCAAGTAGTTTGAATGGTTTTGGATTTTACCTTTCTTAATTGAGCCCTTGAAACGCCATGAACAATCAACATGTTATAGTCTGCTCCTAAATAATTAGCCAGGCCCGTTTGTGATGTGAGATCGGTGAATAACACCAAACCTAATATGTATAACCAACAAAACAAGCAAAACACATAAAATCCTCGTAACTACACGTCAAAGTGATGTGAGATCGGAGAATAATAGCAAATCTAACATTTATAAGCAACAAACAAACAGAAAAAAAAAACACAAAATCCTCATAACTACACGTCAAATAAGGAACAAAAAAATCCTCATAACTACACATCAAATAAGGAACAAAAAAAAATGTTTGTTACATATTCTTCTTCATTTGTTTCTAGATCCATTTTAGAACATGCTTATATAAAAATAAAAATTCTAAAAATGTATTTGGTAATGAATTTCTTAAATTTTCAAACCGATAGAGTTAGTATGGGTATATGTTACATCAACACCAACAAAATCAAAGCATACATATCCATACAATTAATTAAACCAAAATTCTCACATTAGTACTTTTGAAAACAAAAAGTGATTTTTAAAAATGTAAAGAAAGATTATGAGGCAAATCAAATTAGATAAAAGTAAAATAAATAAAAGCTCTTACATTTGCACCGAAAAAGAGATGCCATCTTTGGGGCAAGGATGTGGATGAAGGAGAGAAGAAAGGGTGCGGCGGTGATTGAGTGATTATAATGAAAATGGTATTGTGTTCGTTTAAATAGGAACTATGGGGTTACCCTAATTCAAATTTTACTATAATTACCCTAAGAATTTTAAGAGCTTTCAAAACGGAACCCAACTATTATAGAAAATATCATTTTGATCTATCACAATGCAAATAAAGTTATTCTTTTACTAGTAAATTAGAGTTTTCGACCTTTAGGTATATTGTGAATTTCACTTTTAATACTAAAGATAACGAACCGACAATGTTGATCCTTTATGTTCATATGCTGTGATAGTTTATGTCTTGTCGTTTAACGACCGTTAATTTTATATGTAAAGTTCGGTTACGTGTCTTGCACATTAATAGGGCAAATTGGATTTATTTTTACCCTTTTAATGAAAAAAGTAAATTACGTTTTTGGCGCATGTGGTTAAGTTACTTTAACTCTATCAGCTCATAAAGGAGTTTTATGACACTTTAACCACCAATGCCATTTTCCTAACTTTTTTAGCCCCTAAAATTAACTCCATCCATGTTATTCCTTAAAATCCTGGTACCTGTCCTTTACATGAGGGGCACTTTAGTCAAATCTTGTTTAATACAAGAGGTAACTTAAAATATGAAGGACACTGGCTTATAAACCCGTGTATTACAAAGGATTAAAAAAATCTAGATTAACTATCATCTTAACTTGTAACTGTTATAAACTTGTGTATTACATGGGTTGAATATATAAAAAAAGTAAATCATAAATTTCAATATAATCCTTATCACACGATTAAAGAATGTAATAATATTATAATCTTATAGATTCATAATTCATGAATTTTGTAATCTAGAAAATCAATTAAAAATAGAAAATAAATCAATCTAAATATTTCAAACATTGTTACTAATTTATTTTTTACATAATATATAAATATTCTGATTTTTTAAAGAAATTCAATTGTTTTCCTTTTTTGTCAGGAGAATTGATCAAAGAAAATGTTAGGAAACGGGCTGTAATTGTTGGTAATTATTTGCAATTAATTGATCTTATAATATTATTTTATAAATTTGATTATTTTAAAAATAAATACATATTAAACCTAAAATAAGATTTGTTATTCCACTAAATGAGTTTCTAATAATTTGGAATAATTTTGGCACTTATTGAATGATTAGCTTGTTAAATATTATTTTTGTAATTATTTACAATTTAATTGATTTATAAAATAAAAATATTGGTTTTGGGTATTTTTCTAAATATTTAATTAGGTATTTTAAGTCTCCAAATAGGGGAACCCAGTTTCATAGAGTTGTTGCTTGTTATTTATTTTATAAATCTTTAGGATTTGTTATATTAATTTTTAAGATAAATATCTTGTCGGATTTCACAAATTGGGTGGTTGGTTTGGCCCTTGTTCCTGTAACTCGAATTTTAGCCCGGTATATCCCATTTTAGTTTTACACCATTGTGAACGTTACTACTTTTTACTCTCTGATCTGGGTTCTTTGTGACAACTCGTATTTTAAGAACCCTTTGTTGTGCTTTAATGTAACTTGTATGAACCTACGTGATTAATTGATGTGTTTGATTACAATGAACGTTATGATTTTATATGTTATGTGTTGCGTAGTTGTAATGTGAAACTGGTCCGGTCGCACAAATAATTGGGCCAATTCTACTCGCTTTGAACCCGTGGCCCAAGGGCAACCCAAGGATGGGTTCGGCCCACTCCCTTTTAGCGCATAACAACATGGGGTTAGGTATTTACCCCTCATAATCTTACAAAACATAAACACACACCAAACCCTAGCTCTCCCTCTCCTCTCTACTCGAACTCTATGGCTGCCTTCCCCATTCTTCGAGATCTTTTCCTCGTGTGACACCACTTTTCTCATCCAAGCAATCTAGGGCGCTCGATATATAACAACCCTCCTGAATATTTTTCGACACCCTAATATAATTTAAAATAACCCTATATGTCTCTAAATACACCCCGTATGTGATAACCGAGCCCAAAATACATTATGCCAGTTAAAATAAATAAAAAACAAGAAAAATGAGGTTTACACGGGGGGCGTAAGCCACCTCTTGAGCTTACGCGGGCCGCGACAGCTACAAGATCAGACGCAGCCCAGAGCTGCCACATGGCAGCAACATGTTGAACCTATTCGTGACCCGGATCACCTACAGTCTAGCCCCCTACGACGCGGGCCGCGTAAGCTTATGCTTAGTTTTACGCGGGCCGTGAGAGACTTGAAAATCAGCCCTATAAATAGAGGGCATCGGGCCTTCAATCTGCTCGTTCAAAATCTTTTCTTTCTTATGAATTTCTGAAGTAATAGGAATAATCTCCGAGTATAATACCCCCTATTTAAAGAAGTGCTGCACCAATGTAAGTATTATAACCCTGGTTACGTATTAGATACGCTGCCCATTGATCCAGGGTTCCCCAGGGCGAAGAGCTAGGGAGAATAAAACCCTTGTCCAAGAGGTCTTGTAATTGAGTGGACAATTCCTCTAGTTTCGATGGGGCTAAGCGATTAGGCGCACGGGCTATGGGTGTTGCCCCAGGAGTTAGCTCGATTTAAAACTCGACTTGTCGATGAGGCGGAAGACCAGGTAGTTCCTCAGGAAATACCTCAGGAAAATCGCGCACAATAGCAATATCTTCAATTCTCTTCTCTTCCATTGATGCGTCAGTAACGAGTGCAAGAATGGCAGTGTGGCCCTTTCGCAAACACTTCTGGGCCTTAAGGAAAGAGATGATGCCCACAACAGCACCACTCTTGTCGCCATGAATCATGAGAGGTTCTTCACCAGAACGAGGAATGCAGACGATTTTCTCCTTGCAATTAATCTCCGCTTGATGATGAGATAGCCAATCCATCCCAATAACAACGTCGAAACTACCAAGTACGATAGGGATAAGATTGATAGAGAATGTATGACCAGCTAAGATGAGGTTACAACCCTTAACTATGTGTGTGGCTTTGAGACTTTTACCGTTTGCTAGCTCCACCATGTGTTTGGTGTTCAAAAGTGTTGGAGTGCGCTTAAGCATTTGGCTAGCTTTTAAGGACACATAACTAGTATCGGCACCCGAATCAAATAAAACAGTAACAAAGAAATCATCCAGAAGAAACTTACCCATCACAACGTTGGGATCGTTCCTTGCATCACCCTGACCCAGCATGAAAACACGTCCCCTGGAACCATTGCCATTATTGTTACCCCCGTTGTTGCCTCCATTGTTGTTCCCATTTCCTTGGTTGTTGTTGTTCTGATTCTGGTTCAGCTGAGGACAGTTTCTCTTAAAGTGGCCTTCAACGCCACACTGAAAGCATCCTTTATTGCCCTGCGGTTGCTGCTGCTGGTGGTTCTGTGGAGCTTGTTGTTGTTGTTGGTGATTCTGATTTGCTGGTCGTGCGCTCCTGCAATCCTTTGCTTCATGACCAAACTTGTTACACCTCAGACAACGACCCTTGTGACACTGCCCGCTATGATGCTTGTTGCACCGGTTGCACTTGGGGTGGTTCCCTCGGTATCCACCCTGTCCTTGACTACCAGAAGATTGCTGACCAGGACTCTGGTAGCCATCATTCTTTCACTGCTGAGACTGAACTAAAGTAGAACCCTTGCCCGAATTTCCATCCCACTTGCGCTTGTTATCACTGGGAGCATCAGTAGTAGTAGCGCTAATTCTCTTGGGCAGCCTGTTCTGCTCAACTGCCTGATCAGTGAGATGATGAGCCAACTTGATGATTTGATGAATGGTGCCAAGATTAGCTGAGGTCACGTGGCTTTGAATTTCTGGCACCAAACCCTTAAGGTACAGCTCGATACGCTTGATAGGAGGATCCACCATAGTGGGACATAGGATGGCTAATTCGTTCGACCTCTTTGTGTATGCCTCAATTTCAGACCCCGTCATCTTCAGATTGAAAAATTCTACCTCTAGCTTGTGGATGTCGTCACGACTACAGTACTCTTCTTTGATCAGTTCTTTGAAACCATTCCATGGGGTAGCATTAGCAACCGCCAGCCCTAGCAGTTGAACCTGTGCTTTCCACCAGGTTAACGCAGCACCTTCGAGTGTTCCAGTAGCATATTTGACCCTACGATCTTCAGGGCATTCACACATCTCAAAAACAGACTCAAGCTTCTCGAACCAGTGAAGAAGACCTACAGCTCCTTCTGTGTCGCTGAAAGTATAGGTCGGCAATCCATGAACGTTTTGAACGTACATATGGGAGGCTGAGCATGTTGACCTGTGGCGCGAGAATAAAAGACAAGGTTAAGCACAAGAGTTGGTTCGCGAGAGTAGGATCTAAACGTCCTAAGATGGGTTGATATGGCAGGTTATACCTCCTGCAGGGACAGCTGCGAGTGCCTCAGCCACTCGTTCGTTGATTAGAGCTGTCAGCTGGGCTTGTGTCATGTTGATACCACCACGTCCTCCGTGTCCGTTCATGATTCTTCACAATGAAGCGAACATAAGTGAGATATGTGTGGTGAAAGTGCGCACGTGCGGGATGATAGAAGAGAGTAAGCACATAGGGTTTTCAATTTAATAGTTGCTACATTAACTAAGCATGCAATGTACTATGCAAACTAATAGACAAGTAATGTAAATATAAACCGTATCACCTATGGTGTTGAGTCTTGCACGTGGAGCGAAGCGTCGTTGTGGATCGTTGAGCACTATACAGGTTATAGTCTGGTTTTGTCAAAAAGCTTTTCCCTTTTTAAAACCAAGTTCACTATAACCAATGGCTCTGATACCAATCTGTCACACCCCCAAAATCCACCCTGCGGAGTATCACCGCTTGGAGGCGTGACGCGACCAGGATCGAGCCACCAATCATATTGAACAACACAATTAAGTAAATTAAACCAACCACAACATAATTGGTGACCAAAAGAAAGTAACCAACTTTAAGTTAACAGCGGAAGCATAAATTTTAAAACCCAAACCTAAGTAATAAGTTCATAAAGTTTAAATGTTTAGAACTGGACATAGTAGTCCATATCCCACAACGACCTCCTCCTCACGCAAGCTCCATAAGCATCTAGCGACCTGTAAGGCATGTAACAATGAGTCAACAACAACGTTGTGCGAGTTCACAGTTGGGTGTTTGTTTTAAGTTGTTTTCGAAAACATGGTTTGTCTTTAGTTGGCTTACTTGCCGTGGGGGTTCCCCTATAGTTGAAAGTATGATTAACCAATTCCTTCTTTCCCAAACCATGTCCCGTGGGGGTTTCCCCATATGAACGACTAGACTGTTACCATATCGACAACTGACGAACAATAGTTGTGCCCTACGTCAATGTTCTATCATCATTGACAGTTTGCCCAAATCCATTAGTACACGCCCGTCCGAAAGTCACGGTGTGAGGCTTGTCAACCCTAATAGCGCTATTAACTAATGACCCGCTCGCCATTGGCCCGGCGATTAAGTCGATATAAAAATTGAGGGACTTCATGATAGAGTTTTGTCTAGTAAGTTTTAAGGTTATTGTCCTACCCTAGGAGGACGAACGTACGTATTCTACCCAAGGAGAATACGCAGGATTTATATTGGCATCCTACCTATGGAGGATGGCGGTACATATCCTACCCAAGGAGAATATGTAGATTCCGTTTTAAATTCATTAACCCATTCCCAACCACCGGGAATCCCATGCCTTAGAAAGTGTGTGAACTCACCACGGTTGCTCGGTTTGACTATCAAAAATAGCTAACAGTCAAGGTCGGTCAATCACGTCCTAGTATGATTACCACTTAGTTTATTAGTGACTTCAAATAAGCACGAAGTTCCTACACGCATCTATCACATAACATGCATCACTTTAACGGTTCATGCCCATATAAACTTCCTATCTATTCCCTTTCATAAACAAACAAATGACATTGCACATAACACTTTTATTGACATACAACATGTTAGATCATTCTCAGATAACCTACCCGACATTTAGGCACGCAAATTACTACCTATGTCGTTTCAGCTTTTACATTCAAAACTGGGCTGTTTTCGGGAATTTTAATAAAATAGTTAACCTGTTCCAAAAATTCCCAACTTTTTACAGAGGTCTTAAACGATCCAAATATTATTGTGGAAAAATATCGGGATCCAATTCATTACCAATATTTTATAAAAAATCATTTACCGGACTGCAATCAGATTCATCACTTTCTGACTGCAGTCCACGGAATAATTTATTTAAAATTCATCGTAAGTCTGATTTATGAAATTCTAGTGGGAGAATTACTACGACATCAGTGTCCATCTACAGTACAAATTTCGTGACCTAATCCTACACAAATTTCAAGTTACGACGAAAAACATAACACATATTTTCTGCAGAAAAATGCAGCTTTAGCTACTGTCCAAAAACAGACATGTAAAAATAGTAAATTACCTCAAAAAATTACGATTCCAGTGCCATTTAATCTGTTTTTCGAAAATACATAATTTAGGCTTCAGAAAATCAGTTTTTCGATTTATTATGATCTGTTTACAGCCAGTTGAAGCTGGCTGAAAATGCCTATCAGCATGCTTTTTTTTAGAGTTTAAATGTTACTAAAACGCATCAACAAATGTCCTAACAACGGGTTTATCAAGAAATCAACGATCAAATATCATGCATGTTTTAACCAACCCTAATCCAACAAGATTTCATCTTCATGTTTCATCCTTATGTAAACATTATGTAAAGCGTCGTGTTTATGTTTATATTTTTTATTCTTGATCTTTAGTGTTTTAAACATTCTTATCATGCTACAACTTTTAACCATGAAACAAGATGAACAAGAGTTTTAACAAGGAACTTACCACTAGCACAAAGGCTAGGGATGAACCTCTTAGACAAGATGAAGAAAAATGATGGTGAAAGCAAGGTATGAAGCTCCTTAGTGATCTACACTTCAAGCACCTTTGAAACTCCTTCCAACACTTGAATGAAACTTAAAAGAAAGATGAATGTGGTGGTGAAATGGTGGTGATGGTGGCGGTTAAGGGTGGCCGAGAGAGAGATAGTAGAGAGTGAGGAGAGAGGGTAAATCTATGGAATGATATTACAAGATACACTCCATACTTATAATGATTTCCATCATATTTTGTTTAGTCATGCAAGTAAATAATCAAATATAATATTGAATTAAATCTTGTAGTAGGATATGAAGTATGGTGGGGTGATATGTGGGTCCACTTGGGACCGAATTCGGTTTAGGGGGGGTGGATGTAAAATTTGCAACTAAATGGTAATCACAAGTTAGAATTCAAGTATGCACCCATATATGTTATTTATTTTATATTTAGCGGGTGTTATGGTAAACGGGGATCATGACTAGTCAAAAATAATAAAACATTGTATTTGACAAAAAATTGGTGTCCCGGGTAATGTCCGGTTGTTCGGTTGGGTACCGTTCCGTTAAAGTGTTTAATTAGTCCGTAAAGTCTCTTTTATATATATTTTTGTAACACAATTTATTCCCGACACTCAGGAAAGCATACAGGACTCTGTAGTAACTTTTCTGCACATGACTAGTATGTTAACAAGCACATGTAAGTATGACACAGAAAACAGGAAGCAATTTAGTAATTCGGCACAGACATCAAGCACTTTTATTTAACATTAATTAATCGTACGGATACATGTAATTACGAGGGTTGTCACATTCTCCCCTTGTTAAGAAAATTTCATCCCAAAATTTAGTGTGCGGTGACTGAGGAAGCTAGTTAAGTTGCGGTGTTTACTGGCTTTTCCTGGGGTGTCACATCATCCCCCCGTTGATTTGGAATTTCGTCCCGAAATTCTGCAGTAGCTTCGGCCTCAGTAGTGGTTGCACTTTTCTTAAACAACTGGGGATACTTGAGTTTCATTTGGTCTTCTCGTTCCCAGGTATACTCTGGGCCACGACGGGAGTTCCAACGAACTCGAACAAGGGGTATTCTGGTACGCTTGAGAATTTTAACGTCTCGGTCTGTGATTTCAACTGGTTCTTCGACGAATCACAACTAGTCGTCGATTGTGAGCTCCTTTAAGGGAACCATGAGGGTCTCATCTGACAGACAATTTTTCAGATTTGACACGTGGAATACGTTGTGAACTCCGCTGAGTTCTTCAGGTAGATTCAACTTGTAAGCGACTTTGCCAATTTTCTCAATGATTTCGAATGGTCCGACATATCGCGGATTGAGTTTGCCTCGTTTGCCAAAACGAACTACACCTTTCCAAGGTGAGACTTTAAGTAGCACTCGATCCCCAACCTGAAACTCGAGTGGTTTCCTGCGCTTATCAGCGTAGCTTTTCTGACGGTCACAAGCTGCCGCCATTTGCTGTCGTATCTGAGCAATCCTCTCAGTCGTGTCTACCACAAGTTCTGGGCCTGTGATTTGGCTGTCACCAACTTCTGCCCAACAAAGAGGCGATCGGCACTTCCGTCCGTACAATGCCTCGAATGGAGCGGCCTGGATACTGGTGTGGTAACTTTTGTTATACGAAAACTCCACTAACGGGAGGTGTTTTTCCCAGCCATTACCAAAGTCAATTACACATGCCCTAAGCATGTCTTCAAGGATTTGGATGGTGCGTTCAGATTGCCCATCCGTCTGTGGGTGATATGCCGTGCTCATGTCTAATCGAGAACCAAAGGACTTGTGCATAGCTTGCCACAATTCAGATGTAAAACGTGAGTCTCGATCAGAAATGATGGAGGTTGGCACTCCGTGCCTTGATACTACTTCCTTTAGGTAGACATCTGCTAGGGTAGAAAACTTGTCGGTTTCCTTGATAGCCAAGAAGTGTGCAGACTTAGTCAATCGATCCACTATCACCCAAATAGTGTCATTTCCGCCTTGAGATCTAGGAAGGCCAGTAACGAATTCCATGGAAATTTTCTCCCATTTACATGTCGGGATCTCTAGTTCTTGAAGCAGGCCCGATGGTTTCTGGTATTCAGTCTTGACTCTCGCACAAGTCAAACATTTACTGACGTAGGTTGCTATGTTGGCTTTCATACCAGGCCACCAATACGTAGTCTTGAGATCGTGGTACATCTTATCCGAACCAGGATGTACCGAGTAACTAGACTTGTGCGTTTCATTCATCACAAGCTCATGTAGATTACCATAGAGTGGAACCCAGATGCGCCCGTTTACATAGTAGGCGCCGTCTTCCTTTTGTTCTAACTGTTTCCTTGATCCTCGTAGGGACTCCGCCCTGATGTTCTCTGCTTTCAACGCTTCAACCTGAGCATCTCGTATTTGAGCGGGAAGGCTAGAGTAAATGCTAAGCTGTAATGCACGTACACGCTTAGGTATAGTATCCTTTCGACTAAGGGCGTCGGCCATAACATTGGCTTTGCCCGGATGATATTTGATAGCGCATTCATAATCGTTCAAGAGCTCGACCCATCGGCGTTGTCGCATGTTTAACTCCTTCTGTTTGAAGATATGCTCGAGACTCCTGTGATCGGTGTAAATGGTGCACTTGGTACCGTACAGGTAATGTCTCCATATCTTAAGTGCGAAAACAACTGCTCCCAATTCCAAGTCGTGCGTAGTGTAGTTCCTTTCGTGAACTTTAAGTTGGCGCGATGCGTAGGCAATGACCTTGTCATGTTGCATCAACACGCAACCAAGTCCTTGGATGGAAGCGTCGCAATAAAACACAAAATCATCTGTGCCCTCAGGCAATGAGAGGATAGGAGCGCTGCAAATTCTATCTTTTAAGTGCTGAAAAGCAGATTCCTGTGCATCACCCCAACGATAGGTGACACCCTTCTGAGTCAGCGAAGTGAGAGGTTGCGCAATATTGGAGAAATCCTTGATAAACCATCTGTAATATCCTGCCAAACCCAAGAATTGGCGGATTTCTGCTGGTGTACGGGGTGCAGGCCAGTTCTTAAATGAATCAACCTTGGATGGATCCACATGAATCCCATCCTTGTTTACCACATGGCCTAGAAAGTGGACTTCGCGAAGCCAGAAGTCACATTTCGAAAATTTGGCATACAACTGCTCTGTTCGAAGGAGTTCCAGCATAAGTCGTAGATGCTGCTCGTGTTCCTCCTGACTCTTAGAATAGATCAGGATGTCGTCGATGAAAACAATAACGAACTTATCCAGGTAAGGTTTGCATACTCGGTTCATGAGATCCATGAAGACCGCTGGTGCATTCGTCAACCCGAAAGGCATAACCAGAAACTCGTAATGGCCGTAACGAGTTCTGAATGCTATTTTGGAGACGTCCTCATCTCGGACTCTCAGCTGATGGTATCCCAATCTCAAATCAATCTTAGAGTAATAGCTCGACCCTTGCAACTGGTCGAATAAGTCATCAATGCGTGGAAGAGGATAACGATTCTTTACTGTCACTTTGTTGAGTTCGCGGTAGTCAATACACATTCTAAAGGTACCGTCTTTCTTTTTCACAAACAAGACTGGAGCTCGCCAGGGCGAAGAGCTAGGGTGAATAAAACCCTTGTCCAAGAGGTCTTGCAATTGAGTGGACAATTCCTCTAGTTCCGATGGGGCTAAGCGATAAGGCGCACTGGCTATGGGTGCTGCCCCAGGAGTTAGCTCGATTTGAAACTCGACTTGTCGATGAGGTGGAAGACCAGGTAGTTCCTCAGGAAATACCTCAGTAAAATCGTGCACAATAGGAATATCTTCAATTCTCTTCTCTTCCATTGATGAGTCAGTAACGAGTGTAAGAATGGCTGTGTAGCCCTTTCGCAAACACTTATGGGCCTTAAGGAAAGAGATAATGCCCACAACAGCACCACTCTTGTCGCCATGAATCATGAGAGGTTCTTCACCAGAACGAGGAATGCGGACGATTTTCTCCTTGCAATTAAACTCCGCTTGATGATGAGATAGCCAATCCATCCCAATAACGATGTCGAAACTACCAAGTACGATAGGGATAAGATCGATAGAGAATGTATGACCAGCTAAGACGAGGTTACTGTTTGCTAGCTCTACCGTGTGTTTGGTGTTACTATGTGTGTGGCTTTGAGACTTTTACTGTTCGCTAGCTCTACCGTGTGTTTGGTGTTCAAAAGTGCTGGAGTGCGCTTAAGCATTTGGCTAGCTTTTAAGGACACATAACTAGTATCGGCACCCAAATCAAATAAAACAATAACAAAGAAATCATCCAGAAGAAACTTACCCATCACAACGTTGGGATCGTTCCTTGCATCACCCTGACCCAGCATGAAAACACGTCCCCTGGCACCATTGCCATTATTGTTACCCCCGTTGTTCCCTCCATTGTTGTTCCAGTTTCCTTGGTTGTTGTTGTTCTGATTCTGGTTCAGCTGAGGACAGTTTCTCTTAAAGTGGCCTTCAGCGCCACACTGAAAGCATCCTTTATTGCCCTGGTGTTGCTGCTGCTGGTGGTTCTGTGGAGCTTGTTGTTGTTGTTGGTGATTCTGATTTGCTGGTCGTGCGCTCCTGCAATCCTTTGCTTCACGACCAAACTTGTTACACCTCAGACAACGACCCTTGTAACACTGCCCGCTATGATGCTTGTTGCACCGGTTGCACTTGGGGTGGTTCCCTCGGTATCCACCCTATCCTTGACTACAAGAAGATTGCTGACCAAGACTCTGGTAGCCATCAGTCTTTCACTGCTGAGACTGAACTGAAGTAGAACCCTTGCCCGAATTTCCATCCCACTTGCGCTTGTTATCACTGGGAGCATCAGTAGTAGTAGCGCTAATTCGCTTGGGCAGCTTGTTCTGCTCAACTGCCTGATCAGTGAGACGATGAGCCAACTTGATGATTTGCTGAATGGTGCCAAGATTAGCTTAGGTCACGTGGCTTTGAATTTCTGGCACCAAACCCTTAAGGTACAGCTCGATACGCTTGGTAGGAGGATCCACCATAGTGGGACATAGGATGGCTAATTCTGTCACACCCCGACCACGTAAAGCAACTAGACATGGCGGAAACGTCAGGGAGTGTTGTAACAGAATCATTGTTTCATAACCATCGAATAAATAGATTCTGTTTTATTGAATAAATGAACTCATTGTTTTAATACAATCAAATAAGTACAACTATGATCTTCCAAGTTTTAAAGTTGCTAAGGCACGAGTCCATCCTAAATGTAGCATGTATCAACAATCATTGCAAAGCAGTACCTGAAACATGTGTAAAAATAGGTACGTCAGCATAAAAATGCCTGTGAGATACATAGGTTTTGTGAAAATAGGATTCATGACTTGTAAGTTTAAGAAAATGTTTAATAAAGTTTAGTCATGAACCTTGTAAATTGATTTGTTTTGTAAATCGTTTGAAAAACAATAAGATCAGATGATATGTATAAATAAATGTAAGGTTAAATGAATAACCATGTAAAATGAGTTTGTATAAGATAAGTTGCTTGTAAAACAATATTTTGATAAAAAGGCTTATAGTATATGTGAAAATATACTTTGGATTTTAAGAGAATCGAATGAGTAATATATTAAAATATATTTCAGGTCCAATATCGTTAACCCAAGTGTACTAAATAACTCCACGGTATGTAATGCAATGAATACACTTATATATAAGAAGTACCAGCGGCGTATCTACCATGTTTTCATCACATTACATCCGTCCCGTTATCTAAACACTAACCAAAACCCAATCGTTAGATAGATAGTACATTAAATATACTTTAGTTGTTTAAAATAATGGTTTTCAGTAGTATATTACAAGTATACTTCGGATTTATAAGTAACATATTAAACTATGTTTTGGTTTCATAAATAACATATCAAAATATGCTTTGGATGTGATAAATAACATATTAAACTATGTTTTGGTTTTGTAAATAACATATCATAATATGCTTTGGATGTGATAAATAAAATAAAATATATGTTGGTTTTGTACTATATCGCATATGGGAGCATATCAAACTATACTTTTGGGAGTGTAACTAAATATACAAAAATAATGTGATTTAAGAATTCATTCAGACCTAGTGCATCAAAATACACCTTTGAGACTATAGGGATACCACAAAGGAAATCCCTATTTGGATGGAGAAACAAATTGGTTTCAGACATTCCATGACAACATGAATGGGGTGTCAAATCCAATAGCGCTATATCATACTAACAATCGGTCTGGTGAACATAAAATAAGTACAATTCAACATATTATTTTATGTTCTTTGAGAAATCAGTGTTTAAACCATAGATAGTCATTTAGTTTGTCAAATGATAAGTAATAACATGTATAATCAATTATACTTTGAAATCATGAAAATAACAGATAGGTACACATGCTTCACCCCAAAACAGTTTGGAAAACAGTAAAATAGGGGAACAATGTACTCACTTGAGATTGCTTAGAAGTCCTAGGATAACCACCAAGCAATGCTAAAGATCACGGAAATCAAACGACACCTAATATAGGTAACTATGTTAATATACCGGACCTAAATCGGAGGATTTAGATAGAATGAGGGTTCGTAAACCAAAAGAGTATGGAGACTCGTGTCATATGGTTTAACAAAGCCTACATACTAAATGAAACCTAACCTAAGTGCTTACGACCCATTACGACCCGTTTAGGTAGCTTATGCTACTTTAACGCGTCGTTCGCGTAAAAACGCACTCAAGACGTCTAACTAGCCCTATGACAAGTGTTATATGCCTAAACATGTTACATAATCAGTTATGTGACAAAACTTTAGGTTACATATGCTTAATTACCAATTATACATGAAAAGGGTATTCTGGTAATTTACCTAAGGCATATAAACTACCTATCATACAACAACTCAAACGATATGACCATAGGGTATAACCTCGGAAGGTTATTCCCTATATGCTATGGTCCTAAAGTATTTGGTCGGATCCTAATGATCGACCAAAATGGGTCGGGTTCGAAGGTATAAGCGATTTATTAGATCGCTTACCCTTACGACCCTAGACAAGCACAAAACTAAATGTGACGAGCTAAGCATGTTAAAACATGCTTAACTAAGTTTGAAAACAAGTTTGGTATCAAAACAAACGGTTTTGATACCTAAGAGTAGTTTGGTTACAAAATACGCACGAATGCGCATTTTGACCGAAACTACGGCTCGTCACTGAGCCTAGATAACGTGGTAATCAGTAGGTATAGTCACTAGGGACTATAAGCATCGTGATCACACTCACGTTATGAAGTTCAAACGAACTTCGCATCGACCATAAACTGGTCAATGCAGAAAGTCAAACATAGTTCGACTTTCGGACTAGAAAAGCGATAAAAGAACGAAGGAACACTTACAAAGGGTCCTCGCTAGTAAATCTTGATCGAGTAGCTCAGGTATGAAGTGATTTGCTTCAACTTAGAGCACTTTTGATCAGATTTGTGAGGAATGAGTGAAGTTGAGGTGGGTATTTATAGTAAATGGACCACCGTTAGGATCGTTTCTTGAATATTGTGCCTTGATCTCACCCGTACACTTGTCGAAAGGTTATGGAACCCAAATTGGCCCCTCACCATAAGAGATCAACATGTGGCATTGGCCTTTGGGGTTTGAAAGGCTGCTAATAGCTGTTTAAACAAGTTTCTGCTGTCTGACCCCTGCTTGCACACCGTAACACTCAGAGTGTTGAGGTGCGCAAGGACCTGCAGACCAGAAAGTTTGAAAAATGGCAGAACAGGCCCCTGAAGCTCCAAACTTGCTATTTGATGCCCTTTTGACACGTTTAAGGCCCGTTAACCCCATTTCAAAGCTCTAAAATGAAGTTAAAGTATAGGGAACTTAAAATGTGCTCAAAAATATCTCCTATGTCGGTTCGTTTGGCCGTACGATTGCGTTGTTCGGTTAATTACGATGGAATGCGCATAAGCGCGAAAAACGATCCAAATGGCGTGAAGAATGGATTTTTCTTATGCTAGACACTAAAATAAAATATTTTAGTGCTTAGATAAATTTTTGGATGTCCGGATGTATTCAGAACGTAAGTTATGCGCGAAAGTGCAAACTTGTGCACTTTTTGACGCTTTTAGTCCCTGAAAGACCCATAAGTTTATTTTAGCACACCGAACCCCTCAAAGCCTATTTCTAAGCTATGTAAAGGATATTTATGGTATGTTTAACTTATGGTCATGTTCCGGAATGTCCGTTACAGTTCAAATTGGCATACTTTTGTAGTTTGTCGAATTAAGTCCCTGTAAGCGAATTAACTTGTTTTTGCCATACCAAAGCCTTTAAAACTTATTTCTAAGTTATGTAAAGGTTATTTAAGGTATGTTAAGCCTATTTCACTATTCTGGAGTGTTTGTTGGATTAAACTGGTTATATTTACGCATCAGAGCGCGTATAACCCTCCAGAAAGCGATTTAAAGCTTAAAATCGAACAAGAGTTGATATGTGCAAACGATACACATATTTTTACAAATCCCAAGTATGAAATACAATATTTCATTGGTTTGGAATTTGTTTGATGGTTGAAGTGACACAGGTGTCACAGTCTCCCCTACTTTAGGAAATTTCGTCCCGAAATTTAATTCTAGAGGAAACTTGTGAAGACAGCTGTGACGGTTTCGCCTTCTAATAGATCCATTGAACCCTTAAGTAAAACTCTGGGCCATGTTAGGACTCTTATAGAATTTGTTAACCCTCAAAGTGAATTCCTTGTAATAGTAAAACATGGAATTTTGAACTGCGGACAGAAGAACGTTTCTTATGAAGACGTATCATAGGAAACTTGGTGTGTGATTGAGATCAGAATTGGGGAGTGTGAGAATAAATGACATTGGTCGAGGTCCAAGACTTCTCCCATATCATCACTCTTGTCACTATATGTCTTAACATAGGACAAAACTTCATGTGGTTTCTGTGCACTGAATTCCATAATTATGTAGGCCTCCATAATTACGTAATTCCTTGCACTGTCCGCACAGTTCATTTCATAATGCGTAGGAAAAAAATCACTTGAATAAACATGAAGCGACTCGACTAGACCACCAAAGGGTCCTTTAAATTAGATCAACGAACGAGCCTTTTAACTAGATTAACGCATGATCTTCTTAACTAGATCGTCGTATGATCTCTTTAAATAGACCACTTAAGGGATCTTTTCAATTATATCATCACATGATATTTCTAATCAGATTTTCAAAATCAATCTGTTTAACCAGACCATTCAAGAGGTCCAATTATAGAATAATACTTTATAACCCGAGGGACTTAACTACAATATTGAAGTCCATTAAGGATTTAAGATAGTATCTTTGGATATCCTATTATGAATCTCTCGTATGAGATATGGAAGATTCTATGAGGATTTGGATGGATCACATACAACCACAAAACATGTAAAAAAACACATAAGCACAAATTTAGTTAACATGATTCTTTAATTCGTTATCTTTGGGCATGGATATTTAAAGCACATTAGGAATCCAATCCATGGATTTCATTTGGCACTTTAATGATTTTCATGGATCTATCTATAAAGATAGAAGGATTTTCAATAAGAGTTTGGCTTAGTTTCATAAAAGAAACGAGTGTTTTAAGGTTCTTGGGGAGATCACAAGTGATCATAAAATGACAGAACCACACGAGTAGTTTGTCTTTGGGTTGACATCATAAGGTTGCATCAAGCATTAACACAAACGCATAAATTTTGCAGAAATAAAAACAACAAATCTTTATTTATGTAACAACCGAATTGTCTTGAAGTGTCAAAAGATAATAACCAAGGAAATACAAAACACTAATTGTTCACTGCTGCATCATTTTTCATGTTTGCCTCATTGATGTTAAACACTCGTCCACGCGCTGGAGGTATGTTAACAAGTCTTGGGCAATTGTTCCTGTAGTGGGTAAGGTCACCACAATTATAACATGACCCCGGAGGTAACCGTGCTTGAACAGTAGCAGGGTTTGCAGCAGCTTGATTTGCATAACGACAAACATTGATCAAATGTCCCAACCGCCCACAGTGGGTACATTTGTGACACTGCTCTTGCTCTAGATGATGACGGTTGCACTTGTTGTACAAAGGTGCGATACCAACATAGTTTTGCCTTTTGCGAGGTTGTGCTGGCTGGTTTGGTGCAACCTGTTTGTCTTGAGCAGTTACAGCGTAGTTTTGAGAGGCTTTGCACTTCTTCTTATTGGACACCTCAGCATGTTCTTCCTTTGGTTCCACTTGAGCAGTCTTGTCAGATGGTCTTAAGTCGCCCTTCCGAAATAGCTTGCGCTTCCTGATATGGGATTCAGTCAGAGTGGCAGCCAATTCAATGGCTTGTCTGACAGTAGTAGGGTTGCTGCCAGTAACGATATCCTGAACTACGTCAGGAAGACCATCAATGTATTTCTCAATCGCCTTATCCAAAGGCGTAACCATAGTAGGGCATAACAAGCTCAATTCCTCATAGCAGTCAGTATAGGCTCGATGTTCCCCACTGTCTTGCTTCAAATCATCAAATTCCCTTTCTAGAGCCCTTAGCTCATGACGAGGACAGAATTCCTTCATCATAAGAGCCCTAAGCTCAGCCCAAGTCTGTGCTAATGCAACCTCAGCACCGCGGTCTCTCATAACCCCGTTCCCCCACGTAAGAGCCCTCTTCTGAAATACACTCGAAGAAAACTCAACCTTGCGATTTTCAGGAAACTTAACGTGACGAAAAGTATTCTCAATGCTCTCGAACCATTGAAGAAGCCCGGTTGCTCCCTCATAACCACTAAACTTGAGCGGTTTAGCCGAGTTAAAATTCTTGAAATTGCATGGAGCATTGTTGTTGTTGATGGCTTGAATCACTTGAGCATAAAGATTTGGGAAGGCAGCAGCCATTTGCTGTGCGATGATTTCCGCTAGTTCGGAATTCGCCATCTGATTGTCGTGTCGAGGAGGCATTCTAAAAGAGGAAACATGAAAGGAAACGAGTGAGGGAATTAGACGAAAAGAATGAGATGAAACAAATCTGATGAAAGCAAGGATAGTGGTCATTTGTTTGTTACTACAAAGCAACAAACGACCCCGGTGATTAATCAAAGTAAATAGGTCAACAATAATGTATCGCGAAGACATGCCCGCCTATAAGTGGACACTCACCCCAAGAGTTCCCAGGTAAGAGTGACTGGTCCGATTATGTGGATTTGTACGAACACTCTAGCCTTAGACAGAAAACTCAGGGTACAGGCACCCACCCTTCCAGTTTGCACGTGTTCACATTATTTAGACCAACTTTGACGGGATTTTGAAAACTTAAAGGGTTCAAAACCATATAATAAATTATCCTAGAACAGATGATTAGTTTTCAAAGCGGGATAGAAATTTATGTTCTTATTGTGGTTATCACCTACGAATAAGTGACGGTATTGTTTTAAAACTAAACACAAGAAAACTTGTGTTAGGGTCCTAGGAAGGTTATAGTCTAGGTCAAAGCATTACTAATAACCTAATTCCCTATAACCATTGGCTCTGATACCAACTTTTCTGTCACACCCCGACCACGTAAAGCAACTAGACGTGGCGGAAACGTCGGGGAGTGTTGTAACAGAATCATTATTTCATAACCATGGAATAAATAAATTCTGTTTTATTGAATAAATGAACTCATTGTTTTAATACAATCAAATAAGTACAACTATGATCTTCCAAGTTTTAAAGTTGCTAAGGCACGAGTCCATCCTAAATGTAGCATGTATCAACAATCATTGCAAAGCAGTACCTGAAACATGTGTAAAAATAGGTACGTCAGCATAAAAATGCCTGTGAGATACATAGGTTTTGTGAAAATAGGATTCATGACTTGTAAGTTTAAGAAAATGTTTAATAAAGTTTAGTCATGAACCTTGTAAATTGATTTGTTTTGTAAATCGTTTGAAAAACAATAAGATCAGATGATATGTATAAATAAATGTAAGGTTAAATGAATAAACATGTAAAATGAGTTTGTATAAGATAAGTTGCTTGTAAAACAATATTTTGATAAAAAGGCTTATAGTATATGTGAAAATATACTTTGGATTTTAAGAGAATCGAATGAGTAATATATTAAAATATATTTCAGGTCCAATATCGTTAACCCAAGTGTACTAAATAACGCCACGGTATGTAATGCAATGAATACACTTATATATAAGAAGTACCAGCGGCGTATCTACCATGTTTTCATCACATTACATCCGTCCCGTTATCTAAACACTAACCAAAACCCAATCGTTAGATAGATAGTACATTAAATATACTTTAGTTGTTTAAAATAATGGTTTTCAGTAGTATATTACAAGTATACTTCGGATTTATAAGTAACATATTAAACTATGTTTTGGTTTCATAAATAACATATCAAAATATGCTTTGGATGTGATAAATAACATATTAAACTATGTTTTGGTTTTGTAAATAACATATCATAATATGCTTTGGATGTGATAAATAAAATAAAATATATGTTGGTTTTGTACTATATCGCATATGGGAGCATATCAAACTATACTTTTGGGAGTGTAACTAAATATACAAAAATAATGTGATTTAAGAATTCATTCAGACCTAGTGCATCAAAATACACCTTTGAGACTATAGGGATACCACAAAGGAAATCCCTATTTGGATGGAGAAACAAATTGGTTTCAGACATTCCATGACAACAGGAATGGGGTGTCAAATCCTATAGCGCTATATCATACTAACAATCGGTCTGGTGAACATAAAATAAGTACAATTCAACATATTATTTTATGTTCTTTGAGAAATCAGTGTTTAAACCATAGATAGTCATTTACTTTGTCAAATGATAAGTAATAACATATATAATCAATTATACTTTAAAATCATGAAAATAACAGATAGGTACACATGCTTCACCCCAAAACAGTAAAATAGGGGAACTATGTACTCACTTGAGATTGCTTAGAAGTCCTAGGATAACCACCAAGCAATGCTAGAGATCACGGAAATCAAACGGCACCTAATATAGGTAACTATGTTAATATACCGGACCTAAATCGGAGGATTTAGATAGAATGAGGGTTCGTAAACCAAACGAGTATGGAGACTCGTGTCATATGGTTTAACAAAGCCTACATACTAAATGAAACCTAACCTAAGTGCTTACGACCCATTACGACCCGTTTAGGTAGCTTATGCTACTTTAACGCGTCGTTCGCGCAAAAGCGCACTCGAGACGTCTAACTAGCCCTATGACAAGTGTTATATGCCTAAACATGTTACATAATCAGTTATGTGACAAAAGTTTAGGTTACATATGCTTAATTACCAATTATACATGAAAAGGGTATTATGGTAATTTACCTAAGGCATATAAACTACCTATCATACAACTACTCAAACGATGTGACCATAGGGTATAACCTCGGAAGGTTATTCCCTATATGCTATGGTCCTAAAGTATTTGGTCGGATCCTAATGATCGACCAAAATGGGTCGGGTTCGAAGGTATAAGCGATTTATTAGATCGCTTACCCTTACGACCCTAGACAAGCACAAAACTAAATGTGACGAGCTAAGCATGTTAAAACATTAACATGCTTAACTAAGTTTGAAAACAAGTTTGGTATCAAAACAAACGGTTTTGATACCTAAGAGTAGTTTGGTTACAAAATACGCACGAATGCTCATTTTGACCGAAACTACGGCTCGTCACTGAGCCTAGATAACGTGGTAATCAGTAAGTATAGTCACTAGGGACTATAACCATCATGATCACGCTCACGTTATGAAGTTCAAACGAACTTCGCATCGACCATAAACTGGTCAATGCAGAGTGTTAAACATAGTTCGACTTTCTAACTAGAAAAGCGATAAAAGAACGAAGGAACACTTACAAAGGGTCCTCGCTAGTAAATCTTGATCGAGTAGCTCAGGTATGAAGTGATTTGCTTCAACTTAGAGCACTTTTGATCAGATTTGTGAGGAATGAGTGAAGTTGAGGTGGGTATTTATAGTAAATGGACCACCGTTAGGATCGTTTCTTGAATATCGTGCCTTGATCTCACCCGTACACTTGTCGGAAGGTTATGGAACCCAAATTGGCCCCTCATCATAGGAGATCAACATGTGGCATTGGCCTTTGGGGTTTGAAAGGCTGCTAGCAGCTGTTTAAACAAGTTTCTGCTATCTGACCCCTGCTTGCGCACCGTAACACTCAAAGTGTTGAGGTGCGCAAGGACCTGCAGACCAGAAAGTTTGAAAAATGGCAGAACAGGCCCCTGAAGCTCCAAACTTGCTATTTGATGCACTTTTGACACGTTTAAGGCCCGTTAACCCCATTTCAAAGCTCTAAAATGAAGTTAAAGTATACGGAACTTAAAATGTGCTAAAAAATATCTCGGATGTCGGTTCGTTTGGCCGTACGATTGCGTTGTTTGGTTAATTACGACGGAATGCGCATAAGCGCGAAAAACGATCCAAATGGCGTGACGAATGGATTTTTCTTATGCCAGACACTAAAATAAAATATTTTAGTGCTTACATAAATTTTTGGATGTCTGAATGTATTCAGAACGTAAGTTATGCGCGAAAGTGCAAACTTGTGCACTTTTTGACGCTTTTAGTCCCTGAAAGACCCATAAGTTTATTTTAGCACACCGAACCCCTCAAAGCCTATTTCTAAGCTATTTAATGGATATTTATGGTATGTTTAACTTATGTTCGTGTTCTGGAATGTCCGTTACAGTTCAAATTGGCATAGTTTTGCAGTTTGTCGAATTAAGTCCCTGTAAGCGAATTAACTTGTTTTTGCCATACCAAAGCCTTTAAAACTTATTTCTAAGTTATGTAAAGGTTATTTAAGGTATGTTAAGCCTATTTCACTATTCTGGAGTGTTCGTTGGATTAAACTGGTTATATTTACGCATCAGAGCGCGTATAACCCTCCAGAAAGCGATGTAAAGCTTAAAATCGAACAAGAGTTGATATGTGCAAACGATACACATATTTTTACAAATACCAAGTATGAAATACAATATTTCATTGGTTTGTGATTTTTTTGATGGTTTAAGTGACACAGGTGTCACAAATTCGTTCGACCTCTTTGTGTATGCCTCGATTTCAGACCCCGTTATCTTCAGATTGAAAAATTCTACCTCTAGCTTGTGGATGTCGTCACGACTACAGTACTCTTCTTTGATCAGTTCTTTGAAACCGTTCCATGGGGTGGCATTTGCAACCGCCAGCCCTAGCAGTTGAACCTGTGCTTTCCACCAGGTTAACGCAGCACCTTCGAGTGTTCCAGTAGCATATTTCACCCTACGATCTTCAGGGCATTCACACATCTTGAAAACAGACTCAAGCTTCTCGAACCAGTGAAAAAGACCTACAGCTCCTTCTGTGCCACTGAAAGTACTAGGTCGGCAATCCATGAACGTTTTGAACGTACATACGGGAGGCTGAGCATGTTGACCTGTGGCGCGAGAATAAAAGACAAGGTTAAGCACAAGAGTTGGTTCGCGAGAGTAGGATCTAAACGTCCTAAGATGGGTTGATATGGCAGGTTATACCTCCTGCAGGGACAGCTGCGAGTGCCTCAGCCACTCGTTCGTTGATTAGAGCCGTCAGCTGGGCTTGTGTCATGTTGATACCACCACGTCCTCCGCGTCCGTTCATGATTCTTCACAATGAAGCGAACATAAGTGCGAAATGTGTGGTGAAAGTGCGCACGTGCGGGATGACAGAAGAGAGTAAGCACACAGGGTTTTCAATTTAACCGTTGCTACATTAACTAAGCATGCAATGTACTATGCAAACTAATAGACAGGTAATGTAAATATAAACCGTATCACCTATGGTATTGAGTCTTGCACGTGGAGCGAAGCGTCGTTGTGGATCGTTGAGCACTATACAGGTTATAGTTTGGTTTTGTCAAAAAGCTTTTCCCTTTTTGAAACCAAGTTCACTATAACCAATGGCTCTGATACCAATCTGTCACACCCCCAAAATCCACCCTGCGGAGTATCACCGCTTGGAGGCGTGACGCGACCAGGATCGAGCCACTAATCATATTGAACAACACAATTAAGTAAATTAAACCAACCACAACATAATTGGTGACCAAAAGAAAGTAACCAACTTTAAGTTAACAGCGGAAGCATAAATTTTAAGACCCAAACCTAAGTAATAAGTTCATAAAGTTTAAATGTTTAGAACTGGACATAGCAGTCCATATCCCACAACGACCTCCTCCTCGCGCAAGCTCCATAAGCATCTAGCGACCTGTAAGGCATGTAACAACGAGTCAACAACAAAGTTGAGCGAGTTCACAGTTGGGTGTTTGTTTTAAGTTGTTTTCGAAAACATGGTTTGTCTTTAGCTGGCTTACTTGCCGTGGGGATTACCCCATAGTTGAAAATATGATTAACCAATTCCTTCTTTCCTAAACTATGACCCGTGGGGGTTTCCCCATATGAACCACTACACCGTTACCATAGCGACAACTGACGAACAATAGTTGTGCCCTACGTCAATGTTCTATCATCATTGACAGTTTGCCCAGATCCATTAGTACACGCCAGTCCGAACGGCACGGTGTGAGACTTGTCAACCCTAATAGCGCTGTTAACTAATGACCCGCTCGCCATTGGCCCAGCGATTAATTCGATATAAAAATTGAGGGACTTCATGATAGAGTTTTGTCTAGTAAGTTTTAAGGTTGTTGTCCTACCCAAGGAGGACGAACGTACGTATTCTACCCAAGGAGAATACGCAGGATTTATATTGGCATCCTACCTATGGAGGATGGCGGTACATATCCTACCCAAGGAAAATATGTAGATTCCGTTTTAAATTCATTAACCCATTCCCAACCACCGGGAATCCCATGCCTTAGAAAGTTTGTGAACTCACCTCGGTTGCTCGGTTTGACTCTCAAAAATAGCTAACAGTCAAGGTCGGTCAATCACGTCCTAGTATGATTACCACTTAGTTTATTAGTGACTTCAAATAAGCACGAAGTTCCTACAAGCATCTATCACATAACATGTATCACTTTAACGGTTCATGCCCATATAAACTTCCCATCTATTCCCATTCATAAACAAACATACGACATTGCACATAACACTTTTATTGACATACAACATGTTAGATCATTCTCAGAAAACCTATCCGACATTTAGGCACGCAAATTACTACCTATGTCGTTTCAGCTTTTACATTCAAAACTGGGCTGTTTTCGGGAATTTTAATAAAATAGTTAACCTATTCCAAAAATTCCCAACTTTTTACAGAAGGTCTTAAACGATCCAAATATTATTGTGTAAAAATCTCGAGATCCAATTCATTACCAATATTTTATAAAAAATCATTTACCGGACTGCAATCAGATTCATCACACTTTCTGACTGCAGTCCACGGAATAATTTATTTAAAATTCATCGTAAGTCCGATTTATGAAATTCTAGTGAGAGAATTACTACGACATCAGTGTCCATCTACAGTACAAATTTCGTGACCTAATCCTACACAGATTTCAAGTTACAGCGAAAAACATAACACATATTTTCTGCAGAAAAATGCAGCTTTAGCTGCTGTCCAAAAACAGACCTTTAAAAATAGTAAACGATCTCAAAAATTTACGATTCCAGTGCCATTTGATCCGTTTTTCGAAAATACATAATTTAGGCTTCAGAAAATTAGTTTTTCGATTTATTATGATCTGTTTACAGCCAGTTGAAGTTGGCTGAAAATGCCAATCAGCATGCTTTTTTTTAGAGTTTAAATGTTACTAAAACGCATCAACAAATGTCCTAACAACGGGTTTATCAAGAAATCAACGATCAAATATCATGCATGTTTTAACCAACCCTAATCCAACAAGATTTCATCTTCATGTTTCATCCTTATGTAAACATTATGTAAAGCTTCGTGTTTATGTTTATATTTTTGATTCTTGATCTTTAGTGTTTTAAACATTCATATCATGCTACAAATTTTAACCATGAAACAAGATGAACTAAGAGTTTTAACAAGGAACTTACCACTAGTAGAAAGGCTAGGGATGAACCTCTTAGACAAGATGAAGAATAATGATGGTGAAAAGCTAGGTATGAAGCTCCTTAGTGATCTACACTTCAAGCACCTTTGAACCTCCTTCCAACACTTGAATGAAACTTAAAAGAAAGATGAATGTGGTGGTGAAATGGTGGTGATGGTGGCGGTTAAGGGTGGCCGAGAGAGAGAGAGAGAGTAGAGAGTGAGGAGATAGGGTAAATCTATGGAATGATATTACAAGATACACTCCATACTTATAATGATTTCCATCATATTTTATTTAGTCATGCAAGTAAATAATCAAATATAATATTGAATTAAATCTTGTAGTAGGATATGAAGTATGGTGGGGTGATATGTGGGTCCACTTGGGACCGAATTCGGTTTGGGGGGGGGGGTGGATGTAAAATTTGCAACTAAATGGTAATCACAAGTTAGAATTCAAGTATGCACCCATATATGTTATTTATTTGATATTTAGCGGGTGTTATGGTAAACGGGGATCATGACTAGTCAAAAATAATAAAACATTGTATTTGACAAAAATTTTGTGTCCCGGGTAATGTCCGGTTGTTCGGTTGGGTACCGTTTCGTTAAAGTGTTTAATTAGTCCGTAAAGTCTCTTTTATATATATTTTTGTAACACAATTTATTCCCGACACTCAGGAAAGCATACAGGACTATTTAGTAACTTTTCTGCACAAGACTAGTATGTTAACAAGCACATGTAAGTATCACACAGAAATCAGGAAGCAGTTAAGTAATTCAGCACAGACATTAAGCACTTTTATTTAACATTAATTAATCGTACGGATACATGTAATTACGAGGGTTGTCACAGATATGTATGCCAATTAGACACCAAAAAATAAACACTTAAAAATGGCTAGAATTTAAGAAATGTGTTTAGTGACAGGATCAGATTCCTAATTGATGGAGAAAGGTCTGGTGGTAAGAAACGCTGCTTCCTTGAGGTTGTCAAGTGTTTTCGCTCAATGATTCCATTCTTGGGTGGTTGGTTTGGCCCTTGTTCCTGTAACTTGAATCCTAGCCCAGTATATCCCATTTTAGTTTTACACCATTGTGAACCCTACTCATTTTTAACTCCCTAATCGAGGTTCTCGGCATTGAAAAATCTTTGTAAACTAAATCACACGTGTATATGTTAACATCTTAGAGATATATAGTCAAGAAAATAAAGAGCAATGGTGATATATATGCGGATTAGACACCAAAAAATAAACACTAAAAAATTGATACAATTTAAGGAATGTGTTTAGTGACGGTATCAGATTCCTAATTGATGGAGAAAGGTCTGGTGGCAAGAAAAGCTGTTTCCAGGAGCTTGTCAAGTGTTTTTGCTCGACGATTCCATTCTTGCATGGTTGGTTTGGCCCTTGTTCCTGTAACTCGAATCCTAGCCCGGTATATCCCATTTTAGTTTACACCATTTTAAACCTTATGCCTTTTTTACTCTCTGATCGAGGTTCTCGGCATAGTAAAATATTCATAAACTAAATCACACGTATATATGTTGACATTTAAGAGATATACAGTCAAGAAAATCAAGAGCAATGGTGATAAATATGCCGATTAAACACCAAAAAATAAACACTCAAAAATTGCTACAATTTAAGGAATGTGTTTAGTGACGGCATCAAATTCCTAATTGATGTAGAAAGGTCTGGTGGAAAGAAAAGTTGCTTCCAGGAGGTTGTCAAGTGTTTTCGCCCGACAATTCCATTCTTGGGTGGTCGGTTTGGCCCTTGTTCCTGTAACTCGAATCCTAGCCCAGTATATCTGTTAGGATCGGAGGCTTTCATGATTGTGCTTGTTTGTATAATTTGGACAAATCAAATAGAAATGAACAGAGTTTAAGTGTAGTGGAAATGAACAACAAACTTTGTAAACACAATCTAAGAGAGAAACAGTTTTGATAAACATATGCTTTTCATTAAGTCGAAAAATTTACAATACAAATCAAAAGATTACAAGCATGCTTACAAACTAAACTCCCCCTCAGCCTGATACTCCATGGTTGGTTGCACAAGATGAAAGGATTGAATTGAGGAGAAGAACTCACTAAAAACAATCAAATGTAACAGTACAGGGTACTGCTCCATTTATAGACAATCCAAACCACTGAGGCATCTCAGCTAACGTCACCATGAAAGCGACGTCTAACAACCTAACAACCTGTAAATACTGTTTATATACAAACATTGCTAATCTTAACCACTGACTATATATATAAAACAGATGACACACTAAACTACTGCTTTCTCTTTACATCAGTGCTTTCCTCAAGGTTGATCAGTCCTTGATTGGGCAGTGCTTTGTCATCAGTAGATTGAACCAGCAGTGTTTACTTCTTCAGGGCTTTGTCAGCAGTTTAAAGGGTAGCAGCAGTCGTATACAGACAGTGGATAGAGAACCATCAGTTGTTATAATCACTTTCAAGGGAAGAGCCTAATGTAAACAGCTGCTTATTGTGAATCCACTGTTGTGAACCAGTTTTGGCTTTCATTATCTGTTCCTCTGGTAGGGTTCAATCCTAACAATCTTACCCTGGAATAGATAATGCCAAAACACTTCATTATTTTGGATCTTTATTCCTCATCAGAAGTTCACTAGCTTGTCTTTTAAATTCTGCTTCAAAGTCTTTGGAACTTAAGTCATCCTCATCCCTGCACAATGAAAGTTCAAGGAGATCTTGTAGATCTTCAACACCAAGGCTTAGTGCTTGTTTCCTTGATATGTACTTCATTTCACCATTGGATCTGATCAGGGTCAATACATGGGTCTTTTGATCAGAGAGCCACTTTAGTATTTTTGAACCCAATGGGTTTCTTGGGAGAGATTTATTTACTGATGAGCTTGGAGATTTTGGCCTTGTGAAAATTTGTAAAGCAGTATCCTGAGCTTCAGACATTTGTTTGAAAGCCTTTTCTATGACTTCATTTGCTGCAGCTATGTCTTCTGCAACTTCTTTGTCAATCTGCTCTTGTTTCTTTTGTTGATCTAGCTCATTGTCTAAGATATCTGCTGGTGTGTTTGGTGATGATGATTGGTTCAAAACCTTTTTGGCAAGGTCTTGAAGCTTTGCTGATTTTTCTTTATCTAAAGCCATTTTCTTGATGGCTTCTTCAAAATACTCAGCTTCTTTTTCTTTTTCCTCTGCTTTAGTCAGCTGTTTCTTCTTTTCTTGGTTTATCACAAGGATAGGGGTATCTGCTGATGTGATAAGTGGTTTAAAAGCACTAATCTGCTGTTCTGGCTTTTTTTAATCAGGATTCTTTGGAGTGTCAGAATCTGTTATCCTCCTTTTCTTCAGCCTTTCATAAGCCTCATCGGTATACTGCTTTGTCCATTTTTCTATGGCTGTAGCAGTATCCACCTTTGCATCCACCAGCTCCTGCTTCTTTCTTTTGTATTCAGAAGTCAGATCAGCAATGAGCTTCTTGTATTTATTCCAGTTTGGAGCTGTTTTCTTCTTTCTTGAATCATTCTTGATCCTTTCAATTATGTTTGCCTCATGCTTTAATGCAATGATTGGCCATTCTTCAAACTGTTTTTCTTCAGCTGGATAGAATTTTTCTTTCATGATGTATTCAAGATATTCATTTCTCATTTCTTTTCGTAGATCTGCTTTGGGTGGTAAATCTGACATTTCTTTGCTCAGATCTCTTGCATAATCTTCCATCTGTTTAACTTTAGTGAGCAAGAATTCCATTTTTTCTGAAATGACTTCGTCACCTTGGTCTTTGCACTCAAGTTTAGCTCTTATCTTAGCTTGCCTTGCTTTGAGCTCGAGATATTCATCCTTATTTTCTGGGACTATGAAGCCTATGAGAGAAGGAAATCTTCTTTTTGAAGGATCATCCTCAGTGTAGAATTGTCTCATCTCATTTTTTACAGCTTCAGGTTCCAGTGGATATTTTGCAGCCACGGGATCATATTTGTCATCACCTGCCTGAGTTGTTTTTCTTTTTCTGGTGTAAAGATTTATGGGTGATTTGTTGATTGTAGTGAAGATGGTTTGAAGTGAAGTGAGGGTAGTGGTGGATGGTGACTGACTAACAGTTGTTGAAGCAACTGGTGTTTCAACTGCTGTTGTCATTACAACAGATGTTGTAACATCTGATGTCTTCTGCTTTTTCGCAGGAGGTGATGGTGGTGATGTGACATTTATGAGAGCAGTGGTGGATGACTGGCAAACAGCTGTTGAAACAACTGGTGTTTCAACCTCTGATGTCATTACAACTACTGATGTGTCAGTAGATGTCTTCTGCTTTTGAGCAGGTGGTAATTTGGTGGGTGGTGGTGTAGTTTTAGGTTGTGATGATAGGGCAGTGGTTGTAGTGTGTGTTGTAGTGATGTGTGTTGAAGAAATGGCAGCTATTTGGCTAGCAGTTTTTGAAACTACTGACATATCAACTGTTTGGATGGAAGTTTGAGATTTTGTGATTTGAGGTTTGGAGCCTTTGGGAGGTGGTTTAGATGTCTGTTTTTCTTGTTCTGTTTCAACATACGGGCCATCTTCAATTCCCTTCTTCTTCAACTACTTGATTTTCTCACCCTTTTTGGCATTATCTGGAAGGGGGTTATCCATGAAGAGGATAGTGGGAGGAACTTTTCCAGTGGTGCTTTGGATATGAGCCTTGATAGCTTTGATGTGTGCTTGAGTATCTTTAAATCTTGACTCCACCATGTTTGTCAGCATTTTTACATGTATTGCATGCTGCTGATCAGCCATTTGTTTTTGTTTTTCAAGCAGGGGTTGAAATATACTCCATAGCTCATTTGCAGCAGGTGCTTGTAGTGGAGCAGGTGCTTGAGGTGGAACAACAGTGGAATGCATCTTTTGTACTTTCAACAACTGTTGTAGCATGTCTTTGATATCTACAACAGCTGTATCCAGTTTGTCAACTCGTTCCGTCAATTCCAGATATTTTAAACCATCACCCAATTTAATGGGATCATCTGATTTCCCACTAGCAGTGGTTTATTCAGTGGTTGAAGTAGGGAGTGTACTCCAAACATTAACCACTGATGCCCCTTTTTCTTGGTACTGGGGTCTTCTTCCTTCAACACTTGACAGCCTTTTGATGTTGCCAGTGGTCAAAACAAATCCACTGGTGGATGTCAGAGGTGCTATGGAAGGAATTGCCTCCAAGGAAGTCTTATTGATGTAACCACTGTCCAAATGCAAACCAGTGGGTTCAGCACTTGTAGTGGCTGCTTCACTTGGATTACCACCAAGAGTTACTTGTAACTCAAGGGGTGTAGCCTCCTCAGGCATTGTTGGTGGGTTAACTATGATTGATGCATCAGACCCAGTCATTTGTTGAAGTATATTCTCATTGATAGGTGATTGAGAAGGACTGGTTTGTGCCTGGTTCAAATCAATAGCATCCAACAAAAGTTTAGTTGGTGGGGGAATTATGGATGTGATGGTTGGTGTAGAAAGTGAATTTGCCCCGGGCATTGGGCTATAGATGATGGAAGCAAGTGATTCCTGAGCATCATATTGTGGTGTCCTTATATGTACAACCTTTCTTTTTGAGAAGAGACAGGAGGAGTTTCGGCTATGGTTTGAGATATTTTTACCAACTGCTATGAGGAAGAAGCAGCAGTGGTTTCTAGTGACTTTTGTGCTGTCACTGGCAGTTGCTCTGGTATGTCATCATCCAGAGTTGCCTTTTTGATAGGTTTTGGGGGCTTTTGAGTTTTCTTTTTATATGGCTTTTTGGTGATTATAGGTGTGGGTTTCAAAGCAGTTGTTTTGCTACTTTGATCACCTTGAGCAGTGGGCTCAGCAGCAGATACCTGAAGAGCAGTGGTAGCTGCTAAATTCTGCTCAGGCACCTCTGCTTGTGTTTTGCAAGGTGTCGACATTCTTGTAAAATTGTCAGCAGTTAAGCTGTTTATTTGAATAGATTCACCTTATTTTATTGCAGCAACATCATTCTTACCAAGTTTCTTTTCAAAATAGTAACTTAGAAATCTTGGAAACAGTAAGAATGCTTTTATTTCAACATTTTTAACCAGATCATTAAAGATTACCTGAGAATAATTAAAATTTTCTTTTTGAAGAATAGCATACCCCAGGTTTTGAATCTTTAATGGTATTTCATTAAAAGCAGTGGTTTTGTTTGAAACACACATTAGGAGGGTATGGAATAAAAATTTTGTTGCAGGGGGGAAGAAACCTTTTTGTAAGGTATCCCTTTTCATCATTGTGTCTGCATACCCTCTTTCAATAAAGTCAATTTTTAACTCGTTTTTAGGGAAAGAAGTTATACCTTTCTGATCATCGAGTTGAAAGACCTCTGAGATGGATTGTGGTGTGATTTTGATTGCTTTACCCTTTAACATGGAGTTAATGGCTATGACATCGTCGCCTTATTTATCAAGGGTTACATTCTTCCAAAACTCCCTTTGGGTTTGCAGGTAGATGGGTGCATCTGCTGTAAGAAAAGTTTTGTACTTTGACACAGACATGAGATCAATGATGGAATCAAAAACCTCGGTGGTGCCGGGTTTTGTGAGAAGACCCAGAAGGTTATGAGAAGGTTTGTGTGGAATTTCAGTGGATTTGGCCTTTTGAGAGACCTCTTTTGAAGATGATTTGGAAGTGGGTTTTGCAGATGACTTCGATTTTATCATTTTGGAGATGATGATCGAAGAAGATTGTGAAGAAGTTTGAGAAAAACTGCTTTGAGAAGAGAATTTTTAAGAATTCAATTCGACAGTAAAACCCTGTTTGGGTGTTGAATGGGGGTTTTATAGGGAAAAAGTGAATGCTGACGTGGCAGCGGTTACAAAAGGACTGACCACTATGTACTCCCCACATGCCAACCGCTGATGAAGAGATGTTTTATGGAGGACAGTTGTTTTGAGAGAACCACTGATGAAGCAGATATCAGTGGTTACAACGGTAACAATATGAGAGCAGTGGGTGTTTTTCACTATCAGTGGATAGCATATCAGTGGATAAGACACTGATTTTGAGCGTCAGTGCTTGCCAAGAAAATGAAGGATCAGGAGTTTGACTTTCAGCAGTGGACAGTATTTAGGAAACAGATGTTTGACCAAAACAGTAGTTAGGAGTAAAATAATGGTAAGGATTTGAAATGCTAGTATACCAGCAACTGTTAGTGCAACAGTGGATAAGCTTTTATAGATTTCTGACATTGGTTTAGTCTCACGTGACCAGCACGTTATTTTTAGCCACCAAGGAAACGGATAAGTCTTTTACACTCGCAGTCATCTACCTGAAAGAAGTGGTTGCTAGGCACGAGGTGCCAACCTCCATTATCTCTGATCGCGATCCACGATTTGCATCTGATTTGTGGCAAGCGATGCACAAATCCCCCGGCTCACATCTAGACATGAGCACAGCATGTCATCCACGGACGGATGGGGAGACTGAACGCAACATCCAAACCCCTTGAAGACATGCTCCGGGCATGTGTAATCGACTCTGGTAACGGCCAGGAGCGGTACCTACTTTTGGTGGAATTTAGATGAAACCCTCATAGTTCCTTTCAAGGAGCTCACCATCGACGATCAGTTGCGATTTGTCGAAGAACCAGTGGAAATCTTGGACCGGGAGGTCAAGATTCTCAAACGCACCAAGATACCTATTGTTCGAGTTTGTTGGAACTCCCGTCGTGGCCCAGAGTTTACCTGGGAACGAGAAGACCGAATGAAACACAAGTATCCCCAGTTGTTCAAGAAACGTGAAACCACTACTGAGGCTGAAGCTACTGCGGAATTTTGGGATGAAATTCCAAACCAACGGGGGGATGATGTGACACCCCAGGAAAATCAGGAAACCATGCAACCTAGCTAGCTTCCTCAGTAACTACGTGCTAAATTTCGGGACGAAATTTCTTTCAAGTTGGGGATAATGTGACAACCCGAACTCTCAAGGTTAGTAACGTCTAACTTTCTAATTTAATTCCTTATTATTTCCCTTCGATGTGTTATAAGTTCCACGTTGTTTTGTTGGTTTTGCTTTGGGCCGCAAGTCATTGGGCCACATTAGTGAGCTAACACATTGTTAACACTTCATTCCGGCCTGAATTAACGCGAACCAAGCCCAACTACCTCATGTGTGTTTTGATATAACCCAATTAGTTCGTAAACCCAAGTGGGATTTGGCAGCCCACTTAATCCTCCTAGTTAATATATGTGCATTCGCTGATGTCCCAAATCCTTTTCTTGTCCCACATTCAATTATTATTGGCCCAAACCCAAAGGGTTGCATATTTTTATAGGCGTTGTAAGTACGTAGATTGATAACAAACACATAACCCTAAACACCTCTTCCCTCAGTCGACGAAACCCCCCCCCCCCCTCGAGGCATTCTTCTGTTGGAATCCAGTAATTCGGTTAGTTTAATTTACTTATGTTCGAATCAGATTCCCTTGTCATGCATAGTATAATATCGACACATGTTATGATTATTGGTTACGTTTGTGCATGATGGTATGTGTGAAGTATGATAAATAGCTAAATATGGATAAATGGATCTTATCGATGATTTGCATGTCAATGAATCAGTGATTTAGAATAATTATGTGTGATTCGTATACGTGTATAAATATATGTGATCGATGTGTGAATTAAAGTCTTAGCATTTAATTGATTTGAGATGTGGGTCTCTAGTAAATGGTTTGGGTCACATGAAACAAAAAAAAAAGGGATCTGACCACTTCTGGATTAAACACAATTTGCCATGTGAAATCAATAATTGCTTTTGATTGAACCAAGAATAACTTTCTGACTCAAACCCACTAATTTAAGGTTGTATTGTGAACACATGAAAGTGATTTATGTAACACTTGTGATAAGGCATGCATATTAGAATTATTATGTATTGGTTGGTCATAGGGATAATTTCCGAATTGAAAGTATTGCTAATCAATATGCATATGATAGAAATTTTCAGTTACGTAACGGATTAGCATGTTAGCGAGTAGTGGTTATATATATGTGTGTAATTAATGAATTTGGGTATGTTGTATGTGATCGGCTGGATGGTGTGTTGATTTAGGGTATCTTATAGATGTTTGATTATCTTGTCATGATTGTGTTTGTGATTCAATAGTAATAGGGGTTAGTAATGGGTCATGTAAACTGTGAAGTTAGGACTAGCCCTCGTTCCAGATGCCCACGAGTTTGTTAACTGGTAACTTGTCTTTATATGAAACTAAGAATGCATGATGGATTGTTCCTTGGAAACTGTTATGTGCATGTCCATGGAATTTATTATTTGGAACTTCATAATTTATAGTGGGCCGCCCACAAGTGTTGGTTAAGTGGGCCGAGACCTTGGTACATATGGACTCAAACAACAGCGTTGGTAATTATGTATAGATGTTAGTGGATCAGGACATGATTGGGCCGTGTACTGTAGGACACACGTATAGATGGATGTGAGTCAGGAGCAATCGATTTTTGTGGAAATTAGGGAACTGTTTTGTGACATGACTAGCTATTGTGACTCGCATGATAATACGTGAAATACATGTGTGCTGCTTATGTTGTAAGAGTAAGAAACTATGTGACTTGGGTCTATGTGAAACTGATTGTGTATACATGCATACTATAGGCTTTGACTGAATATTGGTGAGCATGTAATTTAGCAAACCGAGGTGAGTTCACACTTTCTACAAGGCATGGGATTCCCAGGGGTTGGGAATGGGTAAAGGATTTGAACTGAAACTGCGTGATCTCCTGGTTTGGAACACGTACACACCCTCTTTATTGAAGGGTGACAACACGTACTAAGAACTTAATCGGAACCTGCGTAATCTCCTGGTTTGGGGATTACGTACACACCCTCTTATTTGAAGGGTGACAACACAGATAGTAGACCAAAACTCTCTATCATGAAGTCCCTCCTTTTATATCGACTTAATCGCCGGGCCAATGGCGAGCGGGTCATTAGTTAGATATCGCTATTTAGGGTTGACAAGCCTCACCCCGTGCCGCAGAGGACGGGCATGAACTAATGGATCTGGGCACGTAAATGATGATAGACGTTGACATTAGGGCACCAACTTACTTCAGTCAGTGGTCGATATGGTAAACGGGTCTAGTGGTTCACATGGGGAAGCCCCCACTGATTATGGATATGGATTGGGAAATAAAGATACTGGTTATGGTTTGGGAAAGAAGGAATTGGTTAATCATATTTTCAACTATGGGGTAACCCCCACGGCAAGTAAGCCAGCTAAAGAAACACTATGTTTTTTAAACAACTTAAGACGAACATCCAACTGTGAACTCGCTCAACTTTGTTGTTGATTCGTTGTTACATGCCTTGCAGGCTTTTAGGTACATATCGTTGGAACTTGCTGTCTGGGATGCTAGAGTGGTCATGGGTCGAGATACATGGAATCGCAACACAAGTCTAATGGCTTACTTACACGTGGTTTATATAACATTTAACAAATGAATTATGCTTCCGTTGTGTACTATGAGTTATATGTAACGTTTTGAAATACTTTCTGTTAATAAATGAAAGTTTTATTTAATTATACTTACGGGTTCAATGTGATTGGTGGCTAAGATCCTGGTCAGTCACGCCTCCTGCGGTGATACTCCGCTTGTAGATTTTTGGGGTGTGACATTTAAAATCTGTTAGCAATCAAACTTTGATCTGTGTTAAAATCAAACTTGAGTTTGACATGACCTTGATCTTGACACATACACCATTTCCTTTTGATCCATTTTTTAGGATAATATCACCAACAAAATAAAGGTTCTATATCCTGGCAGGAGATTGACACTTTTACAACCAAAAACCAGTAAAAGTACAAAATATATTATTCTTAAAAAATAAGGAATAATATATCCTGCTTTATTTGAAAAAATCCTTTTCCAGAAAAGTAATTAAAGGATTTTCTGAAAATAGCACAAAAAGGATCTAGTATATATTCAATAAAACTTATAATCATATCATTCTCAAGTTTATAAAAATGGTCAGTGGTTTTGACAACAGTGGTATGAAATTGTAGATACATTTTGACCACTGTTTGGTACCATTTTCTTGTCAGTTGATTGCAAAACTGAGGACACATGTACACATAAGTTTTTGAAAACCCTGTTTATAGATTTTGTTACCATGTGATGATTCTGATAGCTTGTCTAGTCCTCTTGTAAGTTTACTTATTGGAGATACTTATTTATACCTGAGCTTCCCTGTACCAATGAATGCACACAGTTGGATGATAACCATTGTTCACCCTATTTTTGGACTCTTAAGTGTTTTACATTTATACTCTTTTCTTTTGACAACAAAAGTTTTGAGATAAACACACTTTTGAGATTTTGAAATTTTTCTTTTTCCCTTTTTACCCGTCTCATTCATAAGTACTGAAATTCTCACTGAGAGGTTTTATTGAAGGAATATTTATTTCAAAATCATTTTGCAGTAATGTTTTGAGAGATTTGGTCATTTCTGCACATGCTTATGCCAAATTTCACATTACCCATGATCTGGACATTTTTTACTGCTGATTTTCTTAATGTATTCTTAACACAATTGATTTTTGGTCCTTTTGAAGGATTCTCAACCTGTTTTTCAATACATAAGATCTAACCGACTAAAGTTTTAATTTCCCTCTTTTTGAGTAAACAAAAACGCTAATGCTTTTATGATCATAGGTTTTTGTTGACCTGAGGTTCATACCTTAGCAGCGAACATGATGGAAACAACAAAAACTTCATAACAACAATTAAAATCAATTTTTGTAAATAATTTTACCAGAGTTATCAAATATATTTTCAGATCTGAAAACTGTAGGTGGTTTATGTATGATATCACTTGTTATGTGAAGCTTGTGTGTCCTATGACATCTTGGTTGTTTTACAGAGCCTTTGAGTAGTCACTTTGAACGTGATTTCTCGTTACTCTGTTTTTCAACTAAATACCATCAACCTTAGTATCAATGAATTTTGAGGTGAACTGTTATGTAAAATTGACTGTTAGATCGAATTTGACTGTCCAAGCTCTGATATCAATTGTTAGGATCTGAGTTTGGTTTTGATTGTGTTTTGTATTTGAATTAAGATGTAGATGAATGAGTTGTGTAGCGGAAATATAATGGAAACAAACTTTACACACAATCAAACGTGAGAATTGCTTTAATCAAACATTTTCCACAAAGAACCGAAAGATTGAATTTATTTCAATAACGATTACAATGCAATGTATGAATAACGATTGAAACAATATCCCATTTTAGTTTTACACCATTGTGAACCTTACGCCTTTTATACTCTCTGATCGAGGTTCTCGGCATTGAAACATCTTCATAAACTAAATCACACGTGTATATGTTGATATTTAAGAGATATACAGTCATGAAAATTAAGAGCAATGGTGATATATATGCCGATTAGACACCAAAAAATAAACACTAAAAAATGGCTACAATTTAAGGAATGTGTTTAGTGACGGGATCAAATTCCTAATTGATGGAGAAAGGTATGGTGGCAAGAAAAGCTGCTTCCAGGAGGCTGTCAAGTGTTTTCGCTCGACGATTACATTCTAGGGTGGTTGGTTTGTCCCCTGTTCCTTTAACTCGAATCCTGACTCGGTATATCCCATTTTAGTTTTACACCATTGTGAACCCTATGCCTTTTTAACTCCCTGATCGAGGTTCTCGGCATTGAAAAATATTCGTAAACTAAATGACACGTGTATATGTTGACATTTTAGAGATATACAGTCAAGAAAACCAAGGGCAATGGTGATATATATGCTGATTAGACACAAAAAAATAAACACTCAAAAAATGGCTACAATTTAAGGAATGTGATTAGTGACAGCATCAGATTCCTAATTGAAGGAGAAAGGTCTGATGGCAAGAAAAGCTGCTTCCAGGAGGATGCCAGGTGTTTTCGCTCGACGATTCCATTCTTGGGTAATTGATTTGGCCCTTGTTCCTGTAACTCGAATCCTAGCCTGGTATATCCCATTTTAGTTTTACACCATTGTGAACCTTACACCTTTTTTACTCTCTGATCGAGGTTCTCGGCATTGAAAAATCTCCGTGAATTAATCACACGTGTGTATGTTGACATTTAAGAGATATACAGTCAAGAAAATCAAGAGCAATGGTGATATATATGCGGATTAGACACCGAAAAATAAACACTCAAAAATGGCTACAATTTAAGGAATGTGTTTAGTGACGGCATCAGATTCCTAATTGATGGAGAAAGGTCTGGTGGCAAGAAAAGCTGTTTCCAGGTGGTTTTCAAGTGTTTTCGCTCGACGATTCCATTCTTGGGTAGTCGGTTTGGCTCTTGTTCCTGTAACTAGAATCCTATTCCGGTATATCCCATTTTAGTTTTACACCATTGTGAACCTTACGCCATTTTTACTCTCTCATCGAGGCTTTCGGCATTGAAAAATCTTCGTAAACTAAATCACACATGTATATGTTAACATTTAAGAGATATACATTCAAGAAAATCAAGAGGAATGGTGATATATATGCGGATTAGACACCAAAAAGTAAACACTCAAAAAATGCTACAGTTCAAGGAATGTGTTTAGTGACGACATCAGATTCCTAATTGATGGAGAAAGGTCTAGTGGCAAGAAAAGCTACTTCCAGGATGTTGTCAAGTGTTTTCGCTCGACGATTCCATTCTTGGGTGGTTGGTTTCTCCCTTGTTCCTGTAACTCGAATCCTACCCTGGTATATCCAATTTTAGTTTTACACCATTATTAAACCGTACGCCTTTTTTACTCTCTGATCGAGGTCCTCGGCATTGAAAAAATTTCGTAAACTAAATCACACGTGTATACGTTGACATTTAAGAGATATTCAATCAAGAAAATCAAGAGCAATGGTGATATATATGCGGATTAGACACCGAAAAATAAACACTAAAAAATGGCTACAATTTAAGGAATGTGTTTAGTGACGGCATCAGATTCCTAATTGATGGAGAAAGGTCTGGTGGCAAGAAAAGCTGTTTCCAGGTGGTTTTCAAGTGTTTTCGCTCGACGATTCCATTCTTGGGTAGTCGGTTTGGCTCTTGTTCCTGTAACTAGAATCCTATTCCGGTGTATCCCATTTTAGTTTTACACCATTGTGAACCTTACGCCATTTTTACTCTCTCATCGAGGCTTTCGGCATTGAAAAATCTTCGTAAACTAAATCACACATGTATATGTTAACATTTAAGAGATATACAGACAAGAAAATCAAGAGCAATGGTGATATATATGCGGATTAGACACCAAAAAATAAACACTCAAAAAATGGCTACAATTTAAGGAATTTGTTTAGTGACGGCATCAGATTCCTAATTGATGGAGAAAGGTATGGTGTCAAGAAAAGCTGCTTCCAGGAGGTTGTCAAGTGTTTTCGCCCGACGATTCCATTCTTGGGTGGTTGGTTTGGCCCTTGTTCCTGTAACTCGAATGCTAGCCCGGTATATCCCATTTTAGTATTACAGCATTGTGAACCTTACGTCTTTTTTACTCTCTGGTCGAGGTTCACTTCATTGAAAAATCTTCGTAAACTATATCACACGTGTATATGTTGACATTTTAGAGATATACAGTCAAGAAAATCAAGAGCAATGGTGATATATATGTGGATTAGACACCAAAAAATAAACACTAAAAAATTTCTATAATTTAAGGAATGTTTTTAGTGACGGCATCAGATTCCTAATTGATGGAGAAAGGTCTGGTGGCAAGAAAAGCTGCATCCAGGAGGTTGTCAAGTGTTTTCGCTCGATTATTCCATTCTGGCGTGGTTGGTTTGGCCCTTGTTCTTGTAACTCGAGTCCTAGCCCGGTATATCCCTTTTTAGTCTACACCATTGTGAACCTTACGCCTTTTTTACTCTCTGATCGAGGTTCTCGGCATTTAAAAATCTTTGTAAACTAAAGCACACGTGTATATGTTGACATTTAAGAGATATACAATCAAGAAAATCAAGAGCAATGGTGATATATATGTGGATTAGACACCAAAAAATAAACACTCAAAAAATGGCTACAATTTATGGAATGTGTTTAGTGATGGCATCAGATTCCTAATTGATGGAGAAAGGTCTAGTGGCAAGAAAAGCAGCTTCCAGGAGGTTGTCAAGTGTTTTCGCTCGACGATTCCATTCTTGGGTGGTTGGTTTGGCCCTTGTTCCTGTAACTCGAATTCTAGCCTGGTGTATCCCATTTTAGTTTTACACCATTGTGAACCCTACTCCTTTTTTACTTTCTGATCCACGTTCTCGGCATTGAAAAATCTACGTAAACTAAATCACACGTGTATATGTTGACATTTAAGAGATATACAGTCAAGAAAATCAAGAGCAATGGTGATATATATGCGGATTAGACACCAAAAATAAACACTCAAAAATGGCTACAATTTAAGGAATGTTTTTAGTGACGGCATCAGATTCCTAATTGATAGAGAAATGTCTGGTGTCAAGAAAATCTGCTTCGAGGAGGTTGTCAAGTGTTTTCGCTCGACGATTGCATTCTTGGGTGGTTGGTTTAGCCCTTGTTCCTGTGACTCGAATGCTAGCCCGATAGATCCCTTTTTAGTTTTACACCATTGTGAACCTTACACCTTTTTACTCTCTGATCGAGGTTCTCGGCATTGAAAAATCTTCGTAAACTAAATCACACGTGTATATGTTGACATTTTAGAGATATACAGTCAAGAAAATCAAGAGCAATGGTGATATATATGCGGATTAGACACCAAAAATAAGGACTCAAAAAATGGCTACAATTTAAGGAATGTGTTTAGTGACAGCATCGGATTTCTAATTGATGGAAAAAGGTCTGGTGGCAAGAAAAGCTGCTTCCACGAGGCTGTCAAGTGTTTTCGCTCAAAGATTACCTTCTTGGGTGGTTGGTTTGGCCCTGGTTCCTGTAACTCGAATCCTAGTCCGGTATATCCCATTTTAGTTTTACACCATTGTGAACCTTACGCCTTTTTCACTCTCTGATCGAGGTTCTCGACATTGAAGAATTTTCGTAAACTAAATCACACGTATATATGTTGACATTTATGAGATATACAGTCAAGAAAATCAAGAGCAATGGTGATATAAATGAGGATTAGACACCAAAAAATAAACACTCAAAAAATGGCTACATTTTAAGGATTGTGTTTTGTAACGGCGTCAGATTCCTAATTGATGGAGAAAGGTCTGGTGGCAAGAAAAGCTTCTTCCAGGAGGTTGTCATGTGTTTTTGCTTGACGATTCCATTCTTGGGTGGTTGGTTTGGCCCTTGTTCCTGTGACTCGAATCCTAGCCCGGTACGAAACTGTAGTGTGTGGGTTCGTGCAAAGGTATAGTATTGCAGATTTCGGGCATGAGTTTAGCAAAATGCGGGTTCGTACGAAACCCCTACTGGGTTTGCATGAAGCGGTCTGTTGGTACTTAGACTATAGACTAGGTCAATTCTATACGACTCGACCTAATTCCTTATTTTTATGGCTCTGATACCAATCTGTCACACCCCAACCGATGGCGGAGTCATCGGGGCATGGCACTAAGTGAAACAGCTTGTTCATGAGAATCCATAACAACTATTAACACGTAACGGGTGAAGCATGTAACTATCAACAATATTACAACCTAACCACGAGACTGCGTTATAGAGTATGCATGACACATCTTCACCGAAGCAAACACGTGAAGTAAAGTAATGTGATCCCTAGCAACCCCTGTCACACAGGTGCTGAGTCCAAAATATAGTACTATCGTTGCTAGAGGCGGTCTAGGGTAACACTGTATAAGCATAGTAACAGGCATTCAACAAATCACGTATAGCATGCGGGAGCAGTTAGCGTTTATAAAGTGTTTGCGTTGTGTGTTGTGTGTTGTGTTTTGATATAGAACGTATGTAACACCCAAAAGTGCGTTCAACGAAAATGGGTTCGAGTATACTCACAGTGTGTGTTTAGAAAGTAAACACAATCTGGATTGGATTGAAGGGAGCGCGTCGGGTCAGCCTGTGCACGGAAACAGCCTGTGAAGGGGTCCGGCCCATTTTGACAATCATGTTATTCTTGATGAAGATTCATGTTTAACCCGTTAATCAGTCCATCTGTTTGGTGCAAAATCCGTTTTTAAGTCGGCTTTCCACAAAGGAACGAGTCGAGAGTCTGATTGAGTCCCGATTCCATCAAAGTTGTGCAAAAACTGAAGAAAAGTTCAAAACAAGTTGTAGAAATGTGGAAATCTTTCATAACTCGGTTGAAAAGTGTGAAAATCCTTTAGATCCAGAGGGGTCCGACCCATTTAGATAAACATGCTATTCTTGATGAAGGTTCACGTTTAACCCGTTAATCAGTCCATCTGTTTGGTGGAAATCAGTTTTTAAGTCGGCTTTCGACTAAGGAACGAGTCGAGAGTCTGATTGAGTCCCGATTCCATCAAAGTTGTGCAAAAAATGAAGAAAAGTTCAAAACAAGTTGTAAAAATGTGGATATCTTTCATAACTTAGTTGAAAAGTGTGAAAATCCTTTAGAACTGGAACCATTCTCGATTAAATGATGCACCACAACAGTTTGCCTATGTAAACGAGTGGAAACCACCTTCTAGAGGTCCAAATCAGTGGATTTCGAGAAAAAGTTAGTGTGTGTGTGTGATTTTGATGTAGACGATGGAGTAGAAGTGATTAGAGATGAAGATTAGCGAAGATTTGAGAGAAAAAGCTTACAAATTGGCCTTGAATCGCGACTGGGTCTTGGGGAGCGAATGGGAGTGTCAAAGTGTTGAAATGAGGGCGTACGACTAGTATTTATAGGGGAAGGGCAGATTTAAGGCGGTGCGAGTGGCAGCGTTCGGATGGCTCCATTCGGTCGAATGGCCATCCGGAGGGATGGTCATCCGGGTGGATGGTCATCTGAGCAGATGTCCATTCGGACGGCTTGGTTTGCATTTGTTAGTTTTCTAGCTTTGGTTCGTTTGTTAAGCATTGCGTTGCGTTTAATTGAGTTGCGAGTGAGCGTGTGAGTGTATAAGCGTCGCGTTGATAACCACATAATCATTCAACAAATAATCACACAAATAACACACATAAAATAATTAATTTCGCGTTTCGTGTTTACGTTGAGTTTGGTTTGCAATAGAGTTTAGTATAAATAAGCGATGTAAAATGCGATAAAATGCGTTTAAGTGGTAAGCGTTATAATAAGCGTCGTAATATGCGTTTAAAATGTGTTAAAATTGTAGTTTAACCCATAGCGTTAATCGAATCCCAAGAGTACTAGCATTTACGAAAGAAATGACGGCGGTAGGTAACGATCCGAAAAGTCGGGTTGTTACATAATTGAATGATTAGCCTGTTAAATTATTATTTTTGTAATTATTTACAATTTAATTGATTTATAAAATAAAAATATTGGTTTTGGGTATTTGTCTAAATATTTAATTGGGTATTTTAAGTCTCCAAATAGGGGAACCCAATTTCTTAGAGTTGTTGCTTGTTATTTATTTTATAAATCTTTAGGGTTTGTTATATTAATTTTTACGATAAATATCTTGTCGGATTTCACAAATTGTGTGGTTGTATATTTAGTGGATCGCATCTTCACAAATAGTAAGTAAATTATATTCCACATTTTGCATTAACTTTTTGGGGTGTATCATTCTATCACAAATTTTCTTATTCATTTTTTATTATTATCAAGCATGCAATATAAGTATGTAGTTCATTTGTTATTTGGTTGTGTGTTCATTCGGTTATTGAATTTAGTCAAGCAAGCATATTGTGGATTCACGCCCTTTCCTTAATAGTATGGGATGTGGTATCGAATCACACGTTCTTTCATGGGATGACCTTTTTTCATTACTGTGGGAAGTTGGTATCGTGACCTCATTTAGTCACACCCTTATGGGTGTGGGATACAAGCATTTGGTTTTGGTTTATTTTGTCACACCCCCAAATTACCATATGCTGGTATTACCACGAGGCGTGTGACGTATCTGGATCTAGCCACTAATCATGTCGAACTAATAGTAAATAATATTAAACACAATCATCATGTCCAACATGAATAGTGTATTCCAAAATAAACGTTTCAAACAAAAGTATGTATTCAGCGCAAGCAAAAGTAAATGTTTCAAAACAACCAAAACCATATTGTTTTAAAATGCATAATATTAAATGTTCTCTTCAAACAACACACAAAATGACACTTCAAGATCCTCAAACTGCAAGTTATGTGCACTGATGTACCTAACCACCTGCAAATCATGCATAAGAGTGTCAACAGAAAGTTGGTAAGTCCACTGGCTTTGTTCAACGTAAATAATACATTCAAACATTTGAGATAAGGGTTATGTGGGTTCATTTACAAAATATGGTGTTAAAATATGACCAAATAGCCAAATCATTTTGAATTCAATAGAATTAAAAGCTTCAGTTGTTATCTAGAAGAAAAATCGTACTCCAATTGTTATGTGTAGGTAAATTAAACCAATTGCATATATAAATATCCTTTATTATATTTATATAAATACATGATATTTCAAAATGAGGATCTAAAAAATTTTGGGGGTCCAAACATAGGGTTTACTTTTTTTATTAAGTAGGCACCCCTGTATAGGACGACTATACAGTTATCAAAGTAGGAAACAATAATAGGTGTGCGTTTACCTCACACAAAACCAATCGCGGGTTTCATTAAGACGTTTGAGATATACTAGCCTGACATATGACAAGCAAACTTAGATAATCTAAACAAATACGAAAAAATAAAAACAAAAATCAAATATGAATTATTTTCTACTTTTTAAATAATACAATTTACCATGTCAAAAGGCTTTAGCTAGTAATATATATAAATCATCATTGTTAAGTAAAAATCACACCTTAATATTATAATTTTGTTTTAATCCATATAAGATTTTATAAAACTATATTTTTTAATTTTTAATTTTACAACATCGTTCGATTACTCTTTTATTTTTTTCTTTTTTCTCTTTTTTTTGCAATTTCGCCTTTGACTTTCTCAAGTAGTTTGAATGGTTTTGGATTTTACCTATCTTAATTGAGCCCTTGAAACGCCATGAACAATCAACATGTTATAGTCTGCTCCTAAATAATTAGCCAGGCCCGTTTGTGATGTGAGATCGGTGAATAACACCAAACCTAATATGTATAACCAACAAAACAAGCAAAACACATAAAATCCTCATAACTATACATCAAAGTGATGTGAGATCGGTGAATAATTGCAAATCTAACATTTATAAGCTACAAACAAACAGAAAAAAAAACACAAAATCCTCATAACTACACGTCAAATAAGGAACAAAAAAATCCTCATAACTACACCTCAAATAAGGAACAAAAAAAAATATTTGTTACATATTCTTCTTCATTTGTTTCTAGATCCATTTTAGAACATGCTTATATAAAAATAAAAATTCTAAAAATGTATTTGGTAACGAATTTCTTAAATTTTCAAACCGATAGAGTTAGTATGCTTATATGTTACATCAACACCAACAAAATCAAAGCATATATATCCATACAATTAATTAAACCAAAATTCTCACATTAGTACTTTTGAAAACAAAAAGTGATTTTTAAAAATGTAAAGAAACATTATGAGGCAAATCAAATTAGATAAAAGTAAAATAAATAAAAGCTCTTACATTTGCACCGAAAAAGAGATGCCATCTTTGGGGCAAGGATGTGGACGAAGGAGAGAAGAAAGGGTGCGGCGGTGATTGAGTGATTATAATGAAAATGGTATTGTGTTCGTTTAAATAGGAACTATGGGGTTACCCTAACGCAAATTTTACTATAATTACCCTAAGAATTTTAAGAGCTTTCAAAACGGAACCTAACTATTATAGAAAATATCATTTTGATCTATCACAATGCAAATAAAGTTATTCTTTTAGTAGTAAATTAGAGTTTTCGGCCTTTAGGTATATTGTGAATTTCACATTTAATCCTAAAGATAACGAGCCGACAATGTTGATCCTTTATGTTCATATGCTGTGATAGTTTATCTCTTGTTGTTTAACGACCGTTAGTTTTATATGTAAAGTTCGGTTACGTGTCTTGCACATTAATAGGGCAAATTGGATTTATTTTTACCCTTTTAATGAAAAAAGTAAATTACGTTTTTGGCGCATGTTGTAACATCTGTGCTTGTAATCATTATGAACAGTTCTATTATCAATAAAACAATGTTATTTGATCCCAATGTTTGTTTGGTTGTGTTTTACATTTTTCATGTTTTGACTTTTATTCAATTTCAAACTCTATATCGCTTTCTGGAGAGTTATACGCAAACTGGTGCGTAAACGTAACCAGTTTAACGCGACAAATACTCCGGAACATCATCATATACTTAACATACCTTAAATAATCTTTACATAACTTAGAAATAAGTTTTGAAGGCTTTGGTATGGCAAAAACAAGTTAATTCGCTTACAGGGACTAAACTTGACAAACTACGAAAGTATGCCAATTTGAACTGTAACAGACATTCCAGAACATGACCAAAAGTTAAACACACCTTAAATATCCTTTACATAGCTTAGAAATAGGCTTTGAGGTGTTCGGTGTGCTAAAATAAACTTTTGGGTCATTCAGGGACTAAAAGTGTCAAAAAAAATGCACAAGTTTGCATTTTCGCGCATAACTTACGGTCTGAATACATCCGGACATCCAAAAATTTATGTAAGCACTAAAATATTTTATTTTAGTGTTTTGCATGAGAAAAATCCATTCGTCACGCAATTTGGATCGTTTTTCACGCTTATGCGCATTCCGTCGTAATTAACCGAACAACGCGATTGTACGGCTAAACGAACCGACATCCGGCATATTTTTGAGCATGTTTCATGTTCCCTATACTTTAACATCCTTGTGAAGCTTAAAAATGGGCTTGACGGGTGTTAGAAGTGCCAAAACACGACGATACGCGCTCAGGAACCAAAACTGCAAAACTGCAAAAAAAAATATAAAAAAAAATAAATAAATAAAAAAATGCAGCAAAAAGCCATTTTAAACATAAGTTAGCAGCCCCTAACACTTCCCAAAGGTCAAGTGCCACATGTTAATCTCCTATGGTGGCCAAAATTAGTTACCACAACATTTTGACAAGTGTACGGCCTAGATCGTGCCCCCTTTTCCAAGAAACGATCCTAATGGTTGTGGGTTTACTATAAATACCCAACCCATTTTCACTCATTCCTCACTAGAATCTGATCTAAAAGACTGTAAGTTGAAACCATTGTTTCATACCTGAGTTATTTGGATCTAGATTAGCATTCGGGGACCTTTCGTAAGTATTCTTTCGTTCTTTTATCGCTTTCGAGTCCGAAAGTCAAACTTTGTTTGACTTTCTGCATTGACCAGTTTATGGTTGATGCGAAGTTCGTTTGAACTTCATAACATGAGCGTGATCACGATGGTTATAGTCCCTAGTGACTATACCTACTGATTACCACGTTATCTAGGCTCAGTGACGAGTCGTAGTTTCGGTCAGAATACGTATTCTTGCGTATTTTGTAACCAAACTACTTATGGGTATCAAAACCGTTTGTTTTGATACCAAACCTGTTTTCTAAACTTAGTTAAGCATGTTTTAACATGCTTAGCTCGTCACTTTTAGTTGTGCTTGTATAGGGTCGTAAGGTAAGCGATCTAAACAATCGCTTATACTTTCGAACCCGACCCATTTGGTCGATCATTAGGATCCGACCAAATACATTAGGTGACCATAGTATATAGGGAATAACCCTCTGAGGTTATACCTTATGGTCGCTACGTTTAAGTAGTTGTATGATAGGTAATTTATATGCCTTAGGTAAATTACCAAAATACCCCTTTATGCCAAAATTCATTTTTAAACATATGTAACATAACTTTTGACATCTAAACTGATTTGACAACCATATTAGACATGTTAAGGCATATATTACTTGTCATAGGACTAGTTAGGCAGTCCGAACGCGTTTCACGCGAACGACGCATTAAAGTAGCATAAGCTACCTAAACGGGTCGTAATGGGTCACAAGCACTTAGGATAGGTTTCATTTAGTATGTAGGCTTTGTTAAACCATACTACATGAGTTCCCATACTCATTTGGTTTACGAACCCTCATTCTATCCGATCTTCCGATTTAGGTCCGGTTTATTAATGTAGTTACCTATATTAGGTGCCGTTTGATATTCCGAGATCTCTAGCATTGCTTGGTGGTTATCTTAGGACTTCTGAGCAATCTCAACTGAGTACATAGACCCCTCTTTTACTGTTTTCCAAACTGTTTTGGGGTGGAACACATGTGCCTACTTGTTACTTTTGTGCTTTCCTGTTTTCACATCATATACCTGCTATGTTTGTTAGTACATTATAGTACATGATTTCATTACATTTCATGCTATGTATGTCCATCGTGTGCATACTTAGTACATTGTTTTACATTACATTTCTGCTATGTATGTTAACTGATAGCATGCTAGCACATTGATTTACATGACTTTTCTGCTTTGTATGTTAACTTAGCATACTTAGTACATTGTTTTTATATAACATGTTCACTTTTGCTATGACATTTGGTTTACACAAACGAGACTATTATACGTTCATTAACATTAGCTACGCCGCTCGGTAGTAAGTACTGGTACCATAGGACTTGACAAATCCCATTCCTGACATCCCGGGTTTGTTTGGATGTAAGGAATGACTGAATCCGAATACAATTCTTTTGATAACCTTGACTGAAAGGGTTATCCGACTGTCTCAAGGCTTGAATGTATGCGTTAACTTACCACATAAATGTTTGTATCAATGTAACATGTATTACTTTGCGAAACATAACTTTTTGATACATTCAAAATACTTTGTTTTGTACATTTCTACATTTGGACTATTTGACAATACTTTACTTACAAGACATAACATTTGTTACACATTACTTGACTACTTTTGGACTATCAACATTTGACATGGTTTATACAAGGACTTTTGACAATTGGTTTAAACATAGACATTATACATTGTTGGTTGGTTAAGTGACTTAAGTAACGAAATGTGAGTAATATGATACAAGCATGGTGGATACGCCGCTGGTACTTCCTATATATAAGTGTTTGTATTATATTACATATCATAGCGTTATTTAAATCATTGATTTTGGACTTATACATTTTATACAAGTAACATGTTTTCACAAGACTTTGTTTTACAATACGGTTTATTTTATACAACTCATTTTACATGGTTATTCATTTAACCATACCTTATTCTTTTACTTATACATATCATCTAAACTTATTGTTTTTCAAGCGATTTACAAAACAAAATCAAATTACAAGGTTCATGACTAAACATTTCTTAAACTTAAGTCATGAATCCTATTTTCACAAAACCTATGTATCTCACAGGCATTTTTATGCTGACGTACCTATTTTCACATGTGTTTTCAGGAGCTTTTCCGTAGGATGACGATCATGACACTAGGGCGGACCTGTGCCTTAGAGATTTAAAACGAAGATAGACTATGTTTAATTATGTTAAAAACTCTTTGATTCCTGTTTAAAACAATGAAACTCTTGTGTTTATAAATAAAATACAACTTTGAATTCCATGGTTATGAAACAATTAATTCTGTTACAACACTCCCCGACGTTTTCCGCCACGTCTTGTATGTTATACGTGGTCGGGGTGTGACAGAAGAGTTGGTATCAGAGCCAATGGTTATAGGGAATTAGGTTATTAGTAATGCTTTGACCTAGACTATAACCTTTCTAGGACCCTAACACGAGTTATCTCGTGTTTAGATCTTAAAACATGTACATCACCTATCCTTAGGTGATTATCAAAACAAGAAACCAAAATTTTCAAAACGATTTTTGAAAAACAATCTTCTATTTTTGAAAGATTTATTACAAGGTTTTGAACCCTCTTTTGTAAGGTTTTGAACCCTTCCAGTTTGACTAAATTTTTGGCCTTGTGCCTTCAAATTTTCAAAATCTCGTCAACGTTTTGGGTTTTAAATAATGTGAACACGTGCAAACTGGAAGAGTGAATGCCTGTATTCTGGGTTTTCTGTCTAGGCAAGCACTTTGTATACATCTCATCAGACGCGAGACCAGTTGTGCTTACCTGGGAATTCTTGGGATGAGTGTTCACTTATAGGCGAGCATGTCTTCATGATACATTATTTATGATCCATTTACTTTGATTAGTCACTGTGCGTCGTTTGTTTGCTTGGTAATGCGGACAATTGACCACCATCTTTGCTTTTGTTAATTTTGTTTCATCTCATTCTTTTCACCCAATCATCTCACTCGTTTCCTTTCATGTTTTTCCTCTTTTAGAATGCCTCCTCGACGCGAAAACCAAATAGCGACTGCCGAACTGGCAGAAATCATTGCGCAGCAGATGGCTGCTCAATTCCCAAATCTCTTTGCTCAATGGCAACAAGCCAACAACAACAACAATGCTCCATGCAAATACAAGGATTTTAACTCGGCTAAACCACTCAAGTTTAGTGGTTCTGAGGGAGCGACTGGGCTTCTTCAATGGTTTGAGAGCATTGAGAATACTTTCCGCCACGTGCAGTGTCCGGATAATCGCAAGGTCGAGTTTTCTTCGAGCGTGTTTTAGAAGAGGGCTCTCACATGGTGGAATGGGGTTATGAGAGATCGGGGTGCAGAAGTTGCTCTAGCGCAAACTTGGGCTGAACTTAGGGCCCTTATGATGAGGGAATTCTGTCCTCGTCATGAACAGCGAGCGTTGGAGAAAGAGTTTGAGGACTTGAAACAAGACAGTGGCGAGCACAGGGCTTATACTGATAGGTTTGAAGAGTTGAGCCTGCTTTGCCCAACTATGGTTACCCCACTCGACAAGGCTATCGAAAGATACATCGACGGCCTACCTGACTCGGTACAAGACATCATTACTGGTAGCAACCCTACCACACTCCGTCAGGCGATCGAGTTATCAGCGACATTGACTGAGTCGCAGATTCAAAAGGGGAAGCTGCACAAAAAGGGTGACTAGGGTAAGAAGCAGGTGTCTGATAAGGAAGATAGCAAGAAAGGTCAAAACAAGAAGGGAAAGAATTCTGGAGGGTCTAGGAAGCGGAAGGCTTCCCAAAACTATGCTGTTACTGCACAGGCTCAGGCTGCACCAAATCAGCCTGCGCAACCACTAGCCAAGAAGCCTTATCTTGGCAATGCACCTTTGTGCAACAGGTGTAACGGCCATCATCAACCACACCTCCAGTGTCGTCAGTGCACCAACTGCGGAAGGCCTGGTCATCTTGCTGCCACCTGCCGCATTCCTGTTAACCAGAACCAGGCAGTTCAGAACCAAGCCCAACAAGTTGCTCAGCCTCTTGCTCAGCAACAAGGTCAAGCTGCACGACCTCATTTTCCTCCTGGTTCGTGCTACAATTGTGGGGATCTGACCCACTACAGGAACCGGTGCCCAAGGCTAGCCAACCAAAATCAGAATCAGAACCAAAATCAGGCTCAGGCTCGAGGGCGAGCTTTTAACTTGAATGCCCAAGAGGCGCAGGCGGACGATAATGTGGTGAACGGTACGTTCTTTATTAATAATCAGCCTGCATCTGTTCTTTTTGATTCGGGTGCCGACAAGAGTTTTGTGTCATTGTCTTTTGAGCCATTACTTCGCGTGTCTAGAACAAAACTAGGTAAACCTTTGACAGTAGAAGTTGCTAGTGGTGAACCCATTGTTCTTGATTCTATTCTTCACAACTGCCAGTTGAACCTTAACGATCATCTTTTTCCTATTAACCTCACGCTTATTCAACTTGGAAGCTTCGACGCCATTGTGGGTATGGATTGGTTATCCAAGTATCACGCTGAGATAGTTTGTTCTGAGAAGATTGTTCATGTGCCGCTTTTGACAGGCGAGATCCTACAGGTTCAAGGTGAGAAACCTGCCGGTGGTCTCAAACTCATGTCTTGTTTTAAAGCTCGGAAGTATCTGCGGAAGAACTATGTGGCTTTCTTAGCACATGTTACAACAGATAAAGGCAAGGGTAAGTCTATTTCAGATATTCCTGTCGTTCGGGATTATTCTGAAGTTTTCCCTGAAGAGTTACCTGGTCTACCCCCAGCACGCCAAGTCGAGTTCCGCATTGATCTCGTACCTGGTGCAAATCCCATTGCCAGAGCTCCATATCGTCTTGCACCGTCTGAGATGCAAGAGTTGTCTAAGCAGCTTCAGGAGCTTTCTGACAAAGGCTTTATCCGTCCCAGCTTTTCACCCTGGGGTGCTCCCGTTCTTTTTATCAAGAAGAAGGATGGATCCTTTAGGATGTGTATCGATTATCGTGAGCTTAACAAGCTTACTATCAAGAATCAATATCCCCTACCGCGCATAGACGACCTCTTTGATCAATTACAGGGCGCTTCTTATTTTTCGAAGATTGATCTACGTTCCGGATATCATCAACTTCGGGTGCATGAAGAAGACATTCCCAAGACAGCGTTTCGTACTCGTTATGGGCATTATGAATTCACAGTCATGCCATTCGGTTTGACTAATGCTCCTGCTGTTTTCATGGACTTAATGAATAGGGTCTGCAAACCTTATTTGGATCAGTTCGTCATTGTTTTTATTGACGACATCTTGATTTACTCCAAGACGCGAGCTGATCACGAGCAACATCTTCGTCTTACTTTGGAACTCCTAAAGAAAGAGCAACTGTTTGCCAAATTCTCCAAGTGTGAATTCTGGCTTTAAGAAGTTCAATTTTTGGGGCATATCATCGACGAAAAAGGTATCCATGTAGATCCCTCCAAGATCAGTGCGATTAAGGATTGGGTTACGCCTACTACTCCTACTGAGGTTCGTTCTTTTCTTGGTCTAGCGGGTTATTACCGCCGCTTCATTGAGAATTTCTCAAAGATTGCAGTTCCTCTAACTGCTTTAACTCAGAAGAACAAGCTCTTTGATTGGGGATACAAGCAAGAGGAAGCTTTTCAACACTTGAAGCAGAAACTTTGCGACGCGCCTGTTCTGACTTTGCCTGAGGGCAATGATGATTTCGTTGTTTATTGCGATGCATCTAAACTGGGTCTTGGTTGTGTTCTTATGCAAAGGAACAAAGTCATAGCATATGCATCGAGGCAGTTGAAGATACATGAGAAGAACTACACCACTCATGATCTTGAGTTGGGTGCAGTTGTTTTCGCTCTAAAGATCTGGAGACACTATTTGTACGGTACAAAATGTGTGGTGTTCACGGACCACAAAAGTCTTCAGCATATCTTCAACCAGAAAGAACTCAACATGAGGCAACGACGTTGGGTTGAGCTTTTAAACGACTATGACTGCGAAATTCGCTACCATCCTGGTAAGGCGAATGTCGTGGCTGATGCATTGAGCCGTAAGGAACGTACTAAGCTTCATTGTGTACGTGTTCAAGCTGTTATTCAAGCTCGATCTGATATCCAAGCACGCATTTCTCAGGCGCAACAATCTTGTGTTTCACAGGGTTTGATGGATAAGGAATTTCCCTATCACATAACACCTGCTCTGGAACTGAAGGACAATGGATCGTATTACTTCATGGACCATTTGTGGGTCCCAAGCCAGGATAATCTGCGTACCTTACTTATGGATGAAGCCCATAAGTCGCGTTATTCTATTCATCCGGGCTCAGATAAGATGTATAAGGATCTTCGTATTCATTATTGGTGGCCTGGTATGAAGAAAGACATTGCCTTATACGTATCAAAATGCCTTACTTGTCTAAAGGTTAAGGCTGAACATCAGCGTCCTTCTGGTCTATTGGAGCAACCAGAGATCCCAGTTTGGAAATGGGAAAACATTACTATGGATCTTGTTACTAAACTTCCGCGCACAAAGAAAGGTCATGATGCCATCTGGGTAGTTGTTGATCGTCTTACTAAATCAGCGCATTTCTTGCCAATCCGTGAGGATTTTCCTGCTGACAGACTTGCTCAAATCTATGTTGATGAAATTGTGGCTCGACATGGTGTTCCTTTGAACATCATTTCTGACAGAGATGCTCGTTTCACTTCTCATTTTTTGAGAACCATGCAATCTGCTATGGGGACCCAACTTAATCTGAGCACAGCTTATCATCCGCAAACGGATGGTCAATCTGAGAGAACAATCCAGACTCTGTAGGATATGCTTAGAGCTTGTGTGATCGATTTCGGTGGTAGTTGGGATTCACATCTTAAGTTGATTGATTTCTCCTACAACAACAGTTATCACACCAGCATCAAAATGGCTCCTTTCGAGGCTCTCTATGGTCGAAAATGTCGTTCACCAGTCTGCTGGAATGAGATCGGCGAGGCTCAACTTACTGGACCTGCCCTCATTTTAGAAACTACTGACAAGATCAAGAAAGTTCGTGATAACCTTCAGACAGCTAGAAGCCGTCAGAAGAGTTACGCGGACCCAAAACGCAAAGCCTTGGAATTTCAAGTCGGTGATCGAGTATTACTTAAGGTCTCACCTTGGAAAGGTGTGATCAGATTTGGAAAGAAAGGAAAACTTGCACCTAGATACGTTGGACCATTCAAGATCGTCGAAAGAATCAGAAAGGTAGCCTACAGACTTGAGTTACCTCCTGAACTTGGAAATGTTCATCCAACTTTTCACGTGTCCAATCTCAAGAGGTGTTTAGCTAATGAGAACCTCCACATACCACTTGACGAAATTCGTGTTGGTAAAACACTGAAATTTGTTGAGAAGCCAGTGGAAATCATGGAACGTGAAGTCAAGTGGCTCAAACGTAAGCGCATTCCTTTGGTCAAAGTTCGTTGGGAAGCTAAACATGGACCCGAGTTTACTTGGGAACGCGAAGATCAAATGAAGGCGAAATATCCGCATCTTTTTCCACGAGTTTCCTCTAAATAAATTTCGGGACGAAATTTCCACAAGTAGGGGAGACTGTAACATCTGTGCTTGTAATCATTATGAATAGTTCTATTATCAATAAAACAATGTTATTTGATCCCAATGTTTGTTTGGTTGTGTTTTACATTTTTCATGTTTTGACTTTTATTCAATTTCAAACTCTATATCGCTTTCTGGAGAGTTATACGCAAACTGGTGCGTAAACGTAACCAGTTTAACGCGAAAAATACTCCGGAACATCATCATATACTTAACATACCTTAAATAATCTTTACATAACTTAGAAATAAGTTTTGAAGGCTTTGGTATGGCAAAAACAAGTTAATTCGCTTACAGGGACTAAACTTGACAAACTACGAAAGTATGCCAATTTGAACTGTAACAGACATTCCAGAACATGACCATAAGTTAAACACACCTTAAATATCCTTTACATAGCTTAGAAATAGGCTTTGAGGTGTTCGGTGTGCTAAAATAAACTTTTGAGTCATTCAGGGACTAAAAGTGTCAAAAAAATGCACAAGTTTGCATTTCCGCGCATAACTTACGGTCTGAATACATCCGGACATCCAAAAATTTATGTAAGCACTAAAATATTTTATTTTAGTGTTTGGCATGAGAAAAATCCATTCGTCACGCAATTTGGATCGTTTTTCACGCTTATGCGCATTCTGTCGTAATTAACCGAACAACGCGATTGTACGGCTAAACGAACCGACATACGGCATATTTTTGAGCATGTTTCATGTTCCCTATACTTTAACATCCTTGTGAAGCTTAAAAATGGGCTTGACGGGTGTTAGAAGTGCCAAAACACGACGATACGCGCTCAGGAACCAAAACTGCAAAAAAAAATATAAAAAAAAATAAATAAATAAAAAAATGCAGCAAAAAGCCATTTTAAACATAAGTTAGCAGCCCCTAACACTTCCCAAAGGTCAAGTGCCACATGTTAATCTCCTATGGTGGCCAAAATTAGTTACCACAACATTTTGACAAGTGTACGGCCTAGATCGTGCCCCCTTTTCCAAGAAACGATCCCAACGGTTGTGGGTTTACTATAAATACCCAACCCATTTTCACTCATTCCTCACTAGAATCTGATCTAAAAGACTATAAGTTGAAACCATTGTTTCATACCTGAGTTATTTGGATCTAGATTAGCATTCGGGGACCTTTCGTAAGTATTCTTTCGTTCTTTTATCGCTTTTGAGTCCGAAAGTCAAACTTTGTTTGACTTTCTGCATTGACCAGTTTATGGTCGATGCGAAGTTCGTTTGAACTTCATAACGTGAGCGTGATCACGATGGTTATAGTCCCTAGTGACTATACCTACTGATTACCACGTTATCTAGGCTCAGTGACGAGTCGTAGTTTCGGTCAGAATACGTATTCTTGCGTATTTTGTAACCAAACTACTTATGGGTATCAAAACCGTTTGTTTTGATACCAAACCTGTTTTCTAAACTTAGTTAAGCATGTTTTAACATGCTTAGCTCGTCACTTTTAGTTGTGCTTGTATAGGGTCGTAAGGTAAGCGATTTAAACAATCGCTTATACTTTCGAACCCGACCCATTTGGTCGATCATTAGGATCCGACCAAATACATTAGGTGACCATAGTATATAGGGAATAACCCTCTGAGGTTATACCTTATGGTCGCTACGTTTAAGTAGTTGTATGATAGGTAATTTATATGCCTTAGGTAAATTACCAAAATACCCCTTTATGCCAAAATTCATTTTTAAACATATGTAACATAACTTTTGACATCTAAACTGATTTGACAACCATATTAGACATGTTAAGGCATATATTACTTGTCATAGGACTAGTTAGGCGGTCCGAACGCGTTTCACGCGAACGACGCGTTAAAGTAGCATAAGCTACCTAAACGGGTCGTAATGGGTCACAAGCACTTAGGATAGGTTTCATTTAGTATGTAGGCTTTGTTAAACCATACTACATGAGTTCCCATACTCATTTGGTTTACGAACCCTCATTCTATCCGATCTTCCGATTTAGGTCCGGTTTATTAATGTAGTTACCTATATTAGGTGTCGTTTGATATTCCAAGATCTCTAGCATTGCTTGGTGGTTATCTTAGGACTTCTGAGCAATCTCAAGTGAGTACATAGACCCCTCTTTTACTGTTTTCCAAACTGTTTTGGGGTGGAACACATGTGCCTACTTGTTACTTTCGTGCTTTCCTGTTTTCACATCATATACCTGCTATGTTTGTTAGTACATTATAGTACATGATTTCATTACATTTCATGCTATGTATGTCCATCGTGTGCATACTTAGTACATTGTTTTACATTACATTTCTGCTATGTATGTTAACTGATAGCATGCTAGCACATTGATTTACATGACTTTTCTGCTTTGTATGTTAACTTAGCATACTTAGTACATTGTTTTTATATAACATGTTCACTTTTGCTATGACATTTGGTTTGCACAAACGAGACTATTATACGTTCATTAACATTAGCTACGCCGCTCGGTAGTAAGTACTGGTACCATAGGACTTGACAAATCCCATTCCTGACATCCCGGGTTTGTTTGGATGTAAGGAATGACTGAATCCGAATACAATTATTTTGATAACCTTGACTGAAAGGGTTATCCGACTGTCTCAAGGCTTGAATGTATGCGTTAACTTACCACATAAATGTTTGTATCAATGTAACATGTATTACTTTGCGAAACATAACTTTTTGATACATTCAAAATACTTTGTTTTGTACATTTCTACATTTGGACTATTTGACAATACTTTACTTACAAGACATAACATTTGTTACACATTACTTGACTACTTTTGGACTATCAACATTTGACATGGTTTATACAAGGACTTTTGACAATTGGTTTAAACATAGACATTATACATTGTTGGTTGGTTAAGTGACTTAAGTAACGAAATGTGAGTAATATGATACAAGCATGGTGGATACGCCGCTGGTACTTCATATATATAAGTGTTTGTATTATATTACATATCATAGCGTTATTTAAATCATTGATTTTGGACTTATACATTTTATACAAGTAACATGTTTTCACAAGACTTTGTTTTACAATACGGTTTATTTTATACAACTCATTTTACATGGTTATTCATTTAACCGTACCTTATTCTTTTACTTATACATATCATCTAAACTTGTTGTTTTTCAAGCGATTTACAAAACAAAATCAAATTACAAGGTTCATGACTAAACATTTCTTAAACTTAAGTCATGAATCCTATTTTCACAAAACCTATGTATCTCACAGGCATTTTTATGCTGACGTACCTATTTTCACATGTGTTTTCAGGAGCTTTTCCGTAGGATGACGATCATGACACTAGGGCGGATCTGTGCCTTAGAGATTTAAAACGAAGATAGACTATGTTTAATTATGTTAAAAACTCTTTGATTCCTGTTTAAAACAATGAAACTCTTGTGCTTATAAATAAAATACAACTTTGAATGCCATGGTTATGAAACAATTAATTCTGTTACAACACTCCCCGACGTTTTCCGCCACGTCTTGTATGTTATACGTGGTCGGGGTGTGACAGAAGAGTTGGTATCAGAGCCAATGGTTATAGGGAATTAGGTTATTAGTAATGCTTTGACCTAGACTATAACCTTTCTAGGACCCTAACACGAGTTATCTCGTGTTTAGATCTTAAAACATGTACATCACCTATCCTTAGGTGATTATCAAAACAAGAAACCAAAATTTTCGAAACGATTTTTGAAAAACAATCTTCTATTTTTGAATGATTTATTACAAGGTTTTGAACCCTCTTTTGTAAGGTTTTGAACCCTTCCAGTTTGACTAAATTTTTGGCCTTGTGCCTTCAAATTTTCAAAATCTCGTCAACGTTTTGGGTTTTAAATAATGTGAACACGTGCAAACTGGAAGAGTGAATGCCTGTATTCTGGGTTTTCTGTCTAGGCAAGCACTTTGTATACATCTCATCAGACGCGAGACCAGTTGTGCTTACCTGGGAATTCTTGGGATGAGTGTTCACTTATAGGCGAGCATGTCTTCATGATACATTATTTATGATCCATTTACTTTGATTAGTCACTGTGCGTCGTTTGTTTGCTTGGTAATGCGGACAATTGACCACCATCTTTGCTTTTGTTAATTTTGTTTCATCTCATTCTTTTCACCCAATCATCTCACTCGTTTCCTTTCATGTTTTTCCTCTTTTAGAATGCCTCCTCGACGCGAAAACCAAATAGCGACTGCCGAACTGGCAGAAATCATTGCGCAGCAGATGGCTGCTCAATTCCCAAATCTCTTTGCTCAATGGCAACAAGCCAACAACAACAACAATGCTCCATGCAAATACAAGGATTTTAACTCGGCTAAACCACTCAAGTTTAGTGGTTCTGAGGGAGCGACTGGGCTTCTTCAATGGTTTGAGAGCATTGAGAATACTTTCCGCCACGTGCAGTGTCCGGATAATCGCAAGGTCGAGTTTTCTTCGAGCGTGTTTTAGAAGAGGGCTCTCACATGGTGGAATGGGGTTATGAGAGATCGGGGTGCAGAAGTTGCTCTAGCGCAAACTTGGGCTGAACTTAGGGCCCTTATGATGAGGGAATTCTGTCCTCGTCATGAACAGCGAGCGTTGGAGAAAGAGTTTGAGGACTTGAAACAAGACAGTGGCGAGCACAGGGCTTATACTGATAGGTTTGAAGAGTTGAGCCTGCTTTGCCCAACTATGGTTACCCCACTCGACAAGGCTATCGAAAGATACATCGACGGCCTACCTGACTCGGTACAAGACATCATTACTGGTAGCAACCCTACCACACTCCGTCAGGCGATCGAGTTATCAGCGACATTGACTGAGTCGCAGATTCAAAAGGGGAAGCTGCACAAAAAGGGTGACTAGGGTAAGAAGCAGGTGTCTGATAAGGAAGATAGCAAGAAAGGTCAAAACAAGAAGGGAAAGAATTCTGGAGGGTCTAGGAAGCGGAAGGCTTCCCAAAACTATGCTGTTACTGCACAGGCTCAGGCTGCACCAAATCAGCCTGCGCAACCACTAGCCAAGAAGCCTTATCTTGGCAATGCACCTTTGTGCAACAGGTGTAACGGCCATCATCAACCACACCTCCAGTGTCGTCAGTGCACCAACTGCGGAAGGCCTGGTCATCTTGCTGCCACCTGCCGCATTCCTGTTAACCAGAACCAGGCAGTTCAGAACCAAGCCCAACAAGTTGCTCAGCCTCTTGCTCAGCAACAAGGTCAAGCTGCACGACCTCATTTTCCTCCTGGTTCGTGCTACAATTGTGGGGATCTGACCCACTACAGGAACCGGTGCCCAAGGCTAGCCAACCAAAATCAGAATCAGAACCAAAATCAGGCTCAGGCTCGAGGGCGAGCTTTTAACTTGAATGCCCAAGAGGCGCAGGCGGACGATAATGTGGTGAACGGTACGTTCTTTATTAATAATCAGCCTGTATCTGTTCTTTTTGATTCGGGTGCCGACAAGAGTTTTGTGTCATTGTCTTTTGAGCCATTACTTCGCGTGTCTAGAACAAAACTAGGGAAACCATTGACAGTAGAAGTTGCTAGTGGTGAACCCATTGTTCTTGATTCTATTCTTCACAACTGCCAGTTGAACCTTAACGATCATCTTTTTCCTATTAACCTCACGCCTATTCAACTTGGAAGCTTCGACGCCATTGTGGGTATGGATTGGTTATCCAAGTATCACGCTGAGATAGTTTGTTCTGAGAAGATTGTTCATGTGCCGCTTTTGACAGGCGAGATCCTACAGGTTCAAGGTGAGAAACCTGCCGGTGGTCTCAAACTCATGTCTTGTTTTAAAGCTCGGAAGTATCTGCGGAAGAACTATGTGGCTTTCTTAGCACATGTTACAACAGATAAAGGCAAGGGTAAGTCTATTTCAGATATTCCTGTCGTTCGGGATTATTCTGAAGTTTTCCCTGAAGAGTTACCTGGTCTACCCCCAGCACGCCAAGTCGAGTTCCGCATTGATCTCGTACCTGGTGCAAATCCCATTGCCAGAGCTCCATATCCTCTTGCACCGTCTGAGATGCAAGAGTTGTCTAAGCAGCTTCAGGAGCTTTCTGACAAAGGCTTTATCCGTCCCAGCTTTTCACCCTGGGGTGCTCCCGTTCTTTTTATCAAGAAGAAGGATGGATCCTTTAGGATGTGTATCGATTATGGTGAGCTTAACAAGCTTACTATCAAGAATCAATATCCCCTACCGCGCATAGACGACCTCTTTGATCAATTACAGGGCGCTTCTTATTTTTCGAAGATTGATCTACGTTCCGGATATCATCAACTTCGGGTGCATGAAGAAGACATTCCCAAGACAGCGTTTCGTACTCGTTATGGGCATTATGAATTCACAGTCATGCCATTCGGTTTGACTAATGCTCCTGCTGTTTTCATGGACTTAATGAATAGGGTCTGCAAACCTTATTTGGATCAGTTCGTCATTGTTTTTATTGACGACATCTTGATTTACTCCAAGACGCGAGCTGATCACGAGCAACATCTTCGTCTTACTTTGGAACTCCTAAAGAAAGAGCAACTGTTTGCCAAATTCTCCAAGTGTGAATTCTGGCTTTAAGAAGTTCAATTTTTGGGGCATATCATCGACGAAAAAGGTATCCATGTAGATCCCTCCAAGATCAGTGCGATTAAGGATTGGGTTACGCCTACTACTCCTACTGAGGTTCGTTCTTTTCTTGGTCTAGCGGGTTATTACCGCCGCTTCATTGAGAATTTCTCAAAGATTGCAGTTCCTCTAACTGCTTTAACTCAGAAGAACAAGCTCTTTGATTGGGGATACAAGCAAGAGGAAGCTTTTCAACACTTGAAGCAGAAACTTTGCGACGCGCCTGTTCTGACTTTGCCTGAGGGCAATGATGATTTCGTTGTTTATTGCGATGCATCTAAACTGGGTCTTGGTTGTGTTCTTATGCAAAGGAACAAAGTCATAGCATATGCATCGAGGCAGTTGAAGATACATGAGAAGAACTACACCACTCATGATCTTGAGTTGGGTGCAGTTGTTTTCGCTCTAAAGATCTGGAGACACTATTTATACGGTACAAAATGTGTGGTGTTCACGGACCACAAAAGTCTTCAGCATATCTTCAACCAAAAAGAACTCAACATGAGGCAACGACGTTGGGTTGAGCTTTTAAACGACTATGACTGCGAAATTCGCTACCATCCTGGTAAGGCGAATGTCGTGGCTGATGCATTGAGCCATAAGGAACGTACTAAGCTTCATTGTGTACGTGTTCAAGCTGTTATTCAAGCTCGATCCAATATCCAAGCACGCATTTCTCAGGCGCAACAATCTTGTGTTTCACAGGGTTTGATGGATAAGGAATTTCCCTATCACATAACACCTGCTCTGGAACTGAAGGACAATGGATCGTATTACTTCATGGACCATTTGTGGGTCCCAAGCCAGGATAATCTGCGTACCTTGCTTATGGATGAAGCCCATAAGTCGCGTTATTCTATTCATCCGCGCTCAGATAAGATGTATAAGGATCTTCGTATTCATTATTGGTGGCCTGGTATGAAGAAAGACATTGCCTTATACGTATCAAAATGCCTTACTTGTCTAAAGGTTAAGGCTGAACATCAGCGTCCTTCTGGTCTATTGGAGCAACCAGAGATCCCAGTTTGGAAATGGGAAAACATTACTATGGATCTTGTTACTAAACTTCCGCGCACAAAGAAAGGTCATGATGCCATCTGGGTAGTTGTTGATCGTCTTACTAAATCAGCGCATTTCTTGCCAATCCGTGAGGATTTTCCTGCTGACAGACTTGCTCAAATCTATGTTGATGAAATTGTGGCTCGACATGGTGTTCCTTTGAACATCATTTCTGACAGAGATGCTCGTTTCACTTCTCATTTTTGGAGAACCATGCAATCTGCTATGGGGACCCAACTTAATCTGAGCACAGCTTATCATCCGCAAACGGATGGTCAATCTGAGAGAACAATCCAGACTCTGTAGGATATGCTTAGAGCTTGTGTGATCGATTTCGGTGGTAGTTGGGATTCACATCTTAAGTTGATTGATTTCTCCTACAACAACAGTTATCACACCAGCATCAAAATGGCTCCTTTCGAGGCTCTCTATGGTCGAAAATGTCGTTCACCAGTCTGCTGGAATGAGATCGGCGAGGCTCAACTTACTGGACCTGCCCTCATTTTAGAAACTACTGACAAGATCAAGAAAGTTCGTGATAACCTTCAGACAGCTAGAAGCCGTCAGAAGAGTTACGCGGACCCAAAACGCAAAGCCTTGGAATTTCAAGTCGGTGATCGAGTATTACTTAAGGTCTCACCTTGGAAAGGTGTGATCAGATTTGGAAAGAAAGGAAAACTTGCACCTAGATACGTTGGACCATTCAAGATCGTCGAAAGAATCAGAAAGGTAGCCTACAGACTTGAGTTACCTCCTGAACTTGGAAATGTTCATCCAACTTTTCACGTGTCCAATCTCAAGAGGTGTTTAGCTGATGAGAACCTCCACATACCACTTGACGAAATTCGTGTTGGTAAAACACTGAAATTTGTTGAGAAGCCAGTGGAAATCATGGAACGTGAAGTCAAGTGGCTCAAACGTAAGCGCATTCCTTTGGTCAAAGTTCGTTGGGAAGCTAAACATGGACCCGAGTTTACTTGGGAACGCGAAGATCAAATGAAGGCGAAATATCCGCATCTTTTTCCACGAGTTTCCTCTAAATAAATTTCGGGAAGAAATTTCCACAAGTAGGGGAGACTGTAACATCTGTGCTTGTAATCATTATGAATAGTTCTATTATCAATAAAACAATGTTATTTGATCCCAATGTTTGTTTGGTTGTGTTTTACATTTTTCATGTTTTGACTTTTATTCAATTTCAAACTCTATATCGCTTTCTGGAGAGTTATACGCAAACTGGTGCGTAAACGTAACCAGTTTAACGCGAAAAATACTCCGGAACATCATCATATACTTAACATACCTTAAATAATCTTTACATAACTTAGAAATAAGTTTTGAAGGCTTTGGTATGGCAAAAACAAGTTAATTCGCTTACAGGGACTAAACTTGACAAACTACGAAAGTATGCCAATTTGAACTGTAACAGACATTCCAGAACATGACCATAAGTTAAACACACCTTAAATATCCTTTACATAGCTTAGAAATAGGCTTTGAGGTGTTCGGTGTGCTAAAATAAACTTTTGAGTCATTCAGGGACTAAAAGTGTCAAAAAAATGCACAAGTTTGCATTTCCGCGCATAACTTACGGTCTGAATACATCCGGACATCCAAAAATTTATGTAAGCACTAAAATATTTTATTTTAGTGTTTGGCATGAGAAAAATCCATTCGTCACGCAATTTGGATCGTTTTTCACGCTTATGCGCATTCTGTCGTAATTAACCGAACAACGCGATTGTACGGCTAAACGAACCGACATACGGCATATTTTTGAGCATGTTTCATGTTCCCTATACTTTAACATCCTTGTGAAGCTTAAAAATGGGCTTGACGGGTGTTAGAAGTGCCAAAACACGACGATACGCGCTCAGGAACCAAAACTGCAAAAAAAATATAAAAAAAAAATAAATAAATAAAAAAATGCAGTAAAAAGCCATTTTAAACATAAGTTAGCAGCCCCTAACACTTCCCAAAGGTCAAGTGCCACATGTTAATCTCCTATGGTGGCCAAAATTAGTTACCACAACATTTTGACAAGTGTTCGGCCTAGATCGTGCCCCCTTTTCCAAGAAACGATCCTAACGGTTGTGGGTTTACTATAAATACCCAACCCATTTTCACTCATTCCTCACTAGAATCTGATCTAAAAGACTGTAAGTTGAAACCATTGTTTCATACCTGAGTTATTTGGATCTAGATTAGCATTCGGGGACCTTTCGTAAGTATTCTTTCGTTCTTTTATCGCTTTTGAGTCCGAAAGTCAAACTTTGTTTGACTTTCTGCATTGACCAGTTTATGGTCGATGCGAAGTTCGTTTGAACTTCATAACGTGAGCGTGATCACGATGGTTATAGTCCCTAGTGACTATACCTACTGATTACCACGTTATCTAGGCTCAGTGACGAGTCGTAGTTTCGGTCAGAATACGTATTCTTGCGTATTTTGTAACCAAACTACTTATGGGTATCAAAACCGTTTGTTTTGATACCAAACCTGTTTTCTAAACTTAGTTAAGCATGTTTTAACATGCTTAGCTCCTCACTTTTAGTTGTGCTTGTATAGGGTCGTAAGGTAAGCGATCTAAACAATCGCTTATACTTTCGAACCCGACCCATTTGGTCGATCATTAGGATCCGACCAAATACATTAGGTGACCATAGTATATAGGGAATAACCCTCTGAGGTTATACCTTATGGTCGCTACGTTTAAGTAGTTGTATGATAGGTAATTTATATGCCTTAGGTAAATTACCAAAATACCCCTTTATGCCAAAATTCATTTTTAAACATATGTAACATAACTTTTGACATCTAAACTGATTTGACAACCATATTAGACATGTTAAGGCATATATTACTTGTCATAGGACTAGTTAGGCGGTCCGAACGCGTTTCACGCGAACGACGCGTTAAAGTAGCATAAGCTACCTAAACGGGTCGTAATGGGTCACAAGCACTTAGGATAGGTTTCATTTAGTATGTAGGCTTTGTTAAACCATACTACATGAGTTCCCATACTCATTTGGTTTACGAACCCTCATTCTATCCGATCTTCCGATTTAGGTCCGGTTTATTAATGTAGTTACCTATATTAGGTGCCGTTTGATATTCCAAGATCTCTAGCATTGCTTGGTGGTTATCTTAGGACTTCTGAGCAATCTCAAGTGAGTACATAGACCCCTCTTTTACTGTTTTCCAAACTGTTTTGGGGTGGAACACATGTGCCTACTTGTTACTTTCGTGCTTTCCTGTTTTCACATCATATACCTGCTATGTTTGTTAGTACATTATAGTACATGATTTCATTACATTTCATGCTATGTATGTCCATCGTGTGCATACTTAGTACATTGTTTTACATTACATTTCTGCTATGTATGTTAACTGATAGCATGCTAGCACATTGATTTACATGACTTTTCTGCTTTGTATGTTAACTTAGCATACTTAGTACATTGTTTTTATATAACATGTTCACTTTTGCTATGACATTTGGTTTGCATAAACGAGACTATTATACGTTCATTAACATTAGCTACGCCGCTCGGTAGTAAGTACTGGTACATAGGACTTGACAAATCCCATTCCTGACATCCCGGGTTTGTTTGGATGTAAGGAATGACTGAATCCGAATACAATTATTTTGATAACCTTGACTGAAAGGGTTATCCGACTGTCTCAAGGCTTGAATGTATGCGTTAACTTACCACATAAATGTTTGTATCAATGTAACATGTATTACTTTGCGAAACATAACTTTTTGATACATTCAAAATACTTTGTTTTGTACATTTCTACATTTGGACTATTTGACAATACTTTACTTACAAGACATAACATTTGTTACACATTACTTGACTACTTTTGGACTATCAACATTTGACATGGTTTATACAAGGACTTTTGACAATTGGTTTAAACATAGACATTATACATTGTTGGTTGGTTAAGTGACTTAAGTAACGAAATGTGAGTAATATGATACAAGCATGGTGGATACGCCGCTGGTACTTCCTATATATAAGTGTTTGTATTATATTACATATCATAGCGTTATTTAAATCATTGATTTTGGACTTATACATTTTATACAAGTAACATGTTTTCACAAGACTTTGTTTTACAATACGGTTTATTTTATACAACTCATTTTACATGGTTATTCATTTAACCATACCTTATTCTTTTACTTATACATATCATCTAAACTTATTGTTTTTCAAGCGATTTACAAAACAAAATCAAATTACAAGGTTCATGACTAAACATTTCTTAAACTTAAGTCATGAATCCTATTTTCACAAAACCTATGTATCTCACAGGCATTTTTATGCTGACGTACCTATTTTCACATGTGTTTTCAGGAGCTTTTCCGTAGGATGACGATCATGACACTAGGGCGGACCTGTGCCTTAGAGATTTAAAACGAAGATAGACTATGTTTAATTATGTTAAAAACTCTTTGATTCCTGTTTAAAACAATGAAACTCTTGTGTTTATAAATAAAATACAACTTTGAATGCCATGGTTATGAAACAATTAATTCTGTTACAACACTCCCCGACGTTTTCCGCCACGTCTTGTATGTTATACGTGGTCGGGGTGTGACACATGTGGTTAAGTTACTTTAACTCTATCAGCTCATAAAGGAGTTTTATGACACTTCAACCACCAATGCCATTTTCCAAACTTTTTTAGCCCCTAAAATTAACTCCATCCATGTTATTCCTTAAAATCCTGGTACCTGTCCTTTACATGAGGGGCACTTTAGTCAAATCTTGTTTAATACAAGAGGTAACTTAAAATATGAAGGACACTGGCTTATAAACCCTTGTATTACAAAGGATTAAAAAAATCTCGATTAACTTTCATCTTAACTTGTAACTGTTATAAACCTATGTATTACATGGGTTGAATATATAAAAAAAAAAGTAAATCATAAATTTCAATATAATCCTTATTACACGATTAAAGAATGTAATAATATTATAATCTTATACATTCATAATTCATGAATTTTATAATCTAGAAAATCAATTAAAAATAGAAAATAAATAAATATAAATATTTCAAACATTGTTACTAATTTATTTTTTACATAATATATAAATATTCTGATTTTTTAAAGAAATTCAATTGTTTTCCTTTTTTGTCGGGAGAATTGATCAAAGAAAATGTTAGGAAACGGGCTGTAATTGTTGGTAATTATTTGCAATTAATTTATCTTATAAATTTAAATAGTAAATATATTATTTTATAAATTTGATTATTTTAAAAATAAATACATATTAAACCTAAAATCAGATTTGTTATTCCACTAAATGAGTTTCTAATAATTTGGAATAATTTTGGCACTTATTGAATGATTAGCTTGTTAAATATTATTTTTGTAATTATTTACAATTTAATTGATTTATAAAATAAAAATATTGGTTTTGGGTATTTTTCTAAATATTTAATTGGGTATTTTAAGTCTCCAAATAGGGGAACCTAGTTTCATAGAGTTGTTGCTTGTTATTTATTTTATAAATCTTTAGGATTTGTTATATTAATTTTTAAGATAAATATCCTGTCGGATTTCACAATTTGGGTGGTTGGTTTGGCCTTTGTTCCTGTAACTCGAATTCTAGCCCGGTATATCCCATTTTAGTTTTACACCATTGTGAACGTTACAACTTTTTACTCTCTGATCGAGGTTCTTTGTGCAACTCGTATTTTAAGAACCCTTTGTTGTGCTTTAATGTAACTTGTATGAACCGGCGTGATTAATTGATGTGTTTGATTACAATGAACGTTATGATTTTATATGTTATGTGTTGCGTAGTTGTAATGTGAAACTGGTCCGGTCGCAAAAATAATTGGGCCAATTCTACTCGCTTTGAACCCGTGGCCCAAGGGCAACCCAAGGATGGGTTCGGCCCACTCCCTTTGACTATTGGCGAATTTACCAAATTCGCAGACTGATCAGCGAAATTGTTTGACCTGGCGAACTTAAAATCCAAAGGCGACTTTGGTAACCGTATAATTTTCCACAGCGAAATTATCACGGTTTCAGCGACATTACCAGTCATCGTAATAGCGAACTGGTTACCCGGTGAAATTAATCTGAGCGAAATTAACAGACGATTTTAATAATCAGCGAATTTGACCTGCGAAGTTGACTTAAACTGATCAGCGAAATTAATCTTGACTGGCTAGCGAAATTAACAGCAAAATTAAAAGAGTGGAATATTTTTTTGGCAAGCGTCGATAAAATTTAAGTGTTTTGCAAATAGAAATTGATCTGTAGCTCGTTTGACAAAACCGTCTGCACTGTTAAATTCCTTGCATTCGTAGAAAAAAAAATCCTGAATTCGGTTTTAGATATTATATATCATTGGATTCGTCGTTTCGAGACGATTCTAATGGTGTGATTTGGTAACCACTGTTTTCAGATATATTTTGTACGGTTTTATCAGTCTGCAACATTTAAAATGTCGAACATGTCTACTTTGAATGAGCTTTTGAAAATGGAGCATGAGGTTGGCACTACCAACAAACCGCCTAAGATGATGAAGTTGGAAAATTATTTGACATGGAAGGATCGTTTTCAATCCTTCATTGAATATCAGGACACTCGCATGTGGATATGTATCGAAGATGGGTACACAAACCCAACATACGACTTTGAGGGCAAACCACGTAGAACTGCCTATGTAAACATGGAAGATGCTGATAAAAAGATGTTTGAGGCTGAAAAGAGAGCCTTGGTTGCAATAAAGATGTCCTTACCTGATAGCATCAAGCATACCTTCAAGAAGTACACTAATTTAAAGGATGTGTGGGATGCATTAGAAAAACGATATACGGGAAATGCAGATGTCAAGAAAAACAAAGTTGATCTACTGAAGAAGCAGTTTGCTGTTTTCAAATACATGAAACATGAGTCCCTTGAGGACATCATCACTCGCTACTACTATCTCATGTCGGAAATGGAAAATTATGAGATAGAGTGCTATACTGACGTCGAAAAGAATGACAAGCTGCTCGATGCCTTACCTACTAAATGGGATATATACACTCTCATGATCAAGGGAGAAGCAGATTATGAGACAAAAGAGCTTGAAGAAGTGGTAGGAAAGCTGAGAGCTTATGAGCTCAGTATGAAGAAGAAAGACACTGGATATGATCAGGTTCAAGATTCAGCGATTTACAATGGGCTTACATCTTCTTCATCTCACAACGCTTCTAGCGACTCTGCTACGACGTTTCTATCATGTGAGAATGAGCAGCTCACATTGAATGAGGATGGTGATGTGTGTTTTGTAGCTGCTTCAGGAGGATCAACCGGAGCCAAGAGAACGTCAACTTCTAAGCAGAGTAGTGGTGTTAAGTCAATGCCTATGAGTGTTAAGTCTGCATAAGAGCATCTCGCTCTACTTGCTTCATTTGTTGCTTCATATGAAAACTACATTCAGGGGAAGATATCTGATCCTGCCACTTTAGATGAAGATTACGATCAGATTGACCCTGATAATCTTGAAGATATGGATTTGCAATGGCAAATGGCCATGATTACTAGATGAGTGAAGAGATTTATGAACCGAACAGGAAGGAAGTTTATAGGAAAGACTGTTGGTTTCGATAAGACCAAAGTGAGATGCTTCAACTATCAAAGTTATGGGCATTTTGCTAGGGAATGTCAAAAACAAAAGCAGGAGACTTCGAGTCAGAGTTCAAACAATAGGAATGCATCAAATAACTCTAACTCGAGAGCGCTAATCTCTACAGCTAGAGAAGGTTCATATGACTGGAGTGTTCACTTGGAAAATGATGACAATGTCACTCAGGCATTCATGGCAGAGATAACGCCTGTTGATGATAGTGAAGCTACAGTAAATGATGCCAAAGTTGAGAAGAAAAGTGAAGCTGAGGTAGATAAGGCTGATCAGACAATAGATACTGAAAAAGAAAAGCAAAAGTCTGACAATGAAAAGGAAGCTGAAGAAAAGGAAGCTAAATACCAAAGAATGGAAGCTCAACTTGCAGCGCTAATGGCCAATCTTGACAAACAAACAGGAGAGGTACAGTCTAATTCTGTGTGTTTAAAATGTCGTGAGCTACAGGGTGAGGTAGATAGGTTGTCAACACAAAACCAAAGTCTGGTGGGCGAGATGTCTAACATTAAAGAATCTAACTTTTTTGCTAAAAGAAACGAATCTTTATACTTGAAGAAAATAAAAGGTTATGAAAGTAAAATTGAAGCGTTAACCTGCAAATTAAACAAAAAACTTCAAGTCATAGACTTAGCTCATGAAATGATGGCTGAGAAAACAAAAGCGATTTCTGAAAAATGCAAAGAGTTGTCAGATGGACAACTCAAAATTGTTGAACATGAAAAGAAATTAGGTCAATTCAGGGACTCTACTTTTGTAATGAAACATATGATGGGTGGCTTGAAGAAGAGTAATGACAAAACCAGTGTGGGATTCCATGGTTTCAATGAAGTTCCACCTCCTGTTAGTCATGACTATTCTTTCTTGCCTGATGAAGATGATCTCATGGACTTTGTGTCAACATCACCAAGTAGTTCCACATCAAGTCAAGGAAATGAGTCTGCGTGTGATGATGCTAAGAAGAATAATAACAGCAAACCAGTTTTGAAAAAGGAAACTTCACATCCTAAGAATAAGAATCCAACTGTTCTTAAACAGATTAATTTTGTTCAAAGAAGTGACATGAAAAACGAAACAGCTATTATTGAAAACGAATCTAATGTAGAGTTTGCTAAAAAAAGAACAAAGAAAATTGTGAAACTAAGCAAACTGAACCAAATTCCTCTAAGGCATCATCATCAAAACCTGAATCTAGTTCAAAGGCTTCAGATAAGAAGTCTTCGAAAAAGAGACCGTGCTTCAAATGTCACACCAAAGGACATGTAGCTAGTTGTTGTCCTAACAAAAAGAATGAAGCACAAGTTAGTAAGAGGAAGAGAGAGAAGTCACTAGAGAATAGTGGTGATAAACAGGAGAAGGAGTCTAACTCTCCAAAGAAATCTGCTCTTAAGCAACCAGAGTGTTGCTGTTGGTGTAGATAAGGCTGAAAAAGGAACTCCACAAGTTCCACGTTTTCAAAGAAATCAACCAAGATTTCAGCCTAAATCTCCACCAGGAAGATATGAGAGACCTAGAAGCAGTTCACCAAGAATGAACAATTATAATTCTAATAATTTCAGAAGTCAAGGTCAATATCAAAATCGATACCAAAATGATGGTGGTCGAACTTTTTATATCAATGGCTTTAGAAATTACAGCAATAATGCTTCTTGGAATCAAAATTCAAGGTATCAAAATCAAAATTTCCAAAGGTCAAATAGTCCAAACACATATAGTAACCCTTAGGACCAAAGACCTAGTGGAAATCAAAATCAAATTCCATCAACAGGTCTGAGATCCACGACTCCAGTTAGGAGTAATGGATATTGGATGGATGTTCCAATAGTTGGTGAATTTGGACGATCCAAGACCATTAAGGCTTGGGTCCCCCAATCTAACTAATTTCTTAGTTGGTGTGTGCAGGAGCTGCTAAGGAGGATTATCAACTTATGTTGATAGTGGCTGCTTCAGGCACATGACGGGGGATGTGAGATTGTTGACAGAGTTTGAAAATTATGATAATGGACAGGTGAATATTAAATGATTTAAAATGAAGTTCAAAGTGCTGAAAAGAAACTAATTGAACTTCATAGAGTCGACACACTAGATAACCTGGCAGATCTTTAAACTAAAGCTTTTGACAGGGCTCGCTTTGAACATTTAGTCGAACTCAACGGGATGAGAAATCCTGAATAACTGTTTTTTCATAAGAATTTTGTAAATAGTTTACTGCTTTTCTTAAAAAATCAAAAATACAAAAAAATTGAAAAATCAAAAACATAAAAAAAATAGAAAATCAAAATTGAGTTATCACTGTGTGAAAAAGAAGAAATGATAGTACATCAGCAAGTTAGACTGTCACACTGAAAATGAACTAAAATTGCTTAAGTGTGATAGCAGCTTCATCATACGATGTATCAGTAGGCAAAAAGCATGAAATAATCAACCTACCAAAGTGATATAAACCTAAATAAACTGTGTATGAGTGGGGAACACATCAGTGGTGTATGGTTTAATGACCTTAAATCTTGCGTTGATAGATTGCCAAAATCTAAGGTTTTGGGTCTTTATACTGTTATTTCATCTGGGGATATCAGGGTTGTCCTTCTGCTGCATCCAGATACATGCTGACCTAGGCACAACCAGGATATCTTAAAAGAGCTAAAAATGTCAAATCCCATAAATGAAGAAGCTCTCCTAGAGAGTCATTCAAAATGTGCAAAATGCATAAATCGTACCAAAAAATGGTATTTGTCTTAGCCCACGTTAGATATTTTGGCCTCTTTGCTATACGGAAGTACTGACCTATTCACCAATTATCTAAACGTTGAAAAACAAAACGGATGAATTCAGTATACTCACCTACTACGATGAATCTTTATGCATACATTGATTGCGGGGGTATATCCTGAAGTGGGACACACTAATATATCAGAAATAAAATTACCTTAACGTATCATACGGTAATGGTACTTGAAATGTTCATGCATTTTGTTTAAGTGGACAAACATACTGGTAATCGTCTTGGACTGCTTTTCACGAAAAATTACATAAAGAATTATCTAATAGTGTGAAAACAGTTTGATTCTGTTGATATGATCTTCTTACCAGTGATTCTCACAAAAATAGAGTGTTTATTGCTTTTGTATTTACTTGCTTTCAGAAAATATAAAAATCCAAAAATAGTGTCTTTTTTTGTTTAAAAATTCTTAACGTACGGAAAACTGTTATTCTTGGAGGAATTGTTACTAATAGGGGGAGACGGTGTTAGAAAGTGAGTTCAAAATCTTAAATCAGACAGGGTCTTGTGTGTTGGACAAAAAGTTTTGCGTGTTGGTGATAAGTTGAAAATGCTTAATCTGTGATACAGTTTAACTATCTCTTGAAAAAATAATAATTTATTTAACTGTGTTGAAAAATTCTTATGGTTTCTCGAGATGTTTGTTTTATAGTATACAGATTGAAGCAGTGTGTTGCTGAGAAGTTAAAGTGATGAGTTGCTGTGAAGAGGTGATAGTTTGATTGGATGCATAGTAGAACCTCCTTTCTACATTGCAAACAAGTTGAAGAGTTTGAAGATTGCTATACATATGCTAAACTGGAGTTTACTCAAACGCTAAAGTTTTTGAAGATTTGGTGATTGGATGCATCAGCTTAGGGGGAGTCTGTTGCTGACAGAAGCTGTTGAAGCTGAAGCTATCCAAAGACCAAAGACAGTGCAAGACTACATGAAGATTGCAAGATGAACGAAGACAAAGTTATTTTATGAAGCTATTGTCAAGGGGCAGTTTGTTGGTGCATGTTTGTGACAACAACTTAGATTTGGTCTTTGGATATCTTGTAATTAGTTAAACGATAAACGGTTAGCGGGTTTAGCTTTGTATTAGTGAGTTGTAATGTTTAGGCTAACCAAACCCACCCATATTGGGTCTATGGGGGTGAATTGGGCTTACTCCAATTCGCAGTCCATGAGGTTTATCCTAGCCCAAGTTGCAAACCTTGTGTTATATAAACAAGGTTAGGCTTTAGGGTTTAGGTAATCAGCCAAAAACAGTGTTTGAGAGAGAGTAATTTCGTGAGAGCTGTAGCTTAGACGAATTAGGGGTTTGATTGATTGTAATACGCGAGTTTGATAATCAATAGAAACCCGGTTGATTGTGAATTTCTGTTCCTACACGTTTTCTGCTATATTCTGATCAAGAGGATTCCGCACTCTTGATTAGATTGACAATTCTATGAAAGATCCATACATTAAGGGGACCTACAATTTGTTATATTAATTTTTAAGATAAATATCTTGTCGGGTTTCACAAATTGGGTGGTTGGTTTGGCCCTTGTTCCTGTAACTCGAATTCTAGCCCGGTATATCCCATTTTAGTTTTACACCATTGTGAACCTCACTACTTTTTACTCTCTGATCGAGGTTCTTTGTAACAACTCGTATTTTAAGAACCCTTTGTTGTGCTTTAATGTAACTTGTATGAACCTACGTGATTAATTGATGTGTTTGATTACAATGAACGTTATGATTTTATATGTTATGTGTTACGTAGTTGTAATGTGAAACTGGTCCGGTCACACAAATAATTGGGCCAATTCTACTCGCTTTGAACCCGTGGCCCAAGGGCAACCCAAGGATGGGTTCGGCCCACTCCCTTTTAGCTCATAACAACATGGGGTTAGGTGTTTAGCCCTCATAATCTTACAAAACATAGACACATACCAAACCCTAGCTCTCCCTCTCCTCTCTACTCGAACTCGACGGCTGCCTTCCCCATTCTTCGAGATCTTTTCCTCGTGTGACACCACTCTTCTCATCCAAGCAATCTAGGGTGCTTGATATATAACAACCCTCCTGAATATTTTTCGACACCCTAATATAATTTAAAATAACCCTATATGTCTCTAAATACACCCCGTATGTGAAAACCGAGCCCAAAATACATTATGCCATTAAAAATAAATAAAAAACAAGAAAAATGAGGTTTACGCGGGGGGCGTAAGCCACCTCTTGAGCTTACGCGGGCCGCGACAGCTACAAGATCAGACGCAGCCCTGAGCTGCCTCGTGGCAGCAACGTGTTGAACCTATTCGTGACCCGGATCACCTACGGTCTAGCCCCCCTACGACGCGGGCCGCGAGAGACTTGAAAAACAGCCCTATAAATGGAGGGCATCGGGCCTTCAGTCTGCTCGTTGAAAATCTTTTCTTTCTTACGAATTTATGAAGTAATAGGAATAATCTCCGAGTATAATACCCCCTAATTAATGAAGTGCTGCCCCAATGTAAGTATTATAACCCCGGTTACGTATTAGATATGCTGCCCATTGATCCAGGGTTCCGTAACGGCTGTCGAGGTTCTGACCGACGTAGTCGTTGGAATGCCGTCTCAGGGAGGGTATTACTAATGTAAATAAAAGGGTTATTTTACTAACGTGTGTACATTGTGTAAATTATAGATTATCACCAGGAAACCCCTTACAGAAAACCTAAGTCAGCAATGTGAGTAATCTCCTTTTTGTAAACAGTTTTTACAAAACCTTAAATGTTTTACAATGTTATTAAGCAGTGATTGAGTCTTTGCAGTTCTTCAATTACTACCAGTATGTTGGGGTTTTGTATACAAAATGTGGAACCCGTTACCATTGGACAACGAGTTAGCCAATGTGTAATATGACCCACCAGTCAGGATTGACAATACTGAATGAGTAATTGTGTAGAAATAAACAATGTGATTGCTCTCAATACTGTTAAAGATAAGATGTTTGTTGATTAAACTGGGATTCACTCACCAGTATTTCCCACTGACAAATGTTTTTAAAATGCGTGTCAGGTAACAAAATGTAAAAGCCAATTAGAAGAAAGCCAGCTGGAGAGCACTGACGGCTTGGAAAAATGTGGCTATAAAAGTTACCTAAAAGACGATGTTTTAAATTCAATAAAATAGGGTTATCCCTATAAACATGTTGTAATAAGAAACTTGGGTTTTACCCATGTGTTTATTAAATATGGTGGTTTTACTCTGATAAATATTTCCTAACTACGATCCTCATGAAATTTCCGCTGCCAAATGAATAAATGATTAACAAAATGATACCACCATAACAGGTCTCGCGGCCACCCGTTCCCGGGATAGATAGGGGGCGGGGGCTGTGACAGAAGGTGGTATCAGAGCTAAGCCACGGATTCAGCCACAGAAGTGTTCTGCTGACATCAATATATTTCAAATTGTTAGGAAACTAATTATGGAAACACATGCATATCTGTATTTTTATTGTTGCGTGTTATTTGACTATTTGTTAGTTTTCAGTATGAGTGATCAAGGACCCTCAGACGTGTATCGTCAATTGTCCGAGTCACCTAGGAGTGATGGTACCTCTTCACAGCCTGCCCTCTCTGGGTATGCCGTTGATAATAAAGAAGGGATGTTTATCTTTAAGGCTCAGTCTGAAGAGCCATTCCCTCATAAAAAGAGAGGATGGTTCAGTAAAGGAGCATTTGAGCGTAGGAAAAGAATGCGAAAGTTGCAACAACAAAGAGTCTTAGCAACCGCTAAGGGAGAGTCAGATGCCCATACACAGGATATGCTTAATAGAAGCCTAGCTAATTTCCATATCCTAGCAACAACTGCTGCCAACCCAAATCTGGAGCGGTTGGTTTCGCCCATGTTCCTGTAACTCGAATCCTATCATGGTATATCCCATTTTAGTTTTACAACGTTGTGAAACTTACGCCTTTTTTACTCTCTGATCGTGGTTCTCGGCATTGAAAAATCTTCGTAAACTAAATCACACGTGTATATGTTGACATTTAAGAGCTATACAATCAAGAAAATCAAGAGCAATGGTGATATATGTGCGGATTAGACACCAAAAAAAAACACTCAAAAATGGCTACAATTTAAGGAATGTGTTTAGTGACGACATCAGATTCCTAATTGATGGAGAATGGTCAGGTGGCAAGAAAAGCTGCTTCCAGGAGGTTGTCAGGTGTTTTCGCTAGACGGTTCCATTCTTGGGTGGTTGGTTTGGCCCTTGTTCCTGTAACTCGAATCCTAGCCCGGTAAATCCCATTTTAGTTTTACACCATTGTGAACCTTACGCATTTTTTACTCTCTGATCAAGGTTCTCGACATGGAAAAATCTTAGTAAACTAATTCACACGTGTATATGTTTACATTTAAGAGATATAAAGTCAAGAAAATCAAGAGCAATGGTGATATATATGCGGATTAGACACCAAAAAATAAACACTCAAAAAATGGATACAATTTAAGATATGTGTTTAGTGACGGCATCGGATTCCTAATTGATGGAGAAAGGTCTGGTGGCAAGAAAAGCTGCTTCCAGGAGATTGTCAAGTCTTTTCGCTCGACGATTCCATTCTTGGGTGGTTGGGTTGGCCCTTGTTCATGTAACACGAATTGTAGCCTGGTATATCCCATTTTAGTTTTAAACCATTGTGAACCTTACGCCCTTTTTACTCTCTGATCAAGGTTCTCGGCATAGAAAAATCTTCGTAAACTAAATCACACTTGTATATGTTGACATTTAAGAGTTATACGGTCAAGAAAAGCAAGAGCAATGGTGATATATATGCGGATTAGACACCAAAAAATAAACACTCAAAAAATGGCTACAATTTAAGGAATGTGTTTAGTGACGACATCAGATTTCTAATTGATGGAGAAAGGTCTGGTGGCAAGAAAAGCTGCTTCCAGGAGGTTGTCAAGTGTTTTCGCTCGACGATTCCATTCTTGTGTGGTTGGTTTGGCCCTTGTTCCTGTAACTCGAATCCAAACCCGGTATATCCCATTTCAGTTTTACACCATTGTGAACCTTACGCCTTTTTTACTCTCTGATCGAGGATCACAGCTTTGAAAAATCTTCATAAACTAAATCACACGTGTATATGTTGACATTTAAGAGATATAAAGTGAAGAAAATCAAGAGCAATGGTGATATTTATGCGGATTAGACACCAAAATAGAAACTCTCAAAAAATGGCTACAATTTAAAATATGTGTTTAGTGACAACATCAGATTCCTAATTGAAAGAGAAAGGTCTGGTGGCAAGAAAAGCTGCTTCCAGGAAGTTGTCAAGTCTTTTGGCTCGACGATTCCATTCTTAGGTGGTTTGGTTGGCCCTTGTTCCTGTAACTCGAATCCTAGCCCGGTATATCCCATTTTAGTTTTACACCATTGTGAACCTTACGCCTTTTTTACTCTCTGATCAAGGTTCTCGACATGGAAAAATATTCGTAAACTAATTCACACGTGTATATGTTGACATTTAAGAGATATACAGTCAAGAAAATTAAGAGAAATGGTGATATATATATGCGGATTAGACACCAAAAAATAAACACTAAAAAATGGCTACAATTTAAGGAATGTGTTTAGTGACGGCATTAGGTTCCTAATTGATGGATAAAGATTTGGAGGTAAGAAAACCAGGAGGTTGTCAAATGTTTTCGCTCGACGATTCCATTCTTGGTTGGTTGGTTTGGCCCTTGTTTCTGTAACTCGAATTCTATCCTGGTATATCCCATTTTAGTTTTACACCGTTGTGAACCTTACACCTTTTTTACTCTCTGATCGAGGTTCTCGGCATTGAAAAATCAACGTAAACTAATCACACGTGTATATGTTGACATTTAAGAGATATATAGTCACTAAAATCAAGATCAATGGTGATATATATGCGGATTAGACACCAAAAAATAAACACTCAAAAAATGGATACAATTTAAGGATTGTGTTTAGTGACGACATCAGATTCCTAATTGATGGAGAAAGGTCTGGTGGCAAGAAAAGCTGCTTCTAGGAGAATGTAAAGTGTTTTCTCTCGACGATTGCATTCTTGGGTGGTTGGTTTGGCCCTTGTTCCTGTAACTCGAATCCTAGCCCGGTAGATCCCATTTTAGTTTTACACCATTGTGAACCTTACGCCTTTTTTACTCTCTGATTGAGGTTCTCGGCATTGAAAAATCTTCGTAAACTAAATCACACGTGTATATGTTGACATATAAGAGATATACAGTAAAAAAAATCAAGAGCAATGGTGATATATTTGCCGATTAGATACCAAAAAATAAACACTCAAAAAATGGCTACAACTTAAGGAATGTGTTTAGTGATGGCATCAGATTCCTATTTGATGGAGAAAGGTCTGGTAGCAAGAAAAGCTGCTTCCAGGAGGTTGTTAAGTGTTTTCGCTCGACGATTCCCTTCTTGGGTGTTTGTTTTGGCCCTTGTTCCTGTAAGTTGAATCCTACCCCGGTGTATCCCATTTTAGTTTTACACCATTGTGAACCATACGCCTTTTTTATTCTCTGATCGAGGTTCTCGGCATTGAAAAATCTTCATAAACTAAATCACACGTGTATATGTTGACATTTAAGAGATATATACAGTCAAGAAAATCAAGAGCAATGGTGATATGTATGCCAATTAGACACCAAAAAATAAACACTCAAAAAATGGCTCGAATTTAAAAAATGTGTTTAGTGACAGGATCAGATTGCTAATTAATGGAGAAAGGTCTGGTGGCAAGAAACGCTGCTTCCTTGAGGTTGTCAAGTGTTTTCGCTCGATGATTCCATTCTTGGGTGGTTGGTTTGGCCCTTGTTCCTGTAACTCGAATCCTAGCCCAGTATATCCCATTTTAGTTTTACACCATTGTGAACCCTACGTCTTTTTAACTCCCTAATCGAGGTTCTCGGCATTGAAAAATCTTCGTAAACTAAATCACACGTGTATATAGTAACATCTTAGAGATATATAGTCAAGAAAATTACGAGGAATGGTGATATATATGCGGATTAGACACCAAAAAATAAACACTAAAAATTGCTACAATTTTAGGAATGTGTTTAGTGACGGCATCAGATTCCTAATTGATGGAGAAAGGTCTGGTGGCAAGAAAAATTATTTCCAGGAGCTTGTCAAGTGTTTTCGCTCGACGATTCCATTCTTACGTGGTTGGTTTGGCCCTTGTTCCTGTAACTCGAATCCTAGCCCGGTATATCCCATTTTAGTTTACACCATTTTGAACCTTACGTCTTTTTTACTCTCTGATCGAGGTTCTCGGCATTGTAAAATCTTCGTAAACTAAATCACACGTGTATATGTTGACATTTAAGAGATATACAGTCAAGAAAATCAAGAGCAATGGTGATATATATGCCGATTAGACACCAAAAAATAAACACTAAAAAATTGCTACAATTTAAGGAATGTGTTTAGTGACGGCATCAAATTCCTAATTGATGTAGAAAGGTCTAGTGGAAAGAAAAGTTGCTTCCAGGAGGTTGTCAAGTGTTTTCGCCCGACAATTCCATTCTTGGGTGGTCGGTTTGGCCCTTGTTCCTGTAACTCGAATCCTAGCCCAGTATATCCCATTTTAGTTTTACACCATTGTGAACCTTGCGCCTTTTATACTCTCTGATCGAGGTTCTCGGCATTGAAACATCTTCATAAACTAAATCACACGTGTATATGTTGACATTTAAGAGATATACAGTCATGAAAATTAAGAGCAATGGTGATATATATGCCGATTAGACACCAAAAAATAAACACAAAAAAATGGCTACAATTTAAGGAATGTGTTTAGTGACAGGATCAGATTCCTAATTGATGGAGAAAGGTATGGTGGTAAGAAAAGCTGCTTCCAGGAGGCTGTCAAGTGTTTTCGCTCGACGATTCCATTCTAGGGTGGTTGGTTTGTCCCCTGTTCCTGTAACTCGAATCCTGGCTGGGTATATCCCATTTTAGTTTTACACCATTGTGAACCCTATGCCTTTTTAACTCTCTGATCGAAGTTCTCGGCATTGAAAAATATTCGTAAACTAAATGACACGTGTATATATTGACATTTTAGAGATATACAGTCAAGAAAACCAAGAGCAATGGTGATATATATGCGGATTAGACACCAAAAAATAAACACTCAAAAAATGGCTACAATTTAAGGAATGTGTTTAGTGACAGCATCAGATTCCTAATTGAAGGAGAAAGTTCTGGTGGCAAGAAAAGCTGCTTCCAGGAGGTTGTCAGGTGTTTTCGCTCGACGATTCCATTCTTGGGCGGTTGATTTGGCCCTTGTTCCCGTAACTCGAATCCTAGCCTGGTATATCCCATTTTAGTTTTACACCATTGTGAAACTTACGCCTTTTTTACTCTCTGATCGAGGTTCTCGGCATTGAAAAATCTTCGTGAATTAATCTCACGTGTGTATGTTGACATTTAAGAGATATACAGTCAAGAAAATTAAGAGCAATGGTGATATATATGCGGATTAGACACCAAAAAATAAACACTCAAAAATGGCTACAATTTAAGGAATGTGTTTAGTGACGGCATCAGATTCCTAATTGATGGAGAAAGGTCTGGTGGCAAGAAAAGCTGTTTCGAGGTGGTTTCCAAGTGTTTTCGCTCGACGATTCCATTCTTGGGTGGTCGGTTTGGCTCTTGTTCCTGTAACTAGAATCCTATCCCGGTATATCCCATTTTAGTTTTGCACCATTGTGAACCTTACGCCATTTTTACTCTCTCATCGAGGCTTTCGGCATTGAAAAATCTTCGTAAACTAAATCACACATGTATATGTTGACATTTAAGAGATATACATTCAAGAAAATCAAGAGGAATGGTGATATATATGTGGATTAGACACCAAAAAGTAAACACTCAAAAAATGCTACAATTCAAGGAATGTGTTTAGTGACGGCATCAGATTCCTAATTGATGAAGAAAGGTCTAGTGGCAAGAAAAGCTGCTTCCAGGATGTTGTCAAGTGTTTTCGCCTGACGATTCCATTCTTGGGTGGTTGGTTTCCCCCTTGTTCCTGTAACTCGAATCCTAGCCTGGTATATCCCATTTTAGTTTTACACCATTGTGAACCTTACGCCTTTTTTACTCTCTGGTCGAGGTTCTCGGCATTGGTAAATTTTCGTAAACTAAATCACACGTGTATACGTTGACATTTAAGAGATATTCAATCAAGAAAATCAAGAGCAATGGTGATATATATGCGGATTAGAAACCAAAAAATAAACACTCAAAAAATGGCTACAATTTAAGGAATGTGTTTAGTGACGGCATCAGATTCCTAATTGATGGAGAAAGGTCTGGTGGCAAGAAAAGCTGCTTCCAGGAGGTTGTCAAGTGTTTTCGCTCGACGATTCCATTCTTGGGTAGTTGGTTTGGCCCATGTTCCTGTAACTCGAATCCTAGCCTGGTATATCCCATTTTAGTTTACACCATTGTGAAACTTACGCCTTTTTTATTCTCTGATCGAGGTTCTCGGCATTAAAAAATCTTTGTAAACTAAAGCACACGTGTATATGTTGACATTAAGAGATATACAGACAAGAAAATCAAGAGCAATGGTGATATATATATGCGGATTAGACACCAAAAAATAAACACTCAAAAAATGGCTACAATTTAAGGAATTTGTTTAGTGACGGCATCAGATTCCTAATTGATGGAGAAAGGTATGGTGTCAAGAAAAGCTGCTTCCAGGAGGTTGTCAAGTATTTTCGCCCGGCGATTCCCTTCTTGGGTGGTTGGTTTGGCCCTTGTTCCTGTAACTCGAATGCTAGCCCGGTATATCCCATTTTAGTATTACAGCATTGTGAACCTTACTTTTTTTTACTCTCTGGTCGAGTGGTAGCGTTCGGATGGCTCCATTCGGTCGAATGGCCATCCGGACGGATGGTCATCCGGGTGGATGGTCATCTAAGCAGATGTCCATTCGGACGGCTTGGTTTGCATTTGTTAATTTTCCAGCTTTGGTTCGTTTGTTAAGCATTGTGTTGCGTTTAATTGAGTTGCGAGTGAGCGTATGAGTGTATAAGCGTCGCGTTGATAACCACATAATCATTCAACAAATAATCACACAAATAACACACATAAAACAATTAATTTCGCGTTTCGTGTCTGCTTTGAGTTTGGTTTGCAATAGCGTTTAGTATAAATAAGCGATGTAAAATGCGATAAAATACGTTTAAGTGGTAAGCGTTATAATAAGCGTCGTAATATGCGTTTAAAATGTGTTAAAATTGTAGTTTAACCCATAGCATTAATCAAATCCCAAGAGTACAAGCGTTTACGAAAGAAATGACGGCGGTAGGTAACGATCCGAAAAGTCGGGTTGTTACATAATTGAATGATTAGCCTGTTAAATTATTATTTTTGTAATTATTTACAATTTAATTGATTTATAAAATAAAAATATTGGTTTTGGGTATTGTCTAAATATTTAATTGGGTATTTTAAGTCTCCAAATAGGGGAACCCAATTTCGTAGAGTTGTTGCTTGTTATTTATTTTATAAATATTTAGGGTTTGTTATATTAATTTTTACGATAAATATCTTGTCGGATTTCACAAATTGTGTGGTTGTATATTTAGTGGATCGCATCTTCACAAATAGTGAGTAAATTATATTCCACATTTTGCATTAACTTTTTGGGGTGTATCATTCTATTACAAATTTTCTTATTCATTTTTAATTATTATCAAGCATGCAATATAAGTATGTAGTTCATTTGTTATTTGGTTATGTGTTCATTCGGTTATTGAATTTAGTCAAGCAAGCATATTGTGGATTCACGCCCTTTCCTCAATAGTATGGGATGTGGTATCGAATCACACGTTCTTTCATGGGATGACCTTTTTTCATTACTATGGGAACTTGGTATCGTGACCTCATTTAGTCACACCCTTATGGGTGTGGGATACAGGCATTTGGTTTTGGTTTATTTTGTCACACCCCCAAATTACCATATGCTGGTATTACCGCGAGGCGTGTGACGTATCAGGATCTAGCCACTAATCATGTCGAACTAATAGTAAATAATATTAAACACAATCATCATGTCCAACATGAATAGTGTATTCCAAAATAAACGTTTCAAACAAAAGTATGTATTCAGCGGAAGCAAAAGTAAATGTTTCAAAACAACCAAAACCATATTGTTTTAATATGCATAATATTAAATGTTCTCTTCAAACAACACACAAAATGACACTTCAAGCTCCTCAAACTACAAGTTATGTGCACTGATGTACCTAAGGACCTGCAAATCATGCACAAGAGTGTCAACAGAAAGTTGGTAAGTCTACTGGCTTTGTTCAACGTAAATAATACATTCAAACATTTGAAATAAGGGTTATGTTGGTTCATCTAAAAAATATGGTGTTAAAATATGGCCAAATAGCCAAATCATTTTGAATTCAATAGAATTAAAAGCTTTCAGTTGTTATCTAGAAGAAAAACCGTACTCCAATTGTTATGTGCAAGTAAATTAAACCAATTTCATATATAAATATCCTTTATTATATTTATATAAATACATGATATTTTAAAATGAGGATCTAAAAAATTTGGGGGTCCAAACATAGGGTTTACTTTTTTTATTAAGTAGGCACCCCTGTATAGGACGACTATACAGTTATCAAAGTAGGAAACAATAATAGGTGTGCGTTTACCTCACACATCACCAATCGCGGGTTTCATTAAGACGTTTGAGATATACCAGCCTGACATATGACAAGCAAACTTAGATAATCTAAACACATACGAAAAAATAAAAACAAAAATCAAATATGAATTATTTTCTACTTTTTAAATAATACAATTTACCATGTCAAAAGGCTTTAGCTAGTAATATATATAAATCATCATTGTTAAGTAAAAATCACACCTTAATATTATAATTTTGTTTTAATCCATATAAGATTTTATAAAACTATATTTTTTTAATTTTTAATTTTACAACATCGCTTGATTACTCTTTTCTTTTTTTCTTTGTTTTTTTTTTTTTTTTTGCAATTTCGCCTTTGACTTTCTCAAGTAGTTTGAATGGTTTTGGATTTTACCTATCTTAATTGAGCCCTTGAAACGCCATGAACAATCAACATGTTATAGTCTGCTCCTAAATAATTAGCCAGGCCCGTTTGTGATGTGAGATCGGTGAATAACACCAAACCTAATATGTATAACCAACAAAACAAGCAAAACACATAAAATCCTCATAACTACACGTCAAAGTGATGTTGGATCGGTGAATAATAGCAAATCTAACATTTATAAGCAACAAACAAACAGAAAAAAAAAACACAAAATCCTCATAACTACACGTCAAATAAGGAACAAAAAAAATCCTCATAACTACACATCAAATAAGGAACAAAAAAAAATATTTGTTACATATTCTTCTTCATTTGTTTCTAGATCCATTTTAGAACATGCTTATATAAAAATAAAAATTCTAAAAATGTATTTGGTAATGAATTTCTTAAAATTTCAAACCGATAGAGTTAGTATGCATATATGTTACATCAACACCAACAAAATCAAAGCATACATATCCATACAACTAATTAAACCAAAATTCTCACATTAGTACTTTTGAAAACAAAAAGTGATTTTTAAAAATGTAAAGAAAGATTATGAGGCAAATCAAATTAGATAAAAGTAAAATAAATAAAAGCTCTTACATTTGCACCGAAAAAGAGATGCCATCTTTGGGGCAAGGATGTGGATGAAGGAGAGAAGAAAGGGTGCGGCGGTGATTGAGTGATTATAATGAAAATGGTATTGTGTCCGTTTAAATAGGAACTATGGGGTTACCCTAATGCAAATTTTACTACAATTACCCTAAGAATTTTAAGAGCTTTCAAAACGGAACCCAACTATTATAGAAAATATCATTTTGATCTATCACAATACAAATAAAGTTATTCTTTGACTAGTAAATTAGAGTTTTCAACCTTTAGGTATATTGTGAATTTCACTTTTAATCCTAAAGATAACGAACCGACAATGTTGATCCTTTATGTTCATATGCTGTGATAGTTTATGTCTAGTCGTTTAACGACCATTAATTTTATATGTAAAGTTCGGTTACGTGTCTTGCACATTAATAGGGCAAATTGGATTTATTTTTACCCTTTTAATGAAAAAAGTAAATTACGTTTTTTGCGCATGTGGTTAAGTTACTTTAACTCTATCAGCTCATAAAGGAGTTTTATGACACTTCAACCACCAATGTCATTTTCCTAACTTTTTTAGCCCCTAAAATTAACTCCATCCATGTTATTCCTTAAAATCTTGGTACATGTCCTTTACATGAGGGGCACTTTAGTCAAATCGTGTTTAATACAAGAGGTAACTTAAAATATGAAGGACACTGGCTTATAAACCCATGTATTACAAAGGATTAAAAAAATCTAGATTAACTATCATCTTAACTTGTAACTGTTATAAACCTGTGTATTACATGGGTTGAATATATAAAAAAAGTAAATCATAAATTTCAATATAATCCTTATTACACGATTAAAGAATGTAATAATATTATAATCTTATACATTCAGAATTCATGAATTTTATAATCTAGAAAATCAATTAAAAATAGAAAATAAATCAATATAAATATTTCAAACATTGTTACTAATTTATTTTTACATAATATATAAATATTCTGATTTTTTAAAGAAATTCAATCGTTTTCCATTTTTGTCGGGAGAATTGATCAAAGAAAATGTTAGGAAACAGGCTATAATTGTTGGTAATTATTTGCAATTAATTGATCTTATAAAATTAAATAGTAAATATATTATTTTATAAATTTGATTATTTTAAAAATAAATACATATTAAACCTAAAATCAGATTTGTTATTCCACTAAATGAGTTTCTAATAATTTGGAATAATTTTGGCACTTATTGAATGATAAGCTTGTTAAATATTATTTTTGTAATTATTTACAATTTAATTGATTTATAAAATAAAAATATTGGTTTTGAGTATTTTTCTAAATATTTAATTGGGTATTTTAAGTCTCCAAATAGGGGAACCCAGTTTCATAGAGTTGTTGCTTGTTATTTATTTTATAAATCTTTAGGGTTTGTTATATTAATTTTTAAGATAAATATCTTGTCAGATTTCACAAATTGGGTGGTTGGTTTGGCCCTTGTTCCTGTAACTCGAATTCTAGCCCGGTATATCCCATTTTAGTTTTACACCATTGTGAACCTTACTACTTTTTACTCTCTGATCGAGGTTCTTTGTGCCAACTCGTATTTTAAGAACCCTTTGTTGTGCTTTATTGTAACTTGTATGAACCTGCGTGATTAATTGATGTGTTTGATTACAATGAACGTTATGATTTTATATGTTATGTGTTGCGTAGTTGTAATTTGAAACTGGTCCGGTCGCACAAATAATTGGGCCAATTCTACTCGCTTTGAACCCGTGGCCCAAGGGCAACCCAAGGATGGGTTCGGCCCACTCCCTTTGACTATTGGCGAATTTACCAAATTCGCAGACTGATCAGCGAAATTGTTTGACCCGACGAACTTAAAATCCAAAGGCAACTTTGGTAACCGTATAATTTTCCACAGCGAAATTATCACGGTTTCAGCGACTCTACCAGTCATCGTAATAGCGAACTTGTTACCCGGCGAAATTAATCTGAGCGAAATTAACAGACGATTTTAATAATCAGCGAATTTGACCTGCGAAGTTGACTTAAACTGATCAGCGAAATTAATCTTAACTGGCTAGCGAAATTAACAGCAAAATTAAAAGGGTGGAATGTTTTTTGGCAAGCGTCGATAAAATTTAAGTGTTTTGCAAATAGAAATTGATCTGTAGCTCGTTTGACAAAATCGTCTGCACTGTTAAATTCCTTGCATTTTTAGGAAAAAAAAAATCCTGAATTCGGTTTTAGATATTATATATCATTGGATTCGTCTTTTCGAGACGATTCTAGCGGTGTGATTTGGTAACCACTGTTTTCGGATATATTTTGTACGGTTTTATCAGTCTGCAACGTTTAAAATGTCGAACATGTCTACTTTGAATGAGCTTTTGAAAATGGAGCATGAGGTTGGCACTACCAACAAACCGCCTAAGATTGTGAAGGTGGAAAATTATTTGACATGGAAGGATCGTTTTCAATCCTTCATTGAATATCAGGACACTCGCATGTGGATATGTATCGAAGATGGGTACTCAAACCCAACACACGACTTTGAGGGCAGACCACGTAGAACTGCCTATGTAAACATGGAAGATGCTGATAAAAAGATGTATGAGGCTGAAAAGAGAGCCTTGGTTGCAATAAAGATGTCCTTACCTGATAGCTTCAAGCATACCTTCAAGAAGTACACTAATTCAAAGGATATGTGGGATGCATTAGAAAAACGATATGCGGGAAATGCAGATGTCAAGAAAAACAAAGTTGATCTACTGAAGAAGCAGTTTACTATTTTCAAATACATGAAACATGAGTCCCTGGAGGACATCATCACTCGCTACTACCATCTCATGTCGGAAATGGAAAATTATGAGATAGAGTGCTATGCTGACGTCGAAAAGAATGACAAGATGCTCGATGCCTTACCTACTAAATGGGATATCTACACTCTCATGATCAAGGGAGAAGCAGATTATGAGACAAAAGAGCTTGAAGAAGTGGTAGGAAAGCTGAGAGCTTATGAGCTCAGTATGAAGAAGAAAGACACTGGATATGATCAGGTTCAAGATCCAATGATTTACAATGGGCTTACATCTTCTTCATCTCACAACGCTTCGAGCGACTCTGCTACGACATTTCTATCGTGTGAGAATGAGCAGGTCACAGTGAATGAGGATGGTGATGTGTGTTTTGTAGTTGCTTCAGGAGGATCAACAGGAGCCAAGAGAACATCAGCTTCTAAGCAGAGTAGTGGTATTAAGTCGATGCATATGAGTGTTAAGTCTGCAGAAGAGCATCTCGCTCTACTTGCTTCATTTGTTGCTTCATATGAAAACTACATTCAGGGGAAGATATCTGATCCTGCCACTTTAGATGAAGATTACGATCAGATTAACCCTGATAATCTTGAAGATATGGATTTGCAATGGCAAATGGCCATGATTACTAGATGAGTGAAGAGATTTATGAACCGAACAGGAAGGAAGTTTATAGGAAAGACTGTTGGTTTCGATAAGACCAAAGTGAGATGCTTCAACTGTCAAAGTTATGGGCATTTTGCTAGGGAATGTCAAAAACAAAAGCAGGAGACTTCGAGTCAGAGTTCAAACAATAGGAATGCATCAAACAACTCTAACTCGAGAGCGCTAATCTCTACAGCTAGAAAAGGTTCATATGACTGGAGTGTTCACTTGGAAAATGATGACAATGTCACTCAGGCATTCATGGCAGAGATAACGCATGTTGATGATAGTGAAGCTACAGTAAATGATGCTAAAGTTGAGAAGAAAAGTGAAGCTGAGGTAGATAAGGCTGATCAGACAATAGATACTGAAAAAGAAAAGCAAAAGTCTGACAATGAAAAGGAAGCTGAAGAAAAGGAAGCTAAATACAAAAGAATGGAAGCTCAACTTGCAGCGCTAATTGCCAATCTTGACAAACAAACAGGAGAGGTACAATCTAATTCTGTGTGTTTAAAATGTCGTGAACTACAGGGTGAGGTAGACAGGTTGTCAACACAAAACCAAAGTCTGGTGGGCAAGATGTCTAACATTAAAAAATCTAACTTTTTTGCTAAAAGAAACGAATCTTTATACTTGAAGAAAATAAAAGGTTATGAAAGTAAAATTGAAGCGTTAACCTGCAAATTAAACGAAAACTTCAAGTCATAGACTTAGCTCATGAAATGATGGCTGAGAAAACAAAAGAGATTTCTGAAAAATGCAAAGAGTTATCAGATGCACAACTCAAAATTTTTGAACTTGAAAAGAAATTAGGTCAATTCAGGGACTCTACTTTTGTAATGAAACATATGATGGGTGGCTTAAAAAAGAGTAATGACAAAACCAGTGTGGGATTCCATGGTTTCAATGAAGTTCCACCTCCTGTTTGTCATGACTATTCTTTCTTGCCTGATGAAGATGATCTCATGGACTTTGTGTCATCATCACCAAGTAGTTCTACATCAAGTCAAGGAAATGAGTCTGCGTGTGATGATGCAAAGAAAAATAATAACAGGAAACTAGTTTTGAAAAAGTTAACTTCACATCCAAAGAATAAGAATCCAACTGTTGTTAAACAGATTAATTCTGTTCAAGGAAGTGACATGAAAAACAAAACAGCTGTTATTGAAAACAAATCTAATGTAGAGTTTGCTAAAAACAAGAACAAAGAAAATTCTGAAACTAAGCAAACTGAACCAAATTCCTCTAAGGCATCATCATCAAAACCTGAATCTAGTTCAAAGGCTTCAGATAAGAAGTCTTCGAAAAAGAGATCGTGCTTCAAATGTCACACCAAAGGACATGTAGCTAGCTGCTGTCCTAACAAAAAGAATGAAGCACAAGTTAGTGAGAGGAAGAGAGAGAAGTCACCAGAGAATAGTGGTGATAAACAGGAGAAGGAGTCTAACTCTCCAAAGAAATTTGCTCTTAAGTAAGCAGAGAATGTTGCTGTTGGTGTAGATAAGGATGAAAAAGGAACTCCACAAGTTCCACGTTTTCAAAGAAATCAACCAAGATTTCAGCCTAAATCTCCACCAGGCAGATATGAGAGACCTAGAAGCAGTTCACCAAGAATGAACAATTATAATTCTAATAATTTCAGAAGTCAAGGTCAATATCAAAATCGATACCAAAATGATGGTGGTCGAACTTTTTATAACAATGGCTTTAGAAATTACAGCAATAATGCTTCTTGGAATCAAAATTTCCAAAGGTCAAATAGTCCAAACACATATAGGAACCCTCAGGACCAAAGACCTAGTGGAAATCAAAATCAAATTCCATCAACAGGTCTGAGATCCAAGACTCCAGTTAGGAGTAATGGATATTTGATGGATATTCCAGTAGTTGGTGAATTTGGACGACCCAAGACCATTAAGGCTTGGGTCCCCTAATCTAACTAATTTCTTAGTTGGTGTGTGCAGGAGCTGCTAAGGAGGATTATCAACTTATGTTGATAGTGGCTGCTTCAGGCACATGACGGGGGATGTGAGATCGTTGACAGAGTTTGAAAATTATGATAATGGATGTGAATATTAAATGATTTAAAATGAAGTTCAAAGTGCTGAAAAGAAACTAATTGAACTTCATAGAGTCGACACACTAGATAACCTGGCAGATCTTTATACTAAAGCTTTTAACAGGGCTCGCTTTGAACATTTAGTCGAACTCAACGGGATGAGGAATCCTGAATAACTGGTTTTCATAAGAATTTTGTAAATAGTTTACTGCTTTTCTTAAAAAATTGAAAATACAAAAAAATTGAAAAATAAAAAACATAAAAAAAATAGAAAATTAAAATTGAGTTATCACTGTGTGAAAAAGAAGAAATGATAGTACATCAGCAAGTTAGACTGTCACACAAAAAATGAACTAAAATTGCTTAAGTGTGATAGCAGCTTCATCATACGATGTATCAGTAGGCAAAAAGCATGAAATAATCAACTTACCAAAGTGATATAAACCTAAATAAACTGTGTATGAGTGGGGAACACATCAGTGGTGTATGGTTTAATGACCTTAAATCTTGTGTTGATAGATTGCCAAAATATGAGGTTTTGGGTCTTTATACTGTTATTTCGTCTGGGGATATCAGGGTTGTCCTTCTGCTACATCCAGATACATGCTGACCTAGGCACAACCAGGATATCTTAAAAGAGCTAAAAATGTCAAATCCCATAAATGAAGAAGCTCTCCTAGAGAGTCATTCAAAATGTGCAAAATGCATAAATCGTACCAAAAAATGGTATTTATCTTAGCCCTCGTTAGATATTTTGGTCTCTTTGCTGTACGGAAGTACTGACCTGTTCACCAATTATCTAAACGTTGAAAAACAAAACGGATGAATTCTGTATACTCACCTACTACGATGAATCTTTGTGCATACCTTGATCGCGGGGGTATATCCTGAAGTGGGACACACTAATATATCTGAAATAAAATTACCTTAACGTATCCTACGGTAATGGTACTTGAAATGTTCATGCATTTTGTTTAAGTGGACAAACATACTGGTAATCGTCTTGGACTGCTTTTCACGAAAAATTACATAAAGAATTATCTAATAGTGTGAAAACAGTTTGATTATGTTGATATGATCTTACCAGTGATTCTCACAAAAATAGAGTGTTTATTGCTTTTGTATTTACTTGCTTTCAGAAAATATAAAAATCCAAAAATAGTGTCTTTTTCTGTTTAAAAATTCTTAACGGACGGAAAACTGTTATTCTTGGAGGAATTGTTACTAATAGGGGGAGACGGTGTTAGAAAGTGAGTTCAAAATCTTAAATCAGACAGGGTCTAGTGTTGGACAAAAAGTTTTGCGTGTTGGTGTTAAGTTAAAATGCTTAATCTGTGATACAGTTTAACTATCTCTTGAAAAAATAATAATTTATTTAACTGTGTTGAAAAATTCTTATGGTTTCTCGAGATGTTTGTTTTAGAGTATACAGATTGAAGCAGTGTGTTGCTGAGAAGTTAAAGTGATGAGTTGCTGTGAAGAGGTGAGAGTTTGATTGGATGCATGGTAGAACCTCCTTTCTACATTGTAAAAAAGTTGAAGAGTTTGAAGATTGCTATACATATACTGAACTGGAGTTTACTCAAACGCTAAAGTTTGAAGATGCATCAGCTTAGGGGGAGTCTGTTGCAGACAGAAGCTGTTGAAGCTGAAGCTATCCAAAGACCAAAGACAGTGCAAGACTATATGAAGATTGCAAGATGACTGAAGACAAAGTTATTTTATGAAGCTATTGTCAACGGGGAGTTTGTTGGTGCATGTTTGTGACAACAGCTTAGATTTGGTCTTTGGGTATCTTGTAATTAGTTAAACGATAAACGATTAGCGGGTTTAGCTTTGTATTAGTGAGTTGTAATGTTTGGGATAACCAAACCCACACATATTGGGCGTATGGGGGCGAATTGGGCTTACTCCAATTCGCTGTCCATGAGGTTTATCCTAGCCCAAGTTGCAAACCTTGTGTTATATAAACAAGGTTAGGCTTTAGGGTTTAGGTTAATCAGCCAAAAACAGTGTTTGAGAGAGAGTAATTTCGTGAGAGCTATAGCTTAGACGAATTAGGGTTTTGATTGATTGTAATACGCGAGTTTGATAATCAATAGAAACCCGGTTGATTGTGAATTTTTGTTCCTACACGTTTTCTGCTATATTCTGATCAAGAGGTTTCCGCACTCTTGATTAGATTGACAATTCTGTGAAAGATCCATACATCAAGGGGACCTACAAGTTGTTATATTAATTTTTAAGATAAATATCTTGTCGGATTTCACATATTGGGTGGTTGGTTTGGCCCTTGTTCCTGTAACTCGAATTCTAGCCCGGTATATCCCATTTTAGTTTTACACCATTGTGAACCTTACTACTTTTTACTCTCTGATCGAGGTTCATTGTGACAACTCGTATTTTAAGAACCCTTTGTTGTGCTTTAATGTAACTTGTATGAACCAGCGTGATTAATTGATGTGTTTGATTACAATGAACGTTATGATTTTATATGCTATGTGTTGCGTAGTTGTAATGTGAAACTGGTCCGGTCACACAAATAATTGGGCCAATTCTACTCACTTTGAACCCGTGGCCCAAGGGAAACCCAAGGAAGGGTTCGGCCCACTCCCTTTTAGCGCATTACAACATGGGGTTAGGTGTTTACCCCTCATAATCTTACAAAACATAAACACACACCAAACCCTAGCTCTCCCTCTCCTCTCTACTCGAACTCGACGGCTGCCTTCCCCATTCTTCGAGATCTTTTCCTCGTGTGACACCACTCTTCTCATCCAAGCAATATAGGGCGCTCGATATATAACAACCCCCTTGAATATTTTTCGACACCGTAATATAATTTAAAATAACCCTATATGTCTCTAACTACACCCCGTATGTGAAAACCGAGCCCAAAATACATTATGCCATTAAAAATAAATAAAAAAAAGGAAAAATGAGGTTTACGCGGGGGGCGTAAGCCACCTCTTGAGCTTACGCGGGCCGCGATAGCTACAAGATCAGACGCAGCCCTGAGCTGCCACGTGGCAGCAACGTTGGTGAACCTATTCGTGACTCGGATCACCTACGGTCTAGCCCCCATACGACGCGGGCCACGTAAGCTTATGCTTACTTTTACGCGGGCCACGAGAGACTTGAAAATCAGCCCTATAAATAGAGGGCATCGAGCCTTCAGTCTGCTCATTCAAAATCTTTTGTTTCTTATGAATTTCTGAAGTAATAGGAATAATCTCTGAGTATAATACCCCCTAATTAACGAAGTGCTGCCCCAATGTAAGTATTATAACCCCGGTTACGTATTAGATACGTTGCCCATTGATCCAGGGTTCCGTAACGGCTGTCGAGGTTCTGCCCGACGTAGTCGTTGGAATGCCGACACAGGGAGGGTATTACTAATGTAAATAAAAGGGTTATTTTACTAACGCGTGTACATTGTGTAAATTATAGATTATCACCAGGAAACCCTTACAGAAAACCTAAGTCAGCAATGTGAGTAATCTCCTTTTTGTAAACAGTTTTTACAAAACCTTAAATATTTTACAATGCTATTAAGCAGTGATTGAGTCTTTGAGTTCTTCAATTACTGCCGGTATGTTGGGGGTTTGTATCCAATTTAGTTTTACACCATTGTGAACCTTACGCCTTTTTTAGTCTCTATTCCAGGTTCTCGGCATTGAAAAATCTTCGTAAACTAAATCACACATATATATCTTGACATTTAATAGATATACAGTCAAGAAAATCAAGAGCAATGGTGATTTATATGCGGATTAGACACCAAAAAATAAACATTCAAAAAATTGCTACAATTTAAGGAATGTGTTTAGTGACGGCATCAGATTCCTAAATGATGGAGAAAGGTCTGGTGATAAGAAAAGCTGCTTCCAGGAGGTTTTCAAGTGTTTTCGCTCGACGATTCCATTCTTGGGTGGTTGGTTTGGCCCTTGTTCCTGTAACTCGAATCCTAGCCCGGTATATCTCATTTTAGTTTTACACCATTGTGAACCTTATACCTTTTTTACTCTCTGATCGAGGTTCTCGGCATTGAAAAATCTTCGTAAACTAAATCACACGTGTATATGTTGACATTTAAGAGGTATACAGTTAAGAAAATCAAGAGCAATGGTGATATATATGCGGATTAGACCCCAAAAAATAAACACTCAAAAATGGCTACAAATTAAGTAATGTGTTTAGTGACAACATCAGATTCCTAATTGATAGAGAAAGGTATAGTGTAACATCCCTATTTTTATATAAAAATTATAGGTTTGGTTAAATTTATTAACCACTAGTAACTAGTTTATTTTCAATATAAATATTCAACCCAAATAATTTTAAACAATATTTTATATAGTTGGTTGAAATATTATATTACTTAATTGGCTTGTATATGGTTGACCTTTCTAATAAAATAAAAGTATATAAAAACTTATATTATTAGACGGGTAGTCTACGGGTAAGTTGACTATTAGAAATATGAAGTTCCTAGACGGGCCTAGGAACCGTATAATAATTAAATTATAAAAATACATTGTATTTTGAACCTACTCTATTTTTAATGAAACTTGGACCCAAATGTAGACAAAAATATTCTCGTTCTAAAGACATATTCGTTATTTTATAAAACGTTATATTTTAAAAGTTATACACGCCAAATAACTGAAGCAGTTGAATTAATTATAATATATAAATATAATAAAATAGTAAATAATAAAATAATTACTAGTGTACGTGTACACTTAATATATATAATAATAATATCAAAACTAAGCTATGTGAATGTATACGTGCACCAGAAATGGAATTCCAAAATGCCTACGTGTATGAAAAATGGCGTAGGCTCTAAGCTAACACTCATTATAAATAGAAGGCAAGCTCCATTCTCTTTATGTACATCTTTTCCATCGCCACTCTCTCTATAAATTCTCTTTTTCTTTTAAATAATAATAATAATAAAACCCTGCCCTGTTTTAAGTATTCTAATTCCCGATCACCGCTACCCTTTCCGATTGATCTGAGCCTCATAACATATGTCAGGGCTCTGCCCGACTAAGTTGTTGGGGTTCTGTCTCGTGACATAGGGACAAGGTTGAATTAGGGGTACTATACTTAACACAATTACAAATATATATTTTATATAGCTCAGAAGTTATACCCAAAATTTATACCAGGAGACTTTCTAGTTGAACCCTAAAGTTACCAAGTGGGTCCATTCTCTTTTCTCACTATTTTATTCCCTTTTTCTTTATAATGTAATTATATTAAAAAATGTCCCAAACCATAACAACTCTCACCAAAATTATTATTTATTATTATATTATATTTTATACAAAAGGAAACCTTAGTTAAGACCCCTAAGTAATACTGCATAAACCTTAAAATTTTCATAACAATCAGAATCAGGATCAGGGCCCCTAAAACTCAGGGGGGGCATTTCCCATTCGATATTATCATCACAGTTTTACGAGTAATTCGAATTTTCACGAACCGTCGACTCAGCTAGACTACCAAGACACGTGGCAACCTTATGTTAAAATCCGACCCGTCGCGCCACGCGACGGAACCACATGGACCCCTCGCGACACGCGAGGGGGACAATTTTTCAGTATAAATAGGGGAGGTTGGCACTTAGCTTTCTGCGTTGTTTCGACGTCAAAATTCAATTCAGGCACTGAGATATAGTCCGATTACTACAGAAACACACACTAGCTCAAATTCTGCTACGATACCGGGTATTAACTAGATCGCTGCTACGATTCAATGTCCGATCGATGGAAACTATCCGATGGATGTTTAAGCATTATCCTTTGTCATTAGTCGTGATTCCGACAGGATGTTTGAGTACCACCCGAACTCGGGGAATACTCTGTCATTCATTGTGAATCCGATGGATGTTTAAGTGATTGCACTTTGTCATTCGTTGTGAGGGTTTTAATCTCGTGAGTTATCGTAAATGCTGTATTAAGTTACCTACCTAGTTCGTGTACACTAGGTTACAAGGCTAAATCAATAGGCTAAGCTCTGCCTGTATAAATCTGTAATCTATCAAGGCTTATCTGTAGACTAAACTCTGGCCGTATGAATCTGCATGCTTATAATGTGAGTCATTCTCTTTTTATCAAATTACTTTATAAAAGCATGTTTATTTTCAAAGATTATAATTACAGGGATTAAGTCTATGTAATCTGAAATTACTGCCAGTATGTGGGGGGATGTGCACATAGCTACTAATTATTTATCACTTGTGGGTGAACGGACCCAGCAAGTGATATGTCCACAGTCACAAGTCCGGTCAAGTGACAACTGGGTCAGTTAATTCAAAAGATAGAGACATTGTAATTGCTCTTAATACTGTAAATTATAACAAACGTGTCGTTTTAGCAAAATGAATGATTCACCAGTATTTCCTGCTGACAAAACCTTTTTAAAACGCGTTTCAGGTAATTACAGTAGATTGGAGTAAGAAATGGATACGGCACTGAAAGGCTTCAAGAAGTGGCTTATTTTATTAATTAAATCAAATTAAGAAATATTGTTTTATGTAATCAAGTTATCTCTTATTAAAGCTACCATTGTAAAACATGGGTTTATCCCATCTATTTAATAAATAAAATCCGGTGTTTTCTAAACTCTGATATATTTTTCCTAACTCACGGTCCTGATGAAATTTCCGCTGCAATATTTTTCAAAATAATCACCGGTACCACTGGGCTGTTCACGGCTCCCGATTCCGTCCAGGGTGGATCGGGGGTCGTGACAGAAGGTGGTATCAGAGCCACTGATTTAAAGCCTTTAGGTGTTGTGACAATAATACCTAAGTTTTTATAAAAGAGTTAGGAGATTACTGTTAACTGGTAGCACACATTATAGCATTTAGACTTGAACCTAAGAAAAGATGCCTTAGTATCAGCTTCGAGATAAGCTAAGTAATTGTGTAAATAAAGTATGATGGGTTTTGATATACCATACGAATGGTAATTAGAATATTGCAAGATATGATAAATAAGCAAGAATTAATAGTAATTATTGCTTATTGAGATTACTTGGGCTAGAATAAGATATGTTACGGGAATACAAATTTCCCTAATTCTGGATAAAAGCCTAGTAAAAGAGGCATTTTTAAAAGATACTATTTATGGGAAATAGAAAATTTTCTCCGGCAAGACTGGGTATGGTGTAGCAGACTCTCCAGTTTGTCCGGATATACTGGGGTTACATCTCCGGCGAGAACCGGATAAGACGGGGTATATAATATGTCAAACAAGTGACAAGATTTCCCTAAAAAGTATCATGATCTGATATCTGAATTGCTTTGGAAATATGAATCTGTTAAATACATGATCTTATTAAGGGTATGTATATTACAGCATGTGAAATATGTGATTATATAGATAGGTATATCTATAAGAAATTCCACAAGTCAATTTGGAATAAAGCACAAGCATCTGTGTCTAGATTTCTTTATTAAGAATCTCTTTTCCGATATCAACCATTATTTCGTTTGATCATCTGTCTCGTAGCTCGTGTGATAAAATAAACAATGGAAACCCTTTAAGTTAAAACGCCATCACAAGAATTTCTAACACATTGCCATAAACTATTAACGCAAGTAAGAAGCATATAAAGTTGTGATAATGTACAAGAAAACACATGAAAATTTAATTATAAGTCCACAAACGTTGAAGTATATCACACACGACTTCCAAGACAAGACCTTTGGAAAATATAAATTGGGCACAATGACACCAATGCTAATTCTGTCAGTAGAAGAACTACTAATCAAAAAGAAGCACTTTGCGACAAACGACATGAATTTCGCTGAGGTATGTTGTAACAAGATTTCACAACCATCGGTGCACAGTCTAATCAGAGTCATAATTATTAATACTACAAAAAGAAGTCACATACCTTTACAAATTTCCCTATTTTCATTCGACATTCCCTAGTAATGTCACTTAACAACAGTTATCACACGAAATTCCAGATAAAAGCTCTTATATTTCTTTTGTTAAAATTCTGACCCTGCGAATAGACTTTTGCATTGCTACTTCCCCTAATGGTCATCATACCATGAGAATTTATTTCATAGTAGTGAATATTGATCTATTTCATTTCTTGGTAAATCCACACGTTACACATGCACTGTTTGTTATGCATGTGGTTCGTTTGATTTATGAAGACCACTGGAGGACTTCATTCCGATTTGTTATTTTATCAAAACTCAAATATCATTCCGTTCTTTGCACTATAAACCGCATTATTGCAAAACGATAACTCTTTGATATCGAGTCAATAAATTTTGTTAAACCATTGAGGTAGAGAATTTATATATAGGTATAAAATTTTGTTTGAGGTATACTCTCACTTAAATTTATGTTTAAGTTATTTATTATTGATAATTAATTTTATTAGTAATAATATATTAATACTAGTAGTGTTAGTATTATTTTTAATACTAGGGTTATTGTCAAGGGCAGGTATTGAATAGCCTAGCCTTAGTTAGGCATGGACTGGCCTCCTATGCTTAAACAAGGCAGCACTAACCAATATCCAACCATGATAATGACTAGTTAATGTATATAAATTAAGTCATCATACTTATTTAGTAAATCTTAATTATATATAAAAATATTTTACTTTGTACTATAAGGAGAAGACATATTTTCATAAAACAAAACAAGAATTAAAGGGACAAATAAAAATATATAAATAATTGTTTATCACATGTTTTATGGTAACTATGTACCGTAACGCTCTGGCAAGAAAATGACCATATAAGAATAATATGGTAGTCATCAACTAAAGTTGGGTTAATGGAACATTATACTAAATAAGAGTAGTCTCCATTTTCAATATTTGTAAATACATTTACAACGTTATATGGTTTCAAAATGAAAATAAGTAATCACATAGAATCGACCCATTAAGTGTTATATATTTACAAAATATTTTACAAATATTTTTGTACAATAAATATTTTTACATCTTTAATGTTCATTTAATGTTATAAATAATAGTGATTTCTTTTACAAAATAATAAATACTAAAATATTTTGTAATGTAATAACTTCATTACGATGTTTTGTAATATATATTACATAGTAAATATAAGTTATTTTACATAGTATAGTAAAATACTAAAATAACATTTAAAAGTGGTGACCATTTACATATAATAAAAATGTGTAGTAAATAATATATATTACATAGTATTTATATTTGATATATAAGATACGGTTCAGACAAATATACAAATAATATATATTACATTTGCTTTACAAATATAATGGTTGGTCATGTTAAAATAACTTGTTCTTATATTTCGATCTCTAAAACATAGTATGAATAATATGGTCAATAAATAGTATACTATTATATTGTTTCACAATTAAAACAACTTGGAACTTTAAATAATGATACACTAACTCTATTGTCTTTTAGTGTATCCTTACAATTCACTTATTTTAGCAAAATGATTTTCTTATATCATAATTTAATATTTGGCAAATCATTTTTCATACTTTTATTTTATTTTGAACCTGTCAATTCTAAGTCTTCCTCAGTTGCCAATCAAAGTAAGCTTTCTTTTGACAAAGAATTTTTTTAATTCTAAAAATTTTTTTCCATTCATTTTAAATATCTATTAATCATATATCTTTTGGCTTGAACCTAGTCATTTTGGATATCATATCATTTCATCTCATTAGTTTGTCATCAATTTCTTGAACTAATTCAGTTGAACCATTGAATCCTACTTACTGTACAACTCGTATTTGCAAAATTTGATATTTTAACTCTGTGTCATCTACCCTAATATTGTTTTGTTGACTAAAATATGACATAAGTCTAAAAGAAATATCGTAACCCAAATCTCGAGGACGAGATTTAAAACAAGGTGGGGAGAATGTAACATCCCTATTTTTATATAAGAATTATAGGTTTGGTTAAATTTATTAACCACTAGTAACTAGTTTATTTTCAATATAAATATTCAACCCAAATAATTTTAAACAATATTTTATATAGTTGGTTGAAATATTATATTACTTAATTGGCTTGTATATGGTTGACCTTTCTAATAAAATAAAAGTATATAAAAACTTGTATTATTAGACGGGTAGTCTACGGGTAAGTTGACTATTAGAAATATGAAGTTCCTAGACGGGCCTAGGAACCGTATAATAATTAAATTATAAAAATACATTGTATTTTGAACCTACTCTATTTTTAATGAAACTTGGACCCAAATGTAGACAAAAATATTCTCGTTCTAAAGACATATTCGTTATTTTATAAAACGTTATATTTTAAAAGTTATACACGCCAAATAACTGAAGCAGTTGAATTAATTATAATATATAAATATAATAAAATAATAAATAATAAAATAATTACTAATGTACGTGTACACTTAATATATATAATAATAATAATATCAAAACTAAGCTATGTGAATGTATACGTGCACCAGAAATGGAATTCCAAAATGCCTACGTGTATGAAAAATGGCGTAGGCTCTAAGCTAACACTCATTATAAATAGAAGGCAAGCTCCATTCTCTTTATGTACATCTTTTCCATCGCCACTCTCTCTATAAATTCTCTTTTTCTTTTAAATAATAATAATAATAAAACCCTGCCCTGTTTTAAGTATTCTAATTCCCGATCGCCGCTACCCTTTCCGATTGATCTGAGCCTCATAACATATGTCAGGGCTCTGCCCGACTAAGTTGTTGGGGTTCTGTCTCGTGACATAGGGACAAGGTTGAATTAGGGGTACTATACTTAACACAATTACAAATATATATTTTATATAGCTCAGAAGTTATACCCAAAATTTATACCAGGAGACTTTCTAGTTGAACCCTAAAGTTACCAAGTGGGTCCATTCTCTTTTCTCACTATTTTAATCCCTTTTTCTTTATAAAGTAATTATATTAAAAAATGTCCCAAACCATAACAACTCTCACCAAAATTATTATTTATTATTATATTATATTTTATACAAAAGGAAACCTTAGTTAAGACCCCTAAGTAATCCTGCATAAACCTTAAAATTTTCATAACAATCAGAATCAGGATCAGGGCCCCTAAAACTCAGGGGGGGCATTTCCCATTCGATATTATCATCACAGTTTTACGAGTAATTCGAATTTTCACGAACCGTCGACTCAGCTAGACTACCAAGACACGTGGCAACCTTATGTTAAAATCCGACCCGTCGCGCCACGCGACGGAACCACATGGACCACTCGCGACACGCGAGGGGGACAATTTTTCAGTATAAATAGGGGAGGTTGGCACTTAGCTTTCTGCGTTGTTTCGACGTCAAAATTCAATTTAGGCACTGAGATATAGTCCGATTACTACAGAAACACATAGTAGCTCGAATTCTGCTACGATACCGGGTATTAACTAGATCGCTGCTACGATTCAATGTCCGATCGATGGAAACTATCCGATGGATGTTTAAGCATTATCCTTTGTCATTAGTCGTGATTCCGATAGGATGTTTGAGTACCACCCGAACTCGGGGAATACTCTGTCATTCGTTGTGAATCCGATGGATGTTTAAGTGATTTCACTTTGTCATTCGTTGTGAGGGTTTTAATCTCGTGAGTTATGGTAAATGCTGTATTAAGTTACCTACCTAGTTCGTGTACACTAGGTTACAAGGCTAAATCAATAGGCTAAGCTCTGCCTGTATAAATCTGTAATCTATCAAGGCTTATCTGTAGACTAAACTCTGGCCGTATGAATCTGCATGCTTATAATGTGAGTCATTCTCTTTTTATCAAATTACTTTATAAAAGCATGTTTATTTTCAAAGATTATAATTACAGGGATTAAGTCTATGTAATCTGAAATTACTGCCAGTATGTGGGGGGATGTGCACATAGCTACTAATTATTTATCACTTGTGGGTGAACGGACCCAGCAAGTGATATGTCCACAGTCACAAGTCCGGTCAAGTGACAACTGGGTCAGTTAATTCAAAAGATAGAGACATTGTAATTGCTCTTAATACTGTAAATTATAACAAACGTGTCGTTTTAGCAAAATGAATGATTCACCAGTATTTCCTGCTGACAAAACCTTTTTAAAACGCGTTTCAGGTAATTACAGTAGATTGGAGTAAGAAATGGATACGGCACTGAAAGGCTTCAAGAAGTGGCTTATTTTATTAATTAAATCAAATTAAGAAATATTGTTTTATGTAATCAAGTTATCTCTTATTAAAGCTACCATTGTAAAACATGGGTTTATCCCATCTATTTAATAAATAAAATCCGGTGTTTTCTAAACTCTGATATTTTTCCTAACTCACGGTCCTGATGAAATTTCCGCTGCAATATTTTTCAAAATAATCACCGGTACCACTGGGCTGTTCACGGCTCCCGATTCCGTCCAGGGTGGATCGGGGGTCGTGACATATAGTGGCAAGAAAAGCTGCTTCCAGGAGGTTGTCAAGTGTTTTCGCTTGACGATTCCATTATTGGGTGGTTGGTTTGGCCCTTGTTCCTGTAACTCGAATCCTTGCCCGGTATATCCCAATTTAGTATTACACCGTTGTGAACCTTACGCCTTTTTTACTCTCTGATCGCGGTTCTCGGCATTGAAAAATCTTCGTAAACTAAATCACACGTGTATATGTTGATATTTAAGAGATATACAGTCAATAAAATCAATAGCAATGGTGATATATATGCGGATTAGACACCAAAAAATAAACACTAAAAAATGGTTACATTTTAAGGAATATGTTTAGTGACGGCATCAGATTCCTAATTGATGGAGAAAGGTCTGGTGGTAAGAAAAGCTGCTTCCAGGAGGTTGTCAAGTGTTTTCACTCGACGATTCCATTCTTGGGTGGTTGGTTTGGCCCTTGTTCCTATAACTCGAATCCTAGCTCGGTATATCTCATTTTAGTTTTCCACCATTGTGAACCTTACACCTTTTTTACTCTCTGATCGAGGTTCTTGGCATTGAAAAATCTTCGTAAACTAAATCACACATGTATATGTTGACATTTAAGAGATACACAGTCAAGAAAATCGATAGCAATGGTGCTATATATGCGGATTAGACACCAAAAAATAAACACTCAAAAATGGCTACAAATTAAGGAATGTGTTTAGTGACGGCATCAGATTCCTAATTGATGGAGAAAGGTCTGGTGGCAAGAAAAGCTGCTTCCAAGAGGTTGTCAAGTGTTTTTGCTCGATGATTCCATTTTTGGGTGGTTGGTTTGGCCCTTGTTCCTGTAACTCAAATCCTAGCTCGGTATATCCCATTTTAGTTTTACACCATTATGAACCTTACGCCTTTTTTTTAATCTCTGATCTAGGTTCTTGGCATTGAATAATCTTGGTAAACTAAATTACATGTGTATATGTTGACATTTAAGGAATGGTGATATATATTCGGATTAGACACCAAAAAATAAACACTCAAATAATGGCTACAATTTAAGGAATGTGTTTAGTGACGGCATCAGATTCCTAAATGATGGAGAAACGTCTGGTGGCAAGAAGAGCTGCTTCCAGGAGGTTGTCAAGTGTTTTCGCTCAACAATTCCATTCTTGGGTGGTTGGTTTGGCCCTTGTTCCTGTAACTCGAATCCTAGTCCGGTATATCCCATTTTAGTTGTACACCATTGTGAACCTTACACCTTTTTTTTTACTCTCTGATCGAGGTTCTTGGCATTGAAAAATCTTCGTAAACTAAATCACAAGTGTATATGTTGCCATTTAAGAGATATACAGTCAAGAAAATCAAGAGCGATGGTGATATATATGCGGATTAGACACCAAAAAATAAACACTCAAAAAATGGCTACAATTTAAGGAATGTGTTTATTGACGGCATCGGATTGCTAATTGATGGAGAATGGTCTGGTGGCAAGAAAAGCTGCTTCCAGAGGTTGTCAAGTGTTTTCGCTCGATCATTCCATTCTTGGGTGGTTGGTTTGGCGCTTGTTCCTGTAACTCGAATCCTTGTCCGGTATATCCCATTTTAGTTTTTCATCATCGTGAACCTTTCGCCTTTTTTACTCTCTGATCGAGGTTCTCGGCATTGAAAAATCTTCGTAAACTAAATCACACGTGTATATGTTGGCATTAAGAGATATACAGTCAAGAAAATCAAGAGCAATGGTGATGTATATGCGGATTAGACACCAAAAAATAAACACTCAAAAAATGGCTATAATTTAAGGAATGCGTTTAGTGACGGCAACAAATTCCTAATTGATGGAGCAACGTCTGGTGGCAAGAAAAGCTGCTTCCAGGGGGTTGTCAAGTGTTTTCGCTTGACGATTCCATTCTTGGGTGGTCAGTTTGGCCCTTGTTCCTGTAACTCGAATCCTAGCTCGGTATATCCCATTTAGTTTTACACCATTGTGAACCTTACGCCTTTTTTAATCTCTGATCGAGGTTCTTGGCATTGAATAGTCTTCGTAAACTAAATTACACGTGTATATGTTGACATTTAAGGAATGGTGATATATATGCGGATTAGACACCAAAAAATAAACACTCAAATAATGGCTACAATTTAAGGAATGTGTTTAGTGACGACATCAGATTCCTAAATGATGGAGAAACGTTTAGTGGCAAGAAAAGCTGTTTCCAGGAGGTTGTCAAGTGTTTTCGCTCAACGATTCCATTCTTGGGTGGTTGGTTTGGCCCTTGTTCCTGTAACTCGAATCCTAGCCCGTTATATCTCATTTTAGTTTTACACCATTGTGAACCTTACACCTTTTTTTTACTCTCTGATCGAGGTTCTCGGCATTGAAAAATCTTCGTAAACTAAATCACACGTGTATATGTTGACATTTAAGAGATATACAGTCAAGAAAATCAAGGGCGATGGTGATATATATGCCGATTAGACACCAAAAAATAAACACTCAAAAAATGGCTACAATTTATGGAATGTGTTTAGTGACGGCATCAGATTCCTAATTGATGGAGAAAGGTTTGGTGGCAAGAAAAGCTGCTTCCAGAGGTTGTTAAATGTTTTCGCTCGACCATTCCATTCTTGGATGGTTGGTTTGGCCCTTATTCCTGTAACTCGAATCCTAGCCCGGTATATCCCATTTTAGTCTTTCATCATTGTGAACCTTTCGCCTTTTTTACTCTCTGATCGAGGTTCTCGACATTGAAAAATCTTCGTAAACTAAATCACACGTGTATATGTTGACATTAAGAGATATACAGTCAAGAAAATCAAGAGCAATGGTGATGTATATGCGGATTAGACACCAAAAAATAAACACTCAAAAAATTGCTACAATTTAAGGAATGTGTTTAGTGACGGAAAAAGATTCCTAATTGATGGATCAACGTCTGGTGGCAAGAAAAGCTGCTTCCAGGAGGTTGTCAAGTGTTTTCGCTCGACGATTCCAATCTTGGGTGGTCAGTTTGGCCCTTGTTCCTGTAACTCGAATCCTAGCCTGGTATATCCCATTTTAGTTTTACACCATTGTGAACCTTATGCCTTTTTAACTCTCTAATCGAGGTTCTCGACATTGAAAAATCTCCGTAAACTAAATCATACATGTATATGTTGACATTTAACAGATATACAGTCAAGAAAATCAAGAGCAATGGTGATATATATACGGATTAGACACCAAAAAATAAACACTCAAAAAATGGCTACAATTTAAGGAATGTGTTTAGTGATGGCATTAGATTCCTAACTGAGGGAGAAAGATCTGGTGGCAAGAAAAGATGCTTCCAGGAGGTTGTCAAGTGTTTTCGCTCGACGATTCTATTCTTGGGTGGTTGGTTTGGTCCTTGTTCCTGTAACTCAAAACTACTTCCAGGAAGTTGCCAAGTGTTTTCGCTCGACGATTCAATTCTTGGGTGGTTGGTTTGGCCCTTGTTCCTGTAACTCGAATCCTAGCCCAGTATATCCCATTGTAGTTTTACACCATTGTGAACCTTACGCCTTTTTTACTCTCTGATCTTGGTTCTCGGCATTGACATTTAACAAATATACAATCAAGAAAATCAAGAGCAATGGTGATATATATGCGGATTAGACACCAAAAAATAAACACTCAAAAAACGGCTACAATTTAAGGAATGTTTTTATTGACGGCATCAGATTCCTAATTGATGTAGAAAGGTCTGGTGGCAAGAAAAGCTGCTTCCAGGAGGTTGTCAAGTGTCTTCGCTCGACGATTCCATTCTTGGGTGTTTGGTTTGGCCCTTTTTCCCGTAACTCGAATCCCAGCCCGGTATATCCCATTTTAGTTTTACACCATTGTGAACCTTACGCCTTTTTTACTCTCTGATCGAGGTTCTCGACATTGAAAAATCTTCGTAAACTAAATCTTACGTGTATATGTTGACATTTAAGAGATATACAGTCAAGAAAATCAAGAGCAATGGTGATATATATGCGAATTAGAAACCAAAAAATAAACACTCAAAAAATGTGTAGGATTGTTCGCACGACCAAACGAGTCGTTCAGAAGAGATCTCGTCCAATACAAAAGGCGGAATCAGATGTATCAGAGTTGTTTCAGCTGATTTACACACAGAATCACTTAAATTGTGTCGTATATTAATTAAACAACAGATTACAGCCTGGAGACACTTCGGCAGCACTTCGTTGCCGGAATCAGAAAGTTACAAATGAAATCACCAAGGCACATATTTATAGGCCCACCATTCCGCACGAAATGGTTCATGCGAAATGGACATTGTTATTTTGTACGAAATGGCCAAAAACATTTCGTGCGAAATAGACAATTCCATTTCGTGCGAAATGGACCAAACACACATATTTCATACTTTTCTCGTATGTCGTGCCCTGATCTTTCTACACTATTACAAGACTTGATACAAGACGAAGTCGACAGACATATGCACTAACCAACTCCCCCTTGGATGTCGACGAGTCTTCAGCACAAGTCTTCAGTATGTCGAGTCCTCAGTCTTTATCAGTCTTCATGTTCTCTATCAAAATGCTCTCCATTGTCAGCATCCTCAAGCTTCTCTTCTCTCTCTCTCTCTTCCAGTTTCTCTTCCTGAATCACAACCTGTCTCTATCCTCTCTTGATCAGGTCTCTTGATTCCTTAAGTTCATCAGCATCTAATCTCTCCCTTGGATGTTGATCTACTAATCTCCTCAGAATGACGCAGACTCCCCCTTAAACTGTTCTGGGATCGTAGTCTGGCCTTAACAGGTTCAGGACCGTTATCTGGCTCTCTGTAGCAACAGGATCTGGAACCTGGCTAACCTGCACATCCTCTACCTCACAATAAATTTCACAAAATTTAACATTTGACAAATTTAGAAATCCACTTGCAGGTAACACATCAAAAAATGATTTAACAATTTTAAACTCTGATGAACCACTTGTAAGAATAATTTTCATTTCAAAAACTAACACTCCCAACCCAGTGTTCATCATGTTTAGCACTTGGAATTTTGAAAATCAGCTCTCCAACACCAGTTGTCAAATTTTTTTTGTATTTTCAAAATTTTATGCTAAAACCACTTGTAAGAAAAAATATTGAAATGCAGTAAAGAAATATTTACAGACAATATTTTTGTGTGTTTGTGTAAGAGGATCATATCAGTTTTTGAGACAAATCGCTAGCACCGTTAAGCTTTAAATATTTTAAGTTCTAAACGATTCACTTAGATTGTCAGTGTCACACCCCGACCACGTGAGACAACGAAACGTGGCGGAAACGTCGGGGAGTGTTGTAACAGAATTAATTGTTTCAAATCCATGGCAATTAAAGTTTTGTTTTATTACTCAAACAAGAGAGTTTACATCGTTTTAAACAAGAAACAAAGAGTATATAACAGAAATTAACTAGTTCTTGTCTCATTTTAAGTCACTAAGGCACAGGTCCGCCTAAGTATGTCTCGATAAGTCCTATGCATTACCTCCTGAAAACACATGTGAAAATAGGTACGTCAGCATAAAAATGCCTGTGAGATACATAGGTTTTGTGAAAATAAGATTCATGACTTGTAAGTTTAAGAAAATGTTTAATAATGTTTAGTCATGAACCTTGTAAATTGATTTGTTTTGTAAATCGTTTGAAAAACAATAAGTTCAGATGATATGTATAAATAAGAGAATAATATATGGTTAAATGAATAACCATGTAAAATGAGTTTGTATAAGATAAGTTGTTTGTAAATCAATGTCTTGTGAAAAGTATGTTATTTGTATAAAATGTTATATGTCTCAAATTGAAATGATTCAAATAATGCTACGATATGTAATACCATACAAACACTTATATATAGGAAGTACCAGCGGCGTATCCACCGTGCTTGTATCATATTACACACGCCTGGTTACTTAAATCACTTACTTAAACCAAACCATCAAGATGTAATGTTTAACAATTGTAGAAATGTTTAGGTATAGTCAAATGTCTATTGTCAAATGGTTCACATGGTTCAATAGATACAAATGGTTCACATAATGCAATATAATGTGTTCATATGCTGGATGAGCATATGCAACAAAATGTAATGTAAAACAATAGCATGAAATGTTTTGTAAAATGACGTACTAAGTATGTACACAATGGGCATACATAGCATGAAATGTAATGTAAAACAATGTACTAAGTATGCACACAATGGGCATACATAGCATGAAATGTAATGTAAAACAATGTACTAAGTATGCACACAATGGACATACATAGCATGAAATGTAATGTAAAACAATGTACTAAGTATGCACACAATGGGCATACATAGCATGAAATGTAATGTAAAACAATGTACTAAGTATGCACACAATGGACATACATAGCATGAAATGTAATGTAAAACAATGTACTAAGTATGCACACAATGGGCATACATAGCATGAAATGTAATGTAAAACAATGTACTAAGTATGCACACAATGGACATACATAGCATGAAATGTAATGTAAAACAATGTACTAAGTATGCACACAATGGGCATACATAGCATGAAATGTAATGTAAAACAATGTACTAAGTATGCACACAATTGGCATACATAGCATGAAATGTAATGTAAATCATGTACTATAAATGTACTAATGAACATAGCAAGTATATGATGTGAAAACATGGAAAGCATGAAAGTAACAAGTAGGCACATGTGTTTCACCCCAAAATAGTTTGAAAAAAAGTAAAAGAGGGGTCTATGTACTCACTTGAGATTGCTTAGTAGTCCTTGAGTAACAACCAAACAATGCTAGAGATCACGGATATCAAACGGCACCTAATATAGGAAACTATGTTAATATACCGGACCTAAATCGGAGGATTGGATAGAATGAGGGTTCGTAAACCAAACGAGTATGGGAACTCATGTAATATGGTTTAACAAAGCCTACATACTAAAATGAAACCTAACCTAAGTGCTTACGACCCATTACGACCCGTTTAGGTAGCTTATGCTACTTTAACGCGTCGTTCGCGTAAAACGCGTTCGGAATGCCTAATTAGTCCTATGATAAGTAAAATATGCCTTAACATGTCTAATATTGTTACCAAATCAGTTTAGATACCAAAAGTTATGTTATATATGCTTAAAATGAATTTTTGCGTAAAAAGGGTATTTGGGTAATTTACCTAAGGCATATATACTACTTATCATACAACTACTCAAACGATGTGACCATAAGGTATAACCTCGGAAGGTTATTCCCTATACAACTATGGTCACCTAATGTGTTTGGTCGAATCCTAATGATCGACCAAACGGGTCGGGTTCGAAAGTATAAGCGATTGTTTAGATCGCTTACCTTACGACCCTATATAAGCACTAAACTAAAAGTGACGAACTAAGCATGTTAAAACATGCTTACCTAAGTTTAGAAAACAGGTTTGGTATCAAAACAAAGGGTTTTGATACCTAAGAGTAGTTTGGTTACAAAATACGCAAGAATACGCATTTTGGCCGAAACTACGACTCGTCACTGAATCTTGATAACGTGGTAATCAGTAGGTATAGTTTCTAGGGACTATAACCATCGTGATTATGCTCACGTTATGAAGTTCAAACGAACTTCGTGCTGACCATCAACTGGTCAACGCAGAAAACGCTAAAAGCGCATAAAAGAATGAAGGAACACTTACAACGGGTCCTTGCAAGATAATCTCTATCCAAATAACTCAGGTATGAAGCAAGGGCTTCAACTTAGAGCACTTTTGATCAGATTTGTGGGTTTTGCAAATGAATGGGGTTGGGTATTTATAGTAAATGGACAACCGTTAGGATCATTTATCAAATAACGTGCTTTGATCTTGTCCATACACTTGTTGGAACACTATGGTACCCAAAATTGGCCACTCATGATCAGGAAGGGACAAGTGGAATTGAGGTGGGAGTGCTTAACAGCTGTTAACAGCTGTTAAATTCATTTAATCTGGTCTGAAGGGGCCTCCCGGCACACGTAAGAAACACCAGAAGGTTACGCGGCCCGCCTGGGTTTCTCTGATCAGAAACATGTTTTGCATATTGACAGTTTCAGTCCATGTTGGTCTTTAAGCTCATTTCCGACACTTCTAAGGCCCGTAAAGCCAACTTTAAGGCCCTTAAATGATGCCTAAACATTGTGGACATGAAACATGCTCAAAAATATGCCGGATGTTGGTTCGTTTGGTCGTACGATCACAATGTTCGCTCAATTACGACGGAGTGCGCATAAGCGCGAAAAACGATCCAAATTGCGTGACGAATGGATTTTTCTCATGCCAAACACTAAAATAAAATATTTTAGTTCTTACATAAATTTTTGGATGTCCGGATGTATTCAGAACGTAAGATATGCGCGAAAGTGCAAACTTGTGCATTTTTTTGACGCTTTTAGTCCCTGAATGACCCAAAAGTTTATTTTAGCACACCGAACCCCTCAGAGCCTATTTCTAAGATATGTAAAGGATATTTATGGTATGTTTAACTTATTTTCATGTTCCGGAATGTCTGTTACAGGTCAAATTGGCATACTTTCGCAGTTTGTCAAATTTAGTCCCTTTAAGCAATTTAACTGGATTTTGCCATACCAAAGCCTTCAAAACTTATTTCTAAGTTATGTAAAGGTTATTTAAGGTATGTTAAGCATATGTTGATGTTCCGGAGTATTTGTTGCATTGAACGGGTTATATTTACGCATCAGTGCGCGTATAACCTTCCAGAAAGCGATTTAAAGCTTGAAATCGAACAAGAATTGATATGTGCAAATGATACTCATATTTTTACAAATCCCAAGTATGAAACACAATATCTCATTGATTTGGTATTTGTTTGATGGTCACGGAGGCACAGTTGTCACAGTCTCCCCTACTTTAGGAAATTTTGTCCCGAAATTTATTTGTAGGAGCACGTATGTGACTTTGTGTTAAATATCCATCAAGGATAAGGCATATCCTGATATTCCTCTTTAACGGACATTTTCAGAAATGGAAATTAAGGAAGAATCAGGGATATTCATTTCCCTTCGATGGACAATTTTCAGAAACGACAATGAATGGAATGAGTCATTTTCCACAATTCCTTCAGAAACGAAAATGAACGGAATGAGTCATTTTCCACAATTTCTTCAGAAACGAAAATGAACGGAATGAGTCATTTTCCACAATTTCTTCAGAAACGAAAATGAACGGAATGAGTCATTTTCCACAATTTCTTCAGGAACGAAAATGAACGGAATGAGTCATTTTTCACAATTTCTTCAGAAACAAAAATGAACGGAATGAGTCATTTTTCACAATTTCTTCAGAAACGAAAATGAACGGAATGAGTCATTTTCCACAATTTCTTCAGAAACGAAAATGAACGGAATGAGTCATTTTCCACAATTTCTTCAGGAACGAAAATGAACGGAATGAGTCATTTTCCACAATTTCTTCAGGAACGAAAATGAACGGAATGAGTCATTTTCCACAATTTCTTCAGAAACGAAAATGAACGAAATGAGTCATTTTCCACAATTTCTTCAGAAACGAAAATGAACGGAATGAGTCATTTTCCACAATTTCTACAGAAACGAAAATGAACGGAATGAGTCATTTTCCACAATTTCTTCAGGAACGAAAATGAACGGAATGAGTCATTTTCCACAATTTCTTCAGAAACGAAAATGAACGGAATGAGTCATTTTCCACAATTTCTTCAGAAACGAAAATGAACGGAATGAGTCATTTTCCATAATTTCTTCAGGAACGAAAATGAACGGAATGAGTAATTTCCCACAATTTCTTAAGAAACGAAAATGCACTGAGTCAACTCTAGACACACGACCAAACTTGCTGTGGTTTCTGTGCACTTAATTTCCATAATAATGTATGCATCCATAATTACGTAATTCCTTGCACAGTCCGCACAGTTTGTCTTGTAATGCGAAGGGGAAGAAAAATCAAACCTGTGATGAGTGTGACTAGACTATCATAGGGTCCTTTTACTTAGATCGACAAATGATCTCTTTAATTAGACCACCAAGGAGTCTTTTCAGCTATTTCATCACATGATATTCCTAACCAGACTTTTGGATTAATCTGTTTAACTAGACCACTCAAGGGGTCTAATTATGGAATAGTACAATATAATCCAAGGGTCTTTACTATTACATAAAAGCCCATTGAGGATTTAATATAGTACTTTTGGATATCCTACTATGAATCCCATATACGAAGATATGGAAGATTCTACGAGGATTTGGATAACAAAACTTGGATTACACAAAAACATAGGAAACACATAAGCACATAATCACATAGTTGTTTAACTTGGTTATTAATTTGTTATTAACTTGTTATCGATTGAAAATGGATATGGAAACCAGTCGATGGACTTCAATGTCCTCCGGGATCTATCTGAAAAGATAGGAAGATCTCCCAAAAATTTGATTTTGTTTTCAAAGAAACGTAATATTCGAATTAAGGAACACAACATTTTTAGGATTTACGGAAATACCCTTAGGTACCCTATTACGGATTTATAGTGGTACTTTGGGTATTCGTCCAGTGTTGTAACCTGCGCCTTGTACTTCGTTTCCTTGGAAGAAACGGGTACTTAGGAATTTCGTGGAAAACGCAAGAGATCATAAAATAGAAAAAAATTGGGGGGTAGTTTGCTTTTCAAGGAATACGATTCCTTGATTGTCGGTATTGTAGGGGATATGTTGTTTATACATACAACCACATAAATACATTGCAATGTAAATAAAAGATTTATTTATAAACAATGATAACAACTGTTTCATGGACCTTGACAACAAAAGAAAATAATATATAAGACGTGATTATTTCTAAAGGGTGTTGTCTTCTAGTCGGTCAGATGCTCATCCCTGTGCTGGATTTGCATTAGCAAGCTTTAGGCAATTTCTTCGGAAATGACCCATCTCACCACAATTGTAGCAAGAACCTGGTGGAAAGCGAGCTTGAGCAGGATTGTTGTCAACTTGAATTGGTGCAACTGTTGCTCGGCAAACTTTTGTTGTATGACCTTTACGTCCACAAATTTGGCATTCGCGGCACTTCACACTAGCATGATGATGAAGGTTACATTGGTTGCACAAGGGTGAAGTTCCATTGTATGGCTTCCTAGCAGGGGGTTGAGCTGGTTGGTTGGGGACGGCTTGATCATTGTGAGTAACCATGGCAAAGTTCTGAGAAGCCTTTCGCTTCTTTGACTTCTTAGGGGATCCAGTCTGTTCATCCATGGTCTTTGATTCCTCAATTGGTTTCTTGTCACTTTTTCGAAAAAGTTTACCTTTCTGATTTGAGATTCAGTCAAGGTTGCAGATAGCTCAATGGCCTGTCTAACTGTAGTGGGGTTACTACCAGTAACAATGTCCTGAACTGAGTTAGGGAGACCATCAATGTATTTTTCGATCGCCTTATCCAAAGGCGTAACCATGGTAGGACACAACAAGCTCAGCTCCTCATATCGATCAGTGTATGCTCGATATTCACCGCTGTCTTGCTTAAGATCGTCGAATTCCCTTTCCAAGGCCCTGATCTCGTGACGAGGACAGAATTCCTTCATCATCAATGCTCGAAGTTCTTCCCACGTTTGAGCCAGTGCCACTTCGGCACCCCTATCTCTCATCACACCGTTCCACCATGTCAAAGCTCGTTTCTCAAAGACACTAGATGCGAAATCTACCTTTCGCTCATTTGGGCATTGAACATGTCTGAAGGTGCTCTCTAAACTCTCGAACCATTGCAGAAGTGCAGTCGCTCCTTGAGACCCAGAAAACTTTGATGGCTTAGCCGAGTTGAACGTCTTGAAGTTGCAGGGGGCATTATTGTTGTTGAGGGCTTGGTTACATTGAGCAACGATGTTTGGGATTGCAGCAGTCATTTGTTGTGTAATGACGGCTGCTAGCTCTTCAATAGATACCTTATTTTCGCGTTGTGGAGGCATTCTAAAACGGGGGAAATAAGAGAGAAAACAAATGAAATGGCATTGGGTAAGAATAGGATGTTATAGCTACCAACCAAAATCATGGGTGATGGTCCTTTGTTTGAACCACGAAGCAAACAAACGACACACAAAGGCTGAATCAAAGCAAGTAGGTCCTCATAATGTATCGCGAAGACATGCTCGCCTATAAGTGGACACTCACCCCAAGAGTTCCCAGGTAAGAGTGACTGGTCCGATTATGTGGATTTGTACGAACACTCTAGCCTTAGACAGAAAACTCAGGGTACAGGCATTTACTCTTCCAGTTTGCACGTGTTCACACTATTTAGGACCAAAAACTTTGACGAGAGTTAGAAAATTCAAAGGGGTTCAAAACCTTATAACAGAGGGTTCAAAACCTTACAATAGAGGGATCAAAACCTAGTAATCAATCATCCTAAAACAGATGATTAGTTTTCAAAGCGGTTTTGAAATTTGTGTTCCTGTTGTGGTCGTTGCGTAAGGATAGGTGACGGTATTGTTTTATGACTAAACGCAAATAAACTCGCGTTAGGGTCCTAGGAAGGTTATAGACTAGGTCAAAGCATTACTAATAACCTAATTCCCTATAACCGTGAGCTCTGATACCAACTTTTCTGTCACACCCCGACCACGTGAGACAACGAAACGTGGCGGAAACGTCGGGGAGTGTTGTAACAGAATTAATTGTTTCAAATCCATGGCAATTAAAGTTTTGTTTTATTACTCAAACAAGAGAGTTTACATCGTTTTAAACAAGAAACAAAGAGTATATAACAGAAATTAACTAGTTCTTGTCTCGTTTTAAGTCACTAAGGCACAGGTCCGCCTAAGTATGTCTCGATAAGTCCTATGCATCAACTCCTGAAACAACATGTGAGAATAGGTACGTCAGCATAAAAATGCCTGTGAGATACATAGGTTTTGTGAAAATAAGATTCATGACTTGTAAGTTTAAGAAAATGTTTAATAATGTTTAGTCATGAACCTTGTAAATTGATTTGTTTTGTAAATCGTTTGAAAAACAATAAGTTCAGATGATATGTATAAATAAGAGAATAATGTATGGTTAAATGAATAACCATGTAAAATGAGTTTGTATAAGATAAGTTGTTTGTAAATCAATGTCTTGTGAAAAGTATGTTATTTGTATAAAATGTTATATGTCTCAAATTGAAATGATTCAAATAACGCTACGATATGTAATACCATACAAACACTTATATATAGGAAGTACCAGCGGCGTATCCACCGTGCTTGTATCATATTACACACGCCTCGTTACTTAAATCACTTACTCAAACCAAACCATCAAGATGTAATGTTTAACAATTGTAGAAATGTTTAGGTATAGTCAAATGTCTATTGTCAAATGGTTCACATGGTTCAATAGATACAAATGGTTCACATAATGCAATATAATGTGTTCATATGCTGGATGAGCATATGCAACAAAATGTAATGTAAAACAATAGCATGAAATGTTTTGTAAAACGATGTACTAAGTATGTACACAATGGGCATACATAGCATGAAATGTAATGTAAAACAATGTACTAAGTATGCACACAATGGGCATACATAGCATGAAATGTAATGTAAAACAATGTACTAAGTATGCACACAATGTACTAAGTATGCACACAATGGACATACATAGCATGAAATGTAATGTAAAACAATGTACTAAGTATGCACACAATGGGCATACATAACATGAAATGTAATGTAAAACAATGTACTAAGTATGCATACAATGGGCATACATAGCATGAAATGTAATGTAAAACAATGTACTAAGTATGCACACAATGGGCATACATAGCATGAAATGTAATGTAAATCATGTACTATAAATGTACTAATGAACATTGCAAGTATATGATGTGAAAACATGGAAAGCATGAAAGTAACAAGAAGGCACATATGTTTCACCCCAAAACAGTTTGAAAAATAGTAAAAGAGGGGTCTATGTACTCACTTGAGATTGCTTAGTAGTCCTTGAGTAACAACCAAATAATGCTAGAGATCACGGATATCAAACGGCACCTAATATAGGTAACTATGTTAATATACCGGACCTAAATCGGAGGATTGGATAGAATGAGGGTTCGTAAACCAAACGAGTATGGGAACTCAAGTAATATGGTTTTACAAAGCCTACATACTAAACTGAAACCTAAACTAAGTGCTTACGACCCATTACGATCCGTTTAGGTAGCTTATGCTACTTTAAGGCGTCGTTAGCGTAAAACGCGTTCAGAATGCCTAATTAGTCCTATGATAAGTAAAATATGCCTTAACATGTCTAATATTGTTACCAAATCAGTTTAGATACCAAAAGTTATGTTATATATGCTTAAAATGAATTTTTGCGTAAAAAGGGTATTTTGGTAATTTACCTAAGGCATATATACTACTTATCATACAACTACTCAAACGGTGTGACCATAAGGTATAACCTCGGAAGGTTATTCCCTATACAACTATGGTCACCTAATGTGTTTGGTCGGATCCTAATGATCGACCAAACGGGTCGGGTTCGAAAGTATAAGCGATTGTTTAGATCGCTTACCTTACGACCCTATATAAGCACTAAACTCAAAGTGACGAGCTAAGCATGTTAAAACATGCTTAACTAAGTTTAGAAAACAGGTTTGGTATCAAAACAAATGTTTTTGATACCTAAGAGTAGTTTGGTTACAAAATACGCAAGAATACGCATTTTGGCCGAAACTACGACTCGTCACTGAGTCTTGATAACGTGGTAATCAGTAGGTATAGTTTCTAGGGACTATAACCATCGTGATTACGCTCACGTTATGAAGTTCAAACGAACTTCGGGCTGACCATCAACTGGTCAACACAGAAAACGCTAAAAACGCATAAAAGAACGAAGGAACACTTACAACGGGTCCTTGCAAGATAATCTCGATCCAAATAACTCAGGTATGAAGCAAGGGCTTCAACTTAGAGCACTTTTGATCAGATTTGTGGGTTTTGAAAATGAATGGAGTTGGGTATTTATAGTAAATGGACAACTGTTAGGATCGTTTATCGAATAACGTGCTTTGATCTTGTCCATACACTTGTTGGAACACTATGGTACCCAAAATTGGCCCCTCATAATCAGGAAGGGACAAGTGGAATTGAGGTGGGAGTGCTTAACAGCTGTTAACAGCTGTTAAATTCATTTAATCTGGTCTGAAGGGGCCTCGTGACCCGCGTAAGAAACACCAGGAGGTTACGCGGCCCGCCTGGGCTTCTCTGATCAGAAACATGTTTTGCATATTGACAGTTTCAGTCCATGTTGGTGTTTAAGCTCATTTCCGACACTTCTAAGGCCTATAAAGCCAACTTTAAGGCCCTAAAATGATGCCTAATCATTGTGGACATGAAACATGCTCAAAAATATGCCGGATGTTGGTTTGTTTGGTCGTACGATCGCGATGTTCGCTCAATTACGACGGAATGCGCATAAGCGCGAAAAACGATCCAAATTGCGTGACGAATGGATTTTTCTCATTCCAAACACTAAAATAAAATATTTTAGTGCTTACATAAATTTTTGGATGTCCGGATGTATTCACAACGTAAGATATGCGCGAAAGTGCAAACTTGTGCACTTTTTGATGCTTTTAGTCCCTGAATGACCCAAAAGTTTATTTTAGCACACCAAACCCCTCAAAGCCTATTTCTAAGCTATGTAAAGGATATTTATGGTATGTTTAACTTATGGTCATGTTCCGGAATGTCTGTTACAGTTCAAATTGGCATACTTTCGCAGTTTATCAAATTTAGTCCCGGTAAGCAATTTAACTGGATTTTGCCATACCAAAGCCTTCAAAGCTTATTTCTAAGTTATATAAAGGTTATTTAAGATATGTTAAGCATATGTTGATGTTCCGGAGTATTTGTTGCATTGAACGGGTTATATTTACGCATCAGTGCGCGTATAACCTTCCAGAAAGCGATTTAAAGCTTGAAATCGAACAAGAATTGATATGTGCAAATGATACACATATTTTTACAAATCCCAAGTATGAAACACAATATCTCATTGATTTGGTATTTGTTTTATGGTCACGGAGGCACAGTTGTCACAGTCAGTATACTGATCCACTTAAATTTTCACACAAAGTTCAATTGTTTCGAGATACGAGTTTAATGTTTTAAGCACTTGAACTTATTCGCGTGTCCCACCTCAGAATATACTCTCGTATCCAGACTCCTATATTCAGTCTTACAGGTGAATGTACACTAGTGATATCTGTAAGGGGTTAAATGCGAGACCATGAGAGCTGTGACAACCCTCATAATTCCATGTATCCGTACAATTTATTAATGATAATTAAAGTGCTTGATGATTGTGCTGAATCATTTAACTGCTCTCTGATTACTGTGTTATACTTACATGTGCGTGTTAACATACTAGTAGTATACAGAAAAGTTACTAAATTGTCCGGTATGTTTTCCTAAGTGTTAGGAATTAAAAGTGTTACAAATATATATATATATATATATATAAGACACTTTACGGAACAATTAAACACTGTAATGGAACGGTATTTAACCGAACAACCGGACATGACCCGGGATACTAAATTTTTGTCAAACACATTGTGTTATTATTTTTGGCTAGTCATGATCCCCGTTTGCCATAACACCCACTAAAAAGCAAATAACTAACATATATAATCTAGTTACTTGGATTCTAACTTATATTTACCATTAGTTGAAAATGTTACAACCAACCCCCCCCCCCTAACCGAATTCGGTCACAAGGACCACCCCACCATACTTCACAATCTTGTCCTAGATTTTCTTTTAATATTTTATTAGATTGTTGCTTATGTAAGTGAACAAGATATGTGTAGAATCATTATAAGTATGGGGGAAGATCACAAGAGATCATCAACATCATTTCATATCATTCCATAGATTCACCACTCTCTCACTCATATTTCTCTCTCTCTTTCGGCTCACCCCAAACCGCCACCATCACCACCACTAAACCACCACCTTCGTCCATTTTCAACTCTCATTCAAGTGTAGAAGAAGGGTTATAGGAGCTTGCATCTTGTGGTGCTTCAAAGGAGCCTTGTTCTTACTTGTTCATCATCTTGTTCTCATCAACTCCTTCACTAGATTCTACCCTAGCCTTGTGCTAGTAGTAAGTTCCTTGTGCACCCTTGTTCATCTTGTTTTTATGGCTAAGACTTGTAGTATGATACTCATGTTTAAAACACTAAAAGAACAAGAACTCAAAAAAATAGAAACATGAAGCTTTACATGAAAGTCTACTTGGAGATGAAATAATGATAAGTATGATGTTGTTGGGTGTATATTTATGCTTACTTGTTAATATTGATGTTAAAGGTCGTTGTTAATCACTAAACATTTTAACGGAATCAATCGAACATGCGTTAGAAAGTAGGGAACTAAAAACAGAAAGCTGATTGGTGTTTACAGCCAACTTCAGTTGGCTGTAACCATATCATAACTTAACAAAAACTTGATTTTCTTGAGTCTATAACGTGTTATTATGAAGTACGGTTCTAATGGCACTGGAATCATAATTTTTGGACTTCGTTTACTATTTTTAAAGACCCTTTCTGTAACAGCAACTAAAGCTGAGTTTTTACTGTAGTAAATGGGCGATATGTTTTTAGTCATAACTTGAGTTCTGTATTGAATCAGCCCATGAAATTTGTACAGTAGATGACCACTGATGTATTTGTAACTCTCCCACTGGAATTTCATAAATCGTACTTACGATGAATTTTTAATAAATTATTGCGTGGACTGCAGTCAGAAAAAGATGAATCTGATTGCAGTCCGGAAAATGAATTTTTATAAAATATTGGTAATGAACTGGATCCCGATATTTTTACACAATAATATTTGTATCATTTAAGACCTTCTGTAAAAAGTTGGGAATTTTTGGAACCTGTTAACTATTTTATTAAAATCCCCGAAAACAGCCCAGTTTTGAAGATTAAAGCTGAAACGACATAAGTAGTGATTTGCGTGTCTAAATGTCGGCTAGGTTATCTAAGAATAGTCTAACATGTTATGTGTCAATAAAAGCGTTATGTGCGATGTCGTATGTTTGCCTGTGAACGGGAATATATGGGAAGCTTATATGGGCATAAACCGTTAAAGTGATGCATGTTATGTGATAGATACGTGTAGGAACTTTGTGCTCTATTTGAAAACCACTAAATGACTAACTGGTAATCATATTAGGACGTGATTGACCGACCTTGACTGATAGCTATTTTTGAGAGTCAAACCGAGCAACCGAGGTGAGTTCACACTTTCTACAAGGCATGGGATTCCCGGTGGTTTGGGAATGGGTTAAGAAACTAAAATGAAATCTACATATCCTCCTTGGGTAGGATATGTACGGCCATCCTCCATGGGTAGGATGCCAATATTAATCCTGCGTATTCTCCTTGGGTAGAATACGTACGTTCATCCTCCTTGGGTAGGACAACAACCTTAAAACTTACTAGACAAAACTCTATCATTAAGTCCCTCATCTTATATCAACTTAATCACCGAGGCCAGTGGCGAGCGGGTCATTAGTTGATAGCGCTATTAGGTTTAATAAACCTCACACCGTGTCGTCCGAACGGGCGTGTACTAATGGACTATGGCAACCTGTCAATGATGATAGAACATTGACGTAGGGCACAACTATTGTTCGTCAGTTGTCGATATCAGTCTAGTGGTTTATACGGGGAAGTTCCCCACTGATTATGGATATGGTTTGGGTAATAAAAGGAACTGGTTAAACATACTTTCAACTACGGGGTAACCCCCATGGCAATAAGCCAATGAAAGTCAAACCAGGTTTTTAGAAACAACTTAAAACAAATCAACCAACCGTGAACTCACTCAACTTTGTTGTTGACTCGTTGTTACATGCCTTACAGGTCGCTAGATGCTTATGGAGCTTGCACGAGGAGGATGTCGTTGTGGGATATGGATTGTAATGTCCCATGCTTAATAATTAATCTTTATGAATCTATTAAACTTACGTTTTGAACTTCAAACTTATGAACTATGGGACTTATGTTTTGGACTTACGTTTTATGCTTCCGCTGTTAACTTAAAGTCAGTTACTTATCTTTAGGTCACCAATTGTATTGTGGTTGGCTTTATTAACTTAATTACGTTGTTCAATATGATTGGTGGCTCGATCCTGGTCATGTCACGCCTCCAAGCGGTGACGCTCCGCATGGTGGATTTTGGGGGTGTGACAGATTGGTATCAGAGCCATTGGTTATAGCGAACTTGGTTTTAAAAAGGGGAAAAGCTTTTTGATAAAACCAGACTATAACCTGTACAGTGCTCAACGATCCACAACGACACTTCACTCCACATGCAAGACTCAACACCATAGGTGAAATGGTTCATGCTTACATTGCCTGTCTATTAGTTTACATAGTACATTGCATGCTTAGTTAATATAACAACTGATAATTGAAACCCTGTGTGTTTACTCTCTTCTGTCATCCCACACTTACGCACTTTCACGACACTTTTCTCACTTACGTTACCGTGTTATGAAGATCATGGGCGGACGCCTGAACTTGACTCAAGCCCAGCTGACGGCTATAATCAATGAACGAGTTGCTGAGGCACTCGCAGCAATTCCAGTAGGAGGTATAACCTGCCACTTCGACCTATCTTAGGATGATTAGATCCTACTCTCGCGAACCAACTCTCATGCTTAACCTTGTCTTTTATTCTCGCGCAACAGGTCAGCATGCTCAGCCTCCCGTGTGCATGTTCAAAACCTTCATGGATTGCCAACCCAGTACCTTCAGCGGCACAGAAGGAGCGGTAGGCCTCCTTCATTGGTTCGAGAAGCTTGAATCTGTCTTCGAAATGTATGAATGCCCAGAGGATCGCAGGGTGAAATATGCTACTGGAACGCTTGAAGGCGTTGCGTTAACCTGGTGGAAAGCACAGGTTCAACTACTAGGGCTGGCGGTTGCTAATGCCACCCCATGGAACGGTTTCAAAGAACTGATCAAGGAAGAGTACTGTAGTCATGACGACATCCACAAGCTAGAGGTGGAATTTTTCAATCTAAAGATGACGGGGTCTGAGATTGAGGCGTATACGAAGAGGTCAAATGAGCTGGCCGTCTTGTGTCCTACTATGGTAGACCCTCCCATCAAACGTATTGAGGTGTACCTCAAGGGTCTTGTACCAGCGATTCAGAGTCACGTGACTTCAGCTAACCTGGGTACCATTCAACAAATCAACAAGTTGGCTTATCGTCTCACCGATCAAGCAGTTGAACAGAAGAAACGGCCCAAGCGTATTAGTGCTACTACTACTGACGCTCCCAATGATAACAAGCGAAAATGGGATGGGAATTCCAGTAAGGGTTCTACTTCAGTTCAGTCTCAGCAGCGAAAGACTGATGACTACCAGAGTCCTGGTCAACAATCTTCCGGTAGTCAAGGACAGGGTGGATACCGAGGAAACCACCCCAAATGCAACCGGTTCCACAAGCATCATAGCGGGCAGTGCAACAAGGTTCGTTGCCTGAGGTGTAACAAGTTTGGTCATGAAGCAAAGGATTGCAGGAGCGCACGACCAGCAAATCAGAATCGCCAACAACAACAGGCTCCACAGAACCACCAGCAGCAACAACAGCAGGGCAATAAAGGATGCTTTCAGTGTGGCGCTGAAGGCCACTTTAAGAGGAATTGTCCTCAGCTGAATCAGAATCAGAACAACAACCAGGGAAACGGGAACAACAATGGAGGCAATAATGGAGGCAGCAACGGGGGTAACAATAACGACAATGGTGCCAGGGGACGTGTCTTCGTGCTGGGTCAGGGTGATGCTAGGAACGATCCCAACGTTGTGATGGGTAAGTTTCTTCTAGATGATTTCTTTGTTACTATTTTATTCGATTCAGGCGCCGATACTAGTTATGTGTCCTTAAAAGTTAGTCAAATGCTTAATCGTACCCCAACACTTTTGACCACCAAACACACGGTAGAGCTAGCAAACGGTAAAAGTCTCGAGGCCACACACATAGTTAAGGGTTGTAACCTCGTCTTAGCTGGGCAGACCTTCTCTATCGATCTTATTCCTATCGTACTTGGTAGTTTCGATGTTGTTATTGGGATGGATTGGTTATCTCATCAACAAGCGGAAATTCTTTGCAACGAGAAGGTTGTCCGCATCCCTCATTTTGTTGAAGAACCCCTCCTGATTCAAGGCGACAAGAGTGGTGCAGTCGTAGGCATCATCTCTTTCCTTAAGGCCCAGAAGTGTTTGCGAAAGGGCCATACTGCTATTCTAGCTCTCGTTTCTGATACATCCTCAGAAGAAAGGAAGATAGAAGACATACCTATTATACGTGATTTTCCTGAGGTATTTCCTGAGGAATTACCTGGTCTTCCGCCTCATCGACAAGTCGAGTTTCAAATCGAGCTAGCTCCTGGAGCAGCACCAATAGCTCGTGCACCTTATCGTCTAGCTCCATCAGAAGTTGAAGAATTGTCCATGCAACTACAAGAACTTTTGGAAAAGGGTTTTATATTTCCTAGCTCTTTGCCCTGGGGAGCTCCAGTCTTGTTTATGATGAAGAAAGATGGTACCTTTAGAATGTGTATTGACTACCGCGAACTCAACAAGGTGACCGTGAAGAATCGCTATCCTCTCCCACGTATTGATGACCTATTCGACCAGTTGCAAGGGTCGAGCTTTTACTCTAAGATTTATTTGAGAGCAGGGTACCATCAGCTGAGAGTCCGAGATGAGGACATCTCCAAGATAGCATTCAGAACTCGGTATGGGCATTACGAATTTCTGGTTATGCCTTTCGAGTTGACGAATGCACCAGCGGTCTTCATGGATCTCATGAACCGAGTATGCAAACCTTACCTGGATAAGTTCGTTATTGTTTTCATCGACGACATCCTGAACCATTCTAAGAGTCAGGAGGAACACGAGCAGCATCTACGACTTATGCTGGAACTTCTTCGAGCAGAGCAATTGTATACTAAATTTTCGAAATGTGACTTCTGGCTTCGCGAAGTCCACTTTCTAGGCCATGTGGTAAACAAGGATGGGATTCATGTAGATCCATCCAAGGTTGACTCGATCAAAAACTGGCCTGCACCTCGTACACCAACAGAAATCCGCCAATTCTTGGGCTTGGCAGGATACTACAGAAGGTTCATCAAGGATTTCTCCAAGATTGCGCAACCTCTCACTTCACTGACTCAGAAGGGTGTCACCTATCGTTGGGGTGATGCACAGGAATCTGCCTTTCAGCACTTAAAAGATAGACTTTGTAGCGCGCCTATCCTCTCATTGCCTGAGGGCACAGATGATTTTGTGGTTTATTGCGATGCTTCCATCCAAGGACTTGGTTGCGTGTTGATGCAACGTGACAAGGTCATTGCCTACGCATCACGCCAACTTAAAGTTCATGAAAGGAACTACACTACGCACGACCTGGAATTGGGAGCAGTTGTCTTCGCACTTAAGATATGGAGACATTACCTGTACGGTACCAAGTGCACCATTTACACCGATCACAGGAGTCTCGAGCATATCTTCAAGCAAAAGGAATTAAACATGCGACAACGCCGATGGGTCGAACTCTTAAACGATTATGATGCGCTATCAAGTACCATCCAGGCAAAGCAAATGTTGTGGCCGACGCCCTCAGCCGAAAGGATACTATACCTAAACGTGTGCGAGCGTTACAACTTACCATCCAATCTAGTCTTTCTACTCAGATACGAGATGCTCAGGTCGAAGCATTGAAAGCAGAAAACATTAGGGCTGAGTAAGCACCTCCCGTTAGTGGAGTTTTCGTATAACAACAACTACCACACCAGCATCCAAGCCACTCCGTTTGAGGCATTGTACGGACGTAAATGCCGATCACCTCTTTGTTGGGCAGAAGTCGGTGACAGTCAAATCACAGGCCCAAAACTTGTGATAGACACGATTGAGAGAATTGCTTAGATACGACAACGAATGGCGGCAGCTCATGACCGTCAGAAAAGCTATGCTGATAAGCGAAGAAAGCCACTCGAGTTCCAGGTTGGGGATCGAGTGCTACTCAAAGTCTCACCTTGGAAAGGTGTAGTTCGTTTTGGCAAACGAGGCAAACTCAATCCGCGCTATGTCGGACCCTTTGAAATCATTGAGAAAATTGGCAAGGTGGCCTACAGGTTGAATCTACCTGAAGAACTCAGCGGAGTTCACGATGTTTTCCATGTGTCAAATCTGAAGAAGTGTCTGTCAGATGAGACCCTCATAGTTCCCTTAAAGGAGCTCGCTATCGACGACCAGCTGCGATTCATCGAGGAACCAGTAGAGATTACCGATCGAGATGTTAAGATTCTCAAGCGTACCAGGATACCTCTTTTTCGAGTTCGTTGGGATTCCCATCGTGGCCCAGAGTATACCTGGGAACGAGAAGACCAAATGAAACTCAAGTACCCCCAGCTGTTTAAGAAAAGTGCAACCACTACTGAGACTGAAGCTACTGCAGAATTTCGAGACGAAATTCCAAATCAACGGGGGGATGATGTGACACCCCAGGAAAATCCAGTAAACATCGTAACTTAACTAGCTTCCTCAGTAACCACGTGCTAAATTTCAGGACGAAATTTTCTTAACAGGGGGAGAATGTGACAACCCTCATAATTCCATGTATCCGTACAATTTATTAATGATAATTAAAGTGCTTGATGACTGTGCTGAATCATTTAACTGCTCTCTGATTACTGTGTTATACTTACATGTGCGTGTTAACATACTAGTAGTATACAGAAAAGTTACTAAATAGTCCGGTATGTTTTCCTAAGTGTTAGGAATTAAAAGTGTTACAAAAATATATATATAAGACACTTTACGGAACAATTAAACACTGTAACGGAACGGTATTTAACCGAACAACCGGACATGACCCGGGACACTAAATTTTTGTCAAACACATTGTGTTATTATTTTTGGCTAGTCATGATCCCCGTTTGCCATAACACCCACTAAAAAGCAAATAACTAACATATATAATCTAGTTACTTGGATTTTAACTTGTATTTACCATTAGTTGAAAATGTTACAACCAACCCCCCCCCCCCCCTAACCGAATTCGGTCACAAGGACCACCCCACCATACTTCACAATCTTGTCCTAGATTTTCTTTTAATATTTTATTAGATTGTTGCTTGTGTAAGTGAACAAGATATGTGTAGAATCATTATAAGTATGGGGGAAGATCACAAGAGATCATCAACATCATTTCATATCATTCCATAGATTCACCACTCTCTCACTCATCTTTCTCTCTCTCTTTTGGCTCACCCCAAACCGCCACCATCACCACCACTAAACCACCACCTTCATCCCTTTTCAAGTCTCATTCAAGTGTAGAAGAAGGGTTATAGGAGCTTGCATCTTGTGGTGCTTCAAAGGAGCCTTGTTCTTACTTGTTCATCATCTTGTTCTCATCACCTCCTTCACTAGATTCTACCCTAGCCTTGTGCTAGTAGTAAGTTCCTTGTGCACCCTTGTTCATCTTGTTTTTATGGCTAAGACTTGTAGTATGATACTCATGTTTAAAACACTAAAAGAACAAGAACTCAAAAAAATAGAAACATGAAGCTTTACATGAAAGTCTACTTGGAGATGAAATAATGATAAGTATGACGTTGTTGGGTGTATATTGATGCTTACTTGTTAATATTGATGTTAAAGGTCGTTGTTAATCACTAAACATTTTAACGGAATCAATCGAACATGCGTTAGAAAGTAGGGAACTAAAAACAGAAAGCTGATTGGTGTTTACAGCCAACTTCAGTTGGCTGTAACCATATCATAACTTAACAAAAACTTGATTTTCTTGAGTCTATAACGTGTTATTATGAAGTACGGTTCTAATGGCACTGGAATCATAATTTTTGGACTTCATTTACTATTTTTAAAGACCCTTTCTGTAACAGCAACTAAAGCTGAGTTTTTATTGTAGTAAATGGGCGATATGTTTTTAGTCATAACTTGAGTTCTGTGTTGAATCAGCACATGAAATTTGTACAGTAGATGACTACTGATGTATTTGTAATTCTCCCACTGGAATTTCGTAAATCGGACTTACGATGAATTTTTAATAAATTATTGCGTGGACTGCAGTCAGAAAAAGATGAATCTGATTGCAGTCGGGAAAATGAATTTTTATAAAATATTGGTAATGAACTGTTTCCCGATATTTTTACACAATAATATTTGAATCGTTTAAGACCTTCTGTAAAAAGTTGGGAATTTTTGGAACAAGTTAACTATTTTATTAAAATCCCCGAAAACATCCCAGTTTTGAAGATTAAAGCTGAAACAACATAAGTAGTGATTTTCGTGTCTAAATGTCGGGTAGGTTATCTGAGAATAGTCTAGCATGTTATGTGTCAATAAAAGTGTTATGTGCGATGTCGTATGTTTGCTTGTGAACGGGAATAGATGGGAAGCTTATATGGGCATAAACCGTTAAAGTGATGCATGTATGTGATAGATACGTGTAGGAACTTTGTGCTCTATTTGAAAACTACTAAATGACTAACTGGTAATCATATTAGTACGTGATTGACCGACCTTGACTGTTAGCTATTTTTGATAGTCAAATAGAGCAACCGAGGTGAGTTCACACTTTCTACAAGGCGTGGGATTCCCGGTGGTTTGGGAATGGGTTAAGAAACTAAAATGAAATCTACATATCCTCCTTGGGTAGGATATGTACGACCATCCTCCATGGGTAGGATGCCAATATTAATCCTGCGTATTCTCCTTGGGTAGAATACGTACGTTCGTCCTCCTTGGGTAGGACAACAACCTTAAAACTTACTAGACAAAACTCTATCATTAAGTTCCTCATCTTATATCGACTTAATCGCCGAGGCCAATGGCGAGCGGGTCATTAGTTGATAGCGCTATTAGGTTTAAGAAATCTCACACCGTGTCGTCCGAACGGGCGTATACTAATGGACTATGGCAAACTGTCAATGATGATAGAACATTGACGTAGGGCACAACTATTGTTCGTCAGTTGTCGATATCAGTCTAGTGGTTTATACGGGGAAGTTCCCCACTGATTATGGATATGGTTTGGGTAATAAAAGGAACTGGTTAAACATACTTTCAACTATGGGGTAACCCCCACGGCAATAAGCCAACGAAAGTCAGACCACGTTTTCAGAAACAACTTAAAACAAACCAACCAACCATGAACTCACTCAACTTTGTTGTTGACTCGTTGTTAGATGCCTTACAGGTCGCTAGATGCTTATGGAGCTTGCACGAGGAGGATGTCGTTGTGGGATATGGATCGTAATGTCCCATGCTTAATAATTAATCTTTATGAATCTATTAAACTTACGTTTTGAACTTCAAACTTATGAACTATGGAACTTATGTTTTGGACTTACGTTTTATGCTTCCGCTGTTAACTTAATGTCAGTTACTTATCTTTAGGTCACCAATTGTATTGTGGTTGGCTTTATTAACTTAATTACGTTGTTCAATATGATTGGTGGCTCGATCCTGGTCATGTCACGCCTCCAAGCGGTGATGCTCCGCATGGTGGATTTTGGGGGTTTGACAAGAGCTCAGGCTATTGCTTCCGCAAAATCAGAGAGATGATGGTTCGACTTTAGGGTGTGTTCCCTTTAGAGAATCTTTTCTTCAAAAGCACATGATTAGCATTTTTCAATGTTTCATCATTTTTTATGCTGAGGGCGAGCTTTAAGAATAAAGCAATGCAAAGTATTATACGAGGACTAGGCTATTGCTCCCGTAAAATCAGAAGTCCTGGTATAATACCCCAGATATCACCACGCACAAAGACCTAGTATGTGAGAAATAGAAAGCCCTTCAAACAAGATTTCAGGGGTTACCTATATATCCGAGAGATGTTCCCCACGAGATAAGTAAGTATAGACTTTTTAGGTTTATATCTCGACACAATCTATTAAGCGTGTAAAAACCTACTGGCACATCCTCAGTGAGACCGTTTATTACATTTGACTTTCCAATTCTTTAGCGTGCTGTGATAGTCCACTGATTTACTATTATTTCCTCTTTTTCTCAACAAAACTCAATTTTGAATTTTTTCAATGTTTTTGGTTTTTATATATTTTATCATGTTTTTGGCTTTTTCAAATTTTCTAATTTATAAAATTTTTACACCCCCTAAAATCAAAATATGTTTCAATTTTGATTTTCTGGGAAAATTTGAAAACAAACTATACCAATAAAGTGACAAACTGATATCGAATTGCTTCAAATCACCATCCACTTGGCATAAACAATCAGTACTCCCCCTGACAACAAACTATTTTCCCATTATGATTTCAAAACACTTAAGTTTGTTTTAATCAAAATGGTTTTTCGGAAAATTAGTTTTGTTGATTTTCACAAACCATTTGTAGGTTAGGGATTTACATCACATTGTTTACCTTTCACCACTTGAAAAAATTAACATTTTTAAGATTTCATCAACACAATCACTTGTAGGAAAGATAAATCAAGTACAACTTAATGTCCCTGATTAATCTTGTAGGTCGAAATATCACAGATGTGAATTTCTCAAGAAAGATGCCGATTCCTGCTCCACGATTACCAACCTGGGAGCTCCGGCAAGTAAGGTTTTTCAAGTAAAGAATACAGACACCCAAGCCTGACCAGCTTTGGGTGTAACCTTTTCAACTTCACTCGGGGTATAAGTTGCCTTCTTCGATTCATAAAAATCTTTAACCCCTTTAACCTTTCCCTCAACCATTTTTCCAAAAATATTTTTCACTTTGCCATTAAAAGCCTTTTCGACATCAAATTCTTTCTTCTCAGAATAGAATTGATTCGAAATTTCCACTTTACCAACTTTTTGTTTAAAATTTTCAGTTCACAATGGTGGAAAGTTGACATCATCCATTGGCGGAACTGATTTTTCACCTTTTTTATCAACTTGTGGCTCCTCCGACTTTGTGGAATCAGATTCATCGCCATATATCACATCTGATTTCTTAACAACCCACATTTGGTTGTCAAGATTCACCCTTCTCTTGTAAAACCTTTTTGAACATTCACCAACTTCATATGTTGAATTTTTAAACACTTTCAATTTTTCAGTTGGTGGTTCAGTTTTATCAACAATCTTTTCTTTGAGTTTAGAAACAACTTCCTGTTTGGTGTCGGTTGCCTTTGGACAGTGCCAGGCGATGTGACCAACTTCTTGACATCGGTAACAGGTCCTTGTCTCCCTTTTCTGAGTAGCTCCATTCTTCTCAATCTTTTGTTTTTCTTCAAAAAATGCTTTGTTCGATTGCTTCCAGAATGAGCTCTTCTTTTCTTCCTCAGCAGAAGCACCTGAAACAAATACAGTATTTGTTTTAGAAATTTTCTCATTTTTATGATTTTCTGATGGAATAAAGCCTAAACCTTTCTTTTTGAAATTACTGTTATGGTTTGGTTTCTTTTGAAAACCAGAACCAGAACTGTAACCTTTTTCTTGTTCAATCTCTGTTGAACCCTTGAAGTGTACTTTTTAGGTTTTTCAGTAAGATTTACATCTTTTATTTCAGAAATATTAATTTCTGTTAATTTGAAAACCTTTTTGATCTTTTCAATTTGAACACTTCTTATTGGAAATTCTTTATCAAAATATAATTTGTCAGAATCATTCAAAGTATATGCAACTTCAAATGTTTCGTTATTCAAATTAGATTTTGATAACAAGAATTCTTTATTGTAAACCCGTTTGACCGACGATTTTGAACTGTTGACCGACGAACTCGAACTTTCAAATTCGGATTTTGACTCTGACTCCTCATCCTTAACCAACACCTGATCGACCACTTTCTTTATTAACTCAGACTCATAATCAGTGTCAGACGATGTGAATGTAACGTCAATGTTTTCTGGTAACTCATCAGTTGTTTCGGATTTTAACTTTATATTGACAACCTTTTTGACCTATTCCTCATTTGGTTTTCTGGGAGAATAACCTTCCCAAATCGGAGGTGGACACTTTTTATAATTTTCACTTTGTTTCTTACCAATATCCTTCTCTTCCGACTTGTTGCCTTGAAAAGCTTCAAAACCTGCAACAGTTGGATAAATTCTGTCAATCAAATAATTAGAACTAGAATAACTTTGCAGCAATCGTCTAATTCTTTCATTCTCTATCTTTTCAGTTTCCAACTCCTGCTTCAACTTTGCACACTCCTCAATATAATGATTTATAGCCTTCTGCTTAGACATCATTGTTGCATTCATCATAATCAAAGCATCTTCTCTTTCTGAATTTGTCTTTTGCAAACTATTGACCGTTTAGTTCAACACATCATACGACTCTTTTACATATTTAACATCAAACAATAACTTTTCTTTCATTTTATCAAGCTCACTAAACCTCATGTCCTTTTCTTCACAATATTTGCACGGTTCCAAACATTTTAGACACGGTTTTGTGACTTCGACAATTTTCTCGATCTCAACAATTTTATCAACTTCAACTATCTTTTCAACTTCTACTACTTTCTCAACTTCAACCACTTTTTCAACTTCCACCACTTTCTCAACAACTTTAACTTCTTCTTTCTTTTCTTTTGCTGCTCGTCTCTCATTAAGCTTCTTCAATATATCTGCAAAATAAAATTTGAAACTTTCAGTAGAAAGATGAGTTTTGCCAATGTTAATCTGTTTAATTTCTTCATCATCATCACTACTGTCAGATGATGATTGATCGGTTTCTGAGATTTCTTCTGAAGAAACAGATTCTTCATCTTGATTCTTCTCATTATTTCCAAACATAGCCAACCATTCTTTCATCAATTCTGGCTCTTTGACGATTTGTGCAATGAACGCTTTAAACTTTGAATCACCCGGAATGTATTTATCCCAGCTAAATCCCTCTGTCAATTTCTCATCATCTTGATCAATTATACCATAACAAGCTCTTCCCTTTCCATCTTCAATCTGTTTAGCATTGGATGATGATGATTGTTGTTGATGCGGCTGTTGAGCAACTTGATGATAGATAGCTTTCCGATAGTAGTCATTGTTGCCGAACGGATTTTGAGCTCCACCTGCTTCTCGATTGGTACATGCCCTCTTGAAATGTCCTTTTTCCCTGCATCGAAAACAAGTAACTTTAGATTTATCAAAACCCAAAGTAGAAACATTTGCATCACGGAAGTCATCTCTTCCTGTAATCTGCTTAAATTTCTCAGCCCTTCTTAACACACTAGCTAAACACCACTTAATATCCATAAGCTCCATTTCTTCACCATCAATCTGATCATAATCCTCTTTCATCAACATAGGATTTCCGATTCTCCCCGCAACTAAACTCTCGTATGATTCCAACACATTAACTAGTAATGCCATATGACCCTTAGCAACTTCTTCAGAGAAATTCTGACCGTTCTGAAGATGCAACACGATGTTGTAATGTAACACATGACCATTACTGTTGTTTGAACTTTGAACACTTGGATTAACACTCGGATATGAAGAAAATCCACTGGAATTGAACGAACTTTGATTGACTGATCCTGATGAATTTTCTGCACTGAAAGCAGTTTGGATCTTTGGACTAGCTTCAACATTTTGAACATTTCCTTTGTAGCACAACTTGATGTCTTGTTGACCACTTGAATTGTTCATTCTAGCAATCTTCTGTTGTTCAAGATCCTGTCCCTCAAGTTTCTCAATAAATTGTACAATTGACAATCTGCTATACTCTCCGGAATTCTTCAAAATCATGAGGTATGTACCCCATTCTTTTTGAGGTAATGCATCCGCTAACTTCTCAACCCATTCTTCAGGAGTTTTAGTAATTTCCAACCGAGACATTGAACGTACAAGATGACAATATCTCTCAATGAGAGTCTTTGTAGTCTCACCTGGCACACTCGTAAACAATTCAAATTCCTTCTTCAATAAATGATTTTTTACTCTTGATCATCTCTGCACTACCTTCGATTTTTTTCCGAAGTGCATCCCAAATTGAATAAGCACTGCCATCATGTTGAAGTAATATGAAAATATCCTCTTTTATGGCTTGTTGAAGTAAACTAACCATCATTTTTCTGCTTTGTACGTATCTCTCTCTTTATCTGGAATATTCAATTCGTGCGAAATGCTGGTGATGTCATCAAATCGGCCATGTTGTTGTCAAATTGATCAGGTTTTAGTCCGATTTTAGTTCTAATTCTTTCAAGGCTTTGTTAAAATAGTGTTTGGTGTATTATGTGAGAAAATCAAGCCATTTTAACCATGAAAACTTGTTAATTTTGAAAAATCTGTAAAAGAAGGTGTAGAAGTGATGAAAAATAGATGAAAACGGTAAGAACTCTTCCTCTTAAGCTCTGATACCACTTGTAGGATTGTTCGTACTATCAAACGAGTCGTTCAGAAGAGATCTCATCCAATACAAAAGGCGGAATCAAACGTATCAGAGTTGTTTCAGCCGATTTACACACAGAATCACTTAAATTGTCTCGTATATTGATTAAACAAAATATTACAGCCTGGAGACACTTCGGCAGCACTTCGTTGCCGGAATCAGAACGTTACAAATGAAATCACCAAGGCACATATTTATAGGCCCACCATTCCGCACGAAATGGTTCATGCGAAATGGTTCATGCGAAATGGACATTGTTATTTCGTACAAAATGGCCAAAACCATTTCGTGCGAAATAGACAATTCCATTTCGTGCGAAATGGACCAAACACACATATTTCATACTTTTCTCGTATGTCGTGCCCTGATCTTTCTACACTATTACAAGACTTGATACAAGACGAAGTCGACAGACATATGCACCAACAAAATGGCTACAATTTAAGGAATGTGTTTAGTGACGGCATCAGATTCCTAATTGATGGAGAAAGGTCTGGTGGCAAGAAAAGCTGCTTCCAAGAGGTTGTCAAGTGTCTTCGCTCGACGATTCCATTCTTGGGTGGTTGGTTTGGCCCTTTTTCCTGTGACTCGAATCCTAGCCCGGTATATCCCATTTTTGTTTTACACCATTGTGAACCTTACGCCTTTTTTGCTCTCTGATTGTGGTTCTCGCCATTGAAAAATCTTCATAAACTAAATCACACGTGTATATGTTGACATTTAAGAGATATACAGTCAATAAAATCAAGAGCAATGGTGATATATATGCGGAATAGACACCAAAAAATAAACACTTAAAAAATGGCTACAATATAAGGAATGTGTTTAGTGACGGCATCAGATTCCTAACTGATGGAGAAAGGTCTGTTGGCAAGAAAAGTTGTTTCCAAGAGGTTGTCAAGTGTTTTCACTCAACGATTCCATTCTTGGGTGGTTGGTTTGGCCCTTGTTCCTGTAACTCGAATCCTAGCCCGGTATATCGGATTTTAGTTTTACACCATTGTGAACCTTACGCCTTTTTTACTCTCTGATCGAGGTTCTCAGCATTGAAAAATTTTCATAAACTAAATCTCATGTGTATATGTTGACATTAAAGAGATATACAGTCAAGAAAATCAAGAGCAATTGTGATATATATATATATATATGCGGATTAGACACAAAAAAAAAACACTCAAAAAATGGCTACAATTTAAGGAATGTGTTTAGTGACGGCATCAGATTCCTAATTGATGGAGAAAGGTCTAGTGGTAAGAAAAGTTGCTTCCAAGAGGTTGTCAAGTGTCTTCGCTCGACGATTCCATACTTGGGTGGTTGGTTCCTGTGACTCAAATCCTAGCCCGATATATCCCATTTTAGTTTACACCATTGTGAACCTTACGCCTTTTTTGCTCTCTGATCGAGGTTCTCGGCATTGAAAAATCTTCATAAACTAAATCACACGTGTATATGTTTACATTTAAGAGATATACAGTCAAGAAAATCAAGATCAATGGTGATATATATGAGGAATAGACACCAAAAAATAAACACTTAAAAAATGGCTACAATTTAAGGAATGTGTTTAGTGACGGCATCAGATTCTTAACTGATGGAGAAAGGTCTGTTGGCAAGAAAACTTGTCTCCAAGAGGTTGTCAAGTGTTTTCACTCGACGATTCCATTCTTGGGTGGTTGGTTTGGCCCTTGTTCCTATAACTCGAATCCTAGCCCGGTATATCCGATTTTAGTTTTACACCATTGTGAACCTTACGCCTTTTTACTCTCTGATCGAGGTTCTCAGTATTGAAAAATTTTCGTAAACTAAATCTCATGTGTATATGTTAACATTTAAGAGATACACAGTCAAGAAAATCAAGAGCAATGGTGATATATATGCGGATTAGACACCAAAAAAACACTCAAAAAATGGCTACAATTTAAGGAATGTGTTTAGTGATGGCATTAGATTCCTAATTGATGGAGAAAGGTCTAGTGGCAAGAAAAATTGCTTCCAGGAGGTTGTCAAGTGTTTTCTCTCGACGATTTCATTCTTGGGTGGTTGGTTTGGCCCTTGTTCCTGTAACTCGAATCCTAGCCCGGTATATCTCATTTTAGTTTTACACCATTGTGAACCTTAGGCCTTTTTTACTCTCTGATCGAGGTTCTCGGCATTGAAAAATCTTCGTAAATTAAATCACACGTGTATATGTTGACATTTAAGAGATATATTGTCAAGAAAATCAAGAGCAATGGTGATATATATGAGGATTAGACACCAAAAAATAAACACTCAAAAAACGGTTACAATTTAAGGAATGTGTTTAGTGACGGCATCAGATTCCTAATTGATGGAGAAAGGTCTGGTGGCATGAAAAGCTGCTTCCAGGAGGTTGTCAAGTGTTTTCGAACGACGATTCCATTCATGGGTGGTTGGTTTGGCCCTTGTTCCTGTAACTCGAATCCTAGCCCGGTATATCCAATTTTAGTTTTACACCATTGTGAACCTTACGCCTTTTTTACCCTCTGATCGAGGATCTCGGCATTGAAAAATCTTCATAAACAAAATCACACGTGTATATGTTGACATTTAAGAGATATACAGTCAAGAAAGTCAAGAGGAATGGTGATATATATGCGGATTAGACACCAAAAAATAAACACTCAAAAAATGGCTACAATTTAAGGAATGTGTTTAGTGACGGCATCAGATTACTAATTGATGGAGAAAGGTCTAGTGGCAAGAAAAGCTGCATCCAGGAGTATGTCAAGTGTTTTCGCTTGACAATTCCATTCTTGGGTGGTTGGTTTGGCCCTTGTTCCTTTAACTCGAATCCTAGCCAGGTATATCCCATTTTAGTTTCACATCATTGTGAACCTTACGCCTTTTTTACTCTCTGATCGAGGTTCCCGGCATTGAAAAATATTCGTAAACTAAATCACACGTGTATATGTTGACATTCAACAGATGTACAATCAAGGAAATCAAGAGCAATGGTGATATACATGCGGATTAGACACCAAAAAATAAACACTTAAAAAATGGCTACAATTTTAGGAATGTGTTTAGTGACGGCATCAGATTTCTAATTGAAGGAGAAAGGTCTGGTGGTAAGAAAACCTACTTCCAGGAGGTTGTCAAGTGTTTTCGCTCGACGATTCCATTCTTGGGTGGTTGGTTTGGCCCTTGTTACTGTAACTCGAATCCTAGCCCGCTATATCCCATTTAAGTTTTACACCATTGTGAACCTTACGCCTTTTTTGCTCTCTTATCGAGGTTCTCGGCATTGACAAATCTTCGTAAACTAAATCACACGTGTATATGTTGACATTTATGAGATATACAGTCAAGAAAATCAAGAGAAATGGTGATATATATGCGGATTAGACACCAAAAACTGAACACTCAAAAAATGGTTACAATTTAAGGAATGTGTTTAGTGACGGCATCAGATTCCTAATTGATGGAGAACGGTCTGGTGGTAAGAAAGCTGCTTCCAGGAGGTTGTCAAGTGTTTTCGCTCGACGATTCCATTCTTGGGTGGTTGGTTTGGCACTTGTTTCTGTAACTCGAATCCTAGCCCGCTATGACAACTGTATTTTGTAATCGATGTATAATGTAAAACAATGTTAATTATCAATAAAACAATGTGTTTTGGTGTTATTATATGTGTTTTGGTGTTATTATGTGTGTATTGGTGTTTGATGATTTTACAATTTGATTCGACTCCGACTTCGATTTCAAACTTTAAATCGCTTTCTGGAGGTTATACACAAACTGGTGCGTAAACGCTGTCAGTTTAACACGACAAACACTCCGAAATAATGACATAGGCTTAACATACCTTAAATAACCTTCACATAACTTAGAAATAAGTTTTGGATAGTTTGGTGTGTTAAAATCAAGATTGTTCGATCGTAGGGACTAATTGTGTCAAACTACGAAACTATACTGATTTGTATGGTAACGAACATTCCGGAACTTGATCATAAGTTAAATATGCCCTAAACATCCTTTACATAGCTTAGAAATAGTCTTTGAGGTGTTTGGTGTGCAAAAATAAACTTTATTGATCAAGAGGGACTAAAAGCGTCAAAAAGTGCATAAGTTTGCATTTTCACGCATATCTTACGTTCTGAATATATCCGGACATCCAAAAGTTTATGTAATCATTAAAATATTTTATTTTAGTGTTTGGCATGCAAAAATTCCATTCGTCGCTTAATTTGGATCGTTTTTGCGTCCGTTACGACTTCGGTTTTAATTAACCGAATAACGCAATCGTATGACCAAACAAACCGACATCCGAGATTTTTTTGAGCATATTTTAAGTTCCCAATACTTTAACTTCATTTTAGAGCTTTGAAATGGGGTTAACGGGGCTTAAATGTGCCAAAAATCAAGTTTTTAGCATGCAGGGACCTGTTTCGCCAAATTTTGAAACTTGAAACTGACCTCCCTCGAGCCACGCGCCAGCCCAGGGTTACCCTGGTGCGTCACGTGACATAGGACCAAAATCAGCAACTTCTTTTCAGCATCTGGCTCCATTTCCAGGGTCCTTTGTGTAAAATTCTCAATACCTGGAGCTGGTTTTGGGTTGTATTGTACCATGTGCAACAATGAAGGGCCAAGATTGATCCTCTCAAACACTTGGAATGATCTTAGAGATCCAAATTTCCTATAAATAGCAAGGTTTCTCATTTGGGTTCTTCACACTTGATCTCAATCATCTTCTCTAAGTTGAAGCTCTCCTTGTGAAGCTTCATACCTGAGAATTTTTTAGTTCAAATCTTCATAGCTTGGACCCTTTGTAAGTTTCCTTCATGCTTGTTCTTGTATTTCAAGCATGAAAGTCAAACACTGTTTGACTTTCTGCTTTGACCGGTCAATTGGTCAATACGAAGTTCATTTGAACTTCGCAACGTGAGCGTAATCATGATGGTTATAGTCCCCTGTGACTATACCTACTGATTACCACGTTGATTAAGTGAAGTGACGAGTCATAGTTTTGGCCAAAATGCGCGTTTATGCGTATTTTGCAACCAAACTATTCTTGGGTATCAAAACACTTTGTTTTGATATCAAAAACCTGTTTTCTAACTTAACTAAACATGTTTTAACATGTTTAGCTTGTCACTTTTAGTTTAGTGCTTGTTTAGGGTCGTAAGTCAAGCGGTCTAAACAACCTCTTAGACTTTCGAACTCGACCCGTTTGGTCGATCATTAGGATCCGACCAAACATATATTGCGACCATAGTTGTATAGGGAATAACCTTCCGAGGTTATACCTTATGGTCACTTAGGTTTAATTAGTTGTATGATAGATAGTTTATATGCATTAGGTAAATGACCAAAATGCCCTTTTCATGCATAATTGAATTTTAAGCATATGTAACCTAACTCTTGTCACTTAAACTAATTATGCAACATATTTAAACATGTTAAGGCATATAATACTTGTCATAGGACTAGTTAGACGTCTTGAATGCGCTTTGCGCGAACGACGCGTTAAAGTAGCGTGAGCTACCTTAATGGGTCGTAACAGGTCGAAAGCACTTAGGTTAGGTTCCGATTTTGGATGTAGGCTTTGTTAAAGCATATCACATGAGTTCCAATACTCATTTGGTTTACGAAACCTCATTCTGTCCGATCTTCCGATATTAGGTGTCGATTTATTTGACTAGTGATTCAATTACTAGGTGATGCTTGATTTCTTTGTTTTGCTTGAGCTTGTTGAATTCTTTGGATTGAGGATACTTTACACTTCAAGTGAGTATATGGATCCCCTCTTTTTACATGTTTTGTGGTAACTATGTGAGTACATAGTTCCCCTATTTTACTGTTTTCGATTGTTTTGGGGTGACTCATATGTGTTAAACGATTTCGAGGTTTAAACGATGGTTTCAAAAGCGATTAAAATGGTTTATATTAAACTAATAATGATTTCGATATTGTGAACGAACTTGTTGGTTGAAATTACAGAACGAATGACATTCATTAACATTGATCAAGCCGACCAGTATTAGGTTATGGTACCATAGGATCTGACAAATCCCGTTATCAGACTGCACCCATGGTTATGTGTGGGCGTTGTGTGGGTAACGACTGAATCTGTGATTTTTAACTTACCCCTTTGTGGTTTGTTAATCCGAGTTGAACGAGGGACGAGTTGCGAAGGTTTGAATGTTTTTAGCGAGACGACCAAAACTAGTTTTCACAATTAAAACGAGAACCATTTTGGGACGAGTTAAACGATTTTGGAAACGATTGGAAAGAGTTAAATAATTTAAATGAGTTAAATGATTTGGATAAACGATTGGTTTTTGGGTTATGATTAGATATTGGGACGGGTGTGATATGATAAAAGCATGGTAGATACACTGCTGGTACTTCTTATATATAAGTGTTTTTATCATATTACATTCCGTGTCATTATTTAGTTCACTTGGGCAAACGATTTCGAAATGATGTCATATAACGATGTTTTCTAAATAATATAAACCATACGAGTTTTATTTACGAGTATTTACGAGGTGTTTTACAATTTGGATTACTTAAACAAATATTTTTGGGTTAAGAATCATGGCTACGAGATTTTATAAACCATGACCATCTTGATTTGAGTTGGTTAATTATGTTGTAATGTTATACACTTTTCAAAACAAGGTTTTTAATAAGGTATTGCAACATGTAAACGAGCCATGAATCCGATACTCTCATAAAACCTATGTGCTCGCCAGCATTTCTTTGCTGACTTTGTTTTTACATATGTTTCAGGTGTTGTTGCTTGATGTTGATTGTTAGGATGCATGTTTCACATAGGATCTGGACGAGGCCTTAGTGACATAATAACAATGATAGTCGATGTGTATCATGTTTGTTTTGTTTTAAAACAATGTAAATTACTTAACGAATCAATAAAATAAAACTTTTTGTATCCCTGGTTGTGAAACAATAATTCTGTTACAACACTCCCCAACGTTTCCGCCGCGGTTTGGTTGTTTTAACGCGGTCGGGGTGTGACAGAAGAGTTGGTATCAGAGCCAATGGTTATAGGGAATTTGGTTACTAGTAATGCTTTGACCTAGACTATAACTTTCTAGGACTCTACCGCAAGTTTTCTTGCATTTAGATTTTAAAACAAAACCTTCACCTATCCTTAGGTGATAACCACAATGAGAACACAAATTTCGATTCCACTTTGAAAACTAATCATTTCTTCGTAAATGGTTTGTTATAAGGTTTTGAACCCTTTAAGTTTTCCAAATCTCATCAAAGTTGGGTCTAAATAGTGTGGACACGTGCAAACTGGAAGGGTGGATGCCTGTACCCTGGGTTTTCTATCTAAGGCTAGAGTGTTCGTACAAATCCACATAATCGGACCAGTCACTCTTACCTAGGAACTCTTGGGGTGAGTGTTCACTTATAGGAAAGCATGTCTTCGCGATACATTATTTTGACCCATTTACTTTGATTAGTCACTGCGTTTCGTTTGTTTGTTCGAGGTAACGAACAAATGATCGCTTTCCTTGTGTTTTGTCTATGTTTTTCAATACCTCTTTTGTTTTTCCCAATTGTCAACCTCACTTGTTTTTCATGTCTCCTTGTTCTTTTAGACAATGCCTCGTCGACATGATGCACAACCTCTAGATAACGAAGAAGTCTCAGCCATTGTCGCTCAATAAATGGCTGCTGTGCTTCCAGGCATAGTGACCCAGATCCATCAATTATACAACAACAATAATAACAATAATGCTCAGTGTAATTTCAAGAATTTCAATTCTGCTAAGCCGTTGAAGTTTTCTGGGTCTCAAGGAGCAACCGCGCTCTTGCAATGCTTCTAGAGTATCGAGAGCACATTCAGACATGTGCAGTGTCCAAATGAGCGTAAATTTGAGTTTGCATCAAGTGTGTTCGAGAAGCGTGCTCTTACGTGGTGGAACGGAGTGATGCGTGATAGGGGTGCCGAAGTGGCATTGGCACAAACATGGGAAGAGCTTCGAGCTCTCATGATGAAAGAGTTTTGTCCACGTCACGAGATTCGAGCTTTGGAGCAAGAATTTGATGATCTGAAACAAGATGGGGGAGAACACCATGCTTACACGGATCGTTATGAGGAGCTCAGTCTTTTGTGTCCTACTATGGTTACCCCGTTGGAGAAAGCGATAGAGAGGTATATCGATGGTTTGTCCGATTCTATGCAAGACATCATGACTGGCAGTAATCCTACTACTGTTCATCAAGCAATTGAATTGGCTACTACTCTGACCGAGTCTCAGGTCAGAAAAGGTAAATTGACCCACAAGGGTGATAAGAAGAAGTCAGCTGATTCTGCTCAGGAAAAGGGTAAGGGTAAGGGTAAGGGTAAGAAGAAGGGTGAGTCTTCTAAGAAGTCGAGGAAGAGCAAGGCTTCCCAGAACTTTTCCGTTACTGCACAGAACCCTCAGAACCCACCAGCACTACCTCCTGCGAAGAAACAGTATGTTGGTACTGCACCTCACTACACTTGGTGCAATGGTCATCATGCTACCCAGCAGGCGTGTAAGTAGTGTACTATGATGCGCGTGTGGTGTTATAGGTTTTTATGTATGTTTTTAGCCCTTTTTACACGTTAGTCAAGTTTTAAATTTATAAAAAACGATATTTTACTAACACCAAACACATATACGGGCAAGTGCACCCATCGTGAGCGTAGTATAGTGTTGGCAAGATACCGAGGTCGTCCAAGGACACAAGAGCTTTTAGTACCGGTTTATCCTCAACGTCTAATCAAATCAAAAGTTTAGAAAAAGGTTTTTAAACAAGAAAATAAAACTAACTAAAAATGTTGAAAATAAAAATAAAAGTAAAACAGATAGACAAGATGAATCACTTGGATCCGACTCGTATTTAGTGTAACCTTTGATTATTTCCGCACTTTTGCACTTTTTAAGAGATTATCTTAGTTATTGTAGTAGGCCCCTCTTTTGAAGGTGACGTTACCCTCAACCCAGTAGTTTGGGTCAGCAAGGATACAATCCTAAAGGGTTGGATTATTGAAAGATAATTAATTAAGTTATTAATGCGTAATATGGTAGGCCCCTCTTTTGAAGATGACGTTACCCTCGGCTAAGTAGTCTGAGTCAGCAGGGATACAGTCCTAAGTAGCCGGGTTAATATATTAATAATAGTTTACATATGAGGGGATCAAGGAGTTCGGACCCCCGCCATCCAATACCAGTGGGTATTGTAGGAGGTCCTACTAAAGTTAACCCAGGTCATTGCAGGATCTATACACTGAACATGGCAAGACTCTTACCAAACCATTCCCTTAATCCCCGACCAGGTAGCCAACATATCTCCATATAGACCGTGGAGATATGAATGGTGAAAATCTTTTATTTTATATAGACAGTAAAATAATGCCAAGACACCACGGACAAATGATAAGGAAGATTCACCTTCAACATAAGAAACTAGTTATTAAAGTCATTAATATATAACCAATAAAAAGTGTGAAAAGATTAAATATAAAAAGTATTACACTAGACACTTGTCTTCACCAAGTGATGTAAGAGCCTTAGGCAAACATGGCCTTTGCTTGTCAAGAACTCTTACGATCAATCTTGGATCCAGAGACTACTCACACACTCTATGATGGATGATGGATGATGGTGGTGGATGTAGGTTGTGATGGTGGTAGTGGGTGGGTGAAGTGTGAGAGAGGTGGTTTGCCAAGGGATGGTTTGCAAATGAGCCAAGCACCCCTATTTATAGCCTGCACAGAAGCCCGGACACGTCCCCGTGTCCATTGGGCACGGCCCCGTGTCCACCCATCTTCTCTTTCTGCATTAAATGCAGTTTGTCTGCATTAGTTGACCATGCCCCCATGTCCGTTGGGCACGACCCCGTGTGCAGAAGCGTAGCTGTACTATCAAGATTTTCTTAGATTCTGCGAATCTTAGAGTTGACCACGGCCCCGCGTCCGCTGGACACGCCCCCGTGGTGGGTGATAGAAGCTTCTTCAACTTTGTCTTTTCTGCAGACACTTAGGCACGCCCCCGTGCTCATTGAGCACGAGGCGTGTTCAGCCTTCTGTTCTCTTGTGTTTTCTTGGGAAGATGTTGTCGGGGGGTCGGGCATGCCACATTTATTCCTTTTCTTGTACTTATGTTAGATTTAGCTGCCTTTTTGCTTCTTTTGTTCATTTGAGCTCATTTAATCCTGAAAATACAAAAGGAAGACAAAAACACACTTTTTCCAACATTAGTACTAAAAAAGGGTTAGTTTTATGCCACATTTGATGTAATTTATATGTTGCATTTTGCACACATCAAATGCCCCCACACTTGAATCTTTGCTTATCCTCAAGCAAAACTGTCACACCACCAAAATCCACCATGCGGAGTATCATCGCTTGGAGGCGTGACATGACCAGGATCAAGCCACGAATCATATTGAACAATATAGTAAAGTAAATAAAAGTTCAACCACACAATATAATAAGTGTTCACAAACAAGTTAACCAAGTTCAATTTAAACAGCGGAAGCGTAAAACGTGAAACCCAAACATAAGTAATAAGTTCATAAAGTTCAAATGTTAAGCACGGAACATAACAGTCCATATCCCACAACGACCTCCTCCTCGTGCAAGCTCCATAAGCATCTAATGATCTGTAGGGCATGTAACAACGAGTCAACAACAAAGTTGAGCGAGTTCACAGTTGGTTGTTTAGTTTTGCAAGTTTGTTTTGAAAACCGTAAGTTGTTTCGTAAACCACGAGTTAACCAGTATCTTTGTTTTTCCCAAACCATATTCATAATTAGTGGGGGTTTCCCCATGTGAACCACTAGACCGTTAACATATCGACTACTAATGAAAGTAAGTTGTGCCCTACGTCAATGTCTATCATCATTGACAGTTTTCCATAGTCCATTAGTACACGCCCGTCTGACTGGCGTGGTGTGAGGTTTGTTAAACCTAATAGCGCTATTAACTAATGACCCGCACGCCATTGGCCTGGCGATTAATTCGATATAAAAATGAGGGACTTAATGATAGAGTTTTGTCTAGTAAGTTTAAGGTTGTTGTCCTACCCAAGGAGGACGAACGTACGTATCCCATGCACTATTAATATTGGCATCCTACCCATGGAGGATGGCGGTACATATCCTACCTAAGGAGGATATGCAGGTTCCGTTTTAGTTCTTTAACCCATTCCCAACCACCGGGAATCCCATGCCTTAGAAAGAGTGTGAACTCACCTTTGGTTGCTTGGTTTAACTCTCAAAAATAGCTAACAATAGGTGTTGGTCAATCACGTACTAGTATGATTACCACTTAGTTTATTAGTGACATCAAATAAGCAAGAAGTTCCTACACGCATCTACCACATAACATATACTCACTTTAACAATTCACGCCCACATAAACTTCCCCATCTATTACCATTCAAAAGCAAGCATACGATATTGTACATAACACTTTCATTGACATATTGCATGTTAGATCATCCTCAAATAATATACCCGACATTTTAGACACACAAATTACTACTTATGTCATTTCAGCTTTAACATCCAAAACTGGGCTGTTTTCAGGCATTTTAATAAAATAGTTAACCTATTCCAAAAATTCCCAAATTTTTACAGAAGGTCTTAAACGCTCCAAATATTATTGTGTAAAAATATAGAGATCCAATTCATTACCCATATTTTATAAAAAAAAAATCATTTACCGGACTGCAATCAGATTCGTCACTTTCTGACTGCAGTCCACAAAAAAAATCATTTAAAATTCATCGTAATTCCGATTGACAAAATTCCAGTTGGGGAATTACAACGACATTAGTGGCCATCTACAGTACAAATTTCATGACCTAATTCTTCACAGATTTCAAGTTATGACGAAAAACATAACACAAATTTTCTGCAGTAAAAACGCAGCTTCTGCTGCTGTACAAAACGAACCATTAAAAATAGCAAATGACCTCAAAAAAAAATATGATTCCAGTGCCATTTGAAGCGTTTTTTCGAAATAACACGTTATAGACTGAAGAAAATCAGTTTTTCGATAAATATCGACCTGTTTACAGCCAACTGAAGTTGGCTGTAAATGTTAGGACAGAAGCTGTTTTCACAGCTCTCCTAATAAAATGAGTTTCCGAGTTTCGTTATTATGTTTCCGCAATTACACGAACATATTCCATCATTCACAGCAGGTTATAAGTTGTTTTATATCAGAAAGCATGCATGAACCTTATAGTAATATCGCAAGCAACTCATATAAACACCATCATACGTAATTCAAGCGACTCATAAAATCATCATATCATAATACGAATCAATAACTACAGAAACCGCAGCCATGTAGTGCATGAATAATAACCAAAATAAACCAAGTCGAACTAACCGGTAGTGAGATGCGAGTGAAAGAGAGCTAGTGTGAAAGGGAGGGTAGAGACGTGGGGGGAGGTACGTGCTGCCGTAGATTGCCAAGAGGGAAGGAACAAGAACACAGTTTCTTTAATGTGAGTTGGGGTTTGTGGAGTTATCGACATTTATAACCAATCAATGCTAGAATATGTATATTATCATAATAGAGTTTTGTCTAGTGGGGCAGTTAGGAAACACATATGGAGTAGTTAGAAAATAATATTGGTGCATATTTGTGACAACAGCTTAGATTTGGTCTTTGGATATCTTGTAATTAGTAAAACGATAAACGGTTAGCGGGTTTAGCTTTGTATTAGGGGAATAATAGAGTTTGGGCTAAACAAAACCTAGTTTGGGTGATGGGGGAAGAATTGGGCTTTGCCCATGTAGGAAACCTTAGCCCAAGTAGCAAACCTTGTGTTATATAAACAAGGCTTTGCTTTAGGGTTTAGGTTGATCAGCCAAAACAGTTGCTAGAGAGAATTTGTGAGAGCTTATACTGCTTGGACGAAATTGAGTGTGGTTAGGATCTTGATTGATTGTAATCAGTTTGATAGATAATCAATAAAGATCTAGTTTGAAAGTGATTTCTGTTCTTCTACTTGTTTCTGTGATATTCTGATCAAGAGGATTCCGCACTCTTGATTAAATTGACAATTATGTGAAAGATCCATATGAACAAGGGGACCTACAATTGGTATCAGAGCATTAGGCTCTTGAAGGCTCGATTCAGAATTGTTGGCTGCAGAACCAGGAAGAATTTTCGAAAATTTTAAAATCTGAAAACTAGGGTTTTCGAAATTATTGATTTTCTGAATTATTTGTGCGTTTTTGTTTGTGTTTTGATTAATCTGCGTGTTTGATTTTGCTGATTTGCAGGTTTTCAGGATTGTTTTCGTTGATTGGTTGAGAAACTTGGCTGGAATTCGAAGACTGTTCTTCGTGTTCATCATTTTTTTTTTCGAAAAACTACTGATATTTTGCCTTGTGATTTTGCAGAAACTGTTAAAAGAATCTGGAAAATCTTCAGAAATTTCAAACATATTGAGTTTCCAAAATTTTCTGGCAAAATTAACAATTCCGCTGACAAACCAGAGAAATTACCTGATCCAGCATATTTTCCAGCGAAATTATGACCTAGCAACTCGGTGACCGGTGAAATTAAATCCAAAGGCGACTTTGGTAACCGTTATAATTGTCCTCAGCGACATTATTACGGTGATCGGCGAAGTTACTAGACGTCGTGCTAGCGGAATTACTTACCAGCGAATTTGATCAGCTAGCATAATTAACCAGCGAAATTAAGCCAGCATATTTATTCTACCAGCATAATTATAATTACTCTACCAGCAAAATTATAATTACTCTATCAGCATAATTAACTTGGTTTGCCAGCATAATTAGCGTTACCTAGCATAATTAACTTGGTTTGCCAGCAAAATTATCTAGAGGAATTAAAAGGTGGAGTATTTATTTTGTTGGTGGAATTAGATACGTATAGAGGATTTAGCATTTTCGTGAATAGAATTTGATCCGTAGCTCATCTGACGAAACCGTTTGCACCGTTGAACTCGTTGGATTTTTAGGACAAAAAAAGACTTTGGAAATTTCCGAATTTGGTTTTCGACATTATATATCATTGGATTCATTTTTTCGAGACGATTCTAACGGTATAATTTGGTAAAAATTGTTTTCGGAAAAAAATTGTACGGTTTTTATCAGTACGCTTACAGAAAAACGTGTTTAAAGATGGTCAAAATGGATAAGGTCAGTGAGACTGTTAAGATTTGGCCAAAGCTTACAAACGTCAAAGAATATGTTGACTGGAAAGAGAAGTTTGAATCGGTTATGAAGAGTGAAGATATCAGAATGTGGTATTGTATGATAGATGGATATGTTGCTCCTACACGTCGTATTGAAGGAAGAGTTAAAGTTATTTCTTATGACAAGATGGATGATTCTGAGAAACTTATGGTTGATTCTGAGAAGAAAGCCTTAGCAGTGATAAAGATGTCCTTTCCTGAGGGAATTAAACATACCATTAAGCATTATGGGACTTCTAGAGATCTGTGGGAAGGTTTAGAAAAACGTTATCAGAATTCATCAAGGAAGAATGTAGGAGGTCGTGCTTTAGATGAAAACGCAGATGTTGTGGTAGAAGAGAAGAAGAAAGATGATAAGGAGAATGGTGAGAAGAAGGATACAGAACTTTCAAAGGGCTTGACTGATGCGAACGGACTTACAGCAGAGGTGAAGGTATCATTAGAATCTGTAAGTCATACATGTCATAATTGCACTGAACAACAAGGTAAAGTTAACAGACTATCGGAGCAGAACAAAATTCTGTTAGCTGAATTGGAAAAACAAAAAGAGTCAAATGTTCTTTTGATTAAAAGAGAGTCAAATTGTTTAAATGAACTCAAATTGAATGAACAAGAAATCAGCAGTTTAACAAGCAAAGTCAATGAACTGTTACAGATCATTGATTTGGCTTGTGAAACTGTAAAGGATAAAACTAAATAATTTTCTGAAAAGCGCAGGGAATTGGCCATTGCACAAGACCAGGTTGTTGAACTTCAAGGAAAGTTAGACAAATTTGGAAATTCTTCATTAGTTAGGACTCAAATTCAAAAAGGGCTAAAAAGGAGTAATGATTGAACGAGTGTGGGGTTTAGTAAAGCTTCATCTTCTAAGGATCAAGATTACTCTTTTTTACCTGAAGAGAATGAGTTAATTGATTTTGTAGCACCTGAAGAGAATGAGTTAATTGATTTTGTGCCTACTACACCAGCTGTAGTGGATCCGATAGCTGTGGACTTGCTAAGTAGTCTAGAATCTTTGAAAGAATCTGTTGAGTCTAACAGTACACCTCATAAATCGGATGAGGATACTGAAAAGGAAAAGAAGAAAACATTTAAAAAGAGATTTCAGAAAAAGAAAATTTATAAGAAAAAATCTTGTTTTAAATGTCACACTAAAGGGCATGTGGCAAGTTGTTGTCCTTTGAAGAAAAATAAACAAAAAGTTGATGAGGTTAAAGATGGAAATCGGGTTGGTTTAAATAATAATGTTCAACAACATTGTAAATATAATCAACCAAGATTTCAATCTAAAACTTCAACATCGAGAAGATTTGATAGACCAAGAAGCAATTTTACACAATTTAGTTAGTTTAATGGTAAATCAAATCGGTTTCACAGTTAAAATAGAAATTTTGGATATCAAAATCGATACCAGACTTCTGGTAATCGAAATTTTCAAGGAAGAAAAGAACATAGGGGTTTTAATAACTCAAATGTTCAACAACATCCAAAGTTTTTTCAAAATTCATGGTATAATAATGGGCGAAGAAGGTATCAAGATAATAATTTTCAAAGGTCAGAAAATCCAAGAGTTTATTGGAAATCTCGTGATCAAAGACCAAGTGGAAGTTATAAATCTTGTTCAACAATGGGTAAAACATCCAAGACACCAGAAAGGTGTGATGGATATTGGTTAGAAGCATCTTATGTGGATTTACATGGTCGAACCAAAACCGGTCAGGTTTGGGTTGTTAAGTCTAACTAAGTTGTTGAGTGTGTGTAGGATGACCAAGAAGGACTGTTGATGTGTTCGACAGTGTTATTCCTGTAAAGTATTTGAGGTGAATAGTAAGTTAAAATTGGTAACGAACTATTTACTTTAGTGATTATTATGATTATTCAATAACTTTAAAAGTGAAAAACTTGTTGTCAGATTGAAGTGGGACTCTGTTTGTGTTTGTAAATTTGTGTTTTCAAAACTTGCTCCATAAAAACAAAAATTTAGGGGGAGAAATTTCCCTAAGCCAAAAAGAGTTTAGATAGTGCGTGAGTTTAGGGGGGGGGGTAAGTTAGTAAGTTAAAAATTAAAAAAAAATACAAAAAAATTGAAAAATAGAAAAACAAAAATGAGTTATCACTGTGTGAAAAAGAAGAAATGATAGTACATCAGCAAGTTAGACTGTCACACTGAAACTGAAATTAAAATGCTTAAGTGTGATAGCAGCTTCATTATATGATATATCAGTAGGCAAAAAGCATGAAATAATCAACTTACCAATGTGATATAAACCTAAATAAACTGTGTATGAGTGGGGAACACATCAGTGGTGTATGGTTTAATGACCTTAAATCTTGCGTTGATAGATTGCCAAAATCTGAGGTTTTGGGTCTTTATACTGTTATTTCATCTGGGGATATCAGGATTGTCCTTCTGCTGCATCCAGATACATGCTGACCTAGGCACAACCAGGATATCTTAAAAGAGCTAAAAATGCCAAAACCCATAAATGAAGAAGCTCTCCTAGAGAGTCATTCAAAAAGTGCAAAATGCATAAATTCGTACCAAAAATGGTATTTGCCTTAGCCCTCGTTAGATATTTTGGTCTCTTTGATGTACGGAAGTACTGACCTGATCACCAATTATCTAAACATTGAAAAACAAAACGGATGAATTCAGTATACTCACCTACTACGATGAATCTTTGTGCATACCTTGATCGCGGGGGGTACATACTGAAGTGGGACACACTAGTATATCAGTAATAAAATTACCTTAACGTATCATACGGTAATGGTACTTGAAATGTTCATGCATTTTGTTTAAGTAGACAAACATACTGGTAATCGTCTTGGACTGCTTTTCATGAAAAATTAAATAAAGAATAATCTAATAGTGTGAAAACAGTTTGATTTTGCTAATGTGATCTTCTTACACATGATTCTCACAAAAAGATGAAATTGTAAATATTTGTTTAGTTTAGTTTAGTTTGTTAGTTTGTTTAAAAAAATCAAAAATACCAAAAATATTTTTTTTTAAAAAAGACTTCCATTTTGAACTGACGGAATGTTGTTTTTGCATGATAAGATAAAATATTGGTTTATCTTTAATGTGGAAAAGACTAATGGTTTTTCGAGATACTTGCTTGTGTTTCTAAACAGATTGATGCAGTTATCAAAATGAAGTGCAGAATACAAGTAAAGTGCAGATTAAGAGTGAAGTAAAGAACGTGTGAAGATGCTTGGTAGGATCCTTCTATTACATTGCAGAGAGTAAGAGATGTGGAAGAGTTGGAGCTTACTTGCTTAACCAAAGATTGCTAGCTAACAGATCTACAATGCTTGAAAGTTTTGGAGATTGGAAGCATCAGCTAAGGGGGAGTCTGTTGATGTCAGAAACTGTGTAGCTGACGCTATCCAAAGACCAAAAGAACACAAGTTGTTTGAAGACAAAGTTACACTATGAAGCTATTGTCAAGGGGGAGTCTGTTGGTGCATATTCGGTGACAACAGCTTAATAGTTTGATTAATTAGTCTTTGGATATTTTGTATTGGGCTTAGCTTATTGGTTAGGGAGTTAATTGTTGTTATGGGCTTGGAAAATGGCCTAGCCCAGTAGGAAGCCCAGTTCACAAACATGTGGTATATAAACATGTTTTGTGATTAGGGTTTTAGAGTTGTTAGAGAATTTTAGAGAGAGAAAGAATTTCGAATTTAGGGTTCTTAGACAAGATCACAGATAGTGGCTGTGAGGTTGTGAGGTCTTGAGTTGATTGTAAAACGTTTCGTTTGGATAATCAATAGAAGACCCGATTAATTTTGAATTCTGTTTTCTACTCGTTTCTGTAACAAACCTGATCTAGAGGATTCCGCACTCTAGGTTATTGAAATGTTCATGCATTTTGTTTAAGTGGACAAACATACTGGTAATCGTCTTGGACTGCTTTTCACAAAAAATTATATAAGAATTATCTAATAGTGTGAAACAGTTTGATTTTGCTGATATGATCTTCTCACCAGTGATTCTCACAAAAATAGAGTGTTTATTGCTTTTGTTATTTACTAGCTTTCAGAAAATATAAAAAATCCAAAAATAGTGTCTTTTTCGGTTTAAAAATTCTTAACGTACGGAAAACTGTTATTCTTGGAGGAATTGTTACTGATAGGGGGAGACGGTGTTGGAAAGTGAGTTTGTTGCTGAGAAGTTGTTGTGAAGATGAGAGTTTGATTGGATGCATGGTAGAACCTCCTTTCTACATTGCAAACAAGATCAAGAGTTTGAAGATTGCTTTACAAATGCTGAACTGGAGTTTACTCAAACGCTAAAGTTTTGAAGATTTGGTGATTGGATGCATCAGCTTAGGGGGAGTGTGTTGCTGACAGAAGCTATTGAAGCTGATGTTATCCAAAGACCAAAGACAGTGCAAGATTACATGAGGATTGCAAGATGACTGAAGACAAAGCTATTTTATGAAGCTATTGTTAAGGGGGAGTTTCTTGGTGCATATTTGTGACAATAGCTTAGATTTGGTCTTTGGATATCTTGTAATTAGTAAAACGATAAACGGTTAGCGGGTTTAGGTTTGTATTAGTGGAATAATAGAGTTTGGGCTAAACAAAACCCAGTTTGGGTGATGGGGGACGAATTGGGCTTTGCCCATGTAGGAAACCTTAGCCCAAGTAGCAAACCTTATGTTATATAAACAAGGCATTGCTTCAGGGTTTAGGTTAATCAGCCAAAACAGTTGCTAGAGAGAATACGTGAGAGCTTATACAGCTTGGACAAAATTGAGTGTGGTTAGGATTTTGATTGATTGTAATCAGCTTGATAGATAATCAATAAAGATCCAGTTTGAAAGTGATTTCTGTTCTTCTACTTGTTTCTATGATATTCTGATCAAGAGGATCCCGCACTCTTGATTGGATTGACAATTCTGTGAAAGATCCATACGAACAAGGGGACCTACAAATAATATAGAATGATGTAGACTTATGGCTAAGATGTCAATATTGCAGTAAGTTACGTATGAGATAATGATTATGATGTGTGAATGGAGAATCTCAACATAAATTTTATAAATTATATATGACCATGAAAGTATGATGCGAAGAATAAAAAAAACATAGCTAAAAAAACATATACGAAACAAGAAAGTGAACGGTTAGAACATTAGAAGTACGGGTTGTCACATTATCCCCAAATTGAAAGAAATTTCGTCCCGAAATCTAGCATGCAGTCACTGAGGAAGCTAGTTAGGTTTCGTGGTTTCCTGGTTTTCCTGGGGTGTCACATTTGGTTTGAAATTTCGTCCCGAAATTCTGCAGTAGCTTCAGCCTCAGTAGTGGTTGCACTTTTCTTAAACAACTGGCGATACTTGAGTTTCATTTGGTCTTCTCATTCCCAGGTATACTGTGGGCCACGACGGGAATTCCAACAAACTCGAACAATAGGTATTCTGGTACGCTTGAGAATCTTAACGTCTCGGTCTGTGATTTCAACTGGTTCCTCGACGAATTGCAATTGGTCTTCTATTGTGAGCTCCTTTAAGGGAACTATGAGGGTCTCATCTGACAGACACTTTTTCAGATTTGACACGTGGAATACGTTGTGAACTCCGCTGAGTTCTTCAGGTAGATTCAACTTGTAAGCGACTTTGCCAATTTTCTCAATGATTTCAAACGGTCCGACATAACGCGGATTGAGTTTGCCTCGTTTTCCAAAACGAACTACACCTTTCCAAGGTGAGACTCTGAGTAGCACCCGATTCCCAACCTGGAACTCGAGTGGCTTTCTTCGCTTATCAGCATAGCTTTTCTGACGGTCACGAGCTGCCGCCATTCATTGTCGTATCTGAGCAATCTTCTCGGTTGTGTCTACCACAAGTTCTGGGCCTGTGATTTGACTATCACCAACTTCTGCCCAACAAAGAGGTGATCGGCATTTACATCCGTACAATGCCTCAAACGGAGCGGCCTGGATACTGGTGTGGTAGCTGTTATTATACGAAAACTCCACTAACGGGAGGTGTTTTTCCCAGCCATTACCAAAGTCGATTATACATGCCCTAAGCATGTCTTCAAGGGTTTGGATGGTACGTTCAGATTGCCCATCCGTCTGTGGATGATATGCCGTGCTCATGTCTAATCAAGAGCCAAAGGACTTGTGCATAGCTTGCCACAATTCAGATGTAAAACGTGAGTCACAATCAGAAATGATGGAGGTTGGCACTCCGTGCCTTGATACTACTTCCTTTAGGTAGATGTCTGCTAGAGTAGAAAACTTGTCGGTTTCCTTGATAGCCAAGAAGTGTGCAGACTTAGTCAATCGATCCACTATCACCCATATAGTGTCATTTCCGCATTGAGATCTAGGCAGGCCAGCAACATGGAAATTTGCTCCCATTTCCATGTCGGGATCTCTGGTTGTTGGAGTAGGCCTGATGGTTTCTGGTATTCGACCTTGACCCTAGCACAAGTCAAGCATTTACTGACGTAGGTTGCTATGTTGGCTTTCATACTAGGCTACCAGTATGTAGTCTTTAAGTCGTGGTACATCTTATCCGAACCAGGATGTACTGAGTAACGAGACTTGTGAGCTTCATCCATCACAAGCTCGCGTAAGTTTCCGTAAAGTGGGACCCAGATGCGCCCAGTTACATAGTAGGTGCGGTCTTACTTTTGTTCTAATCGCTTCCTCGATCCTCGTAAGGACTCAACCCTGATGTTCTCTGCCTTCAATGCTTCAACCTGAGCATCTCGTATCTGGGCAGGAAGACTAGATTGGATGGTAAGTTGTAGCGCTCGCACACGTTTAGATATAGTATCTTTCGACTGAGGGCGTCGGCCACAACATTGGCTTTGCCCGGATGGTACTTGATCGCACATTCGTAATCATTCAACAGCTTGACCCATCAGCGTTGTCGCATGTTTAACTCCTTTTGCTTGAAGATATGCTCGAGACTCCTGTGATCGGTTTAAATGGTGCACTTGGTACCGTACAGGTAATGTCTCCGTATCTTAAGTGTGAAAACAACTACTCCTAATTCCAAGTCGTGCGTAGTGTAGTTCCTTTCGTGAACTTTGAGTTGGCGCGATGCGTAGGCAATGACCTTGTCACGTTGCATCAACACGCAACCAAGCCCTTGGATGGAAGCGTCGCAATAAACCACAAAATCATTTGTGCCTTCAGGTAATGAGAGGATAGGTACGCTACAAAGTCTATCTTTTAAGTGCTGAAATGCGGACTCCTGTACATCACTCCAACGATAGGTGACACCCTTATAAGTCAGTGAAGTGAGAGGTTGTGCAATCTTTGAGAAATCCTTGATAAACCTTCTGTAATATCCTGCCAAACCCAAGAATTAGGGGATTTCTGTTGGTGTACAGGGTGCAGGCCAGTTCTTGATTGAGTCAACCTTGGATGGATCAACATGAATCCTATCCTTGTTTACCACGTGGCCTAGAAAGTGGACTTCGCAAAGCCAGAAGTCACATTTCAAAAATTTGGCATACAACTGCTCTGTTCGAAGAAGTTCCAAAATAAGCCTCAGGTGTTGCTCGTATTCTTCCTGAGTCTTCGAATAGATCAGGATATCATCGTTGAAAACTATGACAAACTTATCCAGGTAAGGTTTGCACACTCGGTTCATGAGATCCATGAAGACCGCAGGTGCATTCGTTAATCTAAAAGGCATAACCAGAAACTCGTAATGCCCATACCGAGTCCTGAATGTTGTCTTAGAGATATCCTCGTCTCGGACTATTGGTTGATGGTAGCCTTACCTCAGGTCAATCTTTGAGTAGCAACTCGACCCTTGCAACTGGTCGAATAAGTCATCAATGCGTGGGAGAGGATAACAATTCTTCACGGTCACCTTGTTGAGTTCGCGGTAGTCAATACACATTCTGAAGGTACCGTCTTTCTTTTTCACGAATAACATTGGAGCTCCCCAAGGCGAAGAGCTAGGACGTATGAAACCCTTTTCCAAGAGTTCTTATAGTTGCGTGGACAGTTCTTCAAGTTTTGATGGAGCTAGACGATAAGGTGCTCGAGCTATGGGCGCTGCTCCAGGAGCTAGCTCGATTTGAAATTCAACTTGACGATGAGGCGGAAGACCAGGTAATTCCTCAGGAAATACCTCGGGAAAATCACGTACAATAGGTATGTCTTCTATCTTCCTTTCTTCCAAGGATGTATCAGAAACGAGGGCTAGGATAGCAGTGTGGCCTTTTCGCAAACACTTCTGGGTCTTAAGGAAAGAGATGATGCCCACAACAGCACTACTCTTATCGCCATGAATCTTTACCAGAACGAGGGATGCGGACAATCTTCTCGTTGCAAAGAATTTCGGGCACCAAACCCTTAAGGTACAGCTCGATACGCTTGATAGGAGGATCCACCATAGTGGGACACAAGATAGCTAATTCGTTCGATCTCTTTGTGTATGCCTCGATTTCAAACCCCTTCATCTTTAAATTGAAAAATTCCACCTCTAGCTTGTGGATGTCGTCACGACTACAGTACTCTTCCTTGATCAAATCTTTGAAGTTGTTCCATGGGGTGGCATTAGCAACCGCCAACCCTAGCAGTTAGACCTGTGCTTTCCACCAGGTTAACGCAGCACCTTCAAGTGTTCCAGTAGCAAATTTCACCCTACGATCTTCAGGGCATTCACACATCTCAAAAACAGACTCAATCTTCTCGAACCAGTGAAGAAGACCTACAGCTCCTTCTGTGCCGCTGAAAGTACTAGGTCGGCAATCCATGAACGTTTTGAACGTACATACGGGAGGCTGAGCATGTTGACCTCCTGCTGGAGCTGCTGCGAGTGCCTCAGCAACTCGTTCATTAATCAAATCCGTCAACTGGGCTTGAGTTAGGTTGATACCACCATGTCCTCCGCATCCGTTCATGATCTTTACAACGAAGCAACGTAAGTGAGAAAAGTGTCGCGAAAGTACGTAAGCGTGGGACGACAGAAGAAAGTAAACACACAAGGTTGAAATAGTAGTTATCACGTTAACTAATGCACTATGTGAACTATCTAATAGACAATATAAACATAATTCATACCACCTATTGCGTCGAGTCTTGCACGTGGAGTGAAGCGTCGTTGTGGATCATTGAGCACTGTACAGGTTATAGTCTGGTTTTGTCAAAAAGCTTTTCCCTTTTTAAAACCAAGTTCACTATAACCAATGGCTCTGATACCAATCTGTCACACCACCAAAATCCACCATGCGGAGTATCACCGCTTGGAGGCGTGACATGACCAGGATCAAGCCACCAATCATATTGAACAATATAGTAAAGTAAATAAAAGTTCAACCACACAATATAATAAGTGTTCACAAACAAGTTAACCAAGTTCAATTTAAACAGCGGAAGCGTAAAACATGAAACCCAAACATAAGTAATAAGTTCATAAAGTTCAAATGTTAAGCATGGAACATAACAGTCCATATCCCACAACGACCACATCTTCGTGCAAGCTCCATAAGCATCTAACGACCTGTAAGGCATGTAACAACGAGTCAACAACAAAGTTGAGCGAGTTCACAGTTGGTTGTTTAGTTTTGCAAGTTTGTTTTGAAAACCGTAAGTTGTTTTGTAAACCACGAGTTAACCAGTATCTTTGTTTTTCCCAAACCATATTCATAATTAGTGGGGGTTTCCCCATGTGAACCACTAGACCGTTACCATATCGACTACTAACGAAAGTATGTTGTGCCCTATGTCAATGTCTATCATCATTGACAGTTTGCCATAGTCCATTAGTACACGCCCGTCCGACTGGCGCGGTGTGAGGTTTGTTAAACCTAATAGCGCTATTAACTAATGACCCGCTCGCCATTGGCCCGGCGATTAAGTCGACATAAAAATGAGGGACTTAATGATAGAGTTTTGTCTAGTAAGTTTAAGGTTGTTGTCCTACCCAAGGAGGACGAGCGTACGTATTCTAACCAAGGAGAATACGCAAGATTAATATTGGCATCCTACCCATGGAGGATGGCGGTACATATCCTACCTAAGGAGGATATACAGGTTCCGTTTTAGTTCTTTAACCCATTCCCAACCACCGGGAATCCCATGCCTTAGAAAGAGTGTGAACTCACCTTTGGTTGCTCGGTTTAACTCTCAAAAATAGCTAACAATAGGTGTTGGTCAATCACGTCCTAGTATGATTACCACCTAGTTTATTAGTGACTTCAAATAAGCAAGAAGTTCCTACACGCATCTACCACATAAGATATACTTACTTTAACAGTTCACGCCCATATAAACTTCCCCATCTATTACCATTCAAAAGCAAGCATACGATATTGTACATAACACTTTCAT